>JAGFJS020000013.1:0-711318 GCA_017580825.2 Aureobasidium zeae | reverse complement strand
GTTGCTACCCACATTCGCAAGCACATGGTGTCTCTCCGAGGCTCCAAGTACGGCTCTCGTGTGGCCATGCTGTGCTCCAACCCTGCAGTCGCTACGCGCCCCGGTCCTCCCACCGGTCTCCTCATGGGTCGCGGCGGTAGCAACTACGGTGAGCGTTCGTTCAACAACAACAACAACAACCGTGGCTTCCCTTATGGTGGACCTTTCCGCTGAGCTCGCCAATGTTGTGGTTGACTTGACCAAATTTGTGCGGGTGTACACGCGATTTCTACACACGATACTATATGTTTCACTACCTAAATGGCTTTTCTAGCTTTCACGAGTTGCTTGAGCGTTGCCAGCGCGAGATTCAAGCTGGAATCTTAGACTCTGGGATATTGCTGCGCGTGTTGGCGATGTATGTGAGCAACAACACATCATTGACTAGCTCGGTGCATGTTAGCATCTCTTCATTTACTCGACTGTCATCCAAGGCATTTGTCCTGTCAAAGCTTTATCACCGTCTACCAAAGGAAAAGAGGAAAGATTGGTTGCTGGCGCCAGTCTTCGGATGGACCAGAAGCAAGCATTTCTCGACTGAAAAAAAGGTGGTGGTCGGATCTCTTTATTTGAGGAGATATTTGCTTTTCTGTTTCCTAAGTTTCTTCCGTTTCGTATGTTTTTTCTTTATCACGCAAATGGGGATGTTAATCACAGATGGGGAAGCTAATGGCAGATGAGCAGGCGGGAAGGTTGATGTGGACATGGATGAATCAGTATTAGCTTAAGAAAAGACTTGTTTTACAAGAAGTGGAGTGTGTCATTTGCGTGTGCACGAGTGTGATGATGATGATTAAGGTGTACTATGGTGATGTTGGACTCGGGGAGGTGAAGTCGGAGGTCGACGTCATGTGTGTGGCTGGGGAAGTCGGGAGCGAATGCACCTGCAGGCAGCGGGAGTGTCACGGCAAGGAAGCACCAAAGGCCGTCTTCCATACGCTCCCGTGCATTCGCCCTCGGCTCCGGTAATCATGACGGCGGCTAACGGCCACTTTGCCAGCGTCGGCGACGATGGCACATTTGAACACGGAATCCAAGTCATTGACGAGAACAAGACATTCAATGCGGCGCTTCCGGCATACCTCGACGTCGAGCATGTCCTCCGCCAGGGCTTCAACTACCACATCATCTCGGTCTTTGGCAGCCAGAGCACAGGCAAGAGCACGCTCCTGAACCAGCTGTTCGGAACACAGTTTGGCGTCATGGCCGAGCAGGAGCGTCGCCAGACGACAAAGGGCATCTGGATGAGCAAGAACAAGCGCGATGGCATGGCCAACAACATTCTGGTCATGGACGTCGAGGGAACCGACGGCCGTGAGCGTGGAGAGGACCAGGACTTTGAACGCAAGAGCGCCCTGTTTGCCCTGGCCACCAGCGAGGTGCTGATTGTGAACATTTGGGAGCACCAAGTCGGTCTGTACCAGGGCGCCAACATGGGCCTGCTCAAGACGGTGTTTGAAGTCAATCTGCAGCTGTTTCTCAAGGACAACCACTCGACGCCTCGCTCGCTGCTCTTCTTTGTCATCCGCGACCACATTGGCACCACGCCGCTGTCCAACCTCCGCCAGACCCTCCTCGCCGACCTGACCCGCATCTGGTCCACCCTCTCCAAGCCTCCCGGCCTCGAGAATTCAAAGATTGAAGAGTACTTTGACTTTGCCTTTACCGCCTTGCCCCACAAGATCCTACAACCAGACCAGTTTGTCGAGTCTGTCGCCAAGCTGGGCTCGCGCTTTCGCGAAGGCCAAAAGTCTTCTAGAAGCAACCCCTTTTCCGACGAGCAGGCCGAGCCCATCTTGCTGCCTGAATACCATCGAAGAATCCCCGCCGACGGCTTCTCCATGTACGCTGGCAATGTCTGGGAGCAGATTGACAACAACAAGGACCTCGATCTGCCCACCCAGCAAGAACTCTTGGCCCAGTTCCGATGCGACGAGATTGCTCGCGAGCTTCTCGTTGCCTTTGACCAAGTCATCACGCCTCTTGAGACTAAGCAATCGGATGCTGCAAAGGCTGGCCTGCCTACCGTCATCCCGGGCCTGGGCAAAGCAATGGCCGAATCCCGTGACAAGCTTCTTAAGGACTTCAATGCCGAAGCCAGCCGATACCACAAAGGAGTCTACAAGCGAAAGAGCGCCGAGCTCGAGACAAACGTTGACGCAAGGTTGATGTCCCTTTTCCAGGGCCAGCTCTCAGCTGCTCACAAGACAGGCGTCCAACACTTTGCAGAAGCTGTTTCCAGCCTCGTAAAGTCGGGTCAAAAGAGAGGAGGCAACTACGATTTCCAAAAGATTGTCAATGCCGAGAAACAAAAGTCGATTCAAAAATACGAGCAAGAAGCGTCAGAGCTCCTCATCGACGGCGCACCTTGGAGCAACTACCAGCAAGAGCTTGCCACCTACCGCAAACATCTCGATGAAGCGAGCGCTCGCCTGCGCAAGGATGAGATGCGCCGTCTTGCCTCTCGTGTCGAGCGCTGGGTCAAATCTCACCTCGGCGAGTCCGTCGGCGTGCAGTTCAACAAACTCGGTTCCGGCCGAGGTGGTTCTGGCGCGCCCGAGGCTGGCGAGAGAGGCTCCATCGAGAGAGACCTATGGGACAGCATCTGGCTCGTCTTTACCGAAACCGTCAAGCACGCAGAAACTCGCTTCGGTGAGCGCGCCAAAGGCTTTGACGCCAGTGCCGAAGAAGTCGAGCTTGGGCTCTGGCGTCTGCGCCGCAAGTCATGGGCAGTGCTACGCGCCAAGATTGACGAGGAAGTCATGGAGGGCAACATACTCTTGAAGCTTAGAGAGAACTTTGAGGACAAGTTCCGCTATGATGACGAAGGTGTTCCTCGCATTTGGCGGCCCACGGATGACATTGAGGGTGTATACACGCGCGCACGCGAAAGCACACTCGAGTTGATTCCTCTGCTGGCGAAATTCAAGCTTCATGGTACCAAGTCTGCGCCTCCGCTTGAGGAGTGGATTGGCCAAACACCTGCCCAAGTTTCCCTTGCCGACGAGGAAGACTTGCATCCGATTGGCGGTGTTGACGAGGAAGACGGCAAGACGCTTGATGAAGAGCTTACTATTCTCAGCGATGCGAAGAGACAGGATCTCAGCGTTCGGTTCAAGAAGACGGCCGACGGCGTGTACGTTGAAGCCAAACGTAGTGCCATTGGCGGCATGACACAAGTGCCTCTTTACTTTTACGGTCTCTTGCTCGCGCTGGGCTGGAACGAGATTGTAGCCGGTATGCTTTTCTCCCCCTTTTCCTCTTTCTGCCCTTTGCCCCACCCACCCACCATACAAATTACCATGATGATCTTTACTGAAGTGATATTTTTGTTTTCCTCCTGACAGTCCTTCGCAACCCCCTCTACTTTGTCTTTTTGATCCTACTTGGTGTAGGCGCATACGTCACGTACACGCTCAACCTCTGGGGCCCCATTATCCGCATGAGCAACGCGGCCAGCGCCCAGGGCATCGAGGTGTTCAAGGAGCGTCTGCGCGCCTTCCTCGAGACGTCGGATACGGGCCGTCAAGCCATGGCCATGTCTGGAAGCAAACCTTCGGAAAGCTACAGGTGAGAATAAACCAAACCCCTCCTTCTCTCTCTCTCTCTCTCTCTCTCTCTCTCTCTCTCTCTCTCTCTCTCTCTCTCTCTCTCTCTCTCTCTCTCTCTCTTCACACGCAGATTTCATATGAAAGGAAAGAGGAGCTGACTTCTTTTTTTCTTTCTCGCGGAAATAGAATGGATGAACTTGATAGCAGGGGTAAAAAATCTTCTGCTGCTGCTGCAAAGGACGAGGATGAAGATCTTTGAATCAGACTACACACGCACACTCACTACTCACACATCCCCTTTTTTGAGGTCAGTATCAAGCAAATACAGCATTAAGTCATCACCATTGATCATCAGCATTGGACATAGCAGAGAAAAGAAACAAAAAGAAACAAAAAAAAAGAAAAAAAAAAAGAGAGAACGAAACCTCCTTTTTTTTCAAAATTGTTTTACATGCTGTATGGAGGGGGGGGGGGGGAAGAATCAAGGAAAGAAATGAAAATATCATACATTTTACCCAGTCATTCATGATAGTCCCTCCCCCCCTTGTTCTGCTTTTTTTATTGTTCACGGTGTTTAGTGGGAAATGTGGGACCCGAGAAAAACGTATAAAATGAAACATTATGATTATCATTACTCGACTTATTTTGAGTGCGCCTTAGGCGTGTGTAGGTATATATCTATAAGAGCTAGTATCTGGTCATAGTCTTGTCGGGTGTCAACAGGTCTGTTGGTCGGCATAATCTCAGCACTAGTGGCCATTTCCCGGCCATGGGCAACAGCAGCATCCAATGATGATGTTTTCGGTCTCTCATGTGGTCGACATATCCTTGGCAGGGGTTGGAGTCTGGCGGGATAGAAAAGTCGTGGCAGCTGGCTCGGTAGTCGTCACGGCGGGCTGGGATGGAGCAGAGGCGTCGGTGTCCAGAGACAGGCCTGACTGACGATTATGGCGATCAAATTTTTCGGCAAGTTCTGGGAGACTTGGGACGCTCAACAAGCTGCTGTTGATGGTCGAAGTTGGCGCAGTGAGAGTCGAGACTCTGGGGTCTGCAGGAATGCGTGTGTCATAGCCTGAGGGACCGACAGCCTTTCCGCGACGAGCTTTCTCCATGCCTTCGCGATCGGCGTGCTCGATGCCGGTTCTGAAGTAGTCAATTTCGGGGTTCTGGTCGAGCACGCGGAGACGCTTGTCGATCATGAGCTGGGTCAAGGGCGACTTTGCGAGCTCTGGAAAGGCACTGCGCAGTTTCTTGATGATGGCACTGGGGGAGTAGTTGCACGTGTCCAGAACACACATGGCGTGGTCGTGTACACCATTCCACTGGTCGGGTAGAGGCGGGCAGGGTGGTACGCGGTAAGGTTGATAGTCGTAGGCTGGCAGGAGCGAGGTTGAAGTGTGTGAGTGAGCATGGAGAGGCGAGAGAGAAGGCTTTGACACAGATGGCTCGATGGGCTGAGCAGGTGGTGGACAGGCTGGCACGGGAGTTGGAGCCCTGGAGGCGAGTCTGGATGACGAAGGGGGCGTGTCTGTGGTTGCCGTGTACTTGACCGTCTTGACAGGCGTCGAAGGACCGTAACTAGAGCGAGATGAGCTGGATGAAACCAATTCGTCTTGCTCGAGACGTACGTGCGTGAGAAGACACCCATCTGGAATCTTTGTCAGAGAGACGACATCTAGGCTACCTGATGCTCGCGACTTACTGGAGCTGAATTTCGTCGCTGACGGTTCAATCAAAGAGCAGTCATGGCATTGAAATCGATGGCAATGGCCGAGTGCAGAGGCAGATACGAAGCACGTAAACAGAGGAAGGAGACAGGATGAGGAAGGAGACAGGATGAGGAAGGAGACAGGATGAGGAAGGAGACAGGATGAGGAAGGAGACAGGATGAGGAAGGAGACAGGATGAGGAAGGAGACATGACGAGGAAGGAGATATGACGAGGAAGGAGACATGACGAGGAAGGAGACACGACGAGGAAGGAGACACGACGAGGAAGGAGACACGACGAGGAAGGAGACATGATGAGGAAAGAACCTTATGAGGCGACTTTTTTGATTTCTCACATACAATGTATTTTACAGATTATCGTGAATTACTTCTGCAGACCGACCTTCTGGAGCAGCGAGGTCGAAGCGGGAATGTTGCCGTTGCCGCCCTTCTCAAAGACGCCCAGAATGTTCTTCCACACGGCACCTGGCTCTTGGCTGGCGTCGATTCCCCTCCAGATGTTGGTCTTCTGGTAGTAGTTAATGACGGGGCTGGTCTGCTGGTGGTAAGTGGCCAGGCGCTTGGTGAGGGTGGCCTCGTTGTCGTCGGCACGCTGGATGAGCGGCTCGCCGGTAATGTCGTCGGTCATGGGCTTCTTGGGAGGGTTGAAGATCTTGTGGTAAGAGCGGCCCGAGGCGGGGTGGACGAGACGGCCGGTGATGCGCGACACGAGCAGATCGTCGTCGATGCGGAGCTCAATGGCGTGCTTGAGCGTCTGCTGGCGGGCCTTGAGCATGGCGTCGAGGCGCTCGGCCTGGGCCACGGTACGCGGGAAGCCGTCGAGGATGAAGCCAGACTTGCACTCTGCGTTGTTCTCGAGCTCGCTCTTGATCATGCCAATCATGATTTCGTCGCTGACAAGGCCGCCCTGGTCCATGATCTTCTTGGCCTGTCTGCCCAACTCGGTCTTCTTTGCAACCTGCGCGCGGAGCATGTCGCCGGTGGCCTGCACGCGCGTTAGTCGTCACAAGCCTTTGTTGACGTGTGGTTATGCCGGCGTACCAAGTGGCAGACGTTGTACTTTTCCTTGATCTTTGGGGCCTGCGTGCCCTTGCCTAGCAGCGAGTCAGTCTGCAGTGCCATGATATGCTCGAATCGCACATACCGGCACCAGGTGGGCCCATGAGGATGATTCTGACATTGTCTCCGCTGGAAGACGAGCTCTGGGCTTTGCCCTGCAGGCGCGCCTCGAGCTCGGCCACGCGCGCCTCCAGCTTGTCGACGGTGCCCTTGAGCTGATCCACCAGTTGTTCTCCAAGAGGGGCCATTGTGATGCGAAGTGAGTGCGATTGGGTCAAGTGCACGCGCAACGAACACGTTCAAATGCCTGGCAGCTGCTTCGGCCTCGGATGTGTCGTTCCTTGGCATACACTTCTTCCACAACGCCGGCCCGAGGACAACAAATTGATACCGAGTAATTACCCATCTACATACAATAGCTAAATTACACCAACCATCTTAGACCTCAAGCCTCGTCGCTTCATTCGCCGCAGGCTTCTTGTCGGCATTTTCTGGATGGCTCTCGCCCTTTGGCGCAGCCCCTGAAGCCTTGTTGAGTGACTGCTCAAAGTCGGCTATGATGTCGTCAATGTGTTCAATGCCAACCGACACTCGGACGAGGTCTTCAGTCACTCCACTGCTGATCTTCTCCTCATCGCTCAGTTGTTGATGCGTTGTGTTCCACGGCGATATGGCACAGCTCTTTGCGTCTCCCACGTTGGCAAGATGGCTGACCAGCTCGAGTCCGTCCACCGCCTGGCTGCCGGCTTTGGCGCCGCCTTTGACTCCAAACGACAGCACGCCTCCAAAGCCTCGGGTAAGGTATTTCTTGGCCAACTCGTGACTTGGATGGCTCGACAGTCCCGGATAGCTGACCCACGAGACCTTCTCGTTCTTCTCTAGCCACTTTGCCAGCGCAAGCGCGTTCTGCGCGTGTCTTTCGCAACGCAGGCTTAGTGTCTCGACGCCCAGCAGCAGCTGCTGTGCGGCAAACGGGTTCATTGCCATGCCTCCGTCGCGCAGAATCTCGACGCGTACCCGAATGATGAAAGCAAGCTTGCCGAAAGTCTCCCAGAACTTGAGACCGTGGTAGCCCTCGGACGGCTCGCTCATCTCAGGGAACCGCTTGCGCGCTTCAGGAGTGCCCCAGTCGAATTGCCCAGAAGAAACCACGGCGCCTCCGATCGTGGTACCGTGCCCACCTAACCATTTGGTCACCTATGTGAAGTGTCAGCGCTGCTCATGTCTAGAGGTATTTGACGCTTTGCACTTACAGAATGCACGATTATGTCCGCACCATAGTCAAATGGTCTGCAGAAGAACCCGCCGGCTCCAAATGTGTTGTCGACCTGTCACTTTTCTCAGCCGCTCCATGTCACCCGCACAAGTAGAGCACCCAACTTACCACGACGGGCACACCGGCGTCGTGCGCTACCTTTACTACAGCCTCAAAGTCTGGCACATTGTACTTTGGATTGCCAATGCTTTCGATATACACAGCCTTGGTCCTGTCATCAATGGCCTTCCCGAAATCCTCTGCCTTGTCGCCATTGACAAACTTGGTGGTGATTCCCAGTCTGGGCAGGAAAACTTTGAGTTGATTGTACGTTCCACCGTAGAGATTCGAAGTCGATACGATATTGTCACCCGCGTGAGCCAGCGCCGCGATGGCCATGAACTGTGCTGCTTGGCCCGACGATGCCGCTACGGCTGCGACACCACCCTCGAGTGCTGCAATACGTTTTTCCAACACATCGACCGTGGGATTCATACTGTCATCAAACTCAGCTTCAGATGCCGCGCTTCGTCGACTGTGACGTACATTCGAGAATAGATGTTTCCAAACTCTTCGAGTCCAAAAAGACGCGCTCCATGGGCAGAGTCATTGAACACGTACGACTGCAAATTCCGACATCAGACACGAAGGGCATTTGTCTTTGTAGTTTAAGCATACAGTAGTAGCATAGATGGGAACAGCGCGGGACTTGGACGTGGGATCAGGTTCCTGGCCTATGTACCGCTAGGTAGTCAATTGCATGCCTCCTGGAGGAAGAGAGCACTCAGACTCACCAGCATGAAGCTGCAACGTCTCGAAACGAGGCGTCTTTTCTCCACTCATTTTGGAACCAGGCTTCAATTTTCAATAGCAACGATATTCTGTTATGGACTAAAAAAAGAAAAGACGCTGAGAAGTCATGACAATATGTATTCTTTGAACTGCCCCTCTTTCGAGGCGCGGGGCTGATCAGCAAGCACGCAATATTCAGCCTTCCTTCCGTCAAGGCATTACTCCAGAGCGACGAAGCGACAGCCATGTTTACTTTGTATACCATAGCACGTTACAAGGAGCAGTTGATCTGATGTGGACGCGTCAACCAACATGCTGCATTCCTACGATGGTCGTGTCATTCCGCCCTTGCAGGTTGCCCTGGCAAGGGCCCCATCATCTCTCTGCTACTGCTGCTCATATTTGAGGAGGCGCGTCTCTTAGCCATCGCTCTCTATTCTCTTATGCCCAAAATCATGAGGCTGCAAGTAGTCTTCCTGGCCATTGGTCTTTCTGCGCTAGTTACCGGACAACAATCTACTGGCACGGATGGCATCGTCACTGTCGCTTCTCCTACATGTACAACCACAACATCCCAGGTCTCCTTTGCTCCAGATGCTCAGAGTTCCTCTTATCTATACATGTGTGGATACGCAGCCAACGGAGCCGTTCTTACCGCCTACAGCAGTGTGGGCAACTGGCAGTCGTGCTTCAGTTATTGCGACACGTACACGGCCACAATCAACACTAACTCGCCGTCCTCTGGCTTTAATTGTTCCGGTTTTGTTTGGGTAAGCTCCTGCCGAGACGTACTCGATGGGAAAGAGACTGAACAACATGACCCCAGAACGTTGCGGGAGCCTACGGCGCTGGGCCGGGCACCTGTAATCTCAAATATGCTCTGCAGTTTTTCGTTACCACGCCTGGTGCGCCAGGACCAGCCACTTCCCGCATAGGAGCCGTCATGCCTCGATACCAAGCCAGTATGTGTGAGCCGGTGCTGGTGACTTTGGAATACTTGGCTTATCATACACAGGAGCATTTCCCTCATACGCATGTCCTGCAAATGATGGGCAGATCGTCACGGATTCTTACAGTCAAACATATTCGATGGCGTGTGGATACGGAACTACCGGAGTGGAACCAGCAAACATGACGGTTGGTGGGGTAAGTGGTTTCAACGAGTGCTTCGGGCTATGCAACACGTACAAAAACAATACGAATTCATATTCGGATTGCGTTGGCTTCAGATTCGTAGGCAATGCCGCCAACGCCGCTGGCGCGGGCAATTGCTTGCTCCAACTCGTGAAATCAGCGACCCCATACGGGTTTCAGACATCAACCACGTCCGCTTCCAACATGGTTGCCTTCATCAGATTATTGGCTACTCCTACGCCGGGTGGAGCTACAGCTTCGACTACGGCGCCGATAACTTTGACATCAACTGACACTTCGAGTCAATCGTCTTCGAGCTCCTCGTCAATTTCCAGTTCTCTTTCTTCCTCTTCGTCGAGTTCTTCATCTTCCTCTTTGTCGAGTTCTTCATCTTCCTCTTTGTCGAGTTCTTCATCTTCCTCTTTATCGAGTTCCCTGTCGTCGTCTTCGTCGAGTTCTCTATCGTCCTCTTTGTCCAGTTCTCTCGCAACCCCTTCATCGAGCTCTATGTCTTCCTCTTCGTCGAGCTCTGCATCGTCCTCGTCGTCCAGTTCTCTGTCGTCCTCTTCATCCAGTTCGCTGTCGTCTTCTTCGTCAAGTTCGCTCTCCTCTGCAACATCGAGCGCTGTCTCGTCTTCATTACTGGGTCAGTCAGTCTTGGCTTCCTCGACCTCGTCCAGTCAATCGTCCTCGAGCTCTTCGGTCTCTAGCTCTCTGTCGTCTTCCTCGTCCAGCTCTCTGTCGTCTTCCTCGTCAAGCTCTCTATCTTCCTCATCGTCGAGCTCCCTTTCGTCTTCTTCCTCGAGCTCCCTTTCGTCCGTGACATCCAGTCAGGTACAATCAGGCTTGGTTGCTTCCTCAACCTCATCCAGCCAATCGTCCTCAAGCTCTTCGGTCTCCAGCTCTTTGTCGTCCTCTTCTTCAAGCTCCCTCTCATCTTCTTCCTCGAGCTCCCTTTCATCTTCTTCCTCAAGCTCCCTTTCGTCTTCTTCCTCGAGCTCTCTATCGTCTTCTTCCTCGAGCTCTTCGTCTATGACGTCCAGTCAGGCACAATCAGCGTTGGTTGCATCCTCAACCTCATCCAGCCAATCATCCTCAAGCTCCTCGGTCTCTAGTTCTCTGTCATCCTCTTCGTCGAGCTCTCGGTCTTCCTCTTCGTCAAGCTCAATTTCGTCTTCTTCTTCAAGCTCAATTTCGTCTTCTTCTTCAAGCTCCCTTTCGTCCGTGACTTCCAGTCAGATACAATCGGCGTCGGTTGCATCGTCGACCTCTTCCAGTCAGTCTTCTTCAAGCTCTTCCTCGAGCTCTTCATCAAGCTCTTCGGTTTCCAGTTCTCTGTCATCTTCGTCTTCGAGCTCGCAATCTTCATCTTCATCCAGCTCTGTATCGTCCGTGACATCCAGCCAGGCACAATCAGCATTACTAGCTTCTGCAACGTCATCCAGCCAGTCTTCGTCGAGCTCCTCCGTGTCAAGCTCCTTGTCATCTTCTTCGTCGAGCTCCTTATCCTCGTCATCATCAAGCTCTGCGTCGTCCTCATCATCCTCCTCGGCATCAAGCAGCAGTTCCTCGCTCCTGAGCAGCATCAAGCAAATAACCTCGACAAGCTCAACCTCAACCTCCACCTCCACCAGCAGCTCCGCCACCTACTCGTCCTCATCCTCCGCAGTCGCCTGCCCCCAAGCCAACGGCCAGCCCTACACCGACGGCGCCGGCAACCAGTACACCATTGAGTGCGACCAATCCTACGCTTCCGCCGCCCCTGCCGACCGATCCCTCGCCAACACAGCGAGCTTCACGCAGTGCGTTGACGCTTGCTCCGCTGACCCCCAGTGTCGGCAGTGCGAGTACTATAGCGCCACTTGCGCTTTGAGGTACTCGGCGCCTGCGGGCAAGTCGACGAGTGCGACTGGGTATTCGATGGCGGTTTTGGTGGCGAGGGCTGCTGTGGTGAGTAGTAGTGGTAGTAGTTTTTCGTGCAATTCTACCGTCACGCAGTTTGTTACTTGGACGCCGCCGGGTGGGGGTTGAAAAAGCTTGCATGCATTGGGCTTGAGAATTGGGATGTTTGTTCTTTTTTTTTTTTTTTTTTTTTTTTTCTTGGGTGACTCTTATCACTTTTTTGGGGGGGTCTCTTTTCTTCCTTTTCTTCTTTTGAGATGTTTTATCATGACATTGGGGGATTGTGTGTGGATGGCTTAAGGTGAAAGTTGTTTGGTTAGTTGGGCATTATTACCGAAGAAGTGGAGTTTTTTTTTTTTTTTTTTTTCCTCTCACTTAATCTTATTACCTAGACCAGGTAGTCAGAATAGTTAACTCATCATCAGCCTCGGATACAATTGAAATCATTCCGTCTTATCTTTTTCTCTTCCAAATGTGTCTTGTTGGAATTCACTTGGCAGCACAGCAACGTTCATCAAAAACGTGTATAATTATGCGCGCACAGGAAATACCTACACATCGTCATCCATCATGATCGGGAGGCAGCAGAGTTTGCATGATGACTTTCACATCAACGTTTACCGTTTTTGGTGTTCAAGATTTGGGAAAGAAGAAGAAAACAAAGAAAAAGGTGTGTGGTCGTGTCATTCCTAATCTTCGTGATAATCGTCATTAATTGAGGAGGGGGCAAAGCATGACTGAAATTGGAGAAAGAGAAAGAGAAAGAAACAAGAAACAAAAAGGCGTGTGTGTGTGTGTGTGTGTGTGTGTGTGTGTGTGTGTGTGTGTGTGTGTGTGTGTGTGTATGTTTCTGTAAGGGTCATCAACAAGGAAAAAAATCAAGGCCACTATGGGCGCTCTGCAAATCAAGCAAGAAACAGAACGTGCCTGAGGGCATCAGCCACTTTGAAAGAACGCCAATCAAGAAACAAAGAGAATCGTCTGCAAAAAGAAACAAGAGAAGAGAAGAAAACAAAGGTCGTTTCGTATGCAAGAGTCGTAAAAGAGGGCGAGCAAAAGTGTCGAGTGAGACGGGAGAGATACGTCAATCAAAAGACGTCCTCGGGCCACTCCCACTGCTTGTCGGATGTCTTTTGGGGAGCAGCGGCGGCATTGGGCAGAGCAGGCACGGAGCCAAGGCCAGGTGTGACTGTAACGATGTGATGCTCTTCAGCGACAACAAGGGATGTTGAGAAAGGAGGAGGGGAAGAGCGACGCTGCGAGGACGAAGGGCGCTTGTTGGAGCTCCTAGAGCTGGGACGCACGTCGTACTTGTTCACGAGGATGGACTTGAGAGACTCGTTACGTAGGCGGATCGAGTCGGCGTCGCCGGTGGAGATGGCCGAGTCGTGCTGGGAGGGAGCGTTGAGCGAGTGAACGCGTGTATGCGTCTCTTCGTCAATGTCATCGAGGTGGTGGTCTGTACTAGTGTTGTGCTGTTTGGTGTTGGTCTCGGATGCAGGCTGTTTGTTGGCTGCCTTGTTGCCGGTGGACTTACGCTTCTTCTTTGGCTTTTCTTTGACGGGCTCGTAATCAGAATCGTCCTCGTCGTGTGCTGCAGGCGGTCTGTAATCAGCGTCGTCTCTGTCAAGACTCTTGGGCTTCTTTCTCCTTCTGGTGGTGACGTTGGACTCGAGAGGCTTGAGCTTAGCATCTGGACTGTCGGCATCGCTATGGCTTGCAGCATCGGGCGAAGCAAAAGTGGCAGGATCGACTGGAGCTTCCTGAGTGCAGTCGCCGACGTCAGCCATGTCGAAGGATTTGGTGTGTGTTGGTCTTGGTCTGACGAGCGAAGGCGTGTTCTGAGCCAGGGCGAGTCTATCGGCCGGCAGCAGAGACTCGGAAGGAAGAGTGGGCAGCTTGCCGAATCTGGACGTCGAAGTAGGCGTGAACTTTTCAAAGCGGCTTGGAAGGGCCGGCAGAGGTGAGGCGTTCGTGATGGCGTCGTTCAGTTCACGCCGAGCGTTGGCGAGCTTCGTTTCAAGATCACTGACACGCTTGTTCAGCTTGACTGCTCTGCTGAGATCCTTCTTGGAGGGACTTGTTTGAAGAGACTGAAGAGTGAGGTAGTTGTGGCTCTTCTCGGGCGAAACGAAAGGAGTCTTTACAGTCTCACCGAGATTGGCGTGAGAGCGGCCACGCTTGAGGCTACTAAAGGAAGGAGCGCGGAGAGCGAAGAGGGACCTGCGTTTGCCGAGAGCCTTGTCGGGTTGCTCAATGTCTCTTCTGAAAAGGGCGGCAAGCTGAGGAGGAGCAGAGTCGTCGACAGGGTAGTCGGCGTATGCAGCTGTTCGACGGGGCGAGTCAAAGTGGCTGTTCCTATCAGGGCGAGGCGACGTCAGGGCCTTGTTGGGCACGACGGTGAAGTTGAACTGGCCAGACTTCTTAAGCTCCTGGTAAGCCTCTTCATACGTGGCCTTGTCATCTTGCCTCTGCGCACGCCTGCGGTTCTCCTCAATGTTTCTAACAGTGAGATCTTCCTTTGATTCTTTCCATGTGCGCGAGAACGACTCCCACATATTGGCCGGATTGAAGGACGACGCCACCATCTTGCCGAAGCGAAACAGGCCGCCTGTAGGCTTGAATGAGGCCTCGGCCGAAGGTGCGATTGAGTCGAACGTCGGCGCGCTTGGAGGAGCAAACGATAGTGCTTCGATGAGGCCATGCTGCAGAGGAGGAGCGTCGACCGTGCCTTCTCCGGGCGTGCGTCGCAGCACATGACTGAGACTGGCTTGGGCAGCGGTAGGACGAGTTGAATCCTCGTCGTGATACTGGCTCATCAGGTGGTCGACATTGGCCAGACCGGGCATGCCGCCGCCATTCGAGTGGTCGCGAGTAAAGACACTCGGGGGCTGGTTGCTAGGCTTGTCCGACATGCTGCCCTCTTGGAATCGGGAAGGTCGTGCGTTGTCGATGGCTCCTTCTGCTTCGGGCTCTTGCTGTGCCTGCCGCTTGTTGAGCACCGACAGATCGCGCCGCGCGTCCTTGCGCCGGATGCTGCGAGGCTGAGGCTGTTGCTGCTTGGGCGATGTCGATGGCCGACTGCGCTTGGACGTGTGTCCACCATCATTGACGCTGTCATCAGGCACCTTGAGAGCCCATTCCATTGTTCGCTTCCGCTTGCTGCCGCTGTTGTTGCCGTGCGCCGCCGTGCCGTACATTCCAGCTGCTGCTGCCGCCTCGTTTTCCATGTGCGAATCGGCTTCCTTCTGCTACCAATTCGTTGGAAAAATGACAAGTCAGCCCAGACTCATGTAGATCAAGTATCCCTTCTCTGAGCGTTTTGTCTGCCTGGCGCCCGTTGCAATAAAAAAAATATGTTCGTTTGTTTCCCACTGTCAAGCTCACCTTTCCGCTTGCCATTCCCCTGCGTTTCTCTTCCTCAAATCCAGTCTCTGTACTCGAGAATCTCTGACCTTTGGCCAATCCCGAGTCCGAGTATGACATGACTTTAGAAGATGTTCACTTGCTGCCGATCCTTCGTCTGGTTGTCCCGGCACTGTCAGAAAAACATAACAACATGTGGAGTCGAACGCACGTCCAAGCATAGGGAGCTACATGCGTACTATACTTTACTTTGCTCCATCAGCCGTAGCCTTTTGACCTGTTTTATTGTACGTGCTTACTGTGATTGTCAGTAGTAGATCTCAATGCTTGCTCTCCAGGATTAACAATAAATATCAATTTGCAACAACACCCTTCCTAATGGGGTATAGCTTCACTGTCTGGACACCTACATAAATTACATGTACTCGCGATATCAGGCTCTCCATGGTCATGCCATGCATCTTGTGATATCTCGTTATATCCCCATGATTGTAAATATATCGACTGACTCGTTCTTCAATGCTGTACACACCTTCACTGCCAACTGTTCAATGTACAAACTATCAAAAAGGAGTTCAATTTCATTAACGACACCTCTATTTTCTGCCTGATTAATTACGTGTCCTGTTTTCCATCTCAATCTATCGGGTATGCGCAACAACAATCTACATCAAGGCCTCTGTGTAAAGCTTCAAATGATCCATTGGCCTTTTAGTCATGGCTGGGTGGGAGAGGACGAGCAATCGAACGTCCGTCAGCACGTCTGTAGCTCATCTTCAGGCTCTGCAAGTCAGCCAATTCACTGTCGTTGCCATCGTCTGCGGCCATGTGGCTGTATGAAGGTCGTGCACCTTGTCTGAGAGGTTCGTTCAGGTGGCGCGTGTCAAAAACGCGATCGTACGGACGTTTGCTGCCGTTGACCTGACCGGACTCTGCATTCTGGTTCATGTCGTAGTAGACCGCACTCGTAGGGGGCGAAATCTCGAGCTTGGGCTGAGGGGCTTGAGAAGTGTTGATGGGCGGCAGAACGCGAGGTGCGACTGCCGAGGCACCAGAAAGTGATGCTTGGCTCATCTGTCTTGGCTTGGGCGTCTGGGGCTGGGGGGCGTACGAGACAGGCTGCTGGTACTGCGAGGCATATCCCTGAGAATAGCCGCCGCTGTGGGGGTACGACGATGTTTGGATCATCGAGTGACGGCGCAAGTCAGCGGCAGGCTGAGGGGCTGTATGAGCGTAGTCGACAACGCTCATGGTTCTTGCGGTGGGCAACTCTTCATGCTGAGCATGCTGCTGGGCGGGGTGGGCATAGCCATAGTAGGCTTGCTGCTGGGTGGGAGCATAGCCGTACTGATACTGTGGATAGTGCATCTGGTGCTGTGGGGGCTGCATCTGAGTCTGCTGCTGGGCGTACTGAGGTGCATACTGGTGGGGAGCAACGGGTTGAGAGTACGCAGGCTGAGCAGGGGGGGCGGGTTGAGCAGTGGGTGGTTGAGCGGCGTACGAAGGCTGAGGGTACGGCTGAGGCACCTCATGTGCCGATGTACGACGCGACAACGGAGCGGCGGCAAGCGAGGCGTGGCTGGCGATACTGGCCGATCTCTCGCGGCCTGCAAGCTCGGCTCCAGGTCCAGCCATGCGAGAGGAATACAGATCGGGGGTGGCCGAGTGTCTGCTGCGGTCCGAGTAGCCGTCAAAGTCCTTGGCTCTGTCGCGTCTGCGCATGCGAACCTCGCGTCTGATACGAACACGGCATCCCTGGTCGGCCACAGTGCGGCTGAGCTCAGTGCTTGATTTGAGTCCTGGGAACTTCTTTGCGCTGTACACGGTGAATGGCACCGACTTGACTTCGAGGCGATGGTTGATTTGAGCTTCTGCCTGGGGCGCAGCTGCGCCATCCTCAATTTGATCGGCGTCCTTGGGATCCTTCAATTCTTCGTACAGACTGAAGCCGAGTCTGTATCTTCCTTCGTGTCGGACCGACAAATCAGGGAAAATAAAGTAGCCAGCAGGCTCGGGGCGATCCAAGTAGACCATACCAGCCACTGGAGTACCAGTCAGGACCGTCACTCTGGCCGGATCATTGTTGGACACGCGTCCCTGAGCAATAGGACGAGCCTGCTCGAGGGTAGCGAACAAGAAGTAGTTGGCATTGACAGCAAAAGTGACATCATTCTCGGCCTTCTCGCCTTCGTAGATACGCAGTTCAACGATGGGAGGAGGATCGACAGGTCGTCTGTCGGCTGAGGCTAACACATAGCACGTCAGTATGATGGTAGACGGCCATCTCATGGAAAACGCTACTTACACTTGGCACCGGAGCCACAGGCACGAGCACGCTCGGGCTGTTGGAGAACCTTGAGCTTGTACGTCAAGCGACGGCCATCGCGTATATTGCGCGCACACGAAGATTCCGTCTCGTTGGAGACTGCTATCACACGGCCATCCATGGCGACGAAAGAAGCGAGTGTCGAGTGAAGGTGTAAGAGGTTGATATAGCAAAGTCTGATGGTGAAGAACGAGTCAGGAACGGTGCGGCTGAGGCGAGGCTCCGGGACGCTGGTTTGGACACGCAGGAAGGTTTGGAAAAGCCATACCACCGCATCGGCATGGCCATGACAATCCCACGAAAAAGAAAGGACGCAAGGAAGAGAAAGATGAAAAGACTCACCCTTGCTGCTTGGTTAGATCAGATTGGTTAAATCAGAGAGAGGGGGTTATTTGTCCGATGGTGAAGCCTGAGATAGACGGTGAGGATCGAGGGTCAGTTCCTGCCTCCGTCAAGGTCGAGTAGGTGAACACAAAAAAGAAGGTGAAGAGAAGAGGTAGTCTCCTGTACAGCAGACCGAAAGACTGAACCCAGGAATTCGGAATGGCAAGTGAAAGAAGGGTGGGAGAGCGCCAAAGCTTAAGGCAGGTACTTGCAAGGAAACCGCAGTTGGTGGTCATGGCGAGCGTTGGCGCTAGCCGGCTCGCTCCAAGCGAGGTGTCCCGTTGTGCCCTAATAACGCGTTTGGCGTAGTGGAGGTCTGGCTGGCCCTTTCCTTTTTAATTCCCTTACATGCGCTTACATCCCAACTTTCACCGAACCCTGCACCCTGTATCCCATATGGACGGCCTTGTCGCAGATGATTAAAGGTCTAGGAAAGCCTGTTGGTATGATGAAGCCTTCCTACAGCGAATAATTCTGTCCTAGACTTTGTTTTTGTTGCGTGATGCCTAGTCGGCTATATACATTATTATGCACAAACCTTGCGATGGATAGAGTGGGAAGCTAACATCGGCTCTCGCCTTCTTTCCCCTCTACGCACCGTCCCGCCATGAGCCGTCGGGGGTTCCTAATCTTGATGTTTGCTTGGGGTGCCATGTTCGCAACTGCTGGTTGACGGCGCCTCATCATGCTCCACCTCTGCACTACCACCGTACAGGATTTCGGTGTCAGTGGAGCCAAGACCCTCTGGAATGTGGTGGTTTCATGTTCAATGGCCTGTTGGTATGTTCGCTCGTCTACTGAGATTATTGTCAGTGTCAAGATGGAGCTTATCTTGATTTCACTTCCGCAACATCCACGTGGAAGCAGCTTCCTTAACCAGTCAGCCGCCGCGCATGCCTCTCGATATTACTTCGTAAAATAGGAGTCATTGTCTTTCTCGTCGCTCGAGCCTTACGAGCTCGCCGACCGTTACACATGCTGTACGAGGCGCATGCAGGGAACAAACGCGTTAGAGACTCGGACTCAGAAAGAGCGATATAGTCAGGTCGTCTGCGGAGAAGTGCTGTTTTCTGGAGACTAAGTAGTATCTGTGTCGCTTACAGGCTTTGCAGGATAGGCGGCGAAAAGTAGAGCGCTAAACCCTTTTTCGAACACGACCGCAGCGACACATGTGCGGCTACAGCGGCAGCTACATATATGGTAAGAGTTGCTTTGCATTGCAATGCTCCAGATTTTGCTAGCGCAGCCTTCGCTGTAACAAACTCTTGTTCACCATCAGCGTCAACCACCATCTCAAAGTATCTAAGGTCTTGCTGTTTGGATTCCAGATGCAAGCCGCAGAGATGTCTTGCAGGCTGGGAAGACGAAATCACCCCAAGAGTGTGTCGTACTATGAAATGCAGCCAGACCTGCACAAGTATTACTGGAAGGCGGGCGCGCACTGGCAATGATCTCCACACCGATGCAAACCCCGAGAAACTTGACACGCCCCGAAAAACGAATGGCTGGGTCAGGTCGGCTCTTCTTCACAACGTCACATGGAGCAAAATATAAGTGGTGGCTACCTCACTCGCAGCAAATCCCATGTTGGAACGAAATACATACTTCATGCATACAGCGTCTGTCTTCTGACTGTGCTTGACTTTCCCACATGTTTCTTATATCATATCGGGATCTGGTCATATAACATTGGGATTTGGTCCAATAGCCAAGAGGACAGGTCATTATTATTCTTGACCCACAGCCGCATCTCCACTGTTCACACATCGGTGATGCCATCACATGCCTGAGTTGCATAAATTGGGCTGCAACCTCATTCGCCTCGCTTGCGTTGGAAAAAAGGGGGGTGGCCTGCTAAGCGCTAATAGGCTACACAACCTACAGTACCTGTGCAAAGTCTCTGCGGCTGCGAATAGCTGCAGGACCCAACAATCGAAAAAGAGAACGAGATTAAATAGTTCCGTTTTGAAGAATCGCTTGTCCATGCATGCGCGAGAAAGGATACATCTAATAAATGTAGGCGTCGGTTTTGCATCCAATTTTCTCTTTCTCTCTTTTCTCTGACTTTGGATAAACTGACTCGCGTTTCCAACGCAAACCCGGAAAAAGGACGAGTGTGGATCTCTATGCAACAGACGCACCTACCCTACTCTATCCATATTATGGACAATAGCGCATGATGGGGGAACACGGAGGGGCGGGAATTGCTGATCATTGCTGCCCAGTGTTTGGGATAAAAACCGCTCGTCAACCCTGACCTACAATGTCATTATTATAGGCAGAAAGACTGTGCCTGAGTAGATCTGATTCCTCCCCACACACACTATCTATCTCTCTCTCTGAGGTCTGCTGTACTAAAAATGGTTCGCGGTGTCCCTCTGCAATTGCAGACAGACGTACAATATCATATTCAAGCCAGGTAAATTGCAAGCAGAGGGGAACAACATAAACAACCCATCTCCCGGCACTCAGGTTGAGATATGGGCTGGGCTTATGTCTTGTACCGCAAACGAAGAGAAGGCAATCGTAGCTCTTATATTCCGTACAGCATCCTGCTTTCCTCCTCCCTTCCTATTTCTACATCCTCCTTTTACTCTCACATTCAAAAAGCCGCGGTGAAATGAGCGGAACAGCCAGAGACGGTTCTTAGCAAAGTAAAAAGATATCCCTTTACCTCCCTTCACCTCAACACCCTTCCAAACCTGAACCCCCCAAAATCAATGATTTTCCATCTCTTCCTTCCTTTCTCCTCAAAATACAGCCATACCCCGCCCAAACCCCTTGACGTCCTACCACTCCCACCTTCATGAATCAAGACAACCAATCAGCCCAGAAACGAAAAAGAACCAACATCAAGAAGAAAAACACAAACACTCGGAAAAAAAAGAGAGGGGTTATGTATAAGCTTTTTTACCTTTTCTTCGGCAGCAGACTAATGGCCGTACACTTTCCTGGCTTGAAAAGTGCTTTGTTTCTGTTTCTGTTTTTGAAGAAAAAAAAAAAAAAAAAAAAAAAAGAGGGGCTTTTTCATTGCAGGACATTCCTTCTTTTCAACTTCATGGATTTTTTTAAAACAGAAAAGAAGGCGAAAAGCACGTGCAAGGTGTCAAAACAGAAGCCATGTTGAGCGTTTCATTATCGGTGGTCGTTTTTTCCACCTCCTGACTCTAGCATCCTCTCCATCACGACAGAGCTACCTAAATCCTCGTCAAATCTTCCGCCTCTCGGGATATTGGACATGGACAAGAGAGGGGCTTAAGTGATTGACATTGGTGTCAAAGAGTAAGTAACAGGGGAAAGAAAATAAAAAGATAACATACATAGAAAAGAAAAGAGATCGGAATCAAAAGATAAGAGAGACAGTCCCGTGTTCTACTTTCATAAACTCTTGCACACACCCCAAGGTATAGCTGACTAAACCCTGAGCAGGGAAAATGACATGAAGGAAAAGAAAAATGAAAGGGTACGCCGGTGGAACCTTTCTTCAGTTTGAAGACCGTCAAGTTCCAATGTTCCCATTTTGTTCATGATATGAATGGTTCGGTTCGTCAGGCGTTGGAGATATGACTCCGCAGGGAATTGCACTAGTGAGAGAACGCGATGTATGAGTGTGGTCGTGATACTGGTAGCGAATCATCTCTTAAATACATATGCACAATTTTGTGTCGTGAGGGCGAGAATGTGGATTTCCTCAGAAGGCAGCGTAAGTCAGCACACGAAGTTGATGCTGATGTCGAGGAAGCTTGACTGCCACAGATCTCAAAGTCGTAGCAGGGAAAACAGCAGCTCTTGTATGCTCTGCCTATGAGTATCGCATGTCTCCTATGGAAGCGTCGAAAGGTGCTCCTTGTGATGGTTGAAGCCCAGAAGCAGCGGAACCCTGCGACATCCACGCGCTTGCAGCGCCTTGCGCCAAAGCTTGCCACTGATCCGCGCGGCCTGTTTCTTTCTGGCTGTAGAATCGCAGCGCCATCTCCATCATCTGCATCTCCGAGGTCTTGCCGACGTAATTGAAGACCTGCGTTTGGCCGGATGGTGGAGATGAAAATTGTCGCATGGGCGATGGGGCTATTGCGACTGGCACAATTCCAACTTGACCTGGAGGGAGCACGCAACAAAGAGCCTTCTCTCCCCAGAAGGTGGTAGCTGTGGCTAACTGGTCGCCAAACATGACCTCCATGCCAGGCGTAAAGCCATTTCCGTAGACCGAAACCTCGGTGCCACCAGATGGCGGACCTTCGGAAGGAGTGACCTTGTTGATGATTGGGTGTGGCCGGTCGGATTCAGCCATAGAATTCTGCTGCATGTTCGGATTTGACATGGCAAACGGATTCTGGCGATTCGGCATGGCGTTTGCTCCACCGTGAGCCTGTTGTCTTTGGAAGGCAGCGAGATTTGGACCGACTAGGACTGGACTGGGAGCGCGGCTCTGATGGGCTGAGCTCGGCGCGGAGTAGAAAGCCTGGTATGCGGCGCTGTCCATGCTATTTGTACGATGGAGGGGAGCAAAGTTGAAGCCATTTGTCGTGTCGATGGGAGTGGATGGCCCTGTGTGGAATTGAGCGCGGGATGCCGAGTGCGGCATGGAAATGTAAGACGGCTCGTTGTTGGAGTTCAAGAAGCCAGCATTTGTGGGCGAGAAGGCGGTCTGTGTAGAGGCTGCGGACTGCTGCATCTGCTGGTTCGCCTGGGCGTCCATCTTGGTCATGGTGAGGGTGCTGGGGACCCTGCGATGGGCCGACGATGACTTGCGCTTCTTGCTGGGGCCGGATTGAGCAGCAGCATTGGGAGAAGCTGGACGAGACAGATTACGCGGAGTCATTGTGCCAGGGGTGGTGGACTGAGACTGGGGGAAGCTCTGCATGTGCTGGTGGAAGGGCTGAGCAGAGGCATAGCCAAGACTCTGAAGGTTGCCTGTCGACTTTGAAACAGACATTGCAGGCATCTGCGAGTGTAGATCGACCATCGAGTGCGATGTAAAGGGGGCCTGGGCGGGGAACTGTCCATCGTACCAGAGCTGGCCGGGGACACTCGACATGGGATGCGTCTTGTGGTCGTCGGTGATGAGGATCGAGTCGGAGATGTCCTGGGCCACGACATTGCCCTGGTGGTCCTTGATGGTGAAGATGACCTGGAAGCCGTCCTTTTCGTTCTGGTGGCGGCAGTAGCATGCAATGCGCATGGGCGCCACGACCTGCATGGCCGTTTCAGGCGGGCGGAAGAAGTCGGACACTTGGACGTTGCTGTCCTTGGGCGCGGGCGACTGCTGCCACTCCTGCCACGGCTTGTACTCATTGGTGTTGAAGACAATGACGCGCTCCGTCTCGTACTTTTCCCAGTGCGCCTGCTCTTCCTCCTTCTTCAGCTTCTTGCGCGCGGCCCGCTTGCGTTCACGGTTGATGCAATTTGTGCAAATGCGCACTTCTCCGCCGTTGGCTGGCTTGTCATCCTCGTCGACTTCCTCGTCGCCTGCCTTCTTGCCCGCATTCTGGCCACGCGCTTGGATCTGAGCATTGTCCTGCTGTGCTGCCTTCTTCATGGCCTTCTCTCGCAAATGCGGCTGGTTCATGGCGCTGGTGCACACGAGCATGGTCAGAAGCTCGAGCGTATCTTCGGCCAGGTGCACCTCTTTTGCGAGCAGCTTGGCCTTTGCAATCGTGTGCGTGGGCAGATGCAACGTCTTGACGCGTGGCGGCAGACGGTCCATGGTCAGACGGATGTTGATCTGTGTCTCAACCCGAGACTTTGACGGGATGGGTGCGATGTGCAGAGGGATGCGGTCGCCCTGCGCTGTGGGCGCCTTGTTCACGGCAGGCTTCGGCGCGTTCATGACAGGCGAAGGCGTCATGGCAAGAGCGCCCGGTGATGCAAAGGCGTGTGCATAGTCGTTGTTCCACGCAGGGTTCTGGCCCGACGTGTTCCACATCTGGTTGGCGTTGAACATGTCGGTATTTTCGGACGAAGGCGTGGGGTTGTTGAACATGGCGCCGGGCGAGGCTTCTTTGTTCTGCACTGCCTTGACCGACACGGGAGAAGCGGTGCTGGAGTTGAAGAAGAAGTTGGACGGCTCCACCGTACCCGCCTGCTTGCTGGTCAGTTCTGCTCCGACAGCACTATACTACGTGTGAGACGTACCGGAGGCTCGGGCTTGATGTGCATGCGATGGGCGTACGTTCGGTCGGCGAGGTCCATGGGCTGGCCGCCAGGACTACTCGTGGCACTGTTGAAGGCGTTGGCAAAGTCCTGCTCGAGCGAGAGGTTGTGCAGCGAATGCAGCGACGCCAGGTTTGCGTTGCTGCCCGCTTGTGGGTGGTGCATGAGTTGATGGTGGTGTTGCTGTGGCTGCTGCTCCATCTTGATGGCCTCGAAGTGGGCGGGCGGAGACTCGGACGATGTGTTCTTGCGCTTTCGGCCGCTCGTCTCCGAAGACGAGTCCTGTGACGAGCTCTCGGCGGAGCGTGACGACACTAGCGATCGGGAGTTGTATGGTTGATGAGACGAGTCCGTCTTGATGTGATAGCTGGGGCTGTCGGCCTGGAGCGTGGCGGCTGACATGTCAAACAGACGACCGCCGTCAAAGGGCGACTCGGCAGCCGTGCCTAGGTCGTTGTACATGTTGAACGATGGGTCGTCCCACATGGACATATCCGTGTCCTGCACGACTTGCGGGTTGGAGTCCTGTTCCATGGCGTGGGCCCAGGGACAGGTGTCAGACAACGGCGTTGGTGGAAGTAGAATGATGGTGCAGAGCGAGGATTTCGCGGGGACGGGCGGGGGAGGGCCGCGCGATGATGCGGGCGGACAAGGACAATGATCTTGTCAGAGAGCAATCGGCGTCAAGACTCGCTACTAAGAACAGAAGGCGCTACGGGACACGCAGTGCATTGCGTTCGGGAAGGAGAGATTTTCTGCTTAAGTTGGGGCTCCAAGGCGCGCGGTCGGCGTTCGAGCGGGTGTGCGCCAGGTGTCGAGATGTCGCGACCGGCGACGGGGAAGGTTCAAGGGAGTCGCTATTAATCTCGAGGCAGAAGGCAGGTGCTGGACCAACGGGCGTCGGGTGCAGCGTAAAAGAGCAAGGCGGGGCACGGCAGGAGCGAACGAGCGGCGAGGCCTGTTACGAGGCAGTACTCTAGCAGCGACTGGGAGGATTGGAGTACCAAGACGTCTCGAGTGCGTGCTGATGTGGAGAAAGTTTCGATCTAACTACTGCAGGACGCACAAAGGTCCAAGAACGACGCTGCCAATATTGCTATGCCGCAGGATCCTTTGCTCCAACCCTGACCTCCACTTGAGATCTTTTGCCTGTATACGCTAAAGGCTCGCTCTTGGGTTTTGCATTCGATGCTTGACTGTGCGAGCCTCGAGTCCCCTCGGGCCGCTCGTCCAGCATGCATCTCCCCTCTCGAATTCGTCATGCAGCCAAGCGTCCCGTCCAAGCGCAATGTGGCTAGAGCTTTTCGCGCCTCCATCAGTCGTTCGTGAACCATGCAGGTTGCAACAACGTCTTTCGAACACATTATTATTAGGTGACTGCATGCTTTACTATATTTTCTGCTCTGCGCTCTTTCACAGGTCCAATCACTACCCTGACCACACTCCACCAGTGCATGCTATGTTTCCCATGGTCTGTCCGGTGACAACTCTGCCACCGATCGGCCTTCTCCGAGCAACCCTAGTACATTCTCTATTAGTCTTCAAGCCTTCCGAACCTTGCGATTTTTGATTGCCTTTTACTCTTAGATAGGGAGGAACCGACGCCTATATCAGACTCCTTATCCGGACCCTTAAAGGTGCTGACTGCTGCGTAGAGATGGAATGGCCCTCATTGACGGTCCGAATATATGTGGACCGTGCCGCGATCTGCACGATGTACCAGCTGTCAAGTACCTGTAGTAAAGTCGCACTGCATGAGAACCAAGCCACCCGAAGTACACAAAATGCCTATCGGATCTCATGCTGTACTCCGATCTTCTCTCACATCAAGTCGGTAAACCCCATTCCTCCAGCAACTGCTGCATGCGATATTCCGTCGCCCATCCGGTCTCTCGTTGGATGCTTTGCAGCAAGTTCAAAACACAACTTCGCATAGCATCAACCTCGTCTGGAGAGTGGGCTTCATCAGTCTGAGTCGTCCCTATAGTCGGCTCTCGCATGCCCAGCACTTGACCTGCGGTGTACAAAGGCTGGACGCTGTGGATTTTGGCGCTGTCATTGGTAAGTCCGAGACCAATGCTGACGATTTCTTCGCCGTGTTTCCTGCTCTGTAGCAAGATGGAAGCATAGGATGCGTGCCGTTGGGCCAGAGACCATGTATTGTTCCTGGTGTTGGTATCTGGCGGCTTGATGTGTGTTGCGCCTGTAGATATGTGGGGCTTGTTCAGAAGCAGCTGGATCTTTGCAAAGTGGAAAGATTGCATGCTAGATGCGCACATTGGCCGAGCAAACCATTTCTTGAGGAATCTTTGGGCATACCCCGCGGCCTTCTACATGGCTGTGTCAGTCTTGCATGGCTTATTTGCCGTGGCTTTCTATATCTCACCTTGCTCTTGCCGGGCCATTCTGTGGCGCTCGGTCTGAAGCTATCTGGAAGTCCCTGCAGGTGTTCACATTAACAATCGCATTTTCTGATTCAATAAATCCAAGGCTTACCTCAAACCAAACGTCCAATTGCTTCTCCAGGTCTTGCCAGTACTCCAGAAGTGCGCCTTGTCGGACACCCAGTCCCATCTCGTCGGGAAACTCGTCACCAACAGCGATGAAATTGACCAACTTCATCATTAACCATACTAGCGCGTTTGATATCATGTCATCAGCCATGGGCTCATGCACTGCAGGGTCATTCGACGGCAGAATATAGCCAGACTGAGATATGTGCAACCCGGCAGACCGCCACATGGGCAAGTCGGTCGTATCAAGCCGTGTAATGGTGTTGTTTATAACTATGCTCCAAGGTCAGCAAATTCACCGTCGGCTGAATCATGATGATCGGGACAAGACTGACAGGCATTCAACATTTCTTGTCGGCAGATATTCCAAAACACAGCCCGACGTCCCTTGGTGGTTGTTGTCGGTCTGGGCACTGTCATAGGACTTTGATCCGCCGAAATGACACTTGACAGATGCACAGTACCGTCTTTCGCAATGTCAAACAGGCTCTTGGCACCATCCAGATGCCTCGACCACTCCGTGCCTGATGCGTCAAGGAACTCGAAGACGCAGAGAATGGCCGTAGTAGCAATCAGCTCGTCAGAATCTGCACTTCGGACACCCTGTCTAGCACCTCTAGTTGGAAAAGCTGCTTGTTGATCCATATCCAGGCCTTCCACACGACCTGGGGCTGTGACGAGTGATGGCGGAGATTGTGTTTCCAGAGACACATGACGGGTCTCATTTTCAAGAGCTTGTCTTAACAAAGTAATGGCCTGGTTATAGTAGAAGCGAGCCTTGTGTGACCAGTCTGATGGAGTGCGTCTGGCGCCAGAAGCTTTCGAATGTTGTGCTGTGATCCTTATCCTTCCCAGTGCTTTTGCTGATAGAGCGACAGACGCATACAGCAAAAGTGGGCTAGACGCTGCTTTTAGAGGTACATCCACTGCGAAGAAGGATTCCAAATCAAACAGATCCATCCACTCGCCAGGTCCCTCGGAGAAATAACGTAGTAAGAATGGTACGTCCTCGTCGAGTTTCGGGTCCAGTTCGTTGGCTCCTGTATCAGTTGGAGATTCAAACATGTTTATACTGCTCTCCGATAGCGCGATATTGAGCCTTGGATCAAGAGGTGGTGAGAACTGATCTGCTGGCTCGAGTCTTCGAGTGTTCTCCTGGAGATAATGGTCACCTGAAGCTGCGGCAGAGAGCGCCTCTAATCCATGAGTCGAAGTAGGCATAAAAGGGTAGGAATATTCAGCAGTGCCATTCCATGCTTGGTCGGTCCGTTGTCCCGATTCTGTATGTTCAACAGTAGGATAGAAGAAATTCGATGTGTCTGACTCATCATAAGGGTTGGTAGTGTGTACGAATGTAACTGTTCAAGATCAGTATATGACTTCTCCTAGATGCATCACATTGGGACCAAATCACACACGTTGACGTGGAATCTCTACCCAGACACTGTCTTTTCCGAATGTTTCTTTGTACCCATAGAAGTTTTTGAGGCTACCTTGCGGGTCGCTTGTGCCAGCCCCGTTCATTGATGCATTCTGTTGATGTCTGAAGACCACACCTGGACTTGGCACACATTGACGAGTGGCTTTGGTACACTGTCCACATACTGTAATAGCACATCATGTCAGATCTGTCTCTTAGAAATCCGTGCATACGCCATCGCTCGAGATCTGCTCCAGGCCTAAGGTCACAAAGTGGCAGACGGGGCTTTGTACACAACTGACGCATGCGTTCAAGCCGGCTCATACCTGGTTTTTGCTCGTCACATTTTAGCTGTAAACATGTCAGTAGGCGATCCTTCGTATTCAGGTGCAGTGAAAAGGCACGAAACAAGGTACCTTGCGATTGCGACATGTTAAGCTGAGAGAGTCATGTCAGCGGGTCATATTTACGGAGCATCCGCGAGAGAATAGAACTGCCAACATACCATCCAGTTCTTGATCGCATCGTGTAGTGCCGCGATCATGTTTGTGCTCAAGGGTGAAGGGCGACTGGAGTGGGTTTACGAGTGGGGGTGGGAGAAAGTATGGGGAGATCAGGGTCGGCCTGTTTACATGTATTTTTCGCACTATATATCACCGTTATGCTTCAATGGCATTGATGCTCTTGTTCAAATCAGTTTCGGAAATTCGAGGTGCTTTGATGATATATCTACAAATGCTGCCAGGGCTTGACTGATTCACTGAAAATGTGTTGACTTCTTGGAGTAAGTTTGAATGATTTCAACTCCTCTTGAGCATGAATGACTCGTCACAAACACTCGTTCTAATCAGACCGTGCCCAGCGATAATTACCAGAAGATCAGATGAGACAATCTTCTTAATTGATCAAGTATATCCAGTTGGAAGTGATATGTGCCTCATCGCACAACGAGCCATCGCTGTCCTGCCTCCTTTCTTCAAAAACGCCTACGCCACGCTGAGCCTCAAGAAAACAGACCTTGGAAGAAGTTGACTGCATAACAACTATTTTGACGTCTTTGCCTTCTTTTTGGGAGGTTCAGCCTGCTGTTCCGTGTCGCTGCCTGCAGCATCAGGCATATCTTCATCCTCGCCGCCACTGCTGTCATGGTCACTGTCGAATTCCTCGGCCACGTCTGATTCAGACTCAGTGTGGAAATCTTCATCAACCGACTCATCATCCTCGTCGGCCGAGCCACGAACTGCCACAACTTCGTCATCGGAAGAATCAAGATCTCCGTCCTGCAACACAGCTGCCATGAGAGCCCCTTCCTCTTCCATCTCATTCTTAGTTTTGATGCCCTTGAGCTGGAAGAAGTTCTCCAAAGACTTTTGCTCTTCGCGATTGATGTTTGAGAATTGATGCTCACCACCGCCCTTGAGCGACACACTAATGTCGAATGTGCGGGAAGCGCTCACAGCACCACCAACTCGTGACATGGTGATGGCCGAAACGTTGTCGAAAGCAATGTACGTTGCTGGCTTTGGCACAAAAAGAAAGGCGCGTTCCAGGCAGAAGAGATGACCCTCGTTGGCCTTGACCGAACACTTGACGCCGGATTGCTGGTGGTGCGAGTTGAAGTCACGGCTGGGCTGCAGGATCTTCTTGCCTGTCAAGCCCAGGAAGATTTTGGAGATGACGGTGGCGATAGGAGCTTCGTATCTAGGCTGAAGCTTGCCCTTGTACTTGTTCTCGAGGTCCTCTTCTGTCATGTTCAAGTCGATGACGATATCCTCCTCGCGCTTGAATTGCATCACCAAGAAGGGGTAGCGGGTTTGACCTTGGCGGAGAGGAGGGTCGAGACCGATGCAGATGAGCTGATGGACATCGTCTGGCTTGGGGAGGAGGAAGAACTTCTTGATCGAGTCGTATTGAATCTTGTAGTCGTACGTCTTGCCGCGGAGGCGCAGAGAACTCTCGTACAGGTCAATGTCGAAGCGTCCACGGGGGGTGAGGTGCAGGATGTCGAGGAAGGTGGCGAAGGTAGCGCCAGCGACTTCGCCAATTTCTGCCTTGTCCATGAGCATCTCGTAGAAGAGGTTTGCGGCGTTCTGCTGATCGTCTTCGCCGTCAGCGTCGCTGCCTTCTTCGTCGCCCTCTTCCTTCTTTTCCTTGCGCGTGGCAGTTCCGGGTATGTAGAAGCGCATCTCGACCATCTGGTCAACGGCGCCGCCTGCCTTCTTGCCTCTGCCTCTGGCGCCGCCGAGAGCGCCGTTGGTGCCCGTCTCTTCGCCATCGCCGGGCAACGAGAACTCGACGGCGACCTCGTTCTTGCCGGCAAGGTTGGTGTTTGAGATTTCGGTGTATGGGATTTCGAATGCGGGCTGGTTGCGCACGTTGAAGGCGAGCTCGGCTTTGCCAAAATCGGCCTTGCCCCAGTTCCAGCCACGGAGGGCATGCTCTTTCTGTTCCAGATTGACGCTGTACCACAGCTTGAAGCATCTCGAGAGGCGGTCAAAGTCCTGTGTCGAATGAGTTAGTCATTGAGGCCGGGATGGGGATGAGGGCTTCGTACATCGAGCATGAAGCCGTCCAGCTGGATGACACCCGAGCTTCGCGAGAAGATCTTGACCTCGAAGCCCCTCGCGGCTCTGCTCCATTGCGATGAGATGATCTCGGCCTTGTCCAGGGTGAAAGTGTCGCCGGGGCCCGAGGGCTTCCAGCCTAGACCAGACTCGGCGAAACGACATTTTCCAGTCTGCTTGGACAGGTCGAGATAGATGTTGTCAAACGTCTCCCTGGAGCAGCGCACAGTCAGCATCAATCGCCTCCATCTCGCGCACTTGATATGCAGATGCGCGGCATTGACTTACATGACTGGCGACTAGACACGAGGATGTGGTGATGAAGGTGATGTTGGCGCCTTGTGTGGAAAGTCGAGAGGACGAAGAAAGGGCGACGAACCAAGCTTTGAGCACCGCAACACCAACTTCCAACACATCGACGCCGCAAGATGGTGCTGGAACACGAATGCGAAAGAAGAAGGAAGGAGCCAGGCTATACGAGTAGAGAAACAATTATTTTCATCAATAGCACTTAACACGAACACCAGTCCTGGTGCCTGCCTATACCTAGTCATAGTTGCTGTCGGCCAGGAAGCAGCAATTGACCATCAACGCCAAACTTACACGGTGTGCGCGTCATTCGCGATTCCAATCACATGGACAGCAGGCACCACCGCGAGTTCTCCGACTCTTCCTACCCTTTTTCCACCCTCAGGCACCGACTGTCCGCCACTCACTGTCGCCGGATGCCTCTTCGCCTCAATTCAAGACACCTCGTAAGTTGCAGCAAAATTTGGACCGTCGAGACAGTCTGAAACCGTCAAGGTGCTTTGATGCTATGCCCAGTCGGGCAATTTTTTTGCGAGCATGCGCCTGCGCTAACAAGACCCCGAAATATCATGTGGAAAGCATTGGCAACGTCGCGGATCGCACCATCTCTGTGGAATAGCCCACCCACGCCCCTGCATGTCTCTGGTAGGATTGCTCTATACAGGGTACAATCTGGACAAGGTTGCAGGTCATCTTGGGTGCTCGGCGCACAGTTCGAACTCCCATGAATCGCATCCAGGGGCAGTTGACCTCTTACGAACAGTCGTCCTGTCTCTACGGTTAAACTATGCCGCAGAGATATTCATGTCACGAGACGCCGCTCAGTAGAAGTATCGTTAGAGACAGGCAGGATGACGGTTCATGCAACTAGGAGCGGGAACCATGACTTCCGAGTTCAAACTCAACAAGTGCCCGCTGAGCGGACAGGCGAACACCAACCCCAAAGAATTGCACTCGATTCGAGCCAACTACCCGAACCGTCTGCTTGACCATTTGAATACCATCAATATAAATCTTGTACATGGCAACTAGTTGACCATTCGCCTTCATCCTGAACCTTGAAACGCAGCGTCAGGAGCGACTGGCAACATCTTTCCCATTTAAAGTTGAGTGAGCATTATTAGCCAGTACCAATGCACCGCTCCGTGCTTCTTTCTCTCGGTTTGGCCCAGTTATCGCAACCGACTAACGACTGTATGGTACTTGGAAGAACAATGTTGGGTTTACTTGGCTGGTGCTTTCCAACGCCATTCTGTTGCTTGGTCGGCTCACATCCACATACGCGCACATCGCTATATTCACAAGCTAGCTCATCCAAAACCAGGTGCACACTGCCAGATCTGCTGGCACTTCCCGCAAGTACATCAAAAAGCCGTGATCCTTAGCCGAAATTGGATTGATCGGTCGAATGGTCCACGGTTCAAGGTTCTGGGGCGTGCCGCAGGGGGTGAACACCCGTACCACGACAATTTCACGCAGGAACGTGAGTACCTCATCCCCAAGTCTATTCTCGCTACAACAGGTACGAGCTATACTTTTGCCTTTTCCTTTTGTACTGAACCTATCATGATGATCGCTCAATTAATCCTGCAGCACATCGAATTCGTCATCTTCAGTGTCGTCTCCTGACGCAGAAAAACCATAGTTAGTTCCAGAGATCTACCTCCCGACCATCTTGTACCAGCCTCCGGGCTGGAAATCCTTTGAAATATAGTAGATGCATGCGTCTAGGTGCAACCTTAACTATATGAAACCTCAATACGGAGTAGTGAAGGGGGAAAAGACGAAGCGCAGCCTTACGACATGCATGGATTCGAGTATGCAAGTGATGGAAGCGTACCGTATTCTTCCCATTGAGGACAGGATCTGGAGAGAGTCATTTGGAGGAAAGGCAAGCCGCAGTCGAATCTGCCGGTACTTTATCGTCGCACCTATGTGGAGGTAAACCATGATACGAGTAGTCCCACGTGATGGGCCAACAAAGTCCATAACTCACGCTCTGGAAGCACCGACCGTTGTCTTATCCTGAGGACGCAAACAGCGCCGTCTGTAAAATCGCTTATAGTCGCCGAACCTAAACGAGACGTGGGGTCTGCTGGCACATGGGGAATCCGAGTCTTCGAAGGCCCGTGCAACCGTAGGTCTTTGTCTCGAACGGGCTAAGATCATCATCATTCACTCGAAGCGGACAAGCGCGACTATTTCGTGTGTTCGGTGTCTATCTCCCCGATGCAGCTGTCTGGAATCGTGGCGCTCACCAATCCGTTAGCCATTGCGCCATCTGCCTGTGATTCGCTCTTGCGGTCCTGTACCTCACGGCTCCTTCGGCCATTTCTGCCAGTCACTGACTTCGCACTAGGAGATGGCCGACACCCAACGGGCGGGGAGATCTTGCCAGCGCCAGTAGGGAAATTAAGTAGAGTTGTATGCTGAGGGGTAGGATTCACATGCTGGACGACGGTTCTGCAGAGGGATTACCAACGGGATACTCTCGTTGTTCTTGAATTGGAGCCAGGATGGAAGAGTGGATGGTAGCGTACCATAACCACGGGTCTGATGTCTCGACGACTGTTCTCGCCGTGTTGCATATTGAGCATTCAGAAGGGTTGATTCCGTTCTCAGGGTGGATGGTTCAAGAGACTTTCCACAGCCGCGCCTGTGCCCGGATTGCAAGCCTCGCTCAAACCGTAGGGCAGAACCGAGACGCCCAATCCCTTTGCCATGACAAGGATCTACTGACTTGAGTCTAAAACAGCATTTGGTTCGTTTGCTGCGGTTCCGTTTTTGGAGGCGCAAAAAACATGCACAAGTCAGTTCAGTGAACTGATAAAAGCCTTGTTCGTCCCTCGAGCGGCTTTACAGATTCTCTCAGCATCCTCACAAGTTCAGCTCTGTCTTGCTGGCCTCGACCACTAAAAGAGTAACAAGTCGCTTGGAATCCCTGACAGCTGTTCCACGAACTGCGTCCCGCTTTGCCCTCCTTGGCAAGGTTCCCGTCTTCATCCATATATATATATATATATATATCTCGAAGATATTCCGGTCCATCACTGAATTTGTCCCGTCGTCGGATACTCGCACCTAGACACCTGGAGCAGATCCTTTGCCGCGGTTGCTGGATCTGGCACTTGCTTTCGGTCTATCAGAGTGAGTCCTTGTTGTCGATCGCCGCATCCATAAATCTATGCTTACCCCAACCTCGACAGGAGGTCTTCTGTCAAGCTTTGCTGTTCAGTTCGACATGCTTGCTGTCCAGTCGACTACCATGGCGACTACTAGTGCAGAGAACTACCCTCTATATGCCTTTTCTGGACTTCCTTCTCAGACATCAACCTACTTCCAGCAGGGGTACAGTGGACATGATGTTCCGCGAAACTTTGTCCCCGAGATGCCCTCCAACTACATCTTGCAATCACATAACTCACCAAAGTACGTGAGGCCCAGTGCCTCACACTCGACGACACCTCTATACTCACCTACCAACACGAGCGGAGCCTACTTTGAGCTCTGTCCCCACACCTCATTGGTCAAGTCAGAGTCTGCAGCTTCAATGATTATGTCTGCCAGAGGATCTCCTCTACTCAGCCTTGGGCAACGCTCTTCAGAATGGACACCAGCACACGGTATTGGCCACAACATTTCCCACCGACACTACGAACAAGAAATCCTTGCTCAGGATACATTTAACTACAATGGTCTTTCGCTGCCTGAGAAGCCAGGCTGTGTTGGTGAGCTCCGCTTAGTTATCCAGTAATATTATTCTATGTACTGACATGGATCCCGCAGATCCTAGCCTCATCCAACCCCCTTCACCATCTGATCCTCAGCACCTGCACCCTCACCCACCATCTCCCGCTCCATCATCTGCACCCTCAAACAGTAGCCGCGCTCCTTCCGGCGTGATTAGGACTAGCAATCGCCCGTCTTCCCCTTACATCCCAGCACAGTCTTGGAACCCTTACCCTACCTCATCTTCGTCACGTCGTCAATCCATCTCGTCAGCCCACTCGCAGCACTCTTCACAGAGCGAAACATCAATAGACCTTGACGACAACAAGGGAATCTGCCCCATTGAATCTTGTGGAAGAAGCATCAAGGATCTCAAAGCACACCTGCTTACTCACAAGAACGAACGACCTGAGAAGTGTCCCATCCCTTCTTGCGAATATCACGTCAAGGGCTTTGCCCGAAAGTACGATAAGAACAGGCACACATTGACCCACTACAAAGGCACCATGGTCTGCGGCTTCTGTCCGGGAAGTGGCAGTCCACTGGAGAAGAGCTTCAACCGTGCCGATGTCTTCAAGAGACATCTCACTTCAGTACACCATGTCGAACAGACTGGCCCCAATTCCCGTAGGCGAAGTGGTAGCATTGGAAGCAGACTGCTGCAGAACGACATCACTGGTATCTGTTCCACTTGCGGTGTCGTCTACCCCAACGTCCAAGACTTCTATGAGCACCTTGACGACTGTGTCTTGAGAGTCATCCAAATGGGCGACCCATGCGAAGCCATCAACCAGAGGAATCTGGCTTCAATCTATGACAACAAGGCCTGCATCAACACCATGTCGGCATATCCATTGAGCATCAGCTCGGACCTGTCAGGCCGCACACTGTTCGACTCCGAGGATGACGCCGATCATGATGTAAAGTTCGTCAAGGACGAGACCGCGTCACCGGTTGTTCAGAATTGCGAAATCGGGAATGGCTTCCACCAGGGTATGACGCACTCCCACGGAGGCGTCCCCCTTCACTCTGCCGTCAAAAGCAACAAGCGTCGCAAGAACTACCCACCTGACTGGAACGCCCCAGTAGACAAGATGACGATGAAGAAGCGGGTTCTCTGTGTCTTCGATGGCCCACGGAGACTTTGGAAAGATGACATGATGCTCGGCAATACCAACCATGTGCGCGAGCCTCTGTCTGGCAGGAACTGGGTTACACAACTGGACATGCAGACGTTGCGAAGAGCAGAAGGTCTCTATGAATCGACAGACGAGGAGAGAGGTCCGTGGGTGGACGAAAGGGGCATTCCTTACCTACCAATTCACGCACCGGCTATCTAAAAAAAATGATTCGGTTTCCTTTGTCATGTTTTCGACACAGCGGGAGTTTTGGGAATTCCCTTAGATAAAGCGTGATGATCTTTCTACGACTAGATACTACCAATGTTCAATTTCTTATGATACCCAACTCGGCTTGTTTTGCAAATAAATCGTTCACTCGTCATCAAATCATTCAGTCCTCGATACTTGAGGGGTTTGCCTCTTTCTCAAGCGTGTGCAACACCTATCACCCCCAAATGCTCCTTTTATCGCCGCACAAGGGCCTCACGAGTATCTTGTCTTACCAAGATTACCATCTCAAATGCTCAGCAATCTCAAGTAAAAAATAAAAAGTCTTGACAATGGTCCGCCCGAGATGACCGAGAACGCCGCGGCCTTCTCCTTTCCGCGTCGGTCGGGCCCGAGCAATGACCGGCGAAAACCACTTCGACTGTTCCAGATGCTTGGCCCGACAAACGTCTAGAACAAATGCCATCCAGAAGAGCTGCGCGCCCTCAAAGGCTATATATGCAGAAGGTGATGATTGGTCCCAAAAATTATGTACCGTTTGACCACTGATGTACTTATCCTTACACCACTGCCTGACAACCATCAGAGGTTTCGCCCCACATCCGACTCCAAACCACGCTGAAAACGCAGGGCCATCCAGTTCTCCAACCGCATCGAACCAGAAGAAGCACGTTCGACCACTCCCCAGAAACTCCCACGGAACACCCTCCTTACAAATACAGGCATCTCCAGAAGCGACCAGGCATTCATGGCTTCACATGTTTGACATCGCAGCCGGCAAACTCTCCTTTAGTCTGGTCGGAACGATAGACGTGACCACAGTAACGAGTATGCCGCGATATTCTTTAGAATCGCCGCCACTGTAGATTTGGTTCCTGAGCAGCACTGGGAACGTCACATCGATGAAAGCCACAGCTGTCACCATCCGAGGCGGGGGAACTTGAAAAGAGTTCGACCATCGACACCAGGGTCGGTGTTAAGCCAGCGACGGGATATTCCCTTCCCACAGTGGCCAAAAGGGTACAGTATCCTGTGTTATTTGGTCGTGCGTGCTTTCGTAAATCAAACCTCACTACTGACTATTTGGTTTCTTACCACGTCTTTCGCGGCTGCCCTTAAGGCTAGGACAAAGCCGTCGCTTCTGACATCCTTCCCATCTGACATTGTCAGCGGCCGCAACCAGGCTCAGTAAGAGACGTAAAGGAAGCATAGAGCAGCAAATCTTCTTATGGACCTGAGAGTGAACGAATCACTCCATTGTCTAGAAAGCACCTGGAAAGTGGATCCAGATGGTGGCTCAATCTCAGCCGGTTACGGCTCGTGTTGCAGTTACCCTTATGTTGCACCGTTCTGGCAGATGTGAGATGACCCGATCTCATCATCGAAGAGGAGACAGTCGTCATATGGCAGGTACCTAGGCGGGTCGGTATTCATGTGATAGTTTGACTCTTTCTGCTTTCGCTTCTTACATTCCCCTCCCCCCCTTTTTCTCTTTTTTTTTCCATCAAGAAGCAACCCTTCTTTCTTCTTAGACATTGCTTTCCCTGGACATTGCTTTCCCTGGACATTGCTTTCCCTGGACATTGCTTTCCCTGGACATTGCTTTCCCTGGACATTGCTTTCCCTGGACATTGCTTTCTCTCTATCCATCCACACGATTCCTTCCATTCCATACACTCGCGCAAATTCATCTAAATATCAGCGCCTACAACCATAGCTCAGGAAAAAGACGTAAGATATCCTGTCACTCACGACAACCAATCCAAGCCCAAGTCTACCTCAAGCCGCAACACTCGACTAAAGCAGCTTGCCTGTCCCAGACACATGGTTTTGAAACCGAGAGCTCATCTGGAAACAAATTTTAATTTAGCCCTATCTTTTCCACGTGAGATACAGAAGACACAAGGTTGCAATGGAGCGAAATTCCTCATCTGACATTCAATCTGGTCAAAGGGTGACTTTTTCTGCTGTGGATCCAAACCCTCCCGGCTGAAATGTGCTCGGAAGATTTATCGATGGAGAAAAAAAAACAAAACAAACACATATACCATCAACGTCCCCCCCCCCCCCCCCCCCTCGCGCCAATTGATCTCGCATAGTAGTACGTCGAGAAACCCAAGACATCACTGCCCTAGAATGGATTTCAGACGGATTCATAGACATCTAGACAAACCCAACTCTATCATCATGGAAGTAAAAAAACAGCGTTTTTCTGGGGAAAAGTCACTCCTACATGAGATCAAGAGGGGGAAACAGTTTGTGCAAAAGAAAAAGAACATTATTTCGAGATCGTAAAAAATCTATACTTTTTATAGTAAAAATTCTAGCTCTTTTGGGAAAAAAAAGACCCCCAATGCCCCGCTAAAAATACAGTCAAAAAATGAATCACAAGGGGGAAAGGAAAGGAAAGGAAAACAAAAGAAAAGGGGAGGGAAATGTGTCGAATATATGTACAAATCAGAAAAAAAAAGGAAATGAAGAAAAAGGAAAAAGGTCATAGTGAGGAGCTGATCAGCAAGCCGATGCCCCTTAGTAGCCAGAAGGAGTAGGGGTAGGGGTAACGAGGCTCAGAGCACCGTTGGTGGAGACGCAAGAAGCTCCTCCTGGGTACTCGTGTGCTGGGTTGCAGGCGAAGGTAGGAGCAGCAGTAGGAGTGACAAGGCTCAGAGCTCCGTTGGTGGAGATGCAAGAAGCTCCTCCGGGGTAGGAGTGGGCGGGGTTGCAAGCGTAGGTAGGAGCGGCAGTCACAAGGCTCAGAGCTCCGTTGGTGGAAACGCAAGAGGCGCCGGGGTAGCTGTGGGCTGGGTTGCAGGCGAAGGTAGGAGCAGCAGTAGGAGTGACAAGGCTCAGAGCTCCGTTGGTAGAGACGCAAGAAGCTCCTCCTGGGTACTCGTGTGCTGGGTTGCAGGCGAAGGTAGGAGCAGCAGTAGGAGTGACAAGGCTCAGAGCTCCGTTGGTAGAGACGCAAGAAGCTCCTCCGGGGTACTCGTGGGCTGGGTTGCAGGCGAAGGTAGGAGCAGCAGTGGGAGTAACAAGGCTAAGTCCACCGTTGGTCGAGACGCAAGAAGCTCCTCCGGGGTAGGAGTGGGCGGGGTTGCAAGCGTAGGTAGGAGCGGCAGTCACAAGGCTCAGAGCTCCGTTGGTGGAAACGCAAGAGGCGCCGGGGTAGCTGTGGGCTGGGTTGCAGGCGAAGGTAGGAGCAGCAGTAGGAGTGACAAGGCTCAGAGCTCCGTTGGTAGAGACGCAAGAAGCTCCTCCTGGGTACTCGTGTGCTGGGTTGCAGGCGAAGGTAGGAGCAGCAGTAGGAGTGACAAGGCTCAGAGCTCCGTTGGTAGAGACGCAAGAAGCTCCTCCGGGGTACTCGTGGGCTGGGTTGCAGGCGAAGGTAGGAGCAGCAGTGGGAGTAACAAGGCTAAGTCCACCGTTGGTCGAGACGCAAGAAGCTCCTCCGGGGTAGGAGTGGGCGGGGTTGCAAGCGTAGGTAGGAGCGGCAGTCACAAGGCTCAGAGCTCCGTTGGTGGAAACGCAAGAGGCGCCGGGGTAGCTGTGGGCTGGGTTGCAGGCGAAGGTAGGAGCAGCAGTAGGAGTGACAAGGCTCAGAGCTCCGTTGGTAGAGACGCAAGAAGCTCCTCCGGGGTACTCGTGGGCTGGGTTGCAGGCGAAGGTAGGAGCAGCAGTAGGAGTGATAAGGCTCAGAGCTCCGTTGGTGGAGACGCAAGAAGCTCCTCCGGGGTACTCGTGTGCTGGGTTGCAAGCGTATGTAGGAGCAGCAGTGGGAGTAACAAGGCTAAGTCCACCGTTGGTCGAGACGCAAGAAGCTCCATCGTAATCGTGTGCTGGGTTGCAAGGGTATGTAGGAATAGCAGTGGGAGTAACAAGACTCAGAGCTCCGTTTGTAGAGACGCAAGAAACGCCTTGGGGGTACTCGTGTGCTGGGTTGCAGGCGTAGGGGAGAGCCATAGCCTGAGAGGCGGCGAGGAAAGAGATGACAGCGGCGGCTCTGAAGGAGTTCATGGTTGCGAAGTTGGTTTTTTTTTTGTTTGGGGTGGTGAGAGGGAAGTTGTGGTTTGTAGAAGAGTAGAAGAAGTGAAAGTGGGTTTGATTGTGTGATGATGAGAAGAAACGAACGATCCTCGACCTCGATATATATATTCTTCTTTCGTTGACCTACCTTGTTACTCCGTGACCGTGTTGAATGTGAACGGTATGACGTTAATTGCAGTGGATCATTGGGCCTGCCATGTTTCCGTTCTAAAGAAAGTAGTACAAACAAAAATAAATGATCAGCATTTACCCATGACAGTTCAGTGCTTGTGCAGAAGTGTAGGTGATGATCGTTGGCAAGGGGAAAAATTGAACTCAATTCTCCGGCACGCACCTAAGGCATGCCCTTTGAACGAGATGCGTGGCGAAAAAGAGGCAAGAGAATTACTAGTTACGGCCTTACCATAGCAACTGCCATTGAAAGGACCCTGTGGTCCGCCGAATCGTTGTGGCAAGTGACGGTGCTTGCCTGAGACTTTTCCCTGACTCGAGTTCGGTTTGTATGGAAATAGATCAGAGACATTGAGAATTTGTTGGCAACGAATATGACGTCTTAAACGGTCCTTCCCATTCACTCCAACCCTCATCTAAAAATATCATTTGAGATGACAGAGTTTGTCTTGACACTTCCACCTAACCTTTTTCCTCTTTGCCTATTATTGAGTTTATCCGGAAGGGTCTAGAGGTGCAGGTGGACCAAATAACACAGGAGAAAGGCTACGGATGAGGATTGATTCAACGACGATGACGATCAACTCGTATAACTGTTGTATGCGAAAAGAGCGAGAAGGACAAGATGCATAATCTAAGTCAAGACCGTCGGCTGGAAAGATCAAAATAGCAAATCGTATTTCTATGTAGATCAATTTTGAGGGGAAAAGGGCATCTACATCCACGGAAGGGCATGGCCGTCAGCTCTGGGATCACTGCCCGCACTCCAGACACCGCGATCCTCGACAGGGTCAACGTGCCATCTTATGACCTGTCCTCTACCGAACAGGCCTCTTCCGTGTCCCTTGACAATCTCGACTTTATGACCCATGTTGCGTAGCTTGTCGGCAGTCTCTTCAGAGATGCCATCCTCAAGATACACAGTCTTGTCAAACACATCACCAGTGTCGGGCATTCCAGCACCGATACAGATGCGGGGAGCGTCGAGAGCAGCTTGAGGCGTCATCTTGAAGACGAGCATGTTCATAAGCACTTGGACGTGTCCTTGAGGCTGCATGAAGCCTCCCATGACACCGTAGACAGAGTGTAGACTTTGGTCGGCCTTGTTAGTAATCAAAGCAGGGATAATGGTATGGTATGGACGCTTGTTGGGAGCGTATACATTAGGGTGATTGGCGGGTTGCAATTGGAAATTGCAGGCGCGGTTTTGGAGGGTAAACCCGCAGCCCTGGGGAATGATGGCAGTGCCGAAACCGGCGTAGTTTGAGTTGATGAAGGATATACCGTTGCCTTCGCTGTCGGTGGCAGCAAAGTATACGGTATCGGAGTGGTTGTGGGCGGGGGAGCCGTGATCAGGAATATCGCCAGCCTTGTTGGGGTGGAAGAGTTTGGCACGCTCGGCAAGATACTCTTGCGAGATGAGCTCCTGGGAAGGGACTTTGACGACATTGGGATCGGCGACCCACCAGTTGGCATCTGCAAAGGCGATACGAAGCGTCTCGACGACAGCGTGGATATAGTCGGCCGAGTTGTGTTGTTTGTCAGAGAAGGTGGGGATCTTGCCGTCCTTCTCCAGCTCTTGCAGCATGCCCAAGGCCATGAGGGCAACAATGCCCTGGCCGTTGGGAGGGTGCTCCCACACATCGACGCCCTCATCGCTCTTTTCATGCATGTGGTCTCCGTGGGACTTGTCAATGCCTTGTCCGCGGAAGTTGAGCTTGATGGGGTCGACCTCTTCAGTGCCCTTGTCCATGTGGTTCTTCAGGTCGTCCAGAGTCATGAAGCCTCCCAGATCCTGGACGACCTTGACCAGGGCTTCTGCCACTCTTCCAGTGTAGTAACCGGCCTTGCCGTGTTTGGCAACTTCACGGAACGTCTGGGCCAGGGTCGGGTTGCGCATAATCTCGCCGGGCCGTGGAGCACGGCATCCGTCTGGAGCCTGTGGGTCCTTCTTGAGCATCTCGGCGAAGTTGGGCGAGGCGCTTCGGATGGCCTTCTCGGACTTGAGCCAGTAGTAGCCCATGACCTCGGAAACAGGGAATCCTTGCTCTCCCAACTCAATGGCGGGTGTCAGGATCTGTTCCATGCTCAACTTGCCACTGCCAAACCTGTCCACCACATCCACCCAGCCAGCTGCAGCTCCGGGAACCGTAACACCGTGTGCACTAGTCATCGGGATTGTGCCGTACTGGCCGTCCTTGAAGCCCAACGCTTGCCGTACTCTGTCGCAAGTGGCATTCGCAGGAGCGCGACCAGACCCGTTCATGGCGTGCACCTGCTTGGTCTTTGCATCGTAGAACAGGCAGAACATGTCACCGCCGATACCCGTGCTTCCGGGCTCGGTCATGTTCAGACCGGCTGCAACTGCGACGGCTGCATCCTACAATGTGCCGTCAGTCCTGTACAAGCTACATGCACGGCTCTCGCAAGACTTACAGCACAGTTTCCTCCTTGTTGCAGCACCTTCAAGCCGCAGTTTGAAGCCAAGGGCTGTGAGCTTGACACAATGCCCTTTGTACTGTGCACTACACTCCTGCGGCTGGGGAAAGCAACAAATTCCGGGTCCGCCGCCGGATAGATGGCCTGAACATTGAGAGGCATCGTTGAAGCTCGTCCGCTTTGAGGGCTTGATTCGGTGACTGCAAGACGATCGAACAAGTTACAAAAAGACGACAGGAAGCAGAGATGGAGTAAATTTTTGGATGACAGAGAGCAACAGCTGCCTATCTATGATATCTATGTTGGAGTAATGTTTTGTTCCCCTCGGGAAGGCGGGGTGGGGTGTTGGCCGACTCGGCCCATCCCACCTTCCCAATTCGTCTCGGATAGCCGGCGCAGAGCGGACCATTGCTATTTCGCTGCCTCGGCCAGGTATCGGATCTGATGATTGTTATTGTTGTTAATTGAAGCCTGCGCGCTCAAGAATTCTTCTTAATTCTTCTTTGCGGCGTGTTCTGCTTCGGCAGCTAGACCAAGCACGTCTTGCTCGTTCAGCCACGCCCTGACACTGTCCATGACGCGCTCAAGCTCAATGCCTCCATCGAGGACATCGTCTAGATCGTGTACACTGATACCACTGCGGTGGTCCGTGACTCGCTGTTGGCCCCAGTTGTATGTGCGAATCTTGTTCTCTCTGCCCATTTTGGCGACGCCGACAACACTTCGGCGCAGGGCGACCATGTCCTCTTCTCTTTTCTCGCGTCTCTCCTGGGCCAGTCTACTCCTGAGCAGCTTCCAGGCCGCCTCTTTGTTTTTGGGTTGAGACCGCGAGTCCTGCATGGCCACGACGGTGCCAGTGGGGATGTGAGTCAGGCGCACAGCACTGTCGGTCGTGTTGACGTGTTGTCCTCCTGCTCCTCTCGCACGCATGACTTCGGTGCGGACGTCCTTGGGATCGACGTAGTAGTCGCTGCTCGGATCGTCGAAAGTGTTGGCTCCCATGTCGTGCGAGGGCTCTGCTGGGAATGAGGGTAGTACTAGTACAGATGCAGCGCTGGTGTGAGTGCGTCCTTTGCTTTCTGTTGCGGGCACGCGTTGCACTCTGTGAACGCCGGCCTCACATCGCAAGGATCCGTATGCGCCTGCAGTCTCGACCTCGAGCACGGCTTCCTGGAGAGGCGCATCTGAGCCTTTGGGATCGGCCTGGCCGTCGGCGTCTTCGTACTTGAGCAGAGAAGTTCGTAGGCCCATACGATTGCAGTAGCCAGTGTACATGCGCAGCAAATCTCCAGCAAACAGTGCAGCCTCGCCTCCACCAGCTCCGGGCCTGATTTCAATGAGACATGGCAAATCGGCAAAAGGATGGCGAGGTACGAGCGCAACCTTGAGCGCTTCGGAAGCTTTGGAGAATTCGGCTTGTGACGATGCGAGATCGTCTTGGGCCAATTCCAGAAGATCCTTGTCTGTCTTTGGGTCTGACAACAGCGTGCGCAATTCTGACAAGGCGTCGTTCGCCTTTTCCCACTCTTTCAGTGCATTGGTGACAGATGAGAGCTCCCCCAGCTTCTTGGCCGCTTGCGTGTCAAAGGTGGTCGACAGTTGGCTCGTGATGTCTTGGTGTTCTTTTGCCATTGACCGAGCTCGTGCGAGCAAGGCCTTGGAGATTGCTCCATCAACCGCCGTCGCTGCTTGTTGTCAGAGAATTGTCTCATACACCGCGCGCCGTCAAGTGCGTACTCGTGCTTTGCAGACGGATGCCGCGTAGAGACAAAGGCCGCGGCGACCGTCGTAGAAATGTCGACAGGGTACATATCGTTTTGCGCATGCCGTCAAAAAATAAAACAAAAAAATTGTCGACCAAAAGCCTCCGACTGTCTCGTTCCTGCTTCCCCGACGAACTTTGTCCTTGGCAGGTCACGGCTTCCCCGAAGAACTTTGTCCTTGGCAGGTCACGGCTTCCACCCTGGCCAACTCAATCTCTAGATACCATCAACTCTATATTCATTACTCGGAACCTCACCTCCTTCTCAAAAGACTGCCTTCAGTCCATGGCAATGGTTCTGAAAATCTTGTTCGCTCACGAGTGTCCAGCAGCTGTCTCAAAGATTCTGCCACCAAAGGGTCAGATATATTGTTGAGCACATCAACATCAGACGACCACAGCCTCGCCGCTCTTTTGGCGGACAAAGGAGGATTCGCTCCATGAGGATCCTGTCTGAAGAGCTCTACAGTCTCTGCCTCTAGTCTTTGTACCTCGCGCAGTTCCGACAGAGGGAATGGCGGATTAATCCCTTGAACTCGGATCCTGTCGCTTGGCCAGCAGATGGCATGCGCATGACACTCCTGCACTTATTAGCATACACGCATACAAGACAGATCTGCACACCACAAACAAGAAATCGGGCTTCCTTGAAGCTGTGTGTGATGACTGTGATGATCTGTGGCCACTCTCCCTTGATCTCATAGTACTTGATGAGTGAGAAAAGCAGGTTTTGGTAGCTGTCTGTCGCAGCCTCTTCACACATTATCCTGCCATCTGCAATGGCTTGTTGCACGAGACGAGAGTCGCCGGAAGCATGCATAGCAACATTACGATAGCTTTCAGCCTCACTTAGAGGGGCATCGCGTTCTGTTCTTGCACCCGAAAAGACGAGAAGAGTTCCCGGCCTGAGCAGAGAACGGGTCCCTGCATGTATGTGTAGCAGGAAAGTCTCGTGCTCGCCTAGTTTGCCCGTCGCCATGTTTGACTTTTGGAAAGGCTTAAGAAGCCAGTTTGACTCGTCGCGTGCATGGCTGTCGAGCATAAACATTTTCTGGCGCGAAAGAGGGAGGATAGGGAAACCTTACCAAGGCTTCGTGCATATCGCATGGCAACAGACCAAGACCAGTTCAGCCATAGTTACGGAAGAAAAGTCGGAAGCAGTGCTGACGAGGCTCCTGAGTAGCATGAACACGCAATTGTGGTCGGTGCGCAAAACATACTCTTTTGCCCCTGGAGACCTGCACAGGGGTCAGAAACTCAGGAGGCCGATAAGCTCCTGACGGTTGAAGGCAATTACCATGTGGTACAGGTATTGAAAAACAGGTGGTATGTACTGCGTTCAGTGGCATCAAGACAGAGAATCACAGTGAGTTCTGTGTTTCGCCTGTCGTCGTTTCGGACGACAGGAGCAAGCCACAGCGTCACAGCAGTGGCGCGCGTCAACAAGAACTTTGATGGTTAAATTTAGCGGGTCCATTCGACGCAAAGAATAGCGATGGACACAACGAAGGTGGCAAGCGGTGACTGGTGTGCGGCCAAGGCGCGTGTGTGTTTCGAGGACTGTTCCAAGCGTGCATGGCGAGTGGAGTACAAAGCATTTTCTTTGTTGCAACCAATTGAATTTGCTTGACATACTGTCGCCGTTTCAAACCATCGGTTCCCCCTCTCGACTACATGTTTCATTGTGCATTACTTACATTCCTCACCAAGCGACACGAGTCATCATCATGGCATATCATGGGATTGCAGGCGGCTACGACCACCACGATTCCCTAAGCAACGACGTGCGAAAGACACCTCAAATGGACTCGAACAAGAGCAACATGGCTGACAAGCGGCAACCGCAGTATCACATCAGACAGCAAGACTCGGACGACGAGGTTGAGCGTTCACTGCTGCACACCAACCAGGGCCCCTTTGATGATGCACTCCACTCGCATACCGCGGGCGAGGGCTACGATTTGAGTGACTCGTACATCAACAGCAACCACCCATCGCCCCACGACAGCTTCACCGAGCATCGTGACCCTTCAGCCTCTCCCCCATCGCGTGCGGGCACAACGTCGACCGAGGCGTGGGAGGCGAGGGCTGCTGGCGGCGGCGGTCTCCAGCGTAATGCCACGCGCAAGGTCAAGCTGGTACAAGGCAACGTGCTGAGTGCCGACTACCCTGTGCCCAGCGCCATCCAGAATGCCGTGCAAGCAAAGTACCGCAACGACCTCGAGAGCGGCAGCGAGGAGTTTACGCACATGCGATGTACGTGGATGACGAGGAGCTGCGTGCAGGCCGACTGACACTGTCCAGACACGGCGGCCACCTGCGACCCCAACGACTTCACGCTCAAGAATGGCTACAACCTCCGTCCAGCCATGTACAACCGCCACACGGAGCTGCTGATTGCCGTGACCTACTACAACGAGGACAAGGTGCTCACGGCCCGCACGCTGCACGGAGTCATGCAGAACATCCGCGAGATTGTCAACCTCAAGAAATCCGAGTTTTGGAACAAGGGAGGGCCTGCCTGGCAGAAAATCGTCGTGTGTCTGGTCTTTGACGGCATTGACCCCTGCGACAAGGGCACGCTCGATATCTTGGCAACCATCGGCATCTACCAGGATGGCATCATGAAGAAGGACATTGACGGCAACGAGACGGTCGCTCACATTGTAAGTCGATGCCAGACACGCAACCCCCCCCCTGGCTGATGTCGCATCGCGCAGTTCGAGTACACGACTCAGCTCTCCGTCACGGCCAACCAGCAGCTCATCCGCCCGCTGGACGATGGCCCCACCACTCTGCCGCCCGTGCAGATGATGTTCTGTCTCAAGCAAAAGAACAGCAAAAAGATCAACTCGCACCGATGGCTGTTCACCGCCTTTGGCCGCATCTTGAATCCCGAGGTCTGTATTCTGCTCGACGCAGGAACAAAGCCCGGCCACAAGTCTCTGCTCGCCCTGTGGGAGGCCTTTTACAATGACAAGCATCTCGGCGGTGCTTGTGGTGAGATCCACGCCATGTTGGGTCCGCGCTGCAAGTACCTCATAAACCCCCTGATTGCTGCTCAGAACTTTGAGTACAAAATATCAAACATTCTCGACAAGCCTCTGGAGAGTTCCTTTGGTTATGTCAGCGTCTTGCCCGGTGCCTTCTCCGCCTACCGTTTCCGCGCCATCATGGGCCGTCCCCTCGAACAGTACTTCCACGGTGACCACACGCTCTCCAAACAGCTCGGCAAGAAGGGCATTGAAGGCATGAACATTTTCAAGAAAAACATGTTCTTGGCCGAGGATCGCATTCTGTGCTTCGAGTTGGTCGCAAAGGCCGGCTCCAAATGGCATCTCACCTATGTAAAGGCCTCCAAGGGCGAGACGGATGTTCCTGACAACGCCCCCGAGTTCATCGGCCAGCGCCGTCGTTGGCTGAACGGCTCCTTTGCCGCCTCCATCTATTCTCTCGTCCACTTCAGCCGCATGTACAGCAGCGGTCACAACATCCTCCGCATGTTCTTCCTGCACATCCAGCTCATCTACAACATTGCTCAGCAGATTTTGACCTGGTTCGCCCTTGCTTCCTTCTGGTTGACTACCACCGTCATCATGGATCTTGTCGGTAATCCCAGTCCTTCCAACAACAACCACGCCTTCCCCTTCGGCGACTCGGCCACTCCCATCATCAACACCGTCATCAAATACATCTACCTCGCATTTGTCCTCTTGCAATTCATCCTGGCCCTCGGAAACAGACCGAAGGGCTCAAAGTGGTCCTACATTGTCTCGTTCTGCTGGTTCGGTCTCGTTCAGCTCTACATTACCGTCGACGCCATGTACCTGGTCGTCCACGCCTTTACAGGTGGCCCAGGATTCAACATGGAAAGCCCGTCCGCCTTCGTCTCGTCCTTCTTCTCGTCAACCGGTCCTGGTATCATTGTCATCGCCCTGGCTGCCACATTTGGTCTCTACTTTGTCGCCTCATTCCTCTACCTCGACCCTTGGCACATGTTTACCTCATTCCCTCAGTACCTTCTGATCATGAGTTCTTACATCAACATCCTCAATGTCTACGCCTTTAGCAACTGGCACGATGTTTCTTGGGGTACCAAGGGCGCCGACAAGGCTGACGCACTGCCATCGGCAAAGACGGCAAAGGCCTCGGACGGTAAAGCTGTCATTGAGGAAGTCGATCTCGCACAGGCAGACATTGACTCGCAATTTGAAACCACCGTCAAACGAGCTCTTACACCGTACAGCGCCCCCAAGGAAATCGAGACCAAGACGCTTGAGGATTCGTACAAGAGTTTCCGAACGCGACTAGTCACCTTCTGGATCTTCAGCAATGCCCTGCTCGCCGTTGCCATTACCAGCGACAATGTCGACAAGTTCGGATTCACGAGCGGTGCTAGCAAGCGTACTGCAAGGTTCTTCCAAGCGCTTCTGTGGGCGAACGCTGTTATTGCCATCGTTCGCTTCACCGGCTGCTGTTGGTTCCTTGGAAAGTCTGGCCTGCTGTGCTGTTTTGCACGCAGATAGACAAAGCAAACTACGACAGATTATATAACGTCAAGTCGACGTTTTTTGCGTTTGCACACAAACGAAACAGATTGTGTTCTTCAAGTCAATTTGCACATGCCTCTGTTGCTGCTGTTTACTGGGAGTTTTGGAACGCTCTGTTGCCCATGATTGTTTTTTTGGTTTTCCGCGTTGCATATTAGCTAGCTCTTCTGTACCGCCAGTTGGTGTGATGTGATTTTTTTCAAAATTCATTTGCTATCATTGTTATCATTGCTCTTCCATCCTCGTTTCTAAACCAATATCCCGCTGCTACAATGTCTGCAGACTTAAGGTCTTGTGCTCGGAACCAAAATGACGATCAATATCGTTGCTAGCACGATCAAGGCGCTAAACAGCGAGATGCCGAGTATCCAAAAGATCTTTCTTCTCCTGGTATTGTATTTTCTTGTCTGCAACGTCAATCCTGACTGTTTGGATTCCGTTGTGGATGGATGAAGCTGGAGACGGGTTTCCGAGGGGCAGATTGAAGGCTGATAGGTGGCAGGTGGCGGGTGGATTGTTATGAAATGGCTTATGTTTGAGCTCTCGTGTTTTGTGCCTTGCAAAGCTGTTGTTGTTGTTGTTGGTATTGTAGCCGAAGTGATTGTGGTTGGCGAGAAGCTGGCGGCTCTGGTGTGCAGGCTGTAGTATTTGTTGTTGTAGTAGTAGACATGGTCGTTTTCTGTCGGCACGATGATGCTGTTGTTGTTGCTTGCCATTCTTTTGGTTGCTGATGTGTGTGTGTAGATATATATTAATTATTTTCTGTAGAAGAGGAGGAGAAGGAGGAGGAGCAGCAGAGCAATTGAACGGATCATAGAGATGGAGGGGGATGTCCCTTTGAGCTTTTAGAATATTTCTATTATTGGGTCCCCTTCTTCTAACTTGGTCATTGTCTACGTCGTCGTTCGGGCTTTTGCAAGCGATGCGCCGCTTCTTGAGACGCAGAGAGCAAGAGCCGCTATTTTGCTCCTGCGTGCATGAAAGAGCGAGTACGAACGATGTAAGTGCTGCTGCGAAAAGGGCCTCCGTTTGATGGAAAGCATGCCATATTCGGACGTCTGCTTCTTCCCCTCTTGTCTCGTTTGAGTATGTGTAGTATCCACTTTTTTGTCTGTTTCATGAAGCTGCTGCTGCTCTTTTCTGTGTTTCAGCTTCTGCAAGGGTCCTTCGCGAAACGTGCCCGGACGTTACTTTGGTGACAAGAACTCCATTTTTTTTTTGCTCTACATCCGGCACTTCTTGGTTCCGGAGGAGGGGGGAGGGGGAGGGGTGCATGGTGAGTCTTTTTCTCTTTCTTTCTTTCTTTCTTTCTTTTTTTCATTCTTTCTCCTTCGGCTTGATTCTACGGATCGATGGTGGGACTGTGCCTTGTCAATCGGGTTAGACGGAGTGTCCAGACCTTACCTGCCTACCTAGTATTGGACACTAGTTGCGTTGATTGTGATCGTGCCTGCTTTTGATGCACCATGCATGCATCTCGCCGTTGCATGTGAGCTACTACTTGAGTCAAGGAAGTAGTGGTGGTTCGATCGTGACTGCATTTTCCTTGGGTACATGTAGGTGTTTGTATTCCTTCCGACCGCCCGACTTGATCTCACATTCACATCTTGCTATCTTCACATCTTGCTACCTTTCGAACGACGAGTGTAGGCGTCAGAAAAGGATCTTGACCTGTCGTCAATAGTCTCAAAAATTGGAACAGCAGCTGCCATTTCAATCTGCCTAGCAGCAGCAGCAGCTCTCTCCCACTACAACTTTGCTCCCATCCAGATCACATAAGCAGCAGGTTTCTTTCTGAAGTACAGGATTCCAATGGATTCATCGCCACTAGAGCTCTTCGCCATGATAGTTTCTTTGTTCTCTGACAAAAAGAAGCAGCAATACACCACAATATCTTGAGCATGGCAATGCGCCATGGAGGAGTGTGCCTTCTCGCGGTTGTCCTTATTCAGCGATGAACTCAACAAATTCAAGTCAGCAGTGTCCGAGTCACCATACACGTATCGCTGCAGGGGCTGTTCGATGGGTGGACTTCAGCGTCAAACTTCCATACTACGACGACAAGGCCTGCGGACGACTCGAAAGACGACGGGACAGACACATCAACGACATAGCTTTTACCAAGAGCTATAGCTGAGCTTTTCGCCGCGCTGCTAGCTTTCGATGCCGGCGATGGCTCTAGCTCACTTCGTCTCGTTCTCCTTGATCTCCATTTTGACTTGGATACTGAGCGTCGCGACCCTAAGGAATTGAGAAAGGACAGGTTGGCGGAGACTCATGTTGAGGCTCCCCAATCTCACCACTCTAGATTGCTGGTGTTTATGTACCTGGCTGCGGGCGTTAAGCACCCGTTTTATAGAGCTGCTGCTATGCAACGCAGAAGATTTTACTGGAGCGTCCCCCGGAATCACATTGGATTTCGCTCTTGGGACATGGTGGCATCGTGAGGTACAAAGAGTGGTAGCGGCATACTAAGGTTGAACCAGAACGTGTGCTGGACCAGTCTGTTCGGCATGTCAAAGACGATGCTGAGATGGACAAAACAACCGCAAGACGCATTTCTGTGGGTGTCATAAGAACGGAAATGACGGCACTACCAAGGGAAACAGTACCTTTGTATGAAAAGAGAAGAATATCACGTGAGTGGGGCTCAGGTGCAGGATCAGCATCTGGACTGATTTCATGCCACATCCCGCGTGTGTAAATAGTATCTTATCACTATTCAGAACGATAGTTTAGAAAGACAAATTCCTTGCCGACCACTACGCAAGTGACGACGATGACAGAATCAACAGCTGCAACGCCAACAACCATCACAGCAACTCTCTCAGTCATATCACAAGCATACATCCCAGCCCCCCGCAGCTTCACTGACCATGACCCTTAACCTCTCTACTCCGGGTCCAATAACCATCCTAACCTTCTTCGGAATCCTGAACCCAAAACTTCACACTCCACGAACTCTCACACGCAACCCGTCCTTACCCATAAACCCCCGAAACCACAAAGGGGCCCCCAAAGCGTCCCGCTATCCAACGCAGCAAGCACCACTCCGACGAGAAGGTATTAACCTTACGCTGTTTTCCGGGCGAGGACGCGGAGATTCGGTCGGTGTTCGATTGGGGTTGTGACGGTGATGGACAGGCCTCCTTTGCTTTTGCCCGGACGACGGTATCGGGTTGGCGTTGCTGAGGGCGAGAAGGTGGTGAGGAGATGATGGTGGTGGTGCGGCACAAGGGATTCTCTGTTGGATGTGGATGCTGCTGAGCTGTGCAAGGGTCAAGGGTTCATACTGTTGGTTGCTGAACCGGTGGAATACGAGGTCATGAAGTCAGAGCGCGAGGATTAATAGGAAGGCTTTTGTGGTGATCTTCCATAGTACATGTACTCTCGATTATGTCTCTTCAAACCATGAAACCATAAACAATGCAACCAAAAATAAGAGAGAATCAATTAAATTGAATGTCTATATGCAAATTCGTAAGTTCCATCAAAAAAGAATCGATGGTATCATGGCTTTTTTATGCAACAACAACGAAGAGAAAGAGAATAATACATCTAAACCTTCTCCGAGAGATGAACATCGTCGTGCTTGCTGACGGGAACCTCCTCGGGAGCAAGCATAGGCTTGTATTTGGCGTACTTGACGGTGCCGAGAATCGACGGGCTGTCCTTGAAGATGGTGTCCAATTCTTCGAGAGAGCGTCCCTTCGTTTCTGCAGTTACTGGTTAGCTTTTCTGAGACCCCCCTTTTGTTTTCCCGTGATAAACAGTACTTACCGGGATAGAGGAAGTAGACTGTGACGGGGATACAGGCGCCGATGCAAGCATAGACGATGTAGTACCTCCATCCAATCTCAGTAATCGCGACAGGAGTCACCATGGCCTATTCACGGGTCAGCTACGTAGGAAAAAAACACACTTTGACGGATCATAAAATTACCACGACAAAGTTCCACAACCAGTGGTTGGCAGTCGAGATCGAGGCCATTGCGACACGCAGGCGGATGGGCGCGACTTCGGTACAGTAGAGGAAGTTTGCTCCGAGGAAACCGATGGGCGTGAAGAAGCAGAAGAGGTAGATGAAGAAGGCGGCGCAGACGGATGCGGCGTAGTTATCGTGGTACGAGGTGGCAACAGCGAGGGCAACCATGCACAAGGCCATACCTCCACCCGAGACGATGAAACAGACTCGGCGACCAAAGCGATCAATGCAGAAGAAGGCGACGAAGCACGACAGGAACTTCCAGGTCAGGGTACCGGCAGAGAGGAGCTTGGCGTCGTAGGCGCTCATACCAAGACCCTGCTGGAAGATGACAGAGGCGTAGACCGAGATGAGGTTGGTACCAGACATCTGTTGGAAGAACTGGAGCAGGATACAGAGACCGAAGCGGTAGGAGAGCTTGTCTTCGCCCATTCTGAACAGATCTCTGAAAGAGGCAGCCTTGGTCGATGAGTCCTCAAGAGACATTTCAATGCCAACACATTCAGCCTCAATCTCAACAGAGTCCAACGACAGACCCTTAAGAATAGCCAAGTTCTCGCGAGCTTCTTGGGCGCGGCCCTGAGCAAGGAGCCAGCGGGGAGATTCAGGGAACAGCCAGATGGATCCAAGAACGACAAGGGAGAAAAATAGGGTTATGGCAATCGGAGCTCTCCAGGTGACAGGTCCTCCGCTCTTGATAGTGAAGAAGCCAAAATCGATCCAAGATTCCAGAGTGTAACCAAGCGAGATGAACATGCCGTCGAGGACAACGTGCTTACCACGGTTCTTGGCCGACGAACATTCTGATTGCCATACAGGAACTGTTGCCGAAAGCATTCCAATACCAAGACCAATGATAACTCTTCCAACGATGAGCTGAGCAATTTGGAAAGCAGAGCACTCAATGGCCTCGCCAATGAGGGTGCAGAGCGCTCCAAGGAAGATGACCCATCGTCGACCCAGAAGAGTACCAGTGTAACTGCAGCTCAATGCACCAACCAGGGCACCGAGTGTGAATGTTGCAACGACGAGACCTTGAAGAGTGGCGTGGTGAGATTTGACCTCACCTTCATAGTCGACAGTGTTGATGAGAGGGAATTGGTGTCGCCATGACTCCTCGGAAAGCAAGGGACCGAGACCAGACTGGTTGTAACCGAACAAAATAAACGAGGGAGCAACGACAAACGCGATTTGGGCGATAGACAGAGCCTTGCCCCTCAATCCACCGAAAGTGACCATGCTACTGAATTGGTAACGACGTATGGATAAGCACTGAATGAACAGAAATTGGCGTTGGAAGGCCAAGCCGAGTCAAGCCTTTGGTAGGAGTTTGGCGTGTGGATGATCGAAGAGCAATGCAGCATGCAGACAGCAGATCGTTCTGGCTTTATATTCACCTCGCAATCTCAGAACTCAGACGTTTTTCAAACGCCGCACTGTCTTACTCCACATACTCCATATTTTGCAGTGGGTCCTCATTGTGGTGGATGGGGACAAGACGGCATGGAAGCATGGTCAGCAACCCATACTAACCGATCCCGGGCCCACGGCATTCCGGCCAAGACGGAGGGCCCTGTTCTAAATCTTTTCAAATCGCTTGCTGATTTGGCAGAAGTGAACGTTCCCAAAGCCGGCCGTATTGCGGTGTCTTTCTAGCTCCCAGCAATTCACCCAGTCATGGCGAGGCCCCTCACCTACTCTCGGCGGTGCCCACCGCCAGGACTGAAAGACATTCAAGTTTCAAGCACATCGTCTCGGGGCAAGGCGGGGACATCTGGAGATTCAACCAATTCCCCATGGAGCACGACCCAGAAGGATGGTTGGTATGATGTGTCTGCGTTCCGACCACGAAAAAGATGCGGAGCAAAGGTCGGAGGTTGCGGAGCAGAAACATGCGAAAATGTTGAAAGTGAGGGCTGGAAGCTGGAGATTAGGAACAATGTCGGTCGGAAAGCCGAAGAAAGCACCAACAATAATCTCTTGCCTCATAAATGCATAAAAAAGAAAACATCTTGGTTGATTGTGACATCAGGCATGGTTGATCCCTTATCTTCTCATTTATCCATTCTCCACTTACTGGCGGCCCCATGCTTTCTACGGTTTGAACAAGCACGTACTGATGTGTGTTTGAATGACTAGTAATCTCCAGAGTCCTGATCGCAGCGTTTGACAGGCCGTCGCAATACAACAATCTAGTAGGATAACATAAAGGGACCAGAGATGTGATAATTTGGTGGTATTGAGATAGGGCTTTCAGAGGGAGCAACCTACAGTTGCTAGACATCATTGAATTGCTATTGCTAGAGAGAGGAGTGAAAGAAGATTCACGGTTTTAGACATTCTATGAAGCCACATGGTATCTCGAGTATCGAATCGTCCATGCTATCCAAAATTTCGACACTTCAGATGTCTGAACAAAGGTCGCTGCCTGCCCGTGATCTTGTGCCACCTTATCCCACGACCAGACTCACCGTGGAAATATGTTGAGAACAGTCCACTTTTTACAATGAGATATGCCTATAACAAGCCATCGTATGCGCTCTGCTCGTAGCTCTCCTTCCATATGTAGCGCCATCTTGCCTGCTCAGTGCTCAGCTGCTTCCGTGACGAAAGCTCTTCGATAAAGACGGTTCTAGCTGTCCTGATGAAAGACGTATTTATGTAAGTGAAGGAGCTGCGGATCAAAGTAATAAAATTGGAAGTCGCTATGTACTTGACGATAGAGGACGGGCCGTTTCCAGGCCGAACTTTCTCATACAGCCGGCATCATCAGGAACGACGAAAGATAAGGTACCTGCCTGAGCCAATCCTTTTTTTTTTGGTTTACAGCCCAGACGCCGACATGCACATTGGACTGCATACTCAAGTTTTCTGTTGGCGGCAAAACAAACTACTTGTTATAGATAATTGACATTCTATTCGAGAGGTCCAGCTTCGTCAAAAGCAAATCACACATCCGAAGTTGACATTTCGCGACTTTTCCAGAGAGTTCTGACGATTCATGGGTCGCGACTCACCAGATCTGCATGACTTTTTTTTTCTCTGAAAATTTTCAGACATCTCCCAAGCGACGCCGGACCTCGAAGAGATCGCATATGGCAAGAGGCCGAGTTTCGGAATGAGATCACGTTTTATCGGCATCTAGCGGGCATCTCCCCTGCCGAGTCAATCGTATTCAACATCTCACGGTCCACATTATCATGTCGGTTGTTCTGACACCTCACTGGGATCCTGCAATATTGTTTAGCAGACACGGTACCAGGAGTTGCTACGAGCTTGAGACACGCTTGTAGGCACGCAAATGGAGTGACTCTATGCATACAATCATTTCTGGTCTCAAAAAATGGTGTGCCACTCGCGTGCATACAGCTTGCCAGCTTTTCTATGCTGATCATCTAATGCCAACATTTGATGCCAACATGTCGAAGTCAACATCTCGGGTCTGCGAGCTTCAACTCAACAGCGAGAGGTTGACAACAAAGACAAATAAGTGGCCCTGCTTCTGAACCTTTACCTTGGAACTCATCGACCTACGGGTGGCAAAAGGCACCAATCAGTCATCCGCTCATGATGGTAGGCATAACAAAAACAAAACGTACAGCAGCAGGGATTCCCACGTGGTCACCCACCGTAGTACTAATCTGCCGTTCAACTGCTTATGTATGGCAGAGCGGACGGGATGCCCAGTTTTCAGCTGACTGTGACCGTACGTGCTAAAATGTCCATATTTGCTGAACATATACTATACAGCCACGGTGTTAGTGTGCATGTTCAGAGCTGCATCCAGAGCAACTTCAAAAGTACAATGCGCTCGAGGAGAAAGAGATGCTGTAGAGGCATGATGATAATGTGGCTGTAAAGACCGAAGTTGAGCTTGCCAGGGTAAGCACTCGTGGTTGTTGAGCGTACGCCAGGTGAAAGTGCTCCTAGGTCCTGAACGAGCAGGAGCTGTACCCCATAGATTCTTCCGGTATTGTATTTGGCGAATGGATAGCCACTCGTCAAGAATCACAATATTATCCCAGGACCTCGATTCTTGAACAAGCCAAGGCGAAATATTGAGGCGCGGGTGCATAAGAGTTAATCTCAGAGTCTGTCTCGTCACTCACAGCTGCTTCAGGCTAATGACTACAACGTTCGAGCTCAAGTCGCAACATCTCGCAATGTGCTACTGGTATTGCAGGTAGAAGACTGGTAGAGCAGCAATGAAACTCAAGCTCTGTACTTTTCATCGCAGAGCCTCGGTCGCTGTCGCGTTGGCCCAACGCAAGCGGGAAAAGTTTAGACATTGCACGGCAACGGCTTCTCTGGCTGGGCACGAGAATGCCCGCTTGCAGATCAGATAAGGACTCAGGCTCAATCTGGTGCAGTTCCCAATATATTTGCAAGCCAAGTGCTCTGGACTGCTGTTTGTTTCGTCAACGGCTTGATGGGACCCATCTTATCAGATGAAATTTTACAATCGAACCATTTCGGTAAATCGCACCTTCCTCGGATCCGGCGCCAGGATCACGCGTGGTTTTTCGGGTTCTTGACATTTCTGGGAGCAAAAAGACATCAAGCGAAGACCGTGTCAGGAAATTCTAGCAAGGCTTGGCTGCAATTGGCCAAAAAGGATCATATTTGCCAGGACGACGAGGTACTGTACTCACTGAAGGTCAATCGCGTGCACCCTCGACTCGGTACCGGGCCCACCGTCAGCCAATAGCGTTGGCACCAGACCCTGGAAGGCTGAAGGATCTGATAATTCGCCCGAAAGTTTGAGGGATAATCTTATCCATCACCCAATCTTGCCTGGCTTTTTGCCCAAGGTGGTCCCCCCTCGCTCCGAGCACGCTTTTCTTCTGCCTTGGCAGCTATCTTATAAGTGCCGTCTGCCTCTGTATCCATGCTCATTTGTTTTGTCGATCTCTCCAACTTTATGGTCGAGGACATAGCTTGATCCGAACTATACCAAGATGACATCCATCGACTCCAACGCCCACTCGGCTACCAAGCATGAAGTCGATGTTAATGCTCACGTTTCAGAAGACACACAACGCGATCAGCTCGTACTTACTGGAGAAAAGAGTGCCGGTGTTGCGCGTATCGAAGCTATAAATGCACACCTCACATCTTTTGACCGATGGTTCCTCGGAATCGGCGTCTTGTTGATCGCATATGCATATGGCCTTGACAGCACTATCAGATACACGTATCAGGTAAGAAGCGTGCAACATTCTTATATCACTGCGGCTTTCTGACAGATTGCAGAGCACTGCGCTTTCCTCAATTGGCGAGCACTCGCTGCTTTCGACAGTGAACATTGTGCGCACAGTCATTGCTGCGGCAGCTCAGCCTACAGCAGCAAAGATCGCCGATGTGTTTGGTCGTGTTGAGCTCGTCTATGTCTCCATCTTCTTCTACCTTCTGGGCACGATCATCGAATCTGCTGCTCACAATGTGAGCGCATTTGCAGCCGGAGCCATTTTCTACCAAATCGGATACACCATCGTGGTGCTTCTTGTAGAGGTCATCATCGCCGATATCACATCACTCCGCTCTCGTCTCGCATGGTCGTATATCCCTGCTCTCCCTTTCCTCATCAACACATGGGTTTCAGGCGATATCACAGCTGCTGTGCTGAAGGTTACCACTTGGCGATGGGGTATTGGCATGTGGGCCATCATCTACCCTGTGTGCGCCATTCCCTTGATCGTCGCCCTGAACATTGCCTCCAGTCGTGCCAAGAAATCCGGTACTCTGGCCAACTATGTCTCTCCTTTCAAACAAGCTGGTGTGGTTAACACTCTCATCGCTCTCTTCTGGCAGCTTGATGTTATTGGCATTATCCTCATGATTGCCATGTTCGCGCTCATCCTGGTTCCTTTCACAATCGCTGGTGGTGTGTCTGAAACCTGGGGTACGGCTCATGTCATTGCCCCTCTGGTTATTGGTATTTGTGTCATCCCCTGCTTCGTTTTCTACGAACGACGCGCTCCTCATCCTCTTGTGCCGTTCCACCTTCTCAAAGACCGCAGCGTTTGGGCCGCTCTTGGAGTTGCTTGGATGCTCAACTTCATCTGGTACATGCAAGGTGGTTATCTCTACACCGTTCTTGTGGTTGCCTTCGACCAGACCGTCAAGTCTGCCACTCGTATCACTTCACTCTACAGTTTCGTCTCGGTACTCACCGGCGTGTTACTCGGTCTTCTCGTCCGATTCGGCATCCCACTGCCTGGCAAGCGATACCGCGTCCCTTACCTCAAGCCTTTTATCGTCTTTGGTACTTTCATGTTTATGGTCGCTTTCGGAATCTTGTACGAATTTAGAGGCGGTCTCACCAACAGCTCGTACGCAGGTGTCATTGCCGCCGAGGTCATCTTGGGTTTCGCTGGTGGTCTGTTCCCCTACCCAACGCAGACTGCCATCCAAGCTGCTTCCAAGCATGAACACCTTGCTTTGGTCACTGGTCTCTACCTTGCCATCTACAACATCGGCTCGGCTTTTGGCTCCACTGTCTCTGGCGCTCTGTGGACACAAGTTCTTCCTGGAGAGCTTGAACGCAACTTGGCCGCCGTGACCAACAATGCCACTGTCGCCGTCTATGCCTACGGCAACCCTCTTTTCTTCATCTACGATTATCCCGTCGGCACACCCGAGCGTGATGCAGTCATCACTTCCTACCGACACATCCAACGCCTTTTGTGCACCGCCGGCATCTGCCTCTGTATTCCTCTCATCGCCTTCTCGCTCTGTCTGCGCAACCCTCGTCTCGGCAAGGAACAGACGCTGCCCGATGCCGAAAAGACCATCTCCGAGACTTCGAGCGAGGCCGACGCCGAGAATGTCCCGAAGAAGGGCGGTTTCCTTCACAGGCTGTTCTAGTCACTCCCGACAAGTTCAGTAACTCGTCACTTTTATGAAATAGTGTGATGATAAAAGTTCAATTAATTGATAGCTTCATTGTAATAATAGTGCCTGACCGGCATGTCTCCAATATGCGTGTAAATTTGTCTACGAATCCAATATGATCAAAGAGAGTATCCTTTCCAAATGATTGATAGATGTGACCTTGTAGAGGAGGTGCTGCTCTCATGTTTGCGCAGAGTATATCACGACTTCTCCACTCGGAACTCGAGTGTCTTGCTCTCCTTCCGAAAACTCCACCTCACCAACCTCGGCAGCCATTCTGTCCAAATGCAACTTCTCAAGGTCTACAATATCCTCTCTGACCCTGCGCCTGTAAAAGAAACTGGCAGCATCAAAGGGTCGATAAGCGAGCGTCTCTGGCAATCTTCGCGGCAGTTCCGGCGTCTGTTTTAGCCACATCTTGTTCCTCCGGAAGCCCTGCATCATGTCTTCGAGCCTTAGTGCTTTTTCGTCATGGGCAGTGGTGGTACTCTCGGCCTCGGCATCGAGAAGCAGGTGGCGGGTGTTGCAGAAGCGGGCGGACCAGGGGTATGTGGGCACGTGAGGTGTCGCTTCTTTGCGGGGACCAAGAGGAGGTTTCTGTGGTGCTGGTGGGGCGCTTGATGATGTGGTTGAGATGGCGGCGATACCGTCTTTGAGTGGCTGCTCGTTGGCGCAAGAGTCTTTGCGCGCACGCGGTGGAGATGAGTTTGGGGTGTCTTTTCTGGAGAGATCTTTTGCGTTGCAAGAGTCTTTGCGGAGTCTTTGCTGGGTCAAGTAGTTGGGTTGTTTGTGGGTGTACTCAAGCTCGACAGCCTCTCCTGGGCATGCATCTGGAGTTTGCATGATTGATGGATTGGTCGAGGAAATTCAGGGCGCTGTACAGAGCTTATGTATGATGGGTGGCGGGCGGCTTTGGCAAGGGTCGCGTACTTGTGAAATCATTGTCGATGTTTTGAAGGGAATGTCTCATCACCACAGGGGATGTTTCGTGGTAAGAACGCTCACTGTGGTATTCTTGGACAAAGGTCAAGGTTGTCTCATTGCTCTATCGACGTGTCTCACACGATTGGCCAAAAGCCGGGAATTGTCTTGCAAATTGTCGCATACAAATATGACAATCTCAAAGATGGTGAGTCGTCCAGGTTTTTTGGTTTTGCAAATCTCTGTCCATCAGTCAATAAGTGATGTCTCGAGAAGTCTCTGGAGAACAAATTAAGGCTGGAATTTCTCAAGACCCTACCTAGGAATACCAATCTCAGTCAGGATATCGTCGAGCTGCAGTTGATCGTCCCTCAGGGCATTCCATTCATCCTCCAATTTCACCATCAGGGTTCCTGCCAGCACTGTTCCATTCAAGTCTACGCTTCCCACCGTGTTGCCACCTTTATCTTTGATGATGGAGCCTTCGTTTCGGCGAGGCACGATGGCCATGGTCGAAGTCGTCATGGCAAGGTTGTAGCTAATAGGCGATGCTTCTTCATCCGAGCTATGCAGCTCGAGTCCTGAGTCCGGATTTGATGAGATGAATGATCGCACGGCCGTAGCAGCTGCCAAGTGGAGTTTGTTGTAGACCGAATAAAGTGTCTCTGCACTGGGCTCGTGAGGTAGCTCCATGGCGTAGTTGACGATTGGCAAGCCAGGGCTGGTCTGCAGGTCTGAATACACGTAAGCATCGAGCGTTTGCAAAAAGCGAATATGTAAAATAGAACCTTGGATATGCTCAACCGGAGACTCCAGCATACGGTCAATGAGAGGGTTCCAACTCTCTGGCTCCCTCTGATCTCGCTTCATCTCATCCACGCCCAGAAATTGTAAATGGCGGTGCGGCTGACTAGCTCCACTATGCTTTCCAGAGTTGAAAAAGGCGAACAATCTACCGTTCTGCGCAGTTTCTTCCCATGCTTTCAAGCATGCATACGTGGCAGCGAGATCATCTTGCTCAAGCATATGTGTCTGCTGTTTATTGAGCTTGGTCGCAATAATGAAATGTTCGGGGATGACCGGGTATTTATTCAACACAAGCAGGTGAGTGGGACTTTTATCAGGGATACTGGCAATCAGTAAGTCTGAGGACGGATTCTCAAACGGATCCGGCTTTGGTCCTTGGTGTTTGTGTTGGTCGTCATTGGACTTTGGCTTCTTTGCCAATGCAGGACAGTAACGGAGTTGGAACTAATCAGATCAGCATTGATATCGTCAGAAAAAAATTATTCTACGGCCTGGTCGTTCACTTACTGGTGCTCCAGTCTTTGTTCGCAAGATTGAAAGCTCAGTGGCCGAAAATATCAGAGCTTGATTGGCCTTTGCGCTGACAAACTTGGCTTTCACCAGTGCTGGCAAAGCTTCTTGAAGACCTAACTGCATGGCGGTATAGTTGTTACAGTGATTGGATGACTTGTGATTCAAGACGCATGTGTTTTGGAAGTCGACGTCGTTGATCGGCGACGACGACGCGAGCCTCCGGAGTTGCATCACCACGCCGAAGCAATTGACCAATGACTTGATTGTTCGTTCACGATTGTCATTGGATACACAATCAACATCACAAAACCGGCATCGTCTAGTCATTGGTGCGATGATGCTATATGGCCATGGAGTTTGTTGCTAACTCGGATCAGCAGACACTAATCAGTTATCTTCATGCATCAGCATAACTCATCAAAGACTGGTCTAGATTGACTGTATTTCGTTCTCCGACAATTATCTCATTACTAGAGTGCAGGACTATCAAATCACAAGTGTCCTTTGAGATTCTGATCAGCAGTCGAGATCCGATTATCTTCTGATAGTTTCGCAAAAAACGGACATCCCATGGCTGCAGCTTCCACATGAGCTCGCAGAATATATCAAGTCATGGGACCTCAGCCCGGATTGCATGAAATCATCTTCTCGACACCAGCTGCATGAACATCCTGTTCCAGCTTCATATATAATCTCACCACCACCTAAGTTCATACACGAACGCCATCGATCCATAAACACACACAGTTGACCACTCATCTCACGTTTACAACCATGACTATCAGCCCGAACCTCCTGTTCGTCATCTCGAACTTCCCAGCTGCCTCAACTTCCACCTCAAGCACATCTGAAACTACCACACGCACCACCACACAACCCAGATTCCAGCTCAAGGACCCTTGCCACGGCTGCGTAATGGGCATCAGGATGTTCACATGTGAAGCTTGCGCAGGCCATGCGACAAGAGGGTGAGTTGCTCCTGTATTCCCCAGCTGCTTACCTTTATGCGACCCCTGATCTCTGCGCCACATCTCGAAATGTAGAGCAGGACGATCGAAGGCTGATGTTTGAGGAAACAGCAAAATCGCCTGCGCAGGCTGCAGAGGAACAGGAATTGCAATGGTCAAATGCAGTGCATGTCGAGCCGCATCTACTGCTGCCATGGCCTCGTTGATGCAAGACTCTACAGCTCACACGAAGCCTGCAAAGAAGACTTGACAAGAGCATGTCTCAACAGATGCAATTCAGATATGCAGGATGGCAGGAACATCGGAAGTGGTCGGGTTGCATTCATTTGGAAGGAAGAAGGATGGTGCCGGCATCAGGACGTAAGCAGAAGAGCGGCGGATCTCGAGAGAGCAGGCAGGCGGAGAGAACATTGGAGAAGGAAGGAGCAAGGCAGGGGCCGGAGCGTGATATGAAATTGCAAGCAGACCAAAGAGATGTAAGGGACAGAGGAGCGGACAAATGGAATCATTGGTATCTCTCGACTTGACTCTGGATATCTTGTGTATGTAGCATCGAGGAAATTGTGGAAGATTATGATTAGCGATCGCTGAATGATAGCGGTATAGACGATAATTTTGCTTGGCGTGGGTTCCAAGGGGAGGCGCGACCGGTAAAAAGTCGGCACGGTTCCAGACAAGGAAATTCGACCATTCCCGCCGACGCACTTCTGAATCTTTAGCAAGTGCCCAGTCAATCGCCCACGTCTCATTCCGTCAGGTCAGCAGCAGCTTCCAGAAAGGACCACGAACGGCACACTTACCAATTGAGCGCAGCGATCCATCTTCAGTCAACATGGCCGAGCAACTCGTTCTTCGCGGCACCCTCGAGGGCCACTCCGGCTGGGTCACCAGCCTGGCTACCTCGCTTGAGAAGTGAGCAAAACAAAGGCCGCAAGCAGCGCGCATACAAAGAGAATGACGATGCTGATTGCCTCGTGTTCAGCCCCAACATGCTCCTGTCGGCCTCGCGCGACAAGACCTTGATCATCTGGAACTTGACTCGCGACGACACCTCGTACGGCTACCCCAAGCGCAGCCTCCACGGTCACTCGCACATTGTCTCGGACTGTGTATGAAATTAGTCCAGTCCTTTTGTCTTGGCTTCTGCGGCCGCTTACCCCCGTCTGCAGGTCATCTCGTCCGACGGTGCCTACGCTCTGTCCTCGTCCTGGGACAAGACGCTCCGCCTGTGGGAGCTCTCCACCGGCCAGACCACCCGCCGTTTCGTTGGCCACACCAACGACGTCCTCTCCGTCTCCTTCTCTGCCGACAACCGCCAGATTGTCTCGGCCTCGCGTGACCGCACCATCAAGCTGTGGAACACGCTCGGTGACTGCAAGTACACCATCACCGACAAGGGCCACACCGACTGGGTCTCTTGCGTCCGCTTCTCCCCCAACCCCCAGAACCCCGTCATCGTCTCTGCTGGCTGGGACAAGCTCGTCAAGGTGCGTTTTGCTCATTCCCTTCTTTCTTCCCTGCCCGCGCGACGACATGATGTATTGCATTACGTATTTGCTACTTCAGAGCGACCATCTATCGCCATGAGACAAACATTCACCCATTTGCCCTGATCCTTTGCACACCAAGCACACTCTTCACAACGCCCAGCAACCGCTGTTAGAAGGACGCGCTGACACGATTCCTTGTGTGCAGGTTTGGGAGCTCGCCACTTGCCGCATCCAGACCGACCACATCGGTCACACCGGCTACATCAACACCGTCACCATCTCCCCCGATGGCTCCCTCTGCGCCTCTGGTGGCAAGGACGGCACCACCATGCTCTGGGACCTGAACGAGAGCAAGCACCTGTACTCGCTCAACGCCGGTGACGAGATCCACGCCCTCGTCTTCTCCCCCAACCGCTACTGGCTGTGCGCTGCCACTTCTTCCAGCATCATCATCTTCGACCTCGAGAAGAAGAGCAAGGTCGACGAGCTCAAGCCCGAGTACGTCGAGGTTGGCAAGAAGAGCAGAGAGCCCGAGTGTGTCTCGCTCGCCTGGTCCGCCGACGGCCAGACCCTGTTCGCCGGTTACACCGACAACAAGATCCGCGCCTGGGGCGTCATGTCGAGAGCTTAAATGCTTCCTTGACCCATGCCGACAGGTCATGTGCAAATAGAGACAAGGAGGGAAATTGAACTGAAAAGTTTGTTTTTTTTGCCTTGCACCAATTGTTCTACGCTGGCTATCATCTCAAAAACCCTCCTCACTACGATGAAATTTCCGACCTTTTTCTCATGTTTTTTCTCTTTATATGAGAATAATGTCGAGGCCCGCGCAGGATACAAAAAAAGAGGACGAACTGGGTCGGAACGAAGGATTGCAGGGTAGAACGGCGTTTCGCAACCGAGCAAGTGCTTCGTTTCGTAGGCTTTTTTTTTCCTAATGCCACAAAAAGATTTCATGTTCAAAATATCGGTTTCTGCTGTGTGATAAAATGTGCTGGTGCTTGATGCTTTGTACATGATACTCGTACTTGTCGTACTTGTTTATGCAAGCTTTCACAATACACTTCTGACCCTTCCCTTCAACGTCTCGTGCAAACCATCTCGCAGCTTCACCGCAAGCCCTGCGTCGAAAAAGGCAACTCCCAACTCTTGACTCGTGAACCACGACGCCCTGTCCAAGTTGCCCGATCCCAGCACCACCAGCTCGCCATCCACAATCATGCATTTGATATGGCTTTGCAGGGGCTCTGCATGCAGCTCTCCCGGCCGACCGCTGTGCCCTCCGTGCATAGGGGTAAAGTAATCGATCCTCAAGATTCCCGGCGTTTTCTGCCTCACTCCTGCTTCCAGGTCCTCGTCCGACAAGTGCAGGGGACGTAATCGCTGGTAGCGGTTTATGAGCGTCTTTACACAGCGAGCGGTGGTTGTGCCTGCCGTGACCAGCTGCTCCAGTATCATCAGCCGCTCCGAAGTAACTATCTGTACGCTCACGCCCCGCTTCAGTGTGTCTAGTATAGCCGACAGCACAGGCGGAGCAGTCAGGTTGGGCGTTTGGATGTAGACTTCGCTTTCTGCCGACGCGAGGCAACGTAGGATGAATGTGTTTAGAGGGGTTGGAGGCGGCGGCGCACAATTTTGCCACGGAAAGCTGAATTGGGGGTGACGGTGGTGAGGCGAAGGGAGGAATACCGTTAGTGTGTTTTTGGAGTCCAGGGGCGTGTTTAAGGGTAATTGTGCTCGTCGTCGTTCCTGTTGCTCCATGTCGATCGGGGGTACTGCCGGGTTGGTGTCTAGAGACAGCAATTCATCTTTATCCTCGGCCTGTGCCCAAAACTCGCGCCAAAAGTCCACAAAGCAGGATACGACAGGCCCGGTGAGAGTGACGGCGCCTTCGAACCAGTCCTCCCAACTCACGTTGCATGAAGGCAGTACAGCAACTTTCCTGTCCACGACAATAAACTTTGGATGCATGACCGAGAAGGGCAACAGAAAGATGGATTGGACAACCATGTCCAGTCCCTGCAGTTCGACTGGATCCGGCAGGTGCAAGGTACTCTGCCATGACTCTGGCGGATAGACCTTGCCAGTCGCCTGCGGATGGAACAGCTTCTGAAAGACAGATGACGAGGAGAAGCATATCCTCACGCGAATCTTCCTGCCGCCTGGTGTACTCATTGCCTTGGCGGACAAGGCTCTCAACGCGTCATTGAAAAGTTGTTGCGTTGTAGATGCCGCCCAAAAACATGTGACCAGGATGACTTCTTCGTTTGCGGATTCCAGTAATGGGATGACGGACGCGTAGATTGAGGCGCCCGTGCCGAGAGTTAGATTGTGGATGTTTGATGTTGTGACAAGTGATGCCGCGGGGTTATGGAGGAAGTAGTTGGGTGGAGAAGTGATGTTTCTGCTGTAGCCGGCTTTCAGGTCTTGCAGCCATGGTTGCAGCAGTGTTGTGTCGTGTTTTGTGGATGGAGTCGTGGTCATTGCTGATGATATTTTGGATGATGGTCAAGTGAGTACTTTGAGTCTCCTGAAGGCCACACGAAGCAGGTAGGCTTGAGGCTAGGCTCAATCAGGCAGCCTGGCCACCGACCCTTGCGTGTCATCCTTGCAATATAGTTACCAACAGCACTTGGAATCTATCATCGAATGGCTTAATTCAAATGCAAGTCTTGACATTGAGATGGAAAGGTTACACGTGAAGATCAGACAGGGTGCTGGCACTACCAACTCTTTTTTTGCTTGATTTATTACAACTCATAATGTAGATACACCTATGTGTGTGCACAACGGGCATGCGTACATATTTCTGGAGGATATAGCATCCCATACATGTTGTCACCATGAGTAGCCTATAATCTTCTTAGTATACTCTTGTGCAGCAATTCCAATCGAAACGACCACCATCATCCAGTCGCTCATACTCCTCGAATCCAAACGTCCCCTTTTTGTTGCCAAGCTTGGAATCTGTGGTCACAAGGTCTAGGTGGTTCACGGGTGCCATAATGGATGTAAGCTAATAAGTCTTTGGTAGTTGCAACGGAACTGTGAGAAGGCTGCTCAATCGGAGCCGACCTATATATCTGCCTTACTTGCGCCCCTCACCAAAAACCGCATTACTTCATTATAACTTGGTGAAGGATTGGAAGACGATGTCAAACTATCAATGCCGCAACAGCCCGGAGTAACAGCTGTATTTTGGAGGTGGCAGACTGCAGCAGAATCTCACACTGCTAGTCAACCAACGGACAAGGACGCAGATGGCAGCACTCAAGTGAGGCTGTTGCCTAAAATTCTGTTCGGGCCGAATCCTCAAAATTGTGGAGGATCCCAAGTTGATCTTAACGAACATTTAAATTTACATGATAGAGAACGTCATGGGCCCACTGTAATCCGAAGCCTCACCCAACGCGGCTTCCGGGCATCATAACGTTCTATGTAATTCCATCCGCTTCTGCTTCACTCGCATTCCGCAGCAAACAGTGCAAACAGAATAATAAGCGAGTGATCCCACGCATCCACTTCTTCAACTATAAAAGGGGCCTCTCCCTCCCTCTCCTCTTTCTTTCCTTAAGTCTCTTGCCTTTTGGCTTAGATCAAGTGTAGTATCTGTTCTTAATAGATTAATCTCTGTTACGTCACTACGGTGACTTCTATGATTATTCTGATTTTTGGAAACGGTTCGGAGATCTCTGGGCTTGCTCATGTCTTCGAACACAGTGTCGCTTGTATTGCACTACCTCAAGCTGACGCGACCACCCCTTTTCATTGATTATTCTGGCTTTCCCAAGCTGGATATTGAAGAAGAGCTCTTTTGTCCTGTCTGCATAGCGATATTGAATGTGTGTTGGTGATTTCTGCGAAACTCCATGTGCGTGGTGTTGGCAAAGTTTCACGTCGCGTTGGTGTTTTCACGATCGAAACCACCTCAGCCCGTATCTGTTGCTGTTAGTCGAGAACATTCGGGGGCGTATGACCAAATAAATCATGGCCAACAGCATGATTAATGTACAGCTCCAAGGCTTAGAACTCGAACGATAGCACAGCAATGGAATGGCGCACTGGATCATCAGGATTGTCAATACATCTACAAGCACTTACTACCTGCACGACGCTGGTTCCGAACCAAAGCACATATTATTTTCCTCATCCGAAGCAGATTGCCCATCGCCATATTCGTGACCGTCATTACTTGTCTCTCTGATCGCCCATTATTTTGTTGACCGCCAAATACCATAAACGCCCCTTCCCCCTTTTCATACCCTTTTCACTTCATTCGCTGTCTTGAAGTCGACGCATCGCTCGTGCGCCTGCGCTCACGAATCTGTTTTTCACCCTTCAGCGCGACCACGAGGAGCACGTCTCAAACTGCCAGAGGATCTTGTTGTTTGCGCGTGCGATGATTGACTACCGCTCTTCAAGTACTTGCGTTCTACACCATTTACAGCTTCAATAGTAACTTCGACTTGTCCGGGAGCATTTGTAGAGCGGATTGTGACCTCACGATCGCCCATGTCGGCACTCAACTGGATCCTGGTCTGCTCGGCCGCGGCAATGGGCATGATGAGTCTGACGCTGCCCTCGGCGCCGTGGTGTCGAGATGAAGAGTCACTCACGCTGTGCTGGCTGTGGCGATGACTGTGGACACTTCGCGTGCTTCGTGGCCTCTCGGATGCACTTCGCAATACCTCGGCCGTGAGTTCTTCCTCTGGATATCCACGAGCTCGATCCATGTAGCTTTTGGCAGCATTCACCGAGCTCACGTAATCATTGACACGCTCGGGGTGAGAGTAATGAACATATTGCGGATCCGAAGCCGAGGTTTGATGTGTCCAGTTGGATGCAATGGAGCCTCTTCGACCACCAGGATGTCTTCCTTGGGCTCCATAATCCGAATGTTGTTCCCACCTTTGGTCAGGGTATCGCTGGCCATGGCTGTACTGATAGATCGTCTCTGTTGGACGATCCGACCTCGATCTCGCGTGACCGTAGACCACGTCTGAAGTCGTGTTTCTCTGTGTTAGGCTCGGCCGGGCAGGCAGCTCGTGATCGAGATACTGAGGGCTGTCCGGAGGCGATCCTGAGGAATACGAATCTGATTCGAATGCTCCAGGTACATGGTGCCTTTCAGGTTGGATTCGGGCAGAAACTCGTTCTTCATCATCCGAACGAGAGAAGTGGTCGTAGATCGAGATCTTTGAAGATTTGAATTGAGATCCCGAGGCTGCCATCGGTTTCGGTTCATAGTGATGAATTGCTGGCCGCAAAGGTAGTTGTTTTGGTAGTGGGGTCCCTCTGGCTCCTGGTAAGGGAGGAGGATACATGCTCGGATGAGGTGGAGGTAGCATGGTGGCATGGACAGGTTGACCTCTCCGATCATGGGCCGGTCCTGGAGGTGGAGGGGCAGCATGTCCGGTGGGGTACAGAGGTCTGATTCCTGGTGGTAGATGGCCTGGTACTGGTACATATCCAGGAGGCAATGGTGCCTGAAGAACGACTGGAGGTGGAGCATAACGAGTCTGAGGAGGAACAGTATATGCGCGATGGTCGCGCTGCAGTGGGCTGACTCCAGGTCTGTGAGCTTGACGAGAAGCGTTCAAACAATCTATACATGGACATGGTTGCCCGGGTAAGAGGGTTCCGCGTGGACGTCTCTCTGGGCTTGGTAGTCTGTGTTCTTTTGGGGGCTTCCTTTGATTAGATGGAAGAGGTGCTTGACTTGGATGTCTTGATCTATGGCCTCTCCTGGTCCCCGACTCTGAGGTTACCTCTTCCTCTGAGCCAGATGGTCGGGTTGCTGACTCCCCGGATCGCGATGGACTATCAGACTTGCCCTTGTGATGATCACTCCCGGGCTGTTCAGCAGTACCTGCTGGTCTTGCTCCGCGAGGTAGTTCGCGTCCTGACCTAGAAGCCTTGCGCGTTCTCTTGGAGGCAGAGTTGGAAGCAGGCTTGGTGGACGTGCTGGAGTCACCCTTTTCATCATCGGTCTCAGGGTCATCCTCGACATAGGGTGCTGGAGGTCGTTTGTCTGAAGGATCCGTGTCTGCCATTTTTGCGGTGTGGATAGCTTAGCCAGGTCCAGATGACTCACATCAGTATCCGGCGGGCGTGGCGGTGGGCCTATAGAATGCTAGGTATTGTGCAGAGTTGCGGTCAGGCATCAACAAATGCGGGGGGGAGTAATGTAGGAGGCGATGATGAAGGAGCTTCCTCTACAGCTGCATGAAATAGCTGATGTTGCTTGGAAATGTCTCAAGGCTCTTGGGTATTGTCAGACATTGCTGCACTTCAAAGACTTGGAGAAGAAAGAAGAAACAACATTTTACGATGGAGAAAAAACAAAAGATGACTGTCCAAAAACCAGGCAAACGCAGCGACTTCTCGCCCAAACTGCTGGCGAATGGCGTTTGCACATGCAGTTTCGGCTAATATATATCGGTTGCAGTTCGCAACCGGTGAGCCGTGGTTGTGATGGAGAAGGAGGTGTTGTGACGAAGCAAAAGATTGGTCCTCTATAACAGCAGGAGAAGAGTCTGCGAGCTCCAGCCTTGAGACGTAGGGCTGCAACGGAAAAACGATAATTTACGGGAAGGGAAGGGTCGATGGGCATCAATCAAGAGATCCGGGTTAGTGCGGGACTATATACTACTCGGCCATCCGCATGAGCTCAAGGAATGTTACCTGCGGCACCTACCTACGATCAGCTCGATATCAGCGAGTGATAAGCCTCCTGATCCTCTCGGTCTCTCATATCGTCCTCGCAGGAAGAGCAGAAGGTTCAGCGCAACTCGTTCTTTCTCGAGCGATGGGTGTGTGACGCGAGACCCGCATTGGCCAAGGCAAGCGATCGACTGCTCGGGAACCCGCCGCTTCCACCACATGTTTCCCATCCTTCCGTGTCCCACTAATCTGGGTAACAGGAAGTGGAAAGGCACGACCTAGATTTCTTGTGTTATCCTCCCGAGCTGTTTTCTCTCTTGCCAAGTGAGGCGCTCCCAGCAATGATCCTCGCATCCTGCAGGCTCATGGAGACTTGGGGCCGATACACTTATTCTCCGAACCTAGCACTCCGGACATTGCAATAATAATTATCGGATGGTCGTCAGTATGGTCAACATATATCTGCGTATTGAAGCATCTGTCTGCTTCTTGAAATATATATTCTCAGGCTGCAATACAGAAAGCCAACTTCTTCGTTCATCGATACCTTGATACCCATACGGGATTCGTCATTCGCCTTGTCGGGTGAAATCAGACCGCTTGCTCAGACATTCCATAATGCCTCACTCAGAGAGAAGGATCCGCATTGCGGTTGCCGGTGGAGGTATAGGAGGTTTGTGTCTCGCTGTTGGACTCATGGACAAGCCTAATCTGGACGTACACATCTACGAGGGTGTGCCAAAGTACACCGACATTGGCGCCGGACTTGCTCTGCACAAGAACGCCATCACAGCGATGGACCTCATTCACCCTTCAATCAAGAAAATCTACTTTGCCAAAGCTCTTACCATGGCAAGCGAGGAGGACGAGGAAATGTCTACTCAGGTCGTTCTTGTCAGCGGACCCAACACTGGCGAGATGGTGGCAGAGTTGGGCAAAGCAAAAGGCCGTAGAACAGTAGCCCGATCAGATTTGCTCGATGGTCTCTTGAGTCTACTTCCCAAGGATCGCATCTCGTTTGGGAAGAAGCTCGACGGGATCAAGGAGGACGACGCTACTGGAACGATTACGCTCACCTTCAAGGACGGCACTTCAGTGGAGACCGACTGTCTACTTGGGGCAGATGGTGTGCACAGTGGTACTCGAAAGTACCTGCTTGGAGCAGATCATCCTGCAGTGCCGCCCAAGAACTCGGATGGTTGGAGAGTGCACTCGCGGCAGGTACCAATGGAGATAGCCATAAAGACCATCGACTCGAAATGGAGCAAGACTGTACCGATTCTTTGTGGTAAGGAAGGTCACGTCAACATGATGCCTCTGCACAGAGGAAAGACGTTGAGCATCATTTGCGTAACGCGTACGGGTATAGCAAGCGATGGCAGCATAGCCCCGTTTGAGAAGGAGCGTTTCGCAGACTACCGTGAAGACGCAAGAGCGGCTGTCGAAGTAAGATGATTGGCAGCCTTGATTTGACAGCTTGTTCGACTGATCCAAATCATATAGCTTGTTGCCGAAGACCCCAGCATCACATGGGAACTTCAGCAACATGCCCATCCGGCACCCTATTATAACCGCCGAAATATCGCAATGATTGGAGACGCAGCACACGCGTGCATGCCCTTCGCAGGTACTTATCATCAAAAAGCAAAACTCGTTCCACATCTGATAAGAGGCAGGTAACGGTGCTGCGCAAGCGATCGAAGATGCCGCAGTCCTCACTGCACTCTTCCGCCGCGTAGAGTCCACCTCACAAGTGGCAAAGGCCCTGGAAGCCTATGACCAAGTGCGCAGACCGCGTGCACAAGCGGTAGTCACCATGGCTCGCGACTTTGGCCGCTTGTATGACTTTGCTCTCGAGGGCGTCGAGGACGATCCGGTCAAGATGAAGCAGTTTATGGGCAAGGCTGCGGCGTTCACCAATAATGCTGATTTGGCCAAGCAGAACCAGGATGCTGTCGATGCCTTTGAGGCTTCCTTGTGAACAGCTTCCGGAATGTTCATGTATACAATACAATATTCGTCGATCGCATTCTGATGCTTGTGGCGAACGAGAGTGTAGAGCCGGTGGTACCTCTTGATAGGTGATAGCAGCGGCATGTTCGGCATATAAATTTTTCTTGGTGCCTCTAGCAAGCACAGCCGACCGCTCTTGAACGAGGGCATCGGCGAACTTGTCTCACCGCTCCCTCCATGTCATGCATACCGCCTTATGCATGGGGATTGGCTGATACATGTACAATACCTCCCCTCTTCTTTGTACTCGAACATTCCTCCAGAGACTTGGACACTTGGTTTTAAGTGTTCCACCACATGACCGAGGTATTGCTACAAACTCCTTCATCGGGCCAACTTGGAGTGGTATACTATTTGCTCTTTTGGAACATGGTGGTACACTTCACTAGTACAAATCAGCGCGTCCATCAGCTAGCTGCCAAGCAACAACACTGATTGGGGGCAAAGGAAAGAGAACAACGTTTCTACGATCACTTATCATCATCATCATCTCTTGTGCGGTTTTCGGCCGGCACCGCCAAAGAAAAAAAAAACTGTTTTTTGTCCCGTTCGTATCACTTTACACCGCTATTTTCCCCCCCTTAAAGTTTTCTTCTATAAAAGTATAATTATGAAAAAGATTTCCCCACCTTTTTCGCTCCATGTCGGCGGTGTCATCCACCCGTTCGCCGTTTTACGTTCTAGTCTCCGTAGAGGCCCCCCTCCTCCCCTCCGGAAAGTCTAAAATGAGGATAAAGGAAGAATGAACATTAGGTCCCTTCCGCGTTTCGAGTCAACCGTGAAACCAAGACCATGCGAAACGTGTTTAGGCCCTCTCGGACACACACATACACTGGTTAGCTTTATCTAGAAGAAAATGTCGCAGAAAAGGCTATTTATAATTCGAAAACATGAGAATGGAACGAGCTCAGAAATGACAAAAAAGGAGAGGCAGAAAACAAAAGTGACAAGTGACAAGTGACAAGTTCGTGACACACGCACACACCAAATGGACCAAGGGGGGTGAAGAAAGAGAAAAAAAAAGGAGGGGAGGGGGGGATATGTAAACATACTGCCCAAAACAGACGGCCAAAAAAAGCGGGCTTCCTGCATGTTCCAAACGTCCAGAGGATGGGATTCTTTTTTTTTTTTTCACTTAACTTGAACTACACTTGCTCATTATTCAGATCTATGACCTACTACTCTCCATCAAACCTCATCATCTTTCCCTGTTCTTGTGCAAAAGGGACATGGGGCATCCAAGGGGCTCGGGCGCTCTCGAACGTGTTTGAAGGTTTCCGCCACTCAGCCCTTCAGGTATGGCACACAGCGACGACACGAAAAAAAGCACAGGGCAACAACGACGACCAGATAGACGGTGAGAAGAGAAGCAAAAAGAAGAGGGAAGGAAAAGGATAAGGTACCCAACGGCCCGGATATACCACACTCAGTGAGTCATCGTCACCACCATCGTCATTTTGGTCGGCCATTATTGCGTACGTCGGTTCGTAACCGGGTTGGTCTGTTATCAGCCTTGGGAGTATTGGGTGGCCTTATCGTGAAAAACATGGGCCAAATAGCAATAAATGCACGTGGCAGAGTGTTCGAGAAGATTTGGAAACGAAGGCAGGAAAGGGCTGGGAGGGGGAAAGAAAAGCATAGGGAGAGAAAGAGAATAGTAGACTTCTGGTTTTATGTGAATGGTTTGTTTCGCAAGAGCGGAAGCGCGAGCTTCCTGGAAGTTTGTCTTGTTTATTTTCGTGTATGTAAACCCCGTCCCTTTTCATGAAAAGGAAAATCATGACATGCGTGTGCTTAGCTGAGTACCTAGGCAGATGATGAGAGAAATGACACGTGAAAAGCCAGTGAAAGAAGAAAAAGAGAAGGAGAGATGGACATCAAACATCAAGAGCAATCGTCTGAAATGCCGTCGCGTTCTCATGAACGTCCTCCTCGTCATAGAATAAGAGATAAGAAAAGATAAGAGAAGAAAAAAAAGAGGAAAAAAAAGAAAAAGAAAAATCCCTGAACACCGTAAACCGTTCAACCCAAAGAACGAGAGACCAGAAAAACAGAATCGCTAAGAAAACATGCAAGATGAACGAAAGGGTATTAGCAATGCAAAAGAGATGAGAGCGCGCGCGCGCGAATACAAATGCAAGAAAAGATGCGAAAACTGACGCAGAGATGAAGGATGAGAAATTAAGAAAAAAAAAATAAAACCAGAAATGTCCAAGAAGAAAGAAAGGCGGACGTAAACGGTGTTTTTGAGTGTTTTTGATGTATCGTCGTGTCGCGAAGAGGAAAAAGAAGAATCATCAAAGAGTTCCTGATCGTCAAAAGAGGCCGTGCATCAAAAGGGCGTAGAGGATCATCGACTGGCTCGTCGTGCTCTCAACTCAGCCCTCAACTGCTCGAGTATCTCGTCATGCTCGCTGACTGTCCATAGATGCGGGCTGGGGGCGACAAAGGAGTGAGGGCGTCCACTCAGGGTTCTCAATCTCTTGTATCTGGGCCGTTGTAGCTTTGGGCGGTGTGTCCTTGTGTTTGGTGCAGTGACAGGGCGGTCCATGTCGTCGAAATGGAAGTTTGCTCTTCTCCGTAGTGTTCGAGAGCGACGGCGGTCGGCTTCCCAGCCATCTGATTCTGCTTCTGCTTCTGTTTCGTCTTCTTCCTGAATGCTGTCTCGTAGAGGTGTACGCGAGTGGTGCCTTGTGGGTGGTGAAGAGGAGGGCGAGCCAAAGCCCTCGAGGTCGTCGATGACCAGCTCAGGTAGTTGGTCCTCCGACGGCGGTGTTCTTGGTGGTGTCGCCGAGTCCTTCTTTGGCGGCGAGGGCGAGCGGCGCGAAGAGAGGAAGTTTCCCCATTTCTCCTCGAGCCGAGTGCGCAGGTTGTTTGGCTTCTCGTCGACATCATCGTCGAACGACGCACCGATGCCGGCGTTGTACTCGAGGCCGTCAAAAGGATCGTCTTCGTCGAGCACCGGGGACAAGAAGTGCGAGAAGGGGTCTTGGTCGATGTCTTCCGGACTCTTGCCGCTTCTAGTGGCCATGTTGGGTGTGAGTTGCTGTATGTTTGGCCATGTCGTCCGACGAGATTGCTTTTGTGCTGCCTGAGAGGTGGACATCAAGATCTGAGCTAGGCAGCAACCGGGCAGTGTTCGATGAGTCTTACTGCAGGAGGGTGTGGAGGGCAGGCAGCAAGGTGGGAAGGGGGGGGGGGGGGAGGAGGATGGGATAGCAGTGTAGTGGGCTGTGCTGTGACTGAAATGACAGACAGGAGACACTGTTCTAGAAAGATGGGATGCAGTCACAGCCAAGTTCAAGGTCTTCAACAAGATCTTGGGTTGCCTTTAGGTTTTTGACCGAAACTTGGGGTTAATAATATCGACTGGGCTTCTCTTTTTTGTATACAGAAGAGTGGGAGGAGGGGCAACGCGCGGACCGGATAGCAGCGAGGTTGCCCATATATGATTATCATCAGTTGGCCTACCGCAGTTTTTGAAACGGGGTCATTTAGCAATGTGCCAGAGAAAGCCTGGAAATAGGCACAACGGCGCTGTTCACCGCTCACGCGAACGAGCGACGGCGAGTCGATCCTAGAAAGACCGCCTGCTAGACCAAGCGTCTAGCCGGCACATGACGGCGCCCGCACGTTGGGAATACGGTCCCATTCTGGAGCGCAAGACGGGTTGGAGGAGTCATGCCATACGCGACCGTCTTGGCTCTTTGTGTAGCGTTGTTGCCATCCAATAATCAGTAGATTCGTGACGCAAAGGTTAAAAGGCAAAGAGATTACTCCGTACATGACATGCATTCGCGATTCCAACCACTATCATTTTAATGAAGGGCGGGAAGTATACAGGACGTGCGCCGAGGACAGAACGGGAATAAGAGCACAAAACGAGAAGTTCGATAAATTGAGGGTCGCAACCATCGTCCAGCGCGCCTTGTCATGCAAATCTCCTCTTCCATCTTGGAGGAGCGAGGCAACCAACCACCCGCTCTTGACTCATGTAATCAACAAAACAAGGCCCTCGAAAAGACAACAGGAAAATGCGCATGTAGGCATTGCCTGCAAAAGGACTGAGAAGGACCATTAGCAGACCGGTTCCTGACCACCCGTCAGACACGCGCTCACTTCAGTAAATCCGCATGACACGACTAGTCTTGTCGATAAGATAGAGAATCGAGAAAATGACCAAAAGGCGCGATTGGTATGTATGCAGGTCGCCAGCCACTAACTAGCCCTGCACGCGCAAAACATACCATGGTGTGTGAGCGTGCGAATTTTCTCTTCCTGCATGCCCAATCTGTCTGTCTGCATGACAGACATCACGACCTGCCGCAAGCTATCATAAGATCCCATCAAATTCAATTCGCGCAGCGATTTATCTTTCAGCATGCGCAAGCAAGCCAACAACTTTCTGACTCCTGCCTCCTGCCTCCTGCCTCTATCAATCAATCTCCATTTTCCATTCTTTCTCTCGGGTTTTCCTCGCTGTTTCCTCCATCTCGCTAATCGTGAACCCTGATCTAGGGGACACAGGCATAAGATATTGGCCAATAACACTTCTTGCTGCTGCACGCTCCAAAGAAGATTTTCCTTGCAGCGGTGAGCAATAAAAGTACAAGCCACTTTTGACCCAAAATGTCACCATCCAGAGCGTTTGTTGCCAACAAACTCGCACGACTATAACTGACTCTTGCAAGTAGTGTGTGTGGGGTAGCAGATGCGGATCCCCAAGAGATTATCCCACGACTCGTCTATCGAACAATCCCATGTCAACGTACGTATGCAGGGTTTCAGTATCTCTCCGTACTCCGGAGTCCGAAGTACATGTGTCAGATTCAAGTGTCAGTAGTCAGGGTCAAGGGATGTTTCATCATCAAGAGGTGAACCAGCGTAGAAAAAGACTTTTTTTTTTCTGACAAAACACAACTCCATGGTACATTCGTTTATCCTTTTTTGCTCCTCACAATAATTCCCCTTGTCGATTGTCATGTGCCGAGTATCCGCCCAGCAAGAGTCTCCATAGTACTCCGTATAGTCGTTTGATCTTTCCTTGACTTGCAGTTAGTCCACATAACCCATGACCTCCTCCTGGTCTCTCTCCAACGTTTTTGATACATATACAGGGTTCCCCTTGCTCTTCCGTCATTTTCGCCATTGCTTACCCTAGCAAGAGATCTCCATGGTTATAGTCGTTTGATCTCCTCCGAGGGGGGCGCAATTCACGCTGCTCATGACGTCCTCCTTCCTTTTCCTCCGATAGTGAGTTTGGTCTTACTTGGGCAAAAGGGCAACTGACGAATTTCCTGACTGTGACCTCTTGTCGTTGGAATAGCCGTTTTACGTTATCGTCCCGTCAGCGACCAACTCACCATCCCCTCGGCCCCTTCCCTTCCCTCGAAACGTTGTAATGGTCGTTTGATGTTTTCCTTGCCAAGTGCAACTGACGAAACTCATGACCTTTTTTTTTATCTCTCTCTTTCCCATAGATCGTGCCGATACGGAGGGTACGGATTACGGATTATCAGTCGTTTATGATCTCGACAAGGGAGGGGAGGGGGCCCAAAACTAACACAGCCTCTTCATCGTCCCCCTGTTCTTCGTCTTCGCTTATCTCTGTTCGCATACGACATTATTTTTGAGAGTTCCCTTTTGCGATCAGAGCGTGCGACGATCAGCCAGCATCATCAATCACTTTGTCAAGAATATTAAAAAAAAACTGCAATGGCCAATTCACCTCGGCAGCTACAAGTACAATACTTTAATTATATTGTAGAGATTGCCTCATGTTGCGGAGGATGGACATTCTTTTCATTTGGATAAAAATCCTGTTTGGACATGATGAGCGTCAGTTCAAATCACCAAAATTGGTCAAAGATGTTTCTTGTCAATCTCGGTGGGGGACTTTTGATGTCCAAAAAAGAGTTCCCTCATTTCGCCGGAATTGCTGCGCTTTGCTGTTGGCACCGTTAGGTCAGACGGGTGGTTGTGTATCCCGTGACTGCCCGTTGGGCCTTGGACAAACCCTACCGTTGTTGTTTGAGAATTGCCGTCGGCTACGTTGAGTTCGTTCAATCGCCGCTGTCGCCATTACCAGGGTTGGTAGTCCGTACTTACGGCCGAGGGAGACTTGGGGGTGCAGGGGTAGGGATTTGAGAGGTGCATGCCTTGATTGGGGAGCTATTGTATGTGGCAATACGTAATGGTGCAACTTGGTTGTCTTCTGCTTGTTGTCTGTCACTCGACTTCAAGGGCTCGAGTACTTGTAGTCATACTGTTTCTTGGCCTCATCCCTCAGTTTCTCCAACTCCTTGTTCTTGTCTCCAAACTCCTTGTCTTCCTCAAGCTTTTTCAAGAAATTGACGTTGGTGAAAGGCGAAGGCATAGGGATGGCCTGGCCCTTTTGCACGGCGGGACGCGCATTGATCTTGCTCCACCACTTGTCCAAGTTTTTGAATTGAGCGAGGTTGACGCCGGAGAAGTAGGCGAGATTGACCCACGAGTAGTTGGCAATGTCGGCGATGGAGTATTTGTTGTTGACGAGGTATTCGTTGGTTGAGAGGTGCTTGTCGAGAATGCCGAAGAGACGCTCAGTTTCGCCGACGTAGCGCTGGCAGAGGAATCAATGGTCAGCCGAGAAGGAGATGCTGTGGGGAGAGGCCGACTTACTTGAGTTGGGTAGGGAATTCTCTCCTTGGCCAGCCTGAAGAAGTGGTTGGCTTGTCCTTGCATGGGCCCAAGACCGCCGTGCTGCCAGGCAATCCATTGCTCTTGATGCGAGAGGTTGGGGTCCTCCTTGGACGAGAAGCGGTTCTCGGTGTCATAGTGTCTAGCAAGGTATGCAAGGATGGCCGCTCCTTCCTGAATGGCAAGACCTCCCTTGTCATGATCAACGAGAACGGGGATGCGGCCATTGGGTCCCAGTTTGGTGTACCAAGGCTCCTTTTGCGTGTTCTTCATGATGTTGATGCTCTGGTAAATGTACTCTCGACCGTATGCTTCCTTCAACTCCTCGAGGAAGATGGTGATTTTGTGCTACATGGACTCTTCCATCAGTATGTCTATCCAAGGTCTCAGCATCATTATGCACTTACGCCATTGGGAGTACCAAAAGTCAAGAGCTCAAGACCTTTGTCGGCAATGAGGCCAGTGGGTTCAGGTTTCTCGGAAGACATGGTTGATGCTTGAGGCTGTGATGCTTTGACGGTTTTTTCAATGACTTCAGGTATAACTCGAACGTATCCACGCTGGGTGTGTGCAAGACGAAGAATTGGACTGAGAAGGAACATTGACATGTAGAAAAATGGAATGAGCGGGTACCTGCCTCCTGAAACCAACGTTGTGATGCTGTAAGCAGAGTCTCTGCTAACGTCATCATGGTCGAATATGGAAGCTGCTCTTCAAAGGACCCCGCTTGTTAACTCCAGACTTCTTCTCCGCCCAACGCTGCTGGTCCTTCGTGTTCTGGAAGTTATTGTCCCTTGGTCAGACCGTAAATGGGAGTGGGAGAAAAAGAAATGAATGCTACATGAATGCGTGCTTCGTGCTAAAAGCAAAGCAGAATGCAACAAAGATCAAACAGCGAAAACAAGGAACAAAAGTAGATCTTTTCGCACATCCTGTGTCAACGCTGTCCTGCCCAAGTGTCTATCGAGAGAACCCTCCGAAACGAAAAAAGACTGGCCAACAAACCAAGAACTTTTGATCTGATGATGATGCAAAGAGAGAGAGAGAGAAAACAAAGTCAATTCAAAAGGTGATCCTTCACCTCACTCCTTCTCCCTTTCCTTGTCCTTCTCCTCCTTCTTGCGCCGGAGATTGGCCAGACCGGGCACAAAGTCCTTGAGACGTCGCTCCCTCTCTTCACGCTTAGCCTTTTCCTTCTTCTCCTTTTCGCGTTCGCGCCTTTCTCGCTCGCGCGCAAGGCTGGGCAATGCGGTCGTCACGTCCGCCTCGGCGCCTAGCAGACTGCCGTCCCGCTGTCGATCTCCAGACCTGCGTTGCTCGCGTTCACGTGGTGGCGCTGGAAAGTGCGAGTTTAGGCTTGCAGAGGTCAAATCGCGTGGGAGAGGGCTGCTGCCTTCGCGCAAGAACGCGGAGCCGATGTTGTTGCTGTAAGAGCCAGAGGCCGAAATTGACGCTGTCGTCGACGTCTCGGGTCGCGACAGGTCGAAGCTTCTCTTGTCGAACGCCCGACTGTTGTCTTGACTTAAGATGCTCACAGCAGCGGTTTGAGCGCCCCCGTCACGATCTTCCTCCCAACTTGGTGGCGGATGGCCGTCTGTATCAGCAGCGTAGCGACCTAGCCCAGCTCCTCCTACACTATAGCCGCGATTTCTCGAAGAGTCGCGTTGCACCGTTCGGGGAGTCACGTCCTCAAAAGAATCGCTATTAGGTATTTCCAATGCATCATCGATGCGGCCACCGTTCTCAAGTAAAGATGAATTTTGCAGTTGATCAATCAGTTCTTCCCAGCGGAAACTGAGACCTGAGTTTGGACGTTCTGCTCGTTCGGCACGAGATAGACATTCTTTTGTCTGGCTGTCGAGAGCCTTGCAAATCTTGTGGAAAATCAACAAATCACCATCCTCTTTCCCAATTGACGCTGCGAGTGCTTCCGCTTCGCTGCCAGTTGTAGTTCCATGGAGCCAAAGCTCGACCAAGCTCGCAATCTCTCGAGATTGGTCAATGAGATATGGCAAGCTGGGGAAGCCTTCGCGACTGGTCATGGGAAGTCGCGATTGGATGGCCAATGGAGTCGAGTATGAAGGAGGCTTCTGGCCAAGTAGGCCGTCAGGAGCCGAGATTGAACAGACTTCATTGATGAAAGTTTTGAAAGCCTCCCGGTGGTCTGTGAGGAAGACGTTCATAGGCTCCATCCAGTGCTCTTTGCTGCCAAACGAAGCCATGTTGGCAAGTCCTTGCAGCGACTTTGCAATCAGAGTGAATGTTCGGCGCGCGCGAGGTTTTGGGTCATCCTTCAAGAGGCCAAACAGTTTTGGATTCAGGACTGCTGGACAAAAGAATCGAAGGAACAAGAAACCCGACACACTGCTGTAGCTGACACTTCTCAGGAAGTCGCCATATCTATCTTCTGCACAGGCCCTGATATGCCGGAAGATGACCCTCAGCTCTGGAGGTGCACCACCAGCACTGACTTTGATCGTGTTCCACACTGATTTGGTGCAATTGATCAGCCTGTCCCAGTTTTTCTTCAGGTCATTTTGGTTGGTCACACGGTTGGGGTCGACTTCACAATCCGGGTCTTTCTCGTTGATGTCTCGAATGATGGGTCCCAGGCATTCCAGCAGGTATTCTTTACCCACTCTGCGCATGTGAGAGTCCAACGACTTGGTAAGCAGTGTGTTGCCGCGGAAGAGCAAGTTTGCTTCCAGTGTCGCGTTCTTGTTCATGTCTCGGACCATCAGCTCTCGTTCACCCGCAGCGGAGACATTAGAGTCGTCGCCGTTGTTGGCGTTGTTGGCCATGCGTCTGTTATAACGGAGTCGAGAGACGGGCGTCTCCTTGTGCACACCATCAATTTCTTCCTCCACAAGCGCCATAATCCATTCTGTGACTTGGCCAGACACTTGGAAGATGTTAAGAAGTAGATCCGACAGGCGCCTCAGCTCGGTCGGAATCATCTGCGCGATTTGCAAGGTGAGCTCGTTGGAGAAGGTGTGCAGCAAATCATTCAATGGCTTGTAATCCTTTGACATGAGGATGACGTTCTCTTCGGCACGAGCTTTGATGAGAATCTCACCCACGTTTTCACCGTGCTGATTCACAACGTGCCACCACTTTTCGACCTCCTTGCTCGCCTCCAGCTCCTCGAGATAAATCTCCACTTTGCCGAGGGTCTGATCGTTTTGGACAGGTATGAATCCAGCCGAGCCAGCTGTCTTTGTAGCCGGATCTAGCCAGGCATCATGCACAAGACGAAGCTCATGTTGCTCGCGTGGACTCGAAAGATCTGGTGGCCGCCGCTTCAATATAACAGAGGCCGAGGTCAGGACGGCGGGCAAGTCCATGTAATCAAACTCCTCTCGCCAGAAGGGCGCCATGGATTCGTGTTTGATTTGCGTCTTGCCTCGAGTCTCACCATCGAGGTGAATCTCAACATAGTAGCCATCTGAAGGGTCTGGCTTATTGAGAGTGCCAGTGTTGCTGTTGTTGTTTTGACGGTTCGTGTGGTGATGATTGAATTCGGCCAGGGAGCTCAGAGGAACATGGGGCAGCTTGGCCTCGATGATGCGAATGGACAGAGAGCGCTCCATGCGAAACATTTCGATTTTCTCGTTGGAGATCATGTGGTCGAATGCAATAGAAGAAGGGACCTCGGTACTGGTGGAATCTTCAGAGTAACTATGCGGTTTGGGCCCATAGAGTTGGGGTATCGTAAAGGCTCTCAACAAGACGAACCAGACTTCATAAAGGATGCGGGTTTCCAAGGAAAGATAGATGGGACGGATGGCAGTGGTGACAGAGGCGCCAGATGTGTACTGGGGGTAGACGGCTATGCAAAAGTCGTTTTCCAAGACGGAGGGATCCAGGCGTTGGACAGCACTGCGCGAGAGTTGTGACAGCTGGACGACCGAGAGAAGTGTCGAGCCGGCTTCGGCGTAGAGTTTGAGTTCTCCATTCTCGCGCAGGGTGCATGACACTCGCCTCCACCAATGCGAGCCGTAGCTCTGGAAGCGCGACGGGGCAGGCTTGACAGATCTTGGAGTGCCCGAGTTGGTGTAGGAAATGTTGCTGTCCCAGTAGACCATTGGGCCGACTTTGATGATGGGCGCCTCCCGCAGGGTCAGCGACATTTCCGAGTTGCGTCTGCTGTCGGCCAGGCTGCCTCCTTGGACAGTAGGACTCTGCGGCTTTGTCATCTTGTTATGGATACCCTTGGGGCGGATGGGCTGCCAGCAGAGGAGGGCGGCGAACCACGAGTCAAAGTCCTTGCGGTCCTTGAGGCGGATGTGCAGCTGCAGGGTCGAGTTGGGGACAGAAATGTCGAGATAAGGCATCTGCGAGTCTTCATCCATGGCGGTGCGCACTTGGCAGCCACGCAGGTCGGGGATAAGAATGCGCTGGTGCGGCACGCTGGTCTCTGCCTCGCACAGCAGACTGCCCGTGTCCTCCTGGATGTAGCAGTATGACTGGAGCCACGCGGCTGCCGGGCCCCGACGAAACCACAGTGTGCCCGACATGCGGCCACACAGCGTCTTCATAAGATGCAGGATCCGGCGTGCGCTGGAGTTGGGCAGCGCGCCGGACACGCTGGCCGAGTCACTGATAGAGACGGGCGAGCGAGGCCGCTTGGACGAAGCCACTGTCGACGTGGACTGCGAGGGATCAAATGGCGGCGGCGGCGGCGGCGTCTCATCGTCGACGTTCATGGAGCCATGGCGCAGACGACTGCCAGGCTGCAAGGCATTGCTGGGTGAGATGTCGCGCGTGGCACTCCCGTCCAGCGTTTTGGTGCGCGCACGACGCTTTGCGGCCGAGGACAGGGACGACGACGAGGTGTAGTTGAGGCGGCTGCGGCTCTTGTCGGTCGACTCGCTACGAGCAAGCAGCAGGGCGCGGGGGCTCTCTCGGTCTCTCCTCAGGCTCGTCCGCGGCGACGAGCCGAGCACGTGTCCCTCCAGGCTCATCGACTCTTCCGTCATGCCGCCATCGGGTGTCACGGTGCGGATTGTCTTTTCACTGCGCACCGACCGAGGCGTTGGGTGGGGGTAAGGGTTTTGTTGGTCGTCCAGCGCGGACACGACACTTTGCTGCTCCGAGTCGTTGGGGTTGTTGATATTGGTGTAATTGTTGGTGGTGGTGGTGGTGGTGGTGGCGGTGGTGGGCGACATGGCCGAGGAGCGTTCCTGGTTCAGGTATTCGTCGTACAAACTGGGCTGCTTCCGTCGGGCGCGGGACTCGTCTGTCCACTTTTGGCGAGGCGCAGGGTTGCTGTGGGCTCTCATGACTTTCCGTTAGCACCTTGCAGGCGATAGGGACGGGGGAAAGGTCAGGCGACGCGCTACAGCAGACATGGGGCCACGATGCCTGCTGTATGGGGTCCGGATTCCTGTGGTACGCCTGCGGGCTGCACGGCGAAGGGGAAGCGTAAAAGCCAGTGATTGATGGATTGATTGATTGCTCAATTAATCGCCCCGACTTTCTGGACTTGCGGAAGGTGCAATTGTGCTGTGCTGTTGTGCAGGAACGAGCTGCGACGCTCTGTGGATGTGTTGGGCTACTATGTAGGGAAAGCCAACGGCGCTGCATCTGCCTGCCTACTAGGTACTCTACCACGAACTCCTATTATTGTGCCTATGACTATTCGCAGAGAAGATCGCTTCTCCTTGACCGCTGCTTCCCACTCGTCCATTCTCGGCGTAGTTATGTACGAGCCGATCTAGACTGCAAGTACGGACGGCGCGCCTGGAAAAAGTAAACCACAGAAATCTACCCCTTCGACTCGCCTCCAACATGCTATTGCAGCTACCCGAGTCTCTGATTGGCCAGCTCGTACGAACCGGATGCTTGTGCTGCTGCTTCTGCTGTGCTGACTCCTGAGACGCTTCCGGGAACAAAGGGAATAATTGCGCCCTAGCAAAGTTGCAACTCTGTCGGCTGCTCCAGAACAAAAAGGCCCAGTTTCGAAACCTTCCATGAATGTAACACTTTTTCTCGAAGCATGGATGGATCAAGGCTCTGAATAATCGCATCACTATTCACTGTTTGGCGGCTTCTTCTGCCATCCACATTGCCGCGTTTCAGGTACAAATGCACCGTGCCCATTCGTCTCTCTTTCACACGCCTACTTCATTTGACCCGGCCTATAATCCCACATGTCATCGTGTCTGCAATGTCTAACACACTCAATGCTATTCTGAGTGCTATAGGTGCGCGGGGTTTCGTTGGCTGTCAAGTTTCAGGGGCAATGGAGTCACATTCCGAATTATACTTTCCGGGAGTCAAACTACATGTATCTTGATAAATGCGTCACCCTCCTTCCACCCGGCCATATACGACAAGAAATGATGATAGCGATGATAGAGACAGAGAGAAGCCAAGTACAACAAAACAGCAGATGCATCGAGATGATGGTCATCTAGCAGATATCGATAAACGTACCAGGCGAGCAGCGAAAGGTGTTTCGAAAATAGAAAATGTTTCATCTCTCTAGGCCGCCTTCCTCGAGACTACCAGGATATGGGTATGGGACTATCCTGGCGCCCGAAAAGTCTCCACTAGCCGTCTTCCGAAGAGCCTGACGCATGGTCTCAATGGTGAGCTCGCCGTGTTGCTGAGGGCTGGCAATGACTGGACTGCGCACGGGGCTCATGTCGAAGCCTTGGATTGATGTCGAGTTGCTCCCGAGAGGCGGAGTCGCCATGTCTTGCGAGTATTGCGAAGATAGCGGCGAACGCGTGGGTGAGGGCGAGCGAGCTAGCGGGGGAGAGTATGTGTGGGCGAGGCCAAAGGGACTCGCCGACGGAGGAGAATTCGTGACTCCATGATACAGCGACTCGATGTGGTCTGCCTGGACAATGTCGGCAAAGGAGATGAAGCTCAGCCTGTGCACATCTGCGGGATCCAAAGCACCGTAGCTGGAGACGGCGTCGTCGGCGTCTTCGGGGTGGGAGCCAGCAGAGTAGAAGCTCTCATGCTGCGAGTCCTGGGGTGATGCAGGGTGCAGGACATCCGAGTGGAGAAGAGAAGCGCCCTCGGCGACCTTCTCGGATGCAGGTTGGTGGGCTGTGTGGGTAACAATCTCGACGTGGTCTGGATCCAGGCGCGTGTCGGTAATGGCGAGGGAGGAAGCCTCGAGAACAGGAGGAATGTGGTGTTCGGTCTGAATGTGTGCAGGAATGGCCGGTGACAGCTCGCTAGGCACGGCCGACTCTTGGACGTTGCGCTCGAAGATTTGCGAAGCCGGTGTCGTCGTAAACGGTTGTTGTGTCGCGAATGGCAGTCGCGTTGGAAACGCTGCGACAAAGCGATTGGGATTGGGTGATGATGCAAGAGGGCTCATGTTCCGAGGTGATGATGGCTGTGTCGCGTTGGTACCAGTCTTTGCATCGACTTGGATCATATTGTGGTCGTTGTTGGTCATGGTTGGGAAACTCTGGAAAAACTTGTCCAGGGTGAAGAGAAACAGCAATACAGATGGACAGGGTAGTAATTAATCTTATGGACGGGCAATTTTCTTCTTCAGTCACGCGCCTTGCCAATGTTTCGAAGGATTTCTCAGAGCAGCTCTCGTACACTGGATAGGTATCTCAAGATCTGCCTCAAACCTTGACGCTTCGTCATAGCCGTGCTTCAAAGGGTCTCAGCCAGACCAAACACTTCTCTCCAGCCTTTCCGCAGACTGCTATACTCTCTGAAACACACCTCATCTTACGTATAATGTCTTTTCTCTGTTTGCGCTCCATCCTTCTTCATCATCGTCTCGTGTTCGTCGTCCCCTCGGGCAGCGTCGCTTGGGATCCGCTCCGAATGACCCCATCCCGAGGCTCCCGTTCATCTTGAAACATCAAACTTTGCGAGCCGCCAACTTGGCAGCTATCCGAGACGCATCTTCTTTCAGACTGACATCACGCCCAGTCTTGATATCTCAAAACATCTACGTGTAGCCGTGCAGCTTGGACATCGCTCTAAAGGATGAGCGCCATTGTGAATATCGTACCTTTGTAGGTCGTTTCTGTGGGAGATGACCATCAGTATTTCTAAGCGACGGACAACCCAGCTTTGTTGCGCTGCTTCAGGCTTCTATCAACCGAAAACTCATATGTATAGAACCGGAGAGATGGCTGGGATCAGAAATCTTGGCGCGTCACGTCGAATTCCACAAAGACGCGTCTCCGTCTTTTATCAATCTATCATCACCAACCACAACCCCCATTGCATACCCCGGTCGACGCTGCTATAATTACATATCCTATCAAGTCCTGCTCGAATCTGCAGAACCGAAAATCATCGTATCAATACTCGGATTATACAAGGAAATTCCAAAATGTCATCTCCGGCGCGTTCAACGCGGTCCAGTCGCGCGTCAACCCCGGCAGATGACAGCTCTTCTATCGTCTCTATGGCGTTGGAGTCGCCAGGAACCAGGATGCGGAAGCTCATGGCTGCCTTTGACGACGACGACACGGTCCCGAACCCCACAAAAGCCTCCGCAGCTCCCACAACGACAGCACGCCCGTCCGACAGGCATGACGACCAAAGCGAAGAGGGGGATGATGATGACGAGCCAGTGCTCAAGCCAAGAGGCAGATTGGCTGCTAGAATGGCCGGCGCCGCTCCAATCCAACAAGAGTCGGAATCATCAGAAGACGACGATGATGTTTATCAACGCATTCGACGAGACCTCCTGGCTTCAAAGAAACAGCCATCCCCTGCCAAAGTCGCACACTCGGTCGAGCCAGACCGGGTGCAATTGACAACTCCCGTTTCGTCGCGGTCAGAAAGTCCCGGCTTGTTCATGTCACCAGCAGCGACGTCAGATCATGTCTCCAGCGACTCGGATTCAGAACTTCCTGCAGATCCGACGGCTTCATCACGGTTGCGAGACCTGGTCAATCGTCGACGTGCCGAAAGACTGGCCAAAGAGCAGGCAGAAAAGGCAGCTGAAGAACAACGGGCTCCTCTATCAGACATGTTCCATGATGAGGACACCAGGGACGAGGTGACGGAGCGCACATTGACACAGCATGCCCGACCCACGCGCAAAGCCAGCAAAAAAGCTCTACAGGAAATGAATCGCGAGACTCAGCGCATCAAGAGAAATATGCAATTGACCCACCAGGCCAAGGTCAAGAAACGCTTTTCTGCCCAGGACTTTCTCTCTGCCTTCAATCGTCCAAAGGCTTCATCAAGCCTGGCAAACGTCACAAACGCTGCCGACGTCACGGCCTCTTCTTCCTCACCTCCCCCACCAGAGCTTGCATCAGAAGCTGGTGCGGAAGAAACTCCTCCGTCAAGCCCACCAAGTGCCGAGAATTTCCCCCAGAAAGCTGCAGCGCTCGAATTATCCGACGATGATATGCCGACTCTCGACCAAATCTTGACGCAGCCCAAGTCCAAGGGAAAGGCTCCTGCTCGCCCATCATCCTCCACTCACGCTCGCCAACCCGCTGCGCATACCAATTCTATCCCTCTCCGTGTCGTTCGCGTCAACATACCCCCGCCAAATGTACTCGGCAGACACGATCACGCAGACGACGACGATCTTGAGATTGTCCACGATCGCTTTGCAATGTTTGATCAAGTTCCCAAGACTCGCACTCCCGAAGGCAGAGCCATGCTGTTGCTCAGACACCTGGCTCAGCTCACCAAGAATGGCGACAAGATTCGCTCAAAGAAGGGCCAAAAACCTGCCATGACCCCTCAGCAGCTTGAGATTCAACTTCGTCAGCGAGCTCGAGAAATCGCAAACAAGGAACGCACCGAAAGGCTCGCAGAGCTGCGTGCCAAAGGCATAGTTGTATTGACCGAGGAGGAGCGTGAGAGAGAACAGATGCAGATCGAAGATATGCTTGGCAAGGCGAGAGAGGAAGCCGAAAAGCTACGCAAGGAAGAAAAGGCGACCGCTAAAGCTAACGGAGAAGACGTCCTTGCGAGCTCTGACGAAAGTGAGGACGAAGATTACGTTGGAAGTGACCAGGACAACGAAGCACTCGCCGAGGAGGAGGAAGACGATGAAGAGGACGAGTTGGAACTCTCTGGCTCCGAAGAGGAAGGAGAGACCGCCGATCATCCAATGATTGATGAAGAAGCGGATCTAGACGAGCAGGAAGATCTCAATGATGATGATATGCCTCCTGAAGACGAGCCTGCCTTGCCTACAGCCAGAAGGGCACGTAGGAAACATGTCATAGAGGACGACGAGGACGAAGACGACAAAGGCGACTCAGCAGCTCAACGAAATACCCAAGAATCAACCGGCGGGATAAATGATGAGCTCGCAGCTGCGTTTGGCTTTGGGTGTGCTCCGAAAGCACCCATGGGCATGTCTCAACTTTTCGCCGGCACCATGGCAGATACACAGGCATCGGATTTCGTCTCTCAAGAGCAGGACTCTTTGGAAATGCTTCGCCAAATCCCTTCTGCTCCCATGCCATCTATGCCGCCGCTATTTGCCGACTCTCAAGATGCTCTAATGGAAAGTCAGATTGATGCGTCGCAGTTTCAGGCAAAAGAGCCTACACAGCTTCTAGAGCTGCAACTTCCTCGCCCTACCCCCGACTCGGTTCCAATCAACGATATGACGCAACCATCCCAAGTTCCCGATCCGTCTCAGGATGCCGGCTTTGACCCGAACGTCACTCCTCTTGCTGCACGAGCTCATGCTCCCCCATCCACCGTCGAGACAGTTATGCTTGGCGTTCCGGAATCTCCTATAGTGCAACGCAGAAGTCGCTTGGTCAGACGCTCCGAGGTTGGTCAGCGGCCAGAGGAAGACGTTGTGCCATCTTCAGCACCTGCTGCCGTCGAGGCACTTTCTGATGCGTTTGCAATGATGCGTCAAGCTGCTAAGCGACCTGCTTCGCCAGAATTTGACAAGCAAAAGAGCAATGCTAAGGGTATGGTAGATGAGCAAGCCGAAGAATCCGAAGACGAATTTGCTGGTATTGGAGGTGCCAGTGACGATGAAGACGCTGGATCTGGGGACGAAGATGACAAGCAGATGATTGACGAATCTGAAGTCAACGTTGACGAGAGAAGGCTGGCTGCTTTGTACGCCGAAAAATCGCGTGCCGAGAATGAAGCTCAGACGAGCAAGCTCTACAAGGATCTCATGTCTGGTGCGCTACGACGTAAGCGCGGCAATAACGCTTTCGAACTGGACTCGGATGAGGACGACCAAATCATGGAGCGAAGACGCCGCAAACAGCGCGAAGAAGCTCGCAAGCGAAAACTCCTGCTCCAAGACGAAACATTGGGCAAGCTCGGAAGCAACGACAAGAAGGAGGCTTTCCTTCGCGCCATCGAAGACAGAGATGAGGCCGACGACGGTGACTTCCTGGATGGGCTCGATGTTGATGATGCGGAGATGAAGGATTCGCAGCAACAACCCAGCGCTTCTCAGCAGCAAGCTATGACCGTAGAAGGTCCATCCGCATCTCAGACTTCTAACAACGGCAACCTCAAGCGCCCTGTGGACGACATTGAACTCTCAGAGTCTTCACAACAACCTCGCAAGAAGTCTGCCGTCGCATCGCTCCGTCGCTCCAATCTCATGGATACCTTCCGCAAGCCCAAGTCCCTGGCCGAAGTTCGCGAATCCGTCTCTTTCCTTATTGATGAACCTCACAACGATGGACTGGCTTCTGATATTTTGCTCTCGGATGATGAGGTTGAATTCGAAAGAAGGGAAAGCATGCCCCGTGCCACCACAGAGGAAAGAGCACCCGCATCCGAGCGAAGAGTACCCGCCAAATCCGACATCATCGACCGCCTCACACTCAAAAAGCAAACCTCATCCACCATTCCCGACGACGACAGCAGTCTCGCCTTTGCAACATCCTCGCAACAACGCAATGGAGGAAGCTTCTCCTTCAAGCCAGCCAGTCTACTCCGCAAAGTCACTGTCAACAATACTTCCCTCTCCGAGAACCGTCTTCCTCCCAGCTTGAAGAGGGAAGGCAGCTCCAGCGTTAGAAATGGTGGTAGCAAGAAGTCAAGTATTAATTACCAGGCAAGAGAGGCTGAGAGGCAAGAGATTGTGCAGAAGGCAAGTAAGAAGAGGGAGGAGAATGTCAGGAAGATTGCCGGTATGAGGAGGAAAGCGGGTGGTTCTTTGGGGGCTTTGGGCAGTTTCGGGGGTGGTTTTGAGTGATTCACTGTCTGCGTCATGATAGATGAATTTTTCTTGGTTTTTGAATGAGGCTTGCTGAACAGAATGAGAACCTTCCTCCAGAGAAAGTACGTAGAGTTTGTTCGCCTGTCGCATATGCTGAGGGGGATCGACGATATGAAAAACCTGAAAACCCTCCGAGGCGTTCATACTTGACTGATGAGTTTCTCCAAGTGCAGTTGCCGTAAGATTGTGCAGTAAGAGGAAGGAGCGAGTGTTGACTTGAGGTGCCTGCTGACTATGACTGAAGCCATGCACAATCTTCTGTTGCGTTCATCGTTGCTCACAGAAGCATCCATATATGCAACCATGTATTTGTGGATTACAGATCGAGAAAATGACACAAATAATTATGGACTCTTGGATCAAGTTTTTAAATCAAGGGCTTTGATGCCAGAGGTCTTGTGAACATTAGAGTCTTCCCAGCCAGCAAAGCGCACTTGGTAGCACTACTGCGAGCTTGCGACAAATTTAGCCAATTTATTTTGAATGCTGAAGATGTCTTAATGTACAGATATGAAGGAAGGGGTTCGTACTAAAAACCAAGCGACCTTGCCGACCTGCTCGCATCCTGTTCAGAAGACGGGAGCTCAGCTCAATCAATGAGCAGCCTTCAATTGCGCAGCGATCACCTCCTTGACCTTGGCTACAGGCAACTGATCTAGCGTCTTTCCTGTCCAATACATCGATTGCTCGAATCCTTGATATATCATGGCTTCCGTGCCCAAGATAACATTCCAGCCAGCATCCTGAGAAATCTGCGCAATTCGCGTCCAAGTGTTTGGATGATAACACATTTCCAGGATGGCGCCCTTGTGTGATTTGGCCAGGAAGGTCTCCATGACCTTGCGGGCGGTTTGCTCGGCCTCAGTCACGGGGGCGAAGTCCGGTACACATGAGACAATAGCTCCGGGACCTTCGAGCTCCTGAGCTTGCTCTACAGTCGCAGCGTGGATGACCCCATCGCCATATCCTTGCTCTGTACACCATGACACCACAGCATCCACTTCGGCATTGTCACGATTCACGATGTAGACTTTGCTGCATCGCATAAACTTCTTCAGAGCGTAGACAGCGCTACGGGCAGCGCCGCCACCTCCAATGACCATGCCTGGTCGATCATGGAAGACATCATCTGGATTTTTGATGTTTTGGTAAAATGCCTCGCGGATGCCGACAACGTCGGTGTTAGTGCCAACAATAAGGGTCTTGTCGCCATCCTTACGGAGGTAGATAGTGTTGACTGCACCAACTTCGCGACCTTCTTGGGTGAGCACGTCCACGTGCTGCATGATGGCGACTTTGTGAGGCATGGTGACGGATGCTCCTTTTGGTCGAGAACAGAGTCAGAACATAACTGATATTGGTTTATACAGGTCAATTGAAATTCTCTTACGCACCAAAAAACTTTTCTTCCCGGATCAGAGACAGAAACATCGACATATCTGTGGATGGAAGGAAGAATTGCTCCCAGTTCAAGCCAATCTCACCAAAGATGGTCTTGTGCATCAATGGAGACATAGAATGATTGATCGGCCAGCCGAACAGATATCCACACCGTTCCACATGGCTGCGATCAGGAACTTCGCATGAGATGATACGTTGGTCGCTCATTTTTCTGATGGAACAAGTGGGAAGGAGGAGACCGATGTTTCTTTCGCTGGAGAAGGCTTTTCAAAGAGCAGTCTCCAAAGCTTCAGGATGATTCGAACCTTGCCAATTCTTGAGTTTCGAATTTGGTCAACAGAAAAGCTACCCCGCTGGATACCGCAACGGTTAGCAAGACCGGTTCTTATTTGAGGGTGGTTTGTTCGTGATGACGAGTATCGTTCGGAAGGAGTGCAGTCAACGTCTTCCATATGCTAACGGACCGTGTTAACCGGCCTGCAAAGATGTACGTTCGGTAGAGCAAAGGGCCGAAGGCATGCCGTAACGACATGCCGACCTTGCGCAGCCGAGACCGGCCTCGGAAAAGGTCTTCAACTTATGTAGATCATTTTAGCCACGTCGCTTGGCAAGGCATGGCAACAAACAGAGTTTTGAACGGTCGTAATCAGAAAAATTATCACCGGGTTTGTTCGTCGGACTCGTGGCGAGGTGGTCAGCGAAACCAAGAGACACACAAAGCACTCGCCAACTCCCACCACTCCTCTGTATCCGAATAGAGCAATTAATTACGGAGTACCCCGCGGAGTCCCCACAGACCATTCCTATCACGTATGCCCCCATATTAACAGAGTCGTCCTTCTTCCCCATACTCTTCTCTTTTTTCTTTCCACTGTCCTTCTGTCACCCATCTCACGCTTCCACCATGGGTCTTCTTACTCTGGTCGAGGACCGACCTACACCCAAGGAGGTGTACAACTGGCGTGTATATGCCTGCGCTGCCGTCGCCTCGTTCGCTTCTTGCATGATCGGCTATGATTCGGCATTCATAGGAACGACTCTCAGTCTTCCGTCATTTTCCCAGGAGTTTGGGTTTGACAAGATGAACAAGGAGCATCTCGCGTTCATCAAGTCCAACATCGTTTCAATCTATCAAGCGGGAGCCTTCTTTGGCGCACTCGGCGCCTACATCAGCGCTCACTACCTTGGCCGCCAGAAGAGTCTTTGGGTCTACTGTGCTGTCTTCATGGTGGGTGCTGGAATCATGTTGGCGTCAAAGAACGGCGATCTCGGTCCCATCTACGCCGGCCGAGTCCTTACCGGTGTCGGTGTTGGTGGTGCATCGATGGTTGTACCCATCTACATCAGTGAGATTGCTCCTCCTGCTGTTCGAGGTCGTCTCGTGGGTATCTATGAGCTTGGATGGCAGATTGGTGGTTTGGTAGGCTTCTGGATCAATGTGAGTAGATATTAAAGTACGACGACCTTTGACGCGTGATGCTGACAGCCTGCAGTACGGAATCGCCGAGACGCTGCCTAGCAACCGCAAGCAGTGGATCATTCCTTTCGCTGTGCAATTGATCCCTGGCGGTCTGCTTGCCATTGGCGCTGTCTGGCTCAAGGAATCCCCTAGATGGCTTTACTCCAAGGGTAAGAGAGAACTAGGCCTCAAGAATCTTCTCTGGATTAGAAACCTGCCTGCCGACAACTTCTACATCATTGAAGAAATCTCTTTCACCGAGGCCGCTCTTGAGCACCAAAAGTCCACCGTCGGTCTTGGCTTCTTCGATCCTTTCATGGCAGTCTTCAAGAGCCGCAACCTCATGTGGCGTATCTTCCTCGGTACCACACTTTTCATCTTCCAGAACGGGTCCGGCATCAACGCAATCAACGTATGTACCAAAACAAACTGCAATTCTTTGCATCATGCTTACAGCCTTGTAGTACTACAGTCCAACTGTCTTCAAGTCCCTTGGCATCAGCGGGGGTAACACCTCCTTCCTCACCACCGGACTGTTTGGTGTCGTCAAGACCGTTCTCACTTTTGTATGGCTGCTCTTCCTGATTGACAAGCTCGGACGTCGCAAGTTGCTCATCATCGGTGCCATTGGTGGCGCCGGTTGCATGATCATCATTGGTGCCTATCTCGCAAGCGCTGTCGACACAACCGCCTCGACGGTCTCAAAACCACTTTCATCAGGAGGCATCGCCGCTATATTCTTCATCTACTTGTGGACTGCATTCTATACACCTTCGTGGAACGGAACTGTCTGGGTCATCAATTCGGAGATGTATGAACAAAATATCAGAGCTCTTGGACAGGCCATGGCTGCGTAAGTAAACCCAAGGTATAAAGTCAATGGGCCAGCCTTGTGGATTCGACTAGCATTGATGAGATGGCATCCGCGGCGCTGTGTCATTTTTGTCGAGCTCGATCCGCAACCTGGCTCGCTGATTGAATACCGCACACCACCCTTTCACAGAACCTTGCTAACTCTGTCTTTCTACCTTCAGCGCCGCGAACTGGTTTTGGAATTTTAGTGAGTATTTATGCCCCTGGGACACCTGGAAAACATGCTAACAGTAATGGCAGTCATTGCTCGATTTACCCCTCAAATGTTCTTGACCATGGGCAAATCTGGGTTCGGCGTCTATCTCTTCTTCGCCGGCATGATGCTGCTTTCCGTTGCATTTATCTACTTCTTGATTCCTGAAACCAAATCGGTTCCTCTCGAATCCATGAACAGGCTCTTCGAGATCAAGCCTGTCCGCAAGGCCAACAAGACCGTTATGGCCGAGGTTCAAGAGGCAGAGGCTGAGTTCCGTGAAGATGCAGAGGGTGCTGGATTGAGCCTCGAGAAGACCAAAGTCGATCACGTTGAGGGTGACAAGGTTTAGATGGTAGTATAGTAGACCGAAATTGTATATAGCAGACTATCAATATCACACCCACGATTGAGGCCAAACCTCTCGCCTTTCTATCTCTCTATACCCTCTCCATCGTCTATCACACTTAACATGCACTTCACAGACGCAGAGTTGTTTCTGTATAGAGTGTGGGTGGATGGGCTGATGACCAACGAGGAAATTGCTTTCACTCTTCACCCCTTTTTTGTGTCTTCTTTTTGTTATTACATACGCTACAGCCCAGGTATCCCCTAAGACTTTACTGAATGCAAGTTGTAGAAATGCAACATACGGAGTAGCTCTCGATCCATCGCATATCTTTACCTTGAATTTCCTCCACATGTCAACGGAATAAGCAATAATTGTTTTTTCAGGCCTTCCATGACACAAATGAAAGTTCAAGCCGATGCTGTCTGAATACAATACTTGGAGCACGGAGATCTGCCCGTTTACTTGTATACTGTAGCCAAGATCATCTGTGGGGCACGGCCCGATAGTCACGGCAAATGCCTGGGAGGTTCAAATGCCATCCGGATAAAGTCTTACCCGCCAGGGAAAGTGCTCGTCATGCTGTTGAACGGTCCGGTTCCTGCTCGCCCCAGCTACTCTCCTTGTTTGCCTGCAGGTGATTGTTGGTCATCACGGTATTTCTCCTACCCGTGGGAAATCTCTGAGAGCACTGTTCTTTCTTATCAGCGGTTGGCTATTGCTTGAGTTCTTTTCCAAGGCAGGTACACTGACCATCTCATACACCCTTCGGCGGACTTCTACCTTGTCACGTCTTGTTCTTCTCCTGAGCGCAAATCACTCATTCTCTTGTGTGTTCATATCAAGTTCTTATATACTTTAACGTACTGTGATCATCAAAACAATGACACACCGACTTGGAATCTCTACAATGTCCTTGGGACGCGCATGGCTCCATGATCTCGAGCCAAAACTGGACCAAGCAGCAAAATACGGCTACGAAGGGGTTGAGATTTTCTATGAAGACTTGATATACTACGCCAACAAGCACCTGGGAGGCTCGACACCAGAACAGCAGATTCAAGCCGCCAAAGACATCTACTCGATGTGCTCAGCTCGCAATATCACCGTCATCAATATCCAGCCATTCATGCATTACGAGGGACTCATTGACCGTCAAAAACATGCCGAACGGATAGAGGATCTCAAACTCTGGTTTAAGCTCGCACACGCTCTTCACACGGATATGATTGCCCTACCTGCGAGTTTCCTGCCCGAATCAGAGTGTACAGGGGACTTGAAAGTCATAGTTGCAGATCTGCAAGAAGCGTCAGATTTGGCCGCAGCTCAAAGTCCACCGCTCCGATTCTCATACGAAGCTCTATGTTGGAGCACACACATCTCGACCTGGGAGCAAAGCTGGGAAGTGGTTTCTGCAGTCGACCGACCTAACTTTGGGCTCTGCTTGGATACTTTCAACATCGCCGGCCGCATCTACGCAGACCCTACACAACCGTCTGGCAAACGACCAACAGCCGACGCCGACCTAGCATCTTCAATCGCCACCAAGCTGGTACGGCCCGACAAGCTATTCTTCGTGCAAGTCGTCGACGCCGAAAAACTATCTTCGCCATTACTTCCAGGCCACCCCTTCTACGACCCAGAGCAGAATCCCCGTATGTCATGGTCTCGCAACTGCAGGCTGTTCTACGGCGAATCCGATCGCAACGCCTATTTGCCCATTCGCGAAATTCTGGAAGCGATTTTGCACGACCTCGGGTACAAGGGTTGGCTGAGCTTCGAGCTGTTCAATCGCTCCATGGCGGATCCGAGTCCGGATACTCCTGCTGAACATGCGAGGAGGGGTGCCGAGGCGTGGGAGAAGATGGTGTGTGATTTGGAGCTGAATGGGCGCGTTGCTGTTGACAGCGCGCTTGGCTCGCCGTCGGCGGCACATTCTTGATTTTGTAGTCCGCCATCTGCTGGGAAGTTTGGCGCAATAATGCACAGATTTTGGTCACACTAGGATCGTTGACAGCACGGAGAACGGATACATTCACATGGCCTTGCATTTTGCATTTTTCGCAAGGCGTCATCTGTACGTGTTATCTCATAAAATTTACATTTTCTTTTATTTTTCATCATGCTCCTGCCCTGGCTGTCCCAATAGTATTCAAGCTGCATCAAAAAGTACTTCCATGAGACATTAACCTCCATGCATCCCGATCCATTAGAGGCATAGTCTGCCCAGAGAAATATTCATCCTAAATCCAACCCTCGGAGGCGCCATTCTCCTTTCACTCGCTCTCAGCAGTGAAATTTGTCTGACCCAAATCCGGGTCCCCAGGCAAAATAAATGGCTTAATCTTGGGCAATCTGTTGAGCGTGTCCTCGCTGAAGCCCAGATGATCCTTGACGACTTGCTTTGGCGTCAGACCCAACCACTGCGCAACGCTAATGTCATTATAAGTGGGCGCCTGCAACACCTCGAGATAGACAAGATCCTCAGTGCCGGTGTTTTCGAGATAATGCGCAGCGACAACGGGCACGTAGCCCGTGTCACCAGCCTGGAAATCGAAGGTTCGCGAGGAGGCAGGTGCTTGGTAGACGGTGAGGCGTCCTTGGCCCGAGATAATAAAGTCCCACTCGTCAGATGTGGTGTGCCAGTGGAGTTCGCGCATGGCGCCGGGCTTGATGGTGAAAAGGCCGACGGCGAAATCAAAGGCGGCCGGGAAGGATTGCGTGTCGATGATCTTCACACTGCCCCCAGGGACCTCATATGGCTGTTGCTCGGACCAATGGTAAGTGTAGGTCATCTTCGTGGGGATGACGCCCGCAGGCCCGGTGATATTGTTCGCAGGATCAGACATGTTTGCTGGAGGAGCCGTGCCATTGAATATATAAAGCTGGCCTTCAGGGATGTTGTCCAGAGCTGAGATATCGACACGAAGATCTTTTGCGAGCACCGACTTGGGGTTGCGGGCGAACATCTCCGACACAAGGAAGGTGTTGTCCTCGCTAAAGCTGCCTTCATCAAACACAAGCAGGAACTCGACGCCGTCGCCGAATGCCTGGATGCTATGAGGAATTCTGCGCTTGCATTAGTTTCCGTCCCTTTTTTCTATTCATTGGGCATCCATGGCTGAAGATACTGACCCAGCTGGGAAGAACCACACATCCCCGGCGGATAGGTCGTCAGTCATAGTCTGGCCGGCCTCGTTGACGGAGTTGAGCCGGACTGATCCGTTCAAAATATAACTCCACTCATTGGCTTGGTGCCTGGAACCAAGACTATCAGAGATGACGGACGGTGAAGATCAAGGCATTGGGTCTTACCAGTGTAGCTCTCTGTATGCATATGGCTCGAGACGCATATCGACACCAGCCATGTCCTTGGCAATTGGCAGCTGATTGACATTTTGCTGTCTCGCCCAACCGGCTCCATTCAAACCGTGTCTATTATGAGAAAGACCCAAGGGCCATTTGGCATTCGAAACATCGCCAGCATCGGTGCCCTGAGAAGCATCAGCATCTGCTTTAGTGTTTCGACATTTGATCAAACACACTGGAGGGATAAACAAATCCGGATTTTGCTTGTCAAGAAGCACATTTCTCGGCCCAGGATCCGTGGGTGATTTTCCCCCATCACCTCGGATGGGCTGAGGGTTCTCTATCTGAGAGAGGTCGAGATAAAATCCAGTATCAGCATCTGCAGTCTGTAACGGCAGCACGCTGTAAGCACTCGAGGGCACGACTGCCGGATTCTTTGTGTTGACGACGTTGGTAGGATTGGGGCCTAGCAATTCGGTGCCTCCTCTGAGAGAGCCAGAGGCACCGGCAGGACCATAAGGAGTAGCGGTGGGATTATTGGTATTGTCCTCGAACTGGACAGCACTTTCTTGCCGGGGCTTGACCTTGTTTGGCACTGCAGCCGGAGCAGCAAAGGAAGAATTGAGCAGACCAGCGGCCACGAAAAGGGACAGCGCTTTTGACCTCATGTCGAAAAGGCAGTTTATGTTCAGGTATCATCTAAACTTGCAGAAAAATTGACATATTGTCGTCCATTCTTATATGCTACATGGGACATGTACCCCGCTACTCGGTTACAAGCTCTGGGAGAGATCATCACCATCATCATCATTATGAGCGTGCAATTCGCGTGATATTTCTGGAAGCTGATTAATGCAAGCAAAAACATGTATGCGGGCAGGTGTCAAGGAGGAGGGGGTTGACGATTAGACACGGCACATTCCTGCCAATGACAATGAAGGTTCCGGCAGATCCGTTTGGATAAACAGTCGCGATCCACACAGACCTGATTTCCTTGGTGAAGAAGGGACTACCGTCTTCAGTGACAGCTTCCGAAACAGAGTTCGAAGCTCTTTCAGGAGCCGCGGCGATATCTCATTGCAAAAACGCAGATCTTGTGAAAAATATTAGGTTTCTGCTGAGGGATTCCAGAACTCGTTTGATCAGAAGAAAGTCTCGAGCAGGGCAATATCTAAGGACAGAAAGGTTTATATGAATGAGTTGCACATGTCAATGTCAGTCAATCAATTCTGAGCCGTCATTAAAAATACCTTAGCCAAGCGGGCATCCAAACGCTCCATGACAACAAAAGCATTCACACTAAAAAAAAATGCAGCAGCAGCTTGGACAGGCGGTCGCAAGCCAGCAAGAAGAGGAGGTGTGCGTAAAGTAGCCGTCACTGCCATGACCCGAGGTTAGTTTATGCCCCTTCTCCTCAATTGCCTATTCCGCTTAAGCTTTTGCCAATATTTTCGAGCCCGTCACCCTACCATAAAACTCACGGTAAGGGATGCTGAGGCTACGCAAGGAGAGCGACATTACCGGACGCAGAGGCTTCGCGAAGTTTATTCTGGCAATGTCTTTTGTGCATCAGTCAAGATGTCTCCCTACCCAATCAGCCAAGACATGGAGATGCTCTCAGCAGATGCAGACTTTACCTGGTAGGTTGGTTTGAACTGTTGCAACAAGGGAGAAGGCAGTGCCCCAAGATCATGCGTGCTTCAAGGAAGCCGCTCTCTCGCCACCGCCAATAAGTATGCATGCTCATTTAATCTGAAAATTCATCATCTCGATTGAATGCATTGGATATCGGGATGTCTATTGAATTGTCTAAACCCATCACGTGATCTGGATGCTCTACATTTATCAAAGACAGCAGGAATACTATCTTTTCACTGGGCTCCTCGACTTCACATATTGACTGATATCGAAACACTGACAGTGTTGCGGACGAAAAAAAAGCATTTGATCAACAGGCCTGACCGTCTATAGAGGAGGTCGGCCTCGGGTCTTTTTCTCTTATTCGAATCAAACATCATCCGAGGATATTGAATCTATGCACCAGGTCTCGAGTAATCCAGATTCCTCACCCGTTTCCAGACTTCCCTCACCACTCGCTCCTGCCCCTGCCGTCCTGATTCCCGCGCAGAAGGTCCGGCCGGCCTGATGGCAAGATACAACCTGCTGCCCAAGCGGACTTCCTCGATAGGCGCAGTGTCATGATCCTGCGGCGGGTTCGCGGTGGTGACCAGACCACCTGCTTCTTGCAAGAGGCAGATTCCGGCCGCCACGTCCCATTCCCAGCAGCCGCCTTCCCACCAGATGTCAAAGGAGCCCATGGCTACATATGCTAGATCCAGCGTCGCGCTGTTTTTCCGTTCTCGTCAGTTGGCTGTCAACGATGCATAAAGAGTGGAAGGGGGAAAAGTTCGTTACCTTCCAAGACTCCTCACACCGTGAACCATGCCTCCCTTTCCTCCTCTCCCGCCAATCTCCCCCGCCATGTTCAAAAAACTCTCAATCTTGCGATACAGATTCCCATCCGCCACATCCTTTCTATCCTTTCCCCATTCGCACGAAAACACACATCCTTTAGGTGCATTCTCAGGCATTGGGGGAATAGGATTTCTGATCAGTGGCAAACGGCGAGTTTCGTTCAGGAAGGCGCCTTGGCCTTTGCAGGCCGAGAAGATTTGGTTGAGGAAGGGGGCGTAGATGACGCCGATTGTGGGTTTGTTGTCGAGAATGAAGGCTATGGACACGCAGAACATTGGGAAGAGGTGGGTGTAGTTTACAGTTCCTTTTTTTTTGTTTCGCGGGAGGGTCAGTTGTTGTGGGGATTTGAGATTTTGGGGGGTTGGAGAGTTTGATGTACCGTCTAGAGGGTCGACACACCATGTCGGTGCCTCTGTTATCAGGTATTGCTTGGAAGAGCCTTTGCTGTAAGTCTCTTCACCGATGAATCTGGTCATTCGTCAGCCTCGCCATGACTGCAGTGTTCATGACGGCAGAAATGGCTTACTTGTGATCAGGATACGTCTCTGTGATCCTTTGCTTGACAAAAGCCTCGACATCTATTATTCTCATTGCTTAGCCAATGCATCCAGAGATAAAAAGATAAAAAAAACCCCCTCCAGTGATTCATATCAAGAAGTCATAGGTCCCGAAGTTCACGATCGGTCCTCATTAACCCCATTTTTGAGGATAAGAAACCAAAAAAAATACATATATTTACCTTCATCAGTCTGAGTGACAATGTCCACAGAACTGTCCTTTTCGACATGTGCTTGCTCGGTACTCGGCGTGCTATCATCACCACATCTCGCCTCCACGCCATCCATGAGCATCTTGCCCGCATCTTTGGCCAACTTCACGGCAAAGTCATAGATCTCCCTCAGATGTTCGGGGCTAAAGTTGGCGTCTGACATGATTGTTTAATAAGGAGATGATAGCTTCAATATCAGGCAGAAAGTAGAAGAAAATAAGGGGGGGTTGATTGTGTGCAAAGGGAGAGATTTGACAGAGAGACGGCGGCGGTCATTTGCCAAGGATGAGATATCGGAGGTGCTCCACACCTTCTCGCATGACTTCACGGGCCGCTTCCGGCTGGGTAGTGTGTGATATATGAATGATTGAGTACCTACCTATAAAAGAAAGAGATGTTTGGACATTTGCATCACTGACTATCTCATCAGCACCTTGGACCTAAACGCATGGGATAGTAATGCATTGGTATTCCTGAAGTTGCTTCCACTGCCGAGGAGAGATCTATGGCGGAGTGCTCTCCTCAGCTATAATTATGACGCGGAGAAGCATATTGCATCGACACCAAAAAGGCTCTATGGATGACATGACTGAAGGAGAAGAGGTGTAGACATTTTGATCAAAAGCACTATCAGGGAAAGGTAATGATAGACTAAACGCGTATCCCCCGTGTGCGTAACAAAAGCCACAACGCCGTCGCTATGCTTCTGGTGGTAAAATAAAATGGTATCTCAAGGTAGGGTAAAGCAGAATGTATGGTCGTAGCAGAATCTATCTGCGTTCATGGTCATCTTCATCGTGGTAGCCAGGCAGGTTGCCGAGTTCAGCATTCGGATTCGAGGGTGTCGTCGTGCTTGTTGCGGGTGCAGGCGTCAAGGCGGGCACAGTGGCAGAACTCGAAGCTCTTGAGGAAGCAATGGGTGCAACAGCAGCGACAGTGTAGTCTGGGGGCTTCAAGCCAACGTCATCCCTGCCGACAGTCGGCGGAGGCACAGCAGGAGTAGACTGAGGCTGTCCACCCTCGAGTACCACGTGGTCGTCATCTGGGGCCGACTTGTATGCTGGCGGTGCTTCCCCTGCTTCGTTCAGCCCTTCCTCTTCCCGACGACGGCGCCAGGGCGTCAGACCGATCGCTCCGCGCGTAGCCAATGGCTGACCGTGTGGGTTTGGACCGCTCGAGTAATCGCGGGAGAGGGCACTCCAACCCCAGCCTCTGTCGCCACGCAGTATTCCCTGATCTTCAACGTCCCGAGACAGAGCTGTCTGGCGTGCTGCACGGGCACGGAGAGCTGCACGCTTCTTACGGCGATAGAGGAGGCAGCCGCCTATGAGGAGAACGGCAATGGCGACTCCCACAAAGGCAAAGTAGTTTTGGTAGAGATTCCAGAAGTTGCCCGTGTCTGTTGTGCTGGAAGAGGCGGGTTGCGTGTAGGTCGGTGCTGAAGCCGATGTTGATGACGAGCTCGCGGTGGGTTTGCTGTAGGCATCTGATGTGATGGGATCCCACGTGCTGGTCATTGAAGTCATGACGTACGAGGTATGGTGGTTATGGTATGCGTCGAAGGAGGACCGAGTCGGGCGTCAACGTGCAAGGACAACGGCATGCGAAGATGGACTGATTGTGATAAGACAGGACTTGCCAGGAGTGCAGGGGTCAGTCAGTGGAAGAAAGAGTGAGGCAGTCACACCTCCGGATGTATCGGATTGACCGTGGAAGCCGCCTAGTCCGAGAGCAGCACGATATACGACTACGTATTACGACAGCTTGATGGGCACGCGTCAAAAAGTCGACGTGATCGTAATTCTTTGAATCCGCGCTCAAGTCATTGCAGCAAAGACACAGGGGAAGTGACATTGTTCCTTTGCCCATTCCAAAGCTCCTATCTCTCCATCGCGACTTCCCCGTTGGTGACAGCCCAGTCCTACAAATACTTTGCTTGGCGCCATCATCCATCCTTCCATCCATCCATTCACCGTCTGCTGCTGATTTTCCATCAAGCTCTCAACAACTTACTTAGGTATCATCGAATTTCATCAGCTACTTATAAAATGCCTCGCGCCACTGCTGGTAAGTCTTGGATTGATAACTGGAAACGTCCCTAAAACATCCACCACTATAGGAACGCTGGTCGAGTGTGACGCCTCGATCAAGGCCATCATTATGAAGATCAACGAGGAGAGCAATGGCACATACATCAGCGAAGACATCGACGACGAGACCATGTTGGTCAACAGCAAGAAGCTGGATGAACTCAAGCAAAAGCTCAAAGATGCAAGTTTCTCTTCACTAGGCCGTGACTCGACCGACCTTTTATTAACATCAAACCGTAGGCAATCAACGAGACTATCAAGGATGCCGAGAGTTCAAGCTCCGAATAAATCAAACAAAAATTCACGAGAGAACAGACAATAGCAGATATCTCGTAAGTGCCATTACATGGCTTCCAAATATTTGGTGACTGATCCAAACTAATCCAAGCATCGAGCTCTGCAGCTCTCTCCAAAAAGTATACACTAGATTCCAAAAGACGGTCCCAAGATCAAGAGAGGAGACTGTCCTCTTACATGGTATCCTTCTGCTCCGCCCCATCGAGCGCAGCAATCCACTTGGGCCTCGTAGGCGCAAACAACTCAACATTGGGCTTGGAGTCGGCGAGCGTCTCCCTACCCAGCACTCCCGCCTTGACAATCTTCATGCCCGGGAAGTTCTCCCCATCGCGATAAAGTGTGGAACCGCAGTCACCGCAGAAGTAGCTGCTGATCTTCTTGCCGCTGTCGGCCGTCTTGGTGTAGACCTTGGGGGAGCCCGAGACCTTGAAGGCGTCGCCGGGGACGACGTTGTTGACGCTGTAGGCGCTTCCGCTGATCTTCTGGCAATCGGTGCAGTGGCAGAGCGCCTGTTTCAACCCCTCTCGTTAGATTTTTTTTCTTCTTCTCGGTCTTCAACTGCAGCAGTACACGGGATTTATGGTATTTTTACCTTTAGAGCTGGCTCTCCTTCGTAAGAAATGGACACGTTGCCACAAAGACAGCTTCCGGAAGGCATGATGATGTAATAACAGTGATGTCAAAGTATTCAATATGTTGGTGGTGGGCAAATGGGAGAAGAGAGAGAGAGAGAGGTCGGCTTTCAACAGAGATCCTTTGGACGTTGTTTAATCGATTGACAGCTGGGACAAGCGGGGTAGATGAAGAGGAGGGAGGGGTTCCAGTCGTTTCCATATCAAATACTACAATATCGTCGATTGCACGTGTCCCGTCCTCAGGGCCGAGGCCCCGTCTGAGTTTGATCCAGCGGTGAAGCACTAATTAACTATGGAGAGGGCTGTAGCGTCATTGAATTTGAGAAAGACCATGAATTTTGGCCAAAGCTTCTTCAATATGCTGCTCCTGGAATTCAGGACAAGGCTATTCTTCGTTTGGCCCAATTTGGATCGCATAGAGACTAAATATTATGCCGATAGACAGCACTTGACAGATCACTCCAGTGTATCATTGATAAGAGGCCTTGCATTTAAAATCTCGGGATAGACGGAGGAAAACTGGCCCCCTTATTTGATTACTTTTATTCTTTGTTCTGCTTGGTTTGGTTGATCTCCTTGCTCGCTCTTTCTCTTTCCCCCCAACGCCCCCGATCCTAAAGACATTCTCATCGCTTTGCAACCCCGTTTGCCTTTCCGAAGAGCAGTTTGAAACCGTTCTTCAGAGCTCGCATGTCTGGGTATGGGTGACGTTGCAGTTCAAACGCATTGGGAATGACTTTGACCGGCCATGCGGCAACCTTTGCTTCTCTTCCGGCCTTGAAGCATAATTCAAAGTATCCAGGGTACTTGGGGTTGATGCAGAAGGCGTACATTGAGCGCTTTGGGTTGGCTTCCGTGTAGGCGTTGAGCCAGTCGTCTGTAGAAAAATGAAGATTAGTAGTGCTCTAAACCACATTACTGTCATAGGCAATGACTTACTTGTTGCCTCCCTCGATCCCTTCTGGAAGCGCTCGTCCGTCATGATCTCATCCACCTTCTTGGCCATGGCCTTGACGTGCAGGACAATCAGCTCGTCCAGGTCGGAGTAGGTATATCTACCACCAACCTTAAGGGTTCTACCCACTGAAAACTCGTTCTCCTTGTCCAACTCCAGCACGTCAATGTGCTGGAACACGTTCTCCGACACCTTCCATGTGACGGCGAGATGGTCGAGTCCCTTTGAAGAAGGCCTGATAACCACATCGCCTTGTGCTTGAGATCCCAGGAACTCCTCTGCTTGAGCAGAGTTGAAAGGACGGAACAACGGGTGCTTGATGACACGCTGGACTCTACCAGTCTTCGAGTCCTTCTCTAGAATTGCCTCCTTCTTGTCTTGGGCCTCTTGTTGCTCATCCCACTGTCCCGGCTCGTGGTCGTACTCGCGACGGAAGGGCTCACGCAGATCCTCCTCTCTGAGAGACAAGCGTGCTGTGAATCGCTTACGTTCGATGTCAACTACCTTTGCTTGGATGGTCTGGTGTGTTTGCCAGATATGACGGGGCTCCATGCCACCATTGCCAACACCAGTAGGGAAGTCTTGCTCCATGACAGAACCATCAATGCCGCAATCCAGTTTGACGTCAATGTGATCAGGGAAGGTGCGCTTGATCGACACGGGAACAATCATACCCTCCGTCAGAGATTCCTTGGTTTCTCCAGTGAGCATGGTGAACACTTCGTCTGTCGATAGCAAGTAGAAGCTGCGACGAAGCTCTTCGTATGGTTGTTGCAATTCGCCACGAATGAGCTCCAAGGTGGCCTTCTTCTTGAGACCAAGCTTGCGGAGAATCTCCTCGGCGTAGTCATCGAGGACCAGGTCGTTCAGTTTGTCTTGAGCCTCCTCCTTGATCAACTTGCGGACCACAGCGTGAGCGCCGGCCTCGTCGATCTCAGCCTTGACGTCTTCCTCATCCATGTCGAGCGTGTCTGCCACAATCTTCTTTGCCGTCTCGTAGTCTTCCGGATGCACACGAGTGTTGTCGAGGTAATCGGCGTCTGGCTCGGAATCATCATAGACAATGTACAAGAAGCTTGCGCAATTCTCAAAGATTTTGGGACCACTGACAGCAGACCTCTTGTTTCTGGAAGGGTCTCCGATGAGGTCATCACGGATTTCGAGATCACCGCCGTTGATGTTGATGACTTTGAGCATATGAGCTGCCTTTCGAGGACCAAGACCGGAGACGTATTGCAGCAGATTTGCGGTGTAGATATCGGAGATGGCCTCGTTGATATCGATACCGACTAGGTTGACTGTTTCGATCATGGCCATCTCAAGATGTTTCAAGACCTTTTCCTGAGGGATGAGATTTTGATTTGACGTAAAGGAGATCGAGGTGATATCACGACCTAATGCGGCATACTCCTTGAGAGGGCTTTGCATGTACCTCGCGAGGGCGATACAGTATCTCGTGAGCGGGGGGAGGGTGGGGTTTTCGGCTGCAGCACGGTCGCTGGTGTAGTATAGACGAGCGACTTCGTCGTTGGTAATGACAACGTCAAGCTTGTCGCTCTGTTCCACCTGGTCTTCGTCTTCGTACGGTGTGCCGCGCAGGTCGTTCATTTCGATAATGTCCTGAAGGTCCTTGTAAAGCCTGCGGGCCTCAACGGAGAAGCCGGACACAGCAACGACATCGGGCTTGCGGCGTTCAACAAGCTCAACAAAGTTGGCCACATCGGCTCCGTCGGGCAAGAACTTTTCCTTGTTGCCCATGCGGATATCAACGTACTTGCCGTTCTCGAGTACGCGGCCATTCTCATCAACATATGCCCAGCAAATCGCATCATTGCGCTTGCCCGCACCATTGGAAAGAGCCAGTACGCGAGGAGTAGTGCCAAGAACCATGCCGCGAGGTTTATACGGAGCCTGGTCAAGCTTGTTGGCGTATTCCTCTCTGCAAGCACGAGCAATCTGAGCCTCGCACTCGGTCTTGAGGTTTTCCTTGACACCCTTGACAATAGTGCGACAGAGTTTCTCCAGTGCCATGTCCAAGACTTCCTTGCGCAAGGCGTTCCATGCGTCGGCGAGCTCGCTGAAGTTGTCAGACATGATGTTCTTGTAAAGACCTTCTTTGAATCTCTGCCACATCTCCATACGGACGCGGACCTCGATGAGGCCTTCATCTTCAGCCTTGAGCATGCGAAGGAATAGCTCAGGCTTGGAAACGATCGATCTCAAGTCCTTTCCGCGGAGGTATTTGAATTCGTAGTACGGGTGCTCTTCGTCGATTCTCTTCAGTCCTTTTTCGGTACGGAAACAATCAAAGACTCCGTCCATATAGAAGTTTTGGCGCAAAAGCTTGCGCATGCGAGGGCTCTGTGCGAGTTCTTCGGCGAACATGGCCTTTGCAGCGGAGAGGACTTGTTGGCTGTTGGTATATTCAGAGCCATCGACCAGACTATCGGCCATCTCGTCGGGTCTCTCGGCAGGGTCCTCTGTGTACTGTCTTGTGCCGATCTTGAGGGAATTTTGCGCCAAAGCGTCTGCAGTGATACCGAATGCTCGAACCATGTGGTAGGCCTGTCCGGCGCGAACCTTGTCCCAGATGTTGCGTGTGCCGCGTGCTCGTTTCTGCGTGCCATTTGTCTCTGCGTCGTAAACTACCGTGTCCTTGAGCTCAGCAGTGTATTGGAAGTGGAGGTAGTCCTGGACGTCCTGGAGCTCCTCCATGGTAACGGCAGCCGGAATCATGTCGTTAAAGATTTCATCGTTGGAGTCGGGCATGGATGATCGGATGCTCTCAATAGATCTGGAGAGAGCCTCGCGTTTCTCGACAAACGCACGGTATTTGAGATCCAGCTCGTATATCTCCCACAAGTCACTGTTCTGCAACAGCCTTGAAGCCTTGATCTCATAGTCGGGCGCACCAGGGTCGTTGGGGTTTGGCGAAACAGGCACGCGCTCTTCGTGGATCAGGTAGTCCTTGCGGTTATGGAGGATGAATGGGATTTCGAGGTCTTCGACATTCATGAAACGCAAGACATGGCCGACGATCTCGCGGAAAGGCTCGACCAAGTCACGATCGAGGCGTTTCTTGGGAAGGAGGAAATTGGAAATCCAGTGTGTCTCTTCCTGCATTCTCGCGGCGAGTTCATCGTCAGAAAGCTCCATCTCTTTGAAAGGGGCGCGAGCGAGCTGGTAGCGTTCAGGTATGTCGGTGTTGCGAATGATGTTATCAGTCTCTGTCAACATCCTGTCGACGAGTTGCGAGGGCTCAAAGACGTCCTTGAGTTCAAGCGGCTTGTCCAAACCTTCCTGTTGTTCCTCGCCCTCCTCTTGAAGCTGCAAAGCCCAGTCATATTCGGTGCCATCACCAAAGGCAGCCATCATGTCTTCCTGTGCCGACTCGTCCAGGCCACTTTGCAGGCGCAGTGGGTCGACAAAGCTTCGTCCAGGTCGTCGTACTTCGGCGGCATCGCGCATTGCCTCGCGCTCCTCGTCCGGGAACTCGTCCTCTTCAATGAAGTCGGCAAACTCGTCTGCGTAGGGTCGGGGCTCGCGGCCGTATGCTCTGCCACCGTCGTCGGCCATCTCCTCATCATCACTAAAGATGTCGTCGATGCCGCGGGCCTCATTTCGATCCCTGTCTTCTCGATGTCCACGCTTGAGGCGCTTGAATTTGCTCTGCAGTGATTGTCAGTAAAGTCACGGGTTGAGCTGAGAGGCATCAGTAGTCACCTGCTCCTCTTGACGGCGTTGGTAATCGGGATGTGTCTCGCCGATCAAGTCGAGATCTTCCTCGTCAAGAAGGGCGTCCTCAGCTTCGCGCTCTTGCCTTCGGCGCTTCTTTCTCTCACGACGACGCTCACGGCGGCCCTCGTCATCCTCTTCGTCTTCGTCTACGATGAATCCTTCGCGAATCTGCGTGTTTTTATTAAACCGGTGTAGTTCATATTAGATTGGGGTCGGCTGTACCTCTCGCTCAGCTTCCTCGTCATCATCGTCTTCTTCTTCGCTAGAATCATCGATTGCGCCAGGAGCCTTTTGCTTTCTGGGACGGGGCGCATCGCCTTCCTCGCCCTCCTCACCCTCAAAGTCTTCATCCTCTTCGCTGCCGAGCTCGGCGTCGAGATCGAACAGGTTTGCGGTGGTCATCTTGGGTGCACTTGGTCGTGGATGGTGTAGACAAGCTGTCCTAGAAAGGACTCGGCAGGCGCGTGGGCAGGTTCAAGTGTCGACCTGCGATGACGGTGATACGGGGAGAAAGGAATGAATGGAAAAGACGCAGCAAGTGCTTGGAATTGTTATGGAGAGAGAAGCAGACGGGAGTGATGGAATTGTTGCTCCTTCCACATCTTTCGGCCAATGATGGCGGCTGGGCGTCGCGACTTCTCCCGGCTAAACTTCGGGAATCCGGGGCTCCTCCATGGAAAGCAGGTGCAGCATCGCCAAGTGTGGACTGGACGGGTGGCTGCTCTTGCCGTTTCGGTGACTGTCTCATCACCAACTTTGGCCAATTATCGTGTCTTGCTAAGTCTTGTCGGTCGGTCCATCGCTGTTGCATACCTACTCCAGCGTAACATGCGATTTGGCTCGTACTCTGTACTGTTCTATTGGTCGTAAATTGTTGCATCTCTACTTCAACGAGCTCGATCCGGACCCGCCAGGCAGCCCCACGCAGAGCGACACCCCCCCCTGTGTGCATGTACCAGCAACCTGATTGTACACACCAACAGCACCAGCCAATCACTCTGCTGCCTCTCCGAGGGCCAGTCGACCTTCTCGCCCACCATGTCGGACACGTTCAAGACCAAGACGATGAAGCGCAAGAACGTCAAGGGCCTGGCTCTCAGCGCTCCGGCGCCTCTTCCCGCACAACCCAGCACGCCGAACGGGCAGGGCGACGATAGGGCAGAAGGCGGGCGCGCCGACACGCTTGAGATTGGCGTCGAGTTCAAGTTGGACCTCAAGAGCGAGGATCTGCAGGTCATCAAAGAGCTGGGCGCAGGCAACGGCGGCACAGTCAGCAAGGTCATGCACACGGCCACAAAGGTTGTCATGGCGCGCAAGATCATCCACGTCGAGGCGCGAAAAGAGGTGCGCAAGCGCATTGTGCGCGAGCTCCAGATCATGCACGAGTGCAACTCGCTGTCGATTGTGTCCTTCTACGGCGCCTTCTTGAACGACATGGGCGACGTGGTCATGTGCATGGAGTACATGGACGTCGGCTCGCTGGACAGCATCTCCAAGAACTTTGGCCCCGTGCGCGTCGACGTGCTGGGCAAGATTGCAGAGTCGGTGCTGGGCGGCCTGGCATACCTGTACCGCGCGCACCGCATCATGCACCGCGACATCAAGCCGTCCAACATTCTCGTCAACAGCAAGGGCCAGATCAAGCTGTGCGACTTTGGCGTCAGCTCCGAGCTCGACAACTCGGTCGCCGACACGTTTGTGGGCACCGGCACCTACATGGCCCCCGAACGCATCCAGGGCTCGCCTTACACCGTCAAGTCGGACGTGTGGAGCGTCGGCCTGTCGCTGATGGAGCTTGCCATCGGCAGGTTCCCCTTCCACAGTGAGAGCGGCGACGACGACGACGAGGTCAACGGGCCTCAGGGCATCCTGGATCTTTTGCAGCAGATTGTGCTCGAGCCCTCGCCCAAATTGCCCAAGAGCGACGCCTTCCCCAAGATCCTCCACGACGTCATCGACAAGTGCCTGATGAAGAAGCCCGACGACCGTCCCACGCCCGAAGAGCTGTACGAGACGGACCCCTTCCTGCAAGCCGCCAAGCGCACGCCCGTCAATCTCGAGGCCTGGGCTGTCAGCATGATGGAGCGCCACAACCGCAAGTCGCACCTGCTCCCTCAGCTTTCGCCCTCGAACAAGCAGCTCCTCCGTTCTGGCGCCAGCAACCTGAGTCCTGCCTCGTCGTCTTCGGGCGACATTCCCATCAGCGCCCAGGCCCGAGTTCAGCGGCCCGCCTTCCCTGGCCGCACAGCCAGCGCCGGCACTATCCCCCAACAATCCTTGAATCTGCCCATCCGCCCCGCCCCGCCTGCTGCTTCCACTCTCCCACGCGCCGCCCGTACCCCGACTTCTACCTCGGACGCCGCGCCCCGCTCCAACCTCCGACCGCGCGCCCCGGACTACTCCAACTCGGGCTATGACGATATCGTCTCTGGCTACTACGACAAAAACAACAAGTTTTGATCTTCCACCTGCATAGTCTTCGCTCATTGCACCGGCGTTTTTTTTTTTTCTTTTTTTTGGTCACTCATGTGCTGATCTCGTTTCTGTTTGGCAACTAGATTGTTCCGGGCATTTTCTTGGCTACTTTCCTTTGTTTCTCCTTCTGCCATAATGCTGATGGCTGTGGTTGGCGTTCTTCTGTTTTTCAATCCGTGCAAGGAGCACCGTCTGTTGATTTTCTTCGTCACAAAGTAAACAATTGATCAGTCTAAACTCGAAATCTCTCTGCATCATACATGTGAGAGCCAGCGTGTGCTTGCCGAGGCCCATCTCTGCTTGTGTTCAAGTCTTGGAGAAGCTGCTCCTTACAAGTCACGCTTTCTGCTCAGACTGCAATATCAAAGGCAAGAACGAATGATAGAATGCCCACTAAGGACACGTACTAATGAGCCCATCAACCAAAAACACCCCGTAATATCCTCAATCATAAACTCCACCAACATTTTTTTTTTCCGGCAAGAAAAAGAAACCACCCTATGCAAGAAGATCCATAACCTCCTGCCTGCCCGAGAAAAGGGCGAAGCACGGTCGTCAGTAATCTTTACACTCAAACATCATCCTATAAATTCATGCCACCATTGCCCATCGAACAGACTTCCCTCCCATATAACCAACCTCCAAGCAATCCAAAAAAAACCCCCCCCGTTGCGCCCGAAATAAACGCCAGAGAAGGACGCACCAACCAAGAAAAGAAGAGAAGAAAGAGCAAGCCAAATAAAAAAAAAGCCAAGAAGAGCTCAATGCCTCGCCCCTCTAGCCACTCTGGCACCACCGACAGCAAACACGGCAGAGTCGACCTGCGCAACACTCTCGTAGACATCGCCGGCCACCCTCGCCAAAGTGACCCTAACGCGATAGCAACCGGGCTCCCTGACACACAAGCCCTCAAAGCCCGCTTTACCGACCACGTCAGCTCTGCGCTCGCGCGGCAAGGCCGATAGATCGGCGCGAGAGGGCTCCGACACCGAGTCCATGAGTTTGGCGTCCGGCAGCGCGGTGAGCAGGTAGCCGGCTGGCAGGGGCCGGGGTCCCTGCGGGGTCTCGGCGATGAGGGAGGCAACGGCCAACAGGCCTGTTGGGTTGCTGCTGCGGCGAGAAGAGCTGTTGCGGGAGGATGAGGAGGATGAGGAGGAAATGAGGATCTGGGTGCTGAAGACTGAGGTCGGGCTTATTGAGGTACTTGGCCCGGTGGTGATGGTCAGGGTGTATGGAGAGTGCAGAGTTGTGTCTGTGCGTTGGATGTTGCGGGTGCTGGTGCCGGTTGTGGATGGTTGGTAGTCGTTGGTGCGTGTCGAGTTTCGACGGGAGCTTGAGGTCATTGTTAGTTGATGTTGGCGTGCAGTCGGCGTTGCGTTTCGGCCAAAGAAGAGAAGAATGAGATGATGGATTGAAAGTGGAATGTAAGAAACAGTGATGCTGGATGTGAGAGATGAGGCTGGAAGAATGTAGTGTATGGAGATGTAAAGATGATGAAGTGAGTGAACAGGAACAGCGACATTATATGTAAAGGGCAGTCCTTGAGAGAACATGACCAAGAGGATCTAGCAATCACATTGATGATGATCTGTCATGAACCTTGCTCGACTCACTCATATCGAGAAGCCTGTACATGCATGACATGGGGCAAGATAAGAAGAAGGCAAATAGACAAGAATGATGCTTAGGTCTGAATAACCATGCCGCATCTTGCAGATGCACGGCTCAAGACCGTTGCGACTCTGCGAAGGAACTGCAGATGCCGGGATGGCTGAAGTGGAGACTGTGGAGAAGAAGAAGAAGAGATGGATCTGAAACTTACTCGACGGCGCGCGGACCGTGGTCATTGCGAGCGTAGGTGCGGCGTGCAACGTCTGCCATTGTTGGTGGATGGTGGTTCGCTGGGAATTGAGACACTCTATGTTGATTTTGATGCTGCTGTTGCTGTTGCTGTGCAATACGTGCTGACCGCCGAAGATGCAAAAACCGATCTTCGTCTGGATCTGGGTTATTATGATGGGTTCGCCGAACAGAAAGCCTCCGTGATCTCGTGTTACGAGGTCTAGTGAGCGTTGTACTTCTAGACTGGGGAGAGGATGGGTCAGTATGTTGTCTTGTGCGTCTTGAGGTGGTGATTTGAGGTCGAGACATGGCTACATGGAGGGTAGGTTTCAAATGATAGGGAAAGGACGGAGAAAAGTGTAGTGCATATGAGAAGTGGTCATGACCACAACATATACGTTGTGATGGTAGGGCAATGGCTTTTGAGGCTTGATCCTCAGAGATCCGAGATTCCCCTTCTTGACAGCCCGTCTTCCCACACCAGTAGGGTTCAGATAATGTCAAGCAAGGTAAGGCCCGAGCCGTTTGCGGAAAGCAGCAAAACAGATGTAACGTTGAGGGCTGTTGGCTCATACGTACCAAGAAGGGAAGATAGCCAAACTGTGGTAGAGAGAGCGGGAAGTGGGTATAAAGATATAGAAGCGGGGAGAATCCCAGGTTGTGAGGTTCAGCTGGGGTGTGAGATAGACTCTCGGAAATGCAGTTAAACTTTGGACTCGAGGGGCCGTGGTATAAATAGGTAGGGTGCGGAGAGGGCTAGATGATGATGAAAATGAACAAGGAGCAAGACGAATCGATCTGATCCAATGGTCGTTTCATGAAGAAGTCGTGGTGACTTTATATCTTCCATTCCGGCTGGAAGGTTCTTTGAACCTAGTTCCCTTCAGACAAAGTTGATTACAGAGTGGAGGTCGAACTCATCATCGTGTACTATCCTTGGAGACAAGGTTCACGGACGGTTTAGAGTTAGCTGAATGGTCGAGCGTCAAATCAGAAGTTCTGAAAAAGGTGCCACTTGAGTCGGTCAAACATGTTCACGAACGACCTAGATACTGAACTTGCCTCTTGCGGCGAGGTGCGCTGCACCCAAGAGCTTCCGGTGCAGCGCGGACAGGATCGGATCAGCCTGAACCGTTGGCTTGGGTATTGCGACCGGAGCCTCGTAGGGACTGAGATGAGAAAAAAAGGAATGGGCAGGGAGAAAAAGCATGGACGTTGCAGTAAGATGCTTCGAGAGAAATCGAGCAGGGGCATGGAATCTGTCCTAGATGGCGTGGATAGTGCGGATAGTGCAGATTCGGTGCGTCGCATGTCAATACCGGAGTCCACCTTTACCCACCCATCCATGAACATGGTGCCGGGTCTACGCCATGGCGTGCTGCTAGTTGGTGCAGTCGTCTTGATCGGGAGACGACTTTGGCCTGAGCTTGGCGATTCATTTGGCGTGAGGCGTCTGTCCTTGGCCAACCACAGCGCAGAAGTCGTCGAGGGCGCCGGGTAATAGAGGAACAGGCGCCGGTCAGTGCGACGACGCGCTTCTCTCGAATGCATATCAAATTGCGAAGGAATTGACGTTGGACCACTGACGGCATTTGCATGGAAACGGAAAGGCGTCATGATGCCGCCGCCCTACTGAAGAAAGCATGGTGCTTTGTACGAAACTCTTTTCCAGTTCCATCATATTAATACGGACGCGACTACCGGCCTACTAGGCAACACTAAGCCTCACATATTGCCAAGTTGAAGAGAATATATGACTGACGCACTGCGTTGTCTACAAGTATATTCGACCCGACACGAACAGCCCTGGAAGAGCCCGGTCCAGTGGATGGGATAAGCGGTGCAGATCTACACTGGCCCCGTGGATAAGTGTAAGGATTGACAAATCTCATCAATCTGAGATGCAGCATGCATTCCATCTGTCCAACGGCGTAGCACGATGCAGTGACATGCAGATTGCGACTCGCTTTCCTGGGGGAACATGACATGGCATCTTACGTTGCAAAGCATACCATCGCTCCACGTTCATGCAGTATCCAGATTTAGCACCGTTTCCAAAGGCATGTAAGAAAAGAGTTTATCTCTACAAAGCGATCCAATCCAACTCAGGGGACAGATCGTGGGGCGCTGGTCATCCTACGCAAATCATTAATATCCGGCCACGATCCGGTCGGGGACTACTTCAAACTGTAGGGCATGCCAGTAGTCTAACTGAAAGCTATCGGTCTCTAGTCGAAGAGCATACCTAGCATACAGAATCCTTGTATATATGTCACAGATTCGGCTATGTTTCAGCACCACGCAATATCCTGGCATCACCAAGCGGGTGCTGCCGCCACCAGATCGCTGCGTGCGAGCAACGTGCAGTGCATGCGTCAGCACTTGCCAGTATCGTCTTTGTCGTAAGGAAGATGATAAGAGACCTGGCAATCAGCAACACGGTGGGCTTGCATACAATTATAGCAATGCTGTGCAAGTACCTTGTTCTCGTCGTGGTGGTTGTAGCCATCCAAGAGCTTTGCAGTATGACGCCTCGCAACCACACTCATAGCATCTACTCTTCCACAGTGGCACGCTCGCTAAGAGAAGTCGACCTGTCAACAGTTACACAATCGAAAATCTTTGCTCGTGGACTTTCTGCTGGCAGCCACGCCTGCAGACGCAGGTCCCATCATCTCCCAAGTTTTGGCCAGATCCAACTGCATGGTACACGATCGATCCCAACGAGATGACAGTAACACCCCCGACACTGCGGCGAAGATGTCTTTGGGTATATCCACTAAATCGGTTACATGCAAGCTCCCCCAGTCTCGAGGGCTGTGGCGCTGCAAGAATATTCCATCTCACGCAGCTGCAGGACTTCTGCAATACCTAGTCCTTCCATACGGTCGTAATTTGTCCCACAAGTATCTCGACGTCATGAAACTCGCTGTTGATTACCGAGGACGATTCAGCCCTGTCGAGATGGACCGTCCTGTGCGCACAGCCAAGTGGCCGGCGCTAAAAAGGGAAGCTGCAGTCATGAACAACACAAAGAACAACTCTCTCTCTCTTTAGTGCAATTGCCTGTGCAAGTGCATCTGTAACTGCCACCGTTGAATGCTATATCTACTAAAGATAGAAGTCCATGTACTCCCCTGCTGGCGGTCAACGCTTCCAAGAAGATGATGATGAGTACGTATGATCTAGGAGTATGCACCCTTCTCCTATCATGAGACATATGAACTATATGTACTGGCCCGAGCGCAGACATATTACATGGCACTTCGAGTGCATACAATATACCTGGTAACCGAGAGAAGAAAATAGCAAGCATGTCCCTAACAGGAAAGCCTGCACGCACGCGCAATCTGGAAGCCAAGACATGAAGAAATTATGAAACAGACCCTTGGATGCTACCAAGCCAAAGCACGATTCCGGATAATCTTTTGAAGACTTTTCTGGTCTGTGGGTACTACAAAACAGATTGAATGTGGCACGAACAGGCGTTTCCCTGATCGACTTTCTCCCGGAGCTGCCGTCTTCGTTCTTTTGGCCCTCCCAATCGACGGCAACCTGCCAATGAAATCAGATCAATTGCTTGCAACATCGATGGCGTACGATCGTATTGTATCTAACGACTCGAATCTTACGGGACGTCAATCCCGTCAGATCCGAAACCCATTTCGAACATCATTGCTGGACAGTAAGAAACATCGACAAAGCAAGCATTGCTACATGGTATGCATGTTTCTAGATCTGTTTGCAGGACCATCACCATAACCGAACAGATTATAATCCCACTCGTCAGCAATGATGCTTTGATACTGCACCCCATCTCAAATCTAGAGATTGCTGCGAACGAACATTAGAGAGCCAGAGCATTGCGATCTCAGATCCAAAGACAATGAATCTCTGACCGCGGGCTTGTCAGTGCGAGTCAGCAGAAGACCAAAGACGTGATGAACATGATTTTGATGTCCCGGCGACTAGCCGATCCATACGGCACAGCATCTCCCGCCATTACTCTAGCTTGCAAACACCCACATCCCGCTTTCCCCAAACGCCGCCTCGGAACACCATCACCTATGGCAACATATTAATTGGCAACCCTCGGTGCCTCTCTGGACCCAATAGATTATCTAGGATCCGAACTTCCTGTACTCCGTATGAGCACAGCAATTATCTCGAATGTCAGCAGTTCTAACTATTCTCGGCCTCCCATATTGCTCATCCGGGCCTGATGAGGCATGCTCGAGCAAGCAATCATTATTCATACTTTCAACTACCGAGAAGCTTGCTACCGACATTGCCGGGCTACCATTTCCAGAATTCGCTGGCAGGTGATTTGTTCGGGGGGCCCTACAATATGTGCCGTATTCCGCATATGCATCTTACTCTCATCAATGCTTGCAGTCGAGAGCTTCCTGGCCAACCCTCCTGCTTCTTCCATAGTAGAGTAGCCCCATGACACAATACGGCACGGACCAATTCCTCCATTAATAGCTGACAAAAATCTGACTCGGATCACGAGTCAGTGAGGTTTGGGTCATGAAAGATACATGGGGAGACTTTGTACGGTTTTCGTAATTATTCCTCTTTTCTTTTTCGCAAAGATATTACATATAGTTATAGTGCCTTTCTGACTCTTTTTGGTATCTGTATCCCTTAGTCTCAAGCCCCAGAGATGTCTGACACGGAGGATTGTGTTTGACATCTTTCTTGTTTTTTTTTTCTCGAAGGCTTGGTTGAAGCAAGCCTTACGGGTCAGAGGTCCGTACCAGGGTGGGAAAAAGCATGATTCGTAACTTCTTTGTTGTTCCCAGGCAAATTCAAAGTAGAAACATCAAACTTAACATCATTCATGAGTATTCTCTTTCGTGAAATTGTAGAAAATATGTTCATGGTGTGATATTAGGTGGGTGACCCTGCTCCCGTCTGCTACACTGTATCAGATCGTGGTTATGAGTGCCAGGATTGTATATCTTTTCAGATGCCAAGGATAAAATTGAGATGCTCTACACTCTGTGGATATGGCACCGGGAAACCCTCCAACAATTTGTTGTGCTGTTCTTTATTATAGAGACTACTCGTGGTGGATCCAGACAGCTCAGGTGTCCAATTGTTTGAACAGGGGTATCCACACTAAAATGCAACAGCGCTTTGGACTCATCTGTAGGGATTACACTTGGATTATGACTTTGATTACTCTTTCCTGCGGCTCTTGTATACAAACCATACCTGCTATCAACCCACACAACCCTTTTAAACCTTTGCCTTTCAAGAAGCCATTGTCCAGTTATAATCTCTTGCATTCCACAACTTAGATTATCTGTCAGACACATCGCCTCTGCAAGTTTTCCCATGCTGAGCAGTTTATCGCTCATCTTCCAATGCTGCAACTCAGCTAGGTGGCATGACGCAACCAATCTCATAGCCCAACATGACTTCGGTGCTCGCGCCCTCCCAGCCTCTATTTCCAGCCGTGGAAATCATAAACCTGCAGGCGGGATCGATGTGCAGTGCCGAGATCACACCAGTGCGATGGCCGGGCACAATCAGGAAAGGCACGGTCGAGCGGGCGTTTTCAATGTCGCGGAGATCGTAGAGACGCAGGATATCGTAGGATGCGCTGTAGCAACCAACCAACCCCCAAAAAAGTCAGCAACTGCAAAAGTCATGATATAAGAAAGAAGGAAAGTATGTGGATGGCTTACCAGATGAGGTGTCGTCCATTCGGCATGGCTCTGACGGCACTGACGGCACCCGAACCGCCAGGAAACTTGAATGTGCGCTGCGGAGTCGCCATCTGTAGCCCTTTGTGCATGTTATACTCCTCGACTGTGCCGTTGCGGCGGCCGACGTAGACGGCGTTGCCGTCTACAGACCAACAGGCACCCATACACCAAGGCGGCACGCCTTGCGAGGGCGGTATGACGGCAATGGGCGTGGACATGCGTTGGTCCCAGACGCGGAGGGTGCCCTCGATGGAGGCGTCGAGGAAGGTCGTCGAGGAGGTTTGGGGCGGATGTGAGTCGGCAGTGTCGTTGTGGATGCCGTTTGTTGTGACTTGTTCTGCATGGGGGAGGCCAGTGGTCAGCGGAGAAGCAGGGTTAGCTGCATCATCTGTAGGTTGTGTGATGGTGGTGGTGGTGGTGGTGTCGTCTGTTGCAGGCTCGTCTTTCAGCGCTTGCTCGACATCGGGCATATCAGTGTCCTGTTCTTCTGATTGCTGTAGGCCTGTAGCTATTGCTTTGCCAAATTCATCGTCGTCATCGAAGGCATTATTGTTGTTATTACTGTTTTCGTTCACGTTACCGTCACCGAATAGCGAGCCGTTGTCGTCGCCGAACAGGGAGCCATCTGGTGAGCCCGCAGCATTCTCAGTACCGTTCTGGCTATTCTTGGAGCCGCGTCTTTCTTGTGGAGCAGAGAAGCCATTTGTGAGTGGTTTTGCAGCATTGTTGGATGAGAAGGTGGATGAGGGCACGTGCAAGTCTTCAGCGATGTGCGGGACAGGCAAAGATGATTCAGGACGGCGTTCGAGAGCCGAGATCTGACCTCCGCTGCCACTGAAGGAGCGTTTTACCTTGCCTACGTTCAAGTCCCAGTCGAGGATGGTCTTGTCCCAGCTGCCTGATAGAAACGAGTATTCGTCTTGGGCCAGGCTCAGCACAGAGACGGCCGAGGTGTGCTCGCGTAGTGTTGTGATCTTGGTGCCGGCCTGATGACGGCACGTTTGCAGATTGATTGCACCAGACTCCAGGCCCGAGAGTAACCAGACGGCTTGGTGCTGTGTGGCTAGAGAATAGACGGGCGAAGAGTCCTTTGGCTCGTCTGCTGATTGGGCAGGGGGCGTGCGGACCGAAGTCTCCTCGTTTTCCCAGTATGTGGTCAAGGAACCGGCCTTCATGACGCTGTCGACGAAAGGGTGTTTTTGGGCGACGGTCAGGGGCACCTTGCCATTGGCCGTCTCGACCCAGTTGTACATACGGATGTATCCGTCTGATCCCCCGCTAAAGACCCAGCGCATGTCTGGCGTGGCTGTGAGGGCGTTTATAGAGGTGCTCTGTGGGGCTGCCATGGTGGGCACAATGTCGTATGTCAGGGCAGTGACGGCCTCTGGTCGCACGGTGGGTATGGCGAAGCGCATGCTGGGCGACTGGTGTGATGAAGGCCGTGGTGAGGGCGACGTCAACATGACGGTCGGGTTTGGCGGTCGTGATTGCGAGGCTGAGGCGCGGCTTTGACGGCGTGATTGTGATGGAGAGTCGTTGTCGTCTCCGTCCTCATCGTCGTCTTGGTCACCGTCGCCGTCGCCATCGCCATCGCCATCACCATCATCGTCCTGGTCATTGTCTTCGTCGTCGCCCTCGTCTTCGCCTTCTACATCCCCGTCTCCCTCCTCTTGATCCTCTCCCTCCATGTCATTCTCGTTGTCATTATCATTGTCGTCCATGTTGTCGTCTTCATCTTGCGATTCCTCCCCCGAGCCTGTTACTCATTCATTAGATCTTACGTACACATTCAGGGGTACATTGCGCATTATTTACCAGCTACCTGATCGTCATCATCCTCGAAAGAAACCATTGTGCACGCAAGCCCCTACGCGTTTTCCATCTACCTCAATAATGATCGTGATCACTTCTTTCAAGCTTAGATGTGGTCGCCTAAGTAAGCTGGTACCGATGAGATGGTTTAAATAAGCTCTATGTCTTTGTGGCGCGAGTAGCATGCAATGTCGCGAAGTTGTACGTACCTGCTCACCAATGCGGAGGTCGCTCGAGGGTCACCTTTGCGGCTAAAGTTCGGTGGGTTGAGGCTCTTTTATACCAGCTCTTCAGAAGAAAAGCAACCAGTTATCACACATCAAAAGACACCTGTCGCCGAATCAGACAGCTAACAACAGCAAAGCCATCATTTGTAACCCCTCCACACGTCCTTTTTCCTCGCTGTTCTTCAGGAATCATACTTGCTCTAATATTGCTCGAAATACACTATGAAGTTGCAAGGGACAAATAGCAACCTTACCGGAGCCTATTGAGATTCACACTCGCTGTCCGTGAATGCATAGACATTGCACAAATGCCAGGGGAACTTCGGTAGGTAGCCGGCGATGAAACGCTCGACACAGACTTCTTGGGCGCGTGTTCAGGTAGCCGCCGAGCATAGGTAGGAAATTCCTTGTTTGTAAGAATAGGCATAATTACCTAGTATGCTGCATCTAGCCGCATGTCAATTGAAACTGCCGTTGTTTGTATTCAGATGAACAGAGGAATAGGTTCTTACCGCAGCAAGGCATAGACAGAGAGGAAGGTGATCTTATCGATACTTGGAACCACCTGCCTCACTTTAGGATTCTTGTCACTGTGTTGTCGCGCCTTCCCCCGTACCAAATCACATTTTGTCCTCGCCTTTTCACCATCCATCATCCCATCACTACACATTCTTTCAGCACGCGAGAATGACTTCTTTCAGGTACGAGACTGTGATTGACAATTACTACCGCGATGCCGCCCCCGCCGCCGACGACGAGGGATGGCTGCGGTATCCTGAGGTCCCAGACAGCGAAGAGATGAAGCGTAAATTGATCAGCGATGACCCGCGCGTGCCCAACAACATCATCGAGGGCAACTGGTCGTCCAAGGAAGAGCATCTGCAGGCGCAGTATGAGTTCCTGCGCGAAGAGTCGACCTTTGCCTTGCGCCGTGCCATCCAACTTGTGCGCGAGCGCCCTCACGTGTCTGAGCCTGACCACAGAGAAACCTCGCCAGGTATTGGCATCTACGAAAAGGTGAGTACGACAGGCAAAGCTCCTTTCTGGTTATCAACCCCTCGTCCCCCAAACGTTCATTCCTACCAACTACACCGCAATAATGAAAACATATCATCCTATTGCATCTCTAGACTGTTTACAAACTGACTAGCAACAGGCTTTCGTCCAGGGTATCACAATGTGCAAGCGTGGGCTTGGAGTTAGGATGTGTTTTTCAACCTTCCGCGCAGGCGTCAAAATCGACTGGGACACTTCTCAGCGCTTGAAGTCTGGTTCGCTCATTGCGCTCTCGCCTGCATCCGACAAATTTCGAGAGAATATTGTCATTGCTGTTGTAGCTGCACGCCCAAAAGCCTTTGTCAAAGAAAGTACGTCGATTGAGAAATTACGGTCAAATTATTGTCTAAGCCGGACTGATCACTCCTCTCAGATCCACCCAAGATTGATCTATTCTTCCCTCGCCCAGAAGAAACCATCTTCGACCCGGCCGAAGAATACGTCTTCTTGGAGGAGACATCGTCTTTCTTTGAGGCCCAGAGGTACAACATGCTGGCGCTTCAGAGGATGTCAAGGGAACGCACCCCCCTGACCGAATACATCGTCACGCCAGTCAAGGAAGCCGCCTCGCCCATGGATTTGATCGACCTGTCCAACCAAGTAGATTACTTGACACTAAACGATCAGGATCAACAAGTCCACTCTGTCCGAACCCCCAAATATGTCGACCAAGATCCAATAATGGATATGTCTCATGTCACGCAGCATGACGCCGACTCTCACTATGATGTGGTTAATCGACCAATGCCAGAGAGCACCGCTCTCCTCGATAAGTCCCAGATGGCCGCCCTCTGCCACATCATTACCAAGGAAATTGCCCTGGTTCAGGGCCCACCTGGTACGGGCAAGACATTCGTCAGTGTTTTTGCGCTTCGCATAATGCTGCAAAAGATGGAGGAGCAGAGACAGAGAGCTGCACCTGGCGTCATTATTCCCCCTCTGATTGTTGCCTGCCAGACAAATCATGCCCTGGATCAGCTTTTAAGACAATGTTCAACCTTCGAGAAGGACTTCATTCGCCTCGGCGGTCGCTCAGCAGACACCGATGTCGTTATCAGGCGCACTCTGTTCAATGTCATGGAAGCCATTGAAGAGGAGGGCGGCAGACTTCCTGACCCACATGGTCTCAGAGCTGCAAACATCTCGCTGAGAGGCATGGAGAGAGACTGGAAACGGGTCCTCGCTGCTTTTGATCCCGAAAACACTAGACCCATGGGTGAGGACATGTTCTCTGACCACTTTACTGCTCAACAAATCGACTCCATTGTCAACGCGGAGTATCAGAGGGCTGACGAGGACCCCGACACACCTGCCATCATCAAGTGGTTGGGCCGGGATGTCCAAGTCACTGACAGCACCTCACAATGGCCTGCTAGTCAAGAGTTTGGTTTCGAAGAATACGAGCAAGAGGAGGAAATCGTCGACGAAGCCGCCGCCGAGCAAGGACAGCAGGACGACGAGATTGAATTCCTCCGTGGCGATTATTTGCCTCTTATCGACCGCAGCGTCCTCGCCGCATCGTCCACAAGGCCTATGTCCGCTCAGCAGGTCAAAAGACTATTGTCTAGCAGTAAGATGTCGAATTTGAACAAAATTCCACAAAACCTGCGTCACTTAATCTATCAGTTTCTTGTCAAAGACGAGAAACAGAAGATCTTCAAGCGCGCTAGCGATCTCGCGTGCGAGTGGGCTAGAGCGGTTGCAAACCGGACCCGTGGTCTGCACACGAAGAAACTCGAGATTCTTGCCGATGCAAAAGTCATCGGCTGCACCAGTACTGGATTTGCCAAGTACCGACCTATGATATACGCACTCAAGCCTCGCATTGTCTTGATCGAAGAAGCCGGCGAATGTCTGGAGGCCAACATGATGTCAACGTTCCTGCCCTCGCTACAGCATCTCATTCTCGTCGGTGACCACCAGCAACTTCGTCCTCGTGCTCAGAAACCTACCCACAATTTCAAGCACTATGACATCTCTCTTTTCGAACGTCTAGCTTCCAACTCTGTTGACTTCAAGATGCTTCAGGTACAGAGGCGCATGCCGCCTGAGGTGAGACGCCTCCTCTGGCCCATCTACGGAGACAAGATTGAAGATCATGATTGCACACTTGATCGTCCCGCTGTGCCTGGTCTCAAGGTCAGGACTTGCTTCTTCAACCACACTTCTCACGAAGCTCAAGATCGATTCCGGTCTACATACAACGACCGCGAAGCCCAGCTGGTCGTTGATTTTGTCAATGGCTTGATCTCCAAGGGAGTATCACCGGAGAAGATCACCATTTTGACTTTCTACAATGCTCAGCGCCGCCTCATTGCCCGCGAGCTCAAATCAGTCGAGGGAGCGGTCACTGGCACCAAGATCAAGGTGGTCAGTGTTGACAGTTACCAAGGCGAGGAAAACGACATAATTGTTCTCTCGCTCGTTCGCAACAACTTTACCAACATCGTCGGTTTCCTAAGCGTGGCCAACCGTATTTGTGTTGCTTTGTCACGAGCAAGACAGGGACTGTTCCTCTTCGGCAACCGGAGACTCTTGGAAGAGGCTGGAGGTGCGGAATGGAAGCAGGTGATTGATATTTTGAATGGCGAAGGACCTATGGAGACTAGATCGGTGGGCTGCAGAATCAAGGAGGCCGAGTAGTTTCTGTCTGCATGGCTGTCGAGCGCAAAGAGATACGATGGAGGTGGACTATGAGCATTGGAGAACGTACGGGCCGTAACATTCGTTGTCATTAGCACACAGACTGGAAGTGATGGCAGTAGATAGACGTTGCCTTGTACATGAATCGTTACAACTTTTCCCTTACACGCAGACTTCGCCTGGAAACCATGGCACGACCCTTGCATCGCGGCTGCTTTGACTACATGTAGGCTTGACTCGGCGTATTGTGCGTATATACGTACGCACGTATAACACACCTGCACCGCCCGCAATTTCCACCATGGCACCAGCCATTTCAAAAGCCTCTTGCTCAAAGAGTTGGGAGCTTGGGCAGTGCTGTTTTATTAAAGTGCTGACCTTACCCGCCTTTTTGCCCTCTTGCTTGATGACACGAAACTACGGATGGTTTAGGTACACAGCCTCTCTTTTTTCTTTCTTCCCTTTCCCCCACGGGCGCCTGTTACCGGATATTGTATTTTGCTTCTGGATTAGGTATTACATCGGAAGTCCACGGCAGCTTGCGGATCCGAGTAGCGACCGAACGAGATTAAAAGAGCTTTGCTCGGTATAGCACTCACTCACTCTGTTTTCCTTTTCAGCTCGGAGAACGGGCGAGGGGGGAGGTTTGAGGTGGCGCGCCCGTGGTTCGATGCGCGCGCACCCGATAATGAGTATCCCTCCCTTCAAAATCGGTTTTTTGTTTAAAATTACCTGGTAGGTAGGCTACGGGGGGGCTACAAGTATATGTAAAAGGAACAAACATATTTTCACAATTTCCACCAGAGAAACAACAGGTGAAGAGACATTTATTTTCTCGCCTTGTACTACCATCGGAAGGGGGAGCAAAGACAAAAAAAAGCCACTTTTGAGTCTAGAACTCTTTTTTTATTTTTTATTTTTTCTTATTTTTCTTTTTCCAATTGCAGCCGCAGGCCCCGCAGTCTTCTCTCTTCGGTGGCACGACCGAACGAACATAAAAAGAAAGAATTGCTATTTGTTTTTATGCTCAACAGCATAGGCGGAGCTCATGATATGGGAACTTGGAACACTGTGCGTAAGCGAAAGAAAAAAATCACAAAACAGCAAACACAAAAAAAAAAAAAAAAAAAAAAAGAGGGGATTTCCAACCTTTTTTCGATGATGGCGTGAGAAAAGAGAGAAAGCTGGAAGCTGAAAAACTGTATTAATAATTGTAGACGAATGTGAAACGCACGTAAAGGTGGGTGGGTATTGGACTTCAGGGTCCTCAACTCACTCGCGTGTTCTTGCGATTTTTCGTTTTTTATGTTAGGGATTGAACCTCTCTTGGTACAGGCGACCAGAGCCTGGCCGCAAAGGCCGAGAGAATGGTTCTGGAAATAGAGAAAACTATGAGACTTTTATTTTCTTCATCTTTTATCTATCATTACGACTCAAGTGCGACATGGAAGAAGAAGGAACTATTTTCTTAAACAAGAAAGGAAAGGCCGTTCGTATTTCCCACATCCGAAAAAGAAAGATTGTAGTCTAGAAGCCTGTTCCCCTGCGACCTGTCAAAACCTGACACACTTTTTTTCTTCTCTTTTGACCTTTCTTTCCCCCCCATGCAAAAACGTTATTCCTGTTCTAGACGAATGTTATGACGGAAGAAGATGTCACCCGAGTGAGCGTGTAGAATAAGCTGACTCTGATTGTACAGAGAAAAAAACGGACTCTATATTGTAGCACCGGTAGAGGCTTTACAGCCAAGGCGACCAACGTACGAGGGTTCGAGGCCAAAAGGAAAAACTGTATCGTGGAGGAGTAGGCGCGAGGGCTAGATCGGTGACAAGGCGATAATAATGTGAGAGAGATCTTGACTCTTCGTTCGTGGTAGATGGATGCGGCTATCGGAGTACTGTCCGCCTCTTGTCCGATTCACGTGCCCTGTTGTGTGGCTTCCCACGCAGCGAACACGACGGCTACCTGCTCGCTCAGCTCCTTCTTTCGCTGGTCTGAACACCATGAGCCGTTTACAGCATTCATTGCGATCGTCCTCCACTCGGCGACACTCAGCTCATGGGCTTGTTGAACAGCGCAGTAGTTCTCCTGAATATAACTGCCAAAGTAAGCCGGGTCGTCACTGTTAATGCTAAAGCAAATGCCATTGTCCAAGAACTCGCGAATTGGTACCTGCGAGATACCGTCTACAAAGCCTAGAGTAACATTCGAGACCGGGCAGAGCGTGACCAAGACGTTCGTCTGGGCGAGCTGGTGCATCAACTGTGGGTCAGATTTGGATATCCACGCGTGATCGACTCGGTTAACTTTTAGGTGCTCCAGGGCGGACGACACAAAAGTTGCGGGACCTGCTTGGCCGACGTGCGCTGTGCAGCGTGTCAGCCCGGCCGCCCTTGCTGCGTCGTAGACGGGTTTGAAGTGAGCTGGTTCGTGGACGAGTTCGTCGCCTGCCATGCCCAGCCCGGCGATGGTGCCGTCTGTGATGTGGCTACTTTGCTTGATGTCCGCCAGCATGTTGATTGCGCTCTGCAAGCCATGATGGCGCAAGATGCAGGGAACGTATGCGACAGTCATGCCGCCGAGCGTCTGCTCCGCCCGCGATTTTGCGCGTGATAGTCCTCGTACCACTGTTTCGTAGCTGATGCCTCTGCTGGTATGGGCTTGCGGATCGAAGAAGACTTCGGCATGCCGCACACTCTGGCCATGAGCCCTGACTAGGTAGCTGTAGCCTAGTTCCTCAAAGTCGTCGGCCGTTATCAAAGTCCGGCTGCCGAATGAAAAGTACCGAATGAAATCTGCGAGCGACGCAAAGCACCCGTAACGGGCCTGCAGGCTTTGCTCGCTCGCATAGGCTCGGTCGTTGTCGCTGGCTGAAGCCAGGTCTATATTGTTTCGTGCGGCGAACTTGAAGAGCAAGTGTGGCGTGAGGGCTCCCTCAATGTGAACATGATGCTCGCATTTAGGCAGTGCAACCAGCAGCTTGTGCATCTCGCCCTTGCACATATTGCGCGGCTTCTAGACTCTGCGCAGCGTTTTCCCTCTTGGATCAATTACTCCTAAACACTAGATTTGCTTGGAACGATTCGCGCAAGGATTTCTGTCACAAGAATATGCAACTGCTGACTGACTGACTGACTGATTGACAGACAGACAGACTGGAACGCGCTCGTGCTCAGGTTCTGTCTGTATGGGTAGGTTGTTTGTGGTTAGAAGCTTACATGTCTCGGATTTGACCGGACAGAGTGCGAAAGCGCCCGGAAGGCCCGCACTCGGCAACGGCGCGCAAGCCTTTCCTGGAGATGAGTCTCACGTTACCCTTGTCTCCTCTTTATCGGCCACTCTATCGACGGTTCGCCCGTGACAGTGGGGGTCTTGAGATTATTAATGAGCCTAGAGCTTTGCAATTTGGACCTGCTTTGCGGGAATATGGGGTGGTGACTGGAAACCCCCATGCAATCTGGTGGTAAATAATAGTGCCCAACACGGCGGCGTGCATACTGTATCACTCGTATCTCTAGCGACCATGGCGGGGCGGCGTCGCAAGCACTGGGGGGATCTCTCAGACATGGTGAGGGCAAAGAAGAGGGGCTGTGTTTGATCACTCAAGGCACCGATATGCATGGCTGAGCTCGAAAAAAGGTACAACCACCGACGTGGACAAACTTTTCCATGAAAGAAACAGTGTTGCCTTGGTCGGGAGAGGTGAAAAGCCGCTGCCCGGAGCGTATCGCCTGATCTCAAAAGAGCGACCCTTTGCGAGTAATAAGTTCTAGTACAAGTACAGTTTGAAGAGACACTTGTCAAGCGTTTAAGGTGGCTTTGGTAAAGTTAAGGCCGTATTGCTGTAAAGGTAGAACAGATAGGAGCGGTCGGACCTCAAACAGCCGCATTCCAATCAACGATTCGACAGCTGCGCATCGAGATTCCAGCGCTCTTTGCTTGCAGGCTGCAGCGGCTTACAAAATGTAAGCTCCATCCGCTCCATCTGGTCGATCCCATTCGTACATCAGAGATCGCTTTACCGTCCCATATCCCCTTGTGATGATGTCTTCTTCAAATTCTGCCGCGTCCCCTTTTCAGCGCGGCTGCTACTTTTCTATCCATCACAACCAACAAACTTCATACTGCAACGACGAGACTCCTCTGGCCTCTCCCATCACCCCACTACTACTGAGTGGAAATATCACATCGGATCCATCAAACCCATTGCTCGCTTATCGACCAAACAATTGCTTGCAATCTCCATCTTCACCAAAATCATCTGCTCCTCGTATCATGTCCATGGACAATGTTCTGCAACTACAAACTCAAGTCGCTCATGGGTCCGCTGCTGCTCCGCGACGACCTCAACCACAGCCAATCCAAAACGTCCTGGATGTCAGCTACGACTCGGATGCGAGTCCGTCACCGAACGGCAGCAACTCATCATCAGTGATGGATGTCGCCCGATGCTCGCGCTGTCACCGCACTACAAGTATCGACATGTCCACTGGCAAGGCTGCCAATATGGTTTCTTATGGACTCAACTCATTCTACTGCACGCGGTGCGCCAACATTGTGGGTTTCTACCATCGATGATTTGTGCCGCCTTTTTCTTTCTGCATCTTTCTCGATCCGATTCAGCGATTCTTTGTTCTATCATCAACATCGAGGATCTTTCCCTCCAATGCGGAAGTGGCATCGACTTTTACGCTTTACGACTCAACCCCTCTGGGCCTTTACACCAGAGTTATGATGGGCTTCTTTTCCAAAAGCATCACAGGGTCGCGGGGCGACTGGGCATTATTCGGAGTTCTTCTTTCTTCTGTGCATTCCTTGAGCTGGGATCCTGTCCAGCCGGGACTTGTTTTATTCTTTTTACCTAGATACCCCCTTGCGCGAGCACACATGATTGTGCAGTTTTTTCCCCCCATCAAGCAGAAACCAAAGATACCCATTTTTCTCCACTCCTCCTCGGAACTTGGCCCTTCTCTTCTGTGCAATCTTATCTTACTTGCCTTTTTTTTTTGGTGACTTGACGGATCTGAAACAAGCGTTTTTTCTCTGTTCAGTAGGAAGAAGGCCTAGGCCGTGTCCTACAATATTGATTACATACACTAGCAGGTGAACCCCACACCGGATCGTCAGAACCAATCTTCGATCAGCAGCACGCGGTTTTCAAAACTGTCCGCCATGCCGCTTTGCGCTTAGCACAAGGGGACATATTTTTTTTCTCAACCTTGACATTCAGCTTGGTTCGGATGGCGGTTCACCAAAGCCTTTTTTTTTCCAGCTCTCCTTTGCGCAATTGCTTATTAGCTTTATTGACAGAAATAACGAGTCAGGCAGCAATGTTTTGAAAGATAGGTGAAAAATCAACCATAAAGGCTCTCATGACGACCTTAAAAAAACTTCGATAGATGAAGGCAACTCGATAGATGAAGAAGGAAGACCATGACCATTGCGAAGAAATGAAATTAGTGCGCGCATATCGAGTGTCTGCTTGGATATCAGGCGGCAATCCTGCGATATGCCTTTCAAAAGTCATGGTCTCGCAACGGCCAAGGGGATGTTGCAATTGCGAACGTGTCGCAACGCGAGAGAGAGAGAGAGAGCGAGATAACAACACGATCATGCCGAGGCAGCTAGCACGATGCGCGAATATTTGATTCTCTCCTTGGATGGAAGGCGACGTCAGCAGCAACAATGTACGAGGCAACGGGCGAGGAGAAGTCCACACTGTGTGCTGCACAGGGTGCCGCCCGGACTGAAAAATGCACATGTGCGGGCAGAAAGATGCGAAAGTGTCAAACCTCAATGCAGCTCGAATCTTCGATCAAGGAACAAGCAGCCCCGATCTGCTTCAGAGATTGGGTTTTTGGCTTTGCATGAGCTCGTTCACGTTTTTTTTTTGTTTCGCAAGCGCAATCCTCACATGGCACGGCTTGGACAAAAGAAGTTCCGGCTTGATGTGCTGTCAGATCTCCCGATGGTGGCTTCAGATGGCGAGCTCAATCTGTACGGTATTTTACAAGAGGTTGCGTTCATTGGCTGTCTCAAAGAAGCTTGCTACTCGCAAACATGTGCGGCAGGCATTGGACAGCGAACGCAAAAAGGGGCAATGCGTGTGGATGCAAGTTGAAGCTTTCTTTCTTTGTCACGTCTTCGCAGTGACCACCAAGACGGCACATCGCTGATGGATACGCGCGCCCGTTCATGGAAGACTCTCAATCGTTGATGAAGAAGCAGGAGGCCACTCAAGACTCTATTCATGGATCCAGGACTTGGTTACAGGCCAAAGGACGGGTTACTGTGGATGATTGAGAGAAAGGAGGCTCTTTTGAACATTACAGGGTCAAAGACGAATCCGAGGCAAAAGTCGAGCGAAGTCGACACGCCTTACCGCGGCATTTCCCGATGGCACGAGAAATTCAGAGACGAAGCAAAAATTTGTGGTAATAATTAATTGACAATAGAGCAATAATGTCGTCGTCGGAAGATGGCTTTAGCTTCCACAGGATCGAAGAGGCCATGGCGCGTCTCAATGCAACCATCAGCAGCTACCGGAACGAGAAGAATGGCAAAATGAACAAGCGCCATCGCGATGTTCCCTATGCGCCGCGGTCGACTCTTTTCTCCAGGGAGTGGGACTTGTCGACCGACGAACACTATCCCGAAATCACCAATGCCGAGCTTCGCAAGCGGCTGAATGCGCTGCACGAGCTGTGCAGTTTCGTGCCGGAACATCCTTACAGCATCGACTTGTACTTGCGCATTGCAAAGGCCTACGTTGAGGTGGGATACCCTGATCTGGCCATTGGGTCGGCGTACAAGGCGCTCTTGCTCATTGATGCCATCAACAACGAGGACGAGTTCTGTGACGAGGCCATCGAGTCGCTGGCCTTGAGCATTTCGAAAGAGTCATTGGAGTACAGACATCAGAATCTCCTCGAAAACTCGGACATTCTGGCGCACCTCCACCCCGAGTTTATGCAGCGAAACAAGGACGAGTTGGTTGATGTCGATGTTTCGGACATGGAGGTTCTGGTCTGGACCAAGGGGCTTTTTTCTTTTCAGGTGTAAGCAACGCTGAGCACATGCACATTGCCGGGGCTTGCATGACTGACACAATGCAGATATGCATTGCTTGCACAATGTCTCCACGTAATCGGATGTCAGAGAAGCGCAGCAGAATATTGTTTCAAGGCCCAAGATCTGTTTGGACAAGACGCCACCATCGAGGCCACCTTGGACGTCATCCACGCCGCCATCGACGACTGGTTGAGAGACACTCGTCCTGACGAGTACAACAAGCCAGGCTTCAAGTTTGGCCTCGATCAGTTCCCAGACGAGGGCATGGTCCGCAGAGAATGCTATCCCTGGAATCAACACGAGCCCGACCGCTGCTCCGACGAGAGCTTGGCCTTCTTGAACGCGGAGATGCAAAAAGTCGCTCCGAGACTTGAGGTGAAAGCTACCAAGCTGCCTCTCCTGACAGAGGGCGACGGTGCCGAAACGTTTGTCACTCAACTAGGCGTCTTTGCGAAGGAGGATGTTGGCCCTGGCGAAATTGTGCTGTCCGAAACATCCCTGCTCACTGCAAACAACCGTCTGCAGGACGCCCTCTGCGACGCTTGCAGTGCCGACCTGCCCGAGCTCAGCGATCCGGCCGCCGCCGACGTCGTGCAGTGTCCCGACTGCGAAGTCGTCTATTGCAGCCAAAAGTGCAGCGACCTCGCCGAAGAAGAATACCACCCGGCAGTCTGCGACCGTGGCGTTGAGGACATTGCCAAAGATGTGCCTCCCGCCGAAGCCGCCAATGCCCTCTACTCTCTCCTCCTGCTCAGATCTCTAGCCATGGCAGAAACACAAGGACTCCACCCCCTGGACATCAAATACGTAAAGTACATCTGGGGCGACTACCACACCCACCCTCTCTCAAAGCACTGGCGGCCCCACGACCGCCACAGCACCGACTCGCCCTTCCCACGCACCCTCCCCTTCAGTTTCCAGGCCAACGTCGTGCTCCCGTTCAACATGCTGGAGAAAATGGACGTCGACATATTCAAAAACCCGCAGTACGACGTGTGGGTCTTCAACACATTATACGCCAAATTCAGGGGCACGGCGTCTGCGCGCCTGAGCGGCAACGCCGGCGGCGTCGCACGGGGCCCCGAGGTCAGTGCCGTCCATCCCATGTGGTGTCTCGCGAACCATAGCTGCAACCCAAACGTCACTTGGCGCTGGGCTAGCGACGTGCGCTTCCGCGTCCTGGAAGAAAGACCCACTTGGCATGGCAGCGAGCCTCGAGGCGGCATCAAGTACAAGGCAGGTCTGAAAAAGGGCGAAGAGGTCTTGAGTCATTACTGCGATATCGATTTGCCCGTCAAGGATCGGAGAGAGTGGGCTGCCGGTGCCTTGGGCGGAAACTGCTGTTGTGAGCGATGTCTTTGGGAAGCGTGTTTTGAGGATATGAAGAAAATTACTCGCGAGGCCGAGAATATGAAGATTCACGGGCCATGATGCCTGCGGTGACGATCCGGTAGATATATAGATGACATGGACGATATTTTAAAACAGATCAAGAATAAACATGCATTCATCATTCGTGCAAGTCGACTCGCATCTCACTCAGGCTTCCAGACAATCATCTTCTGATCAAATCCACCACTGACCAACCATTCCTGCTTTTGACCTTCGACGACGACCCACCCAGCACAGAGACACCTGATCTTACTACCAGGTTCATGGCCCTTGAGCGTAGCAACCACTTTACCAGTCGACGCTTCAATCCCCCTGATCACGCCGTCGTCACTGTTCACAAATACCCCGGTACCATCCGGCCGCCACGACAGAGCCGGAGTGCTAAAAGCAGTCTGCGGCGCCATGGTCGTGCAGTGGATCAGAATGGCAGCAGACTCGCGGTCCTGCAGAGCCAATGCCGTTCTTGCCTGCGAAGCCTGCGTCTGCTCTGCAGCAGCGCCGGCGATCAAAGACGGCGCAGCTGCACCGTCAACAGGCAGCATCAATCGCACAAAGAGCAATTTCATGTGCGGCATTGCGCTTGTCGCTACAGCAATCAGAGTGGCATCTGTGGGACAAATGGCCAGAGCTGAGGGTGTAAATGCTATCCAGGCGTTGCTGTGTGGTGCGAGGTTCTGCTGGCCGACGAGACGTGCTTCATTGTCGCCGACGCTGTAGAAGAATAAATGTGTCGAGTCTCTTCGCGTGACAATAAGGATGGGCAGTCCAGTGTCGGGGTGTTTGACAAATAGGAGAGCTTCTGGGTTAGTCGGCAGCGAGATTGTTGCAACAGGGGGTGATAGCTTTGGTGTGGTGGTATCGTCATCATCCACAGGGTCATCAACACGGTAAAGGTGGACTTTGGCATCCCAGCCCGCGCTTGCGAGCCAGGTGGCACCAACACTGCTTTCGTGCGTAGCAATCTGCACGACATACTTTGTGTGATCGCGGCGCTTGTCAAAGACCACGCCCTGCAGACTGCTTATTGCCAATTCTCCCGACATTGACGCCGTCACCAAATGCCTTTGTTTCAGCACTGCAGTGGACAATACCGGAGAGTCGTGGATGGCCAATAGCGACTCTCGCAGCGTGCATGAGGGTACATCATGCAAGTTGAGCCGGCGGTCAGCCGTGGTCGCTATCAGTAGCGATTCAGAGACACTATAACGATCAATATAGGAAGGTGCAGACTCACGTACCTACCCCAGGTAGATGCTTACCTGAATGTCGTATTCGCTACCTGCGGCTGCGAGATATGGAGGATGTTTGAGCGTGTCGACCCCGAGATTTCGTTCGGCAAGGCAGGTGCTATGCGAACTATTCAACATGTCATACTCTCGGATTTGGGCTTTGAAAATTTACCATGTTGGCTCCAGCCCTGGATGCCATCATTAGTGCCAAGCTTCTCGAACTGCAGGCTCATATCAAATGTTCGTTTTTCCGCGAGGATCTTTTCAATGGTCAAGTCGCCTTTGTTTGTTGATCCGGCACTCGGAGGAAGACCGGCCTCTTTGATGAAAGCGTCCAATGTCGTCTGATGCAAGCACAAATTCAGCTTCTAAGGGCTCTTTCTTTAGCTCAAGCATTTGACAATTCAAACCTCATAGTTGTTGGTCCGTAGGAAACGGGCCACGAGAATTGCTGCTTCACTTGCCGACATGATCGACCGTATGAATTTCCGTTACACGTCTAGGCGAGGAGGATCCGGTCAATATTGCTCCAGTTTCCTGGAGTTCTCTGTGGTTGGAAGGAGTTGAAGTATGTGCACGCAAGCTGCACCTCGGTTGATGGAAGTAAGTAAGCACCGACGTCTTTTCCCCAACCGTCTTCGACCGCCATTCATGACTCTTTTTGAGATTACTCATAGCCCACTCTTTGTGCGACATGCACTCTCACTGAGCTTGGAAACCCGGTTGGAGTAGCTGGATAAACAAATACGCCACTAAGCACATGCACCGCGCCTCTCGCACGATGCATCAATTCTTCACGGGACCCGGCACGGACTGTCGAATATGTTGTGCGACCTGGGCGTTCACTTATCTGAAGGATGCCGTCGTATTGTGAAATCGCCATGTCACACGTGCATCATTTGCGCCGCCTATGGATGTCTTTGCTGGTTGATGGGGGCAGCCACGGTCCATCTTGTCGCTTCCAAGTCGGCTCTGCCAAATCGTGATCCCAGTATATGTGTGCCGTGCCGCCGCCAGAGAAACAGAAAAGTGACAGATCACGACAGCTCTTTGTACGCTAACCGCACTCAATTCATGATCATGAGCATTTGCTGCTTTTGCATTTCCAATCGCAAGAAAAATGGTCGTTACATCGCTGCCATGCATCATTCAGCCCTGCATATACTCAAAAAAGCAATCAACAGTCGTTTGACCCACCCACAAGATGGCATCGGTGTTGAGGAAAGTCAGCCTTGCTTCCCCCCTTTCTTCCCACTGACGAACCACTGCCTGGGACAGGACTCCGTCCTATCAGAGCCGGAAACCGCGATTGCATGACTCTCCCCCAGATGGCTTTTGCGCTATGCAGAATTCCCCAGGTTTTATCTTGCCGAAGCTGTTGACTGCGATCTTCTCGGATTCCGCCTCCCCGGCAATCAAAAGCTGTTTGTCCTGTTCGTCCCGCTTTCCAGCTGTTGGTTTACCAAACTACCAGTTTGAGGGCTGTCTTTCAACTGAGCTGAGGGAAAGTGACCATGCACTTTTTCTATCATGCAAATGCAACCTGAGGGTAGGTCATTTCTGGTACAAGTAGAGCGCCCTCGACCCTCGAGATGTGGGTTTTTTCCCGCTCGATTCACACTGCCGGCTTTGAGCACTCTTCTTACAGCTAATCACAAACTATCCAAACATACACACATCTCCCATCTCTTATTGTGTTCTGCTCTTCCACATCACAAGTTTCAAAATGCTGTCACATATGCCCATGATGAACAGCTTCCAGTGCATGCCACCTCGGGCACGAAGTTCTGCCTATGGAGACTTTTTCTTTTACCTCGAGGGCGTAAGTTTGGAGCGATTATTCTGTATAAAGGTGGCCGGCGAACGTTCAAATTGACATGTGAGATGCAGCTGCCCCCACACTACACATGGGGCATGTTGAAAGACCTGACGCGAAAGGCTGCTCCATACCCTGGCTGGACTGAGATGGCATCAAATCCGCAGGGCATGCCAAAAGGTCGAGGTTGGATCAAGATCCGGCGCTTCAAGGATGCTTACAACTTATATGGTGAGAGCATGGCTACAAGAGTAAACATGTTTGGCCCAGTAAACTGATTGGACAATGAATAAAAAAGAGTTCTTGACTAGTAGGGCAATCTCGATCCAACCACTGAAAGTATACCTCTGGTCAACCGCCCGCTCGCCTCCTGAGCTACTACGCTGCAACTGCGACATCCCTCGATCAATTCAATATCAACTATCGCCACTCCAGCTATCACCACAAAACATTTACCCTCATCCAGCGCCACAAAATGTATACTCTACTTCAGCGCCTCTCAGGGCCATGCCCAGACAAACGCCACTTGCCCCTTGGCATGCAGCACCCTACGTCCTAACGCCTACCTCCCACCTTCCCATCAACGCCTCCACTGGCCTGCTCACGACCCACACCAAAGGTATCTTCATAAGCAACCTCGACTACAGCATCACCCAACCCCAACTGCACGACATGTTGCTCCACGGACTCGGCCTCCTGTTTGATAGCTGCAATCTCAAGTGCGATCCCATGACTGGAAGGTCACGGGGCACCGCTACCGTGAGGTTCAAGACTGTTGAGGAGACGGCGTATGCGGTCATGGTGTTGGATGGGCAGGCACTGAGGGGTAGAATTGTGAGCGTGAGGTTTGATGCCGATAGGGAGGTTGCTGTCGTTGTTCTACCATCCCCATCGTCGTCGTCGTCTTCTTCATCCTCGTCCTCGTCGTCTTCTTCTTCAGGCATTGTCATTGCGAATGGATCCAAGTAAATATTTTTGAACCGTGGTAGTTCTTCTTTCTTTGGAGTGGTCTTTTTGTTTGTTGTTCCCTCTATTTCTTTTTCCAAATTGATGTAGATGAGCATTGGCAGGACCAAACAAACAAAAAAAAGTGTATCGCTATCTCTCTTCTCTCCCACTCACTCTCTACCCATGTAAAGATGTGTGTCTTTTCCCTTCTAAAGCGGTAGGATGGCTACAGACAGAAAAAAAAAGCAAAACACTTGCTGTCAAAAATTAGAGTACTCCTCCAAGCTAAAAGACGGAAAGTGCTGCATGAATACATACCTTTTGTGTAACACACCCGAAAAGAAAAAAAAAAGAAATAAGGCTGAAAATTGAAAGGAGCCCTTGGCAATAACGACAAAGGGGTGTTGATGGTTGGTGAAATCCAGCAAGCATATGTACATACATGTACATGTATGCAGCAGTAAGCGCAGCACAGGATACATACATCACATATACATACATATACATACATAATTACGGAGCCTGGGCGTACAAGGAAGCAAGTCACATGTAAAGTACAATTGCAGAAAGAAAAAAAAAAAGGTTTCAGAAGTAACCCCTTGCTAAATGAATGAGTAGTGAGTGAGTGGGTCTACTAATTACCTATTCAAACACGCTGTTTTTTCTTCTTTTTTTCTTCTTTTTTCTTCTTTTCTTTATCTTCTTAGAGTGAGGGTGTGTGTAAACCTCGAGCATGTGTTTCTTCCCCCCCTCTTCTTTTTTATTCTTTTCTTTTTCTTCTTTTCTTTTTCTTCTTCTCTCTAATTCTTCTTTTCTCTTCTCTTTTTTTTCCATTCTTTTTTTTTCTATCCTTTTCTTTTTTTCGCTTCTTTGCTGTTAGTAGTATATCGGCTCTGTACTATTCTCCACTATACTTTCTGCTCTCTACTCTCCCTATTGCTCTGTAATCTCCCTATTCCTCAGGTAAACGAACCCTAACAACAGAGGCGATCCAGAGAGAACGCCAAGACGAAATAACCCAATAATTACCTACTTTCCTTTTAAGTCTCAATCAAGGAAGGATGGAGCTTCACAAGAGGGGAAAGCAGCAAGCTTGATACTAGTGATATCCAAAAAAGAAATAAAAATAAAATAAAAATTGGCACATGCAAATTTAATTTGTCCTACCTAGATAAACCTATGCCAATATGCTACCTAAGAGAAACCCCAGAGAACAAAAAACAAAAAACAAAAAACAAAAAACAAAAACTCCTTCATATGGTATCATCACAAAGACGGGTGAAAGACAAGAAAAAAACCTCGGCCATCAACAAACCGCTCCCAACTTCAGACTTCCTCGTCAAAACACTCAAAATCCACCGGCAGCAGCAAGCTCATCCTTCTCCACCCTCCCAAGCACAGTCCTATCGAAAGCCGCCTGCTCGAACTTGCCCAACGCGGCCCAGAAATGCCTGCCGGCCTCGTGCAACCTGATCCTGTCGACCAAGTCCGCAACAGCCTCTCGGACGTCAACCCTCGGATGTATCATCCCCAGCGCCAGATAGAACATGCTGTTGCTCCTGTCATTGACGACTGCCGTGGGCCCAGCGGCGCACGCAAACACTGAGAGCAGCTGATTGATCTGCTCATAGGATTTGACGCGGGCGCACAGGGCGAGGTAGATGGAGGCCGAGGCTTCGTTGCCCAGGCGTAGCTTGACGAGTTTGTCGTGCAAGTGCTGGAGATCAAGGTCTTGGATGGGCCGGAGGGAGAACATGACGCTGAAGTCTTGGATGAAGTTGTAGTAGCTCCGCGTCTTTGTCCAGCCTTCGATGCGAGTGGCATTGGCGGCGAGTTCTCGCATCTTTGCTTCTTGGGACGGCCAGACATATCCGTGGCCTGCTACTGCTGGGTCAGCGAAGGCAGCATTCACCACTGTAACGGGTGGGTTGGATGACATGGGGTTCACGGATGTGGCGGGCGAGGTGGGCGATCTTGGTGGGTAGGAGGCAAAGATGGCAGAAGCACCGTAAACGAGCTCTTCGAAGGCAGCTGCTATCCGGATGAATTTAAGGACCCAAAGACGGAACTTTGCGCGAACGGCGTCTTCACCACGTCGATCAGAGATGGCTTTCAATACACTGGCTATGAATGCTGCATCTCCAGTGGGGTCACCTGCACCAGAAGGAGCGGGCAGGAAGCCACTTGTGGGCGCACTGGCAGCTGAGCCCGTTGTCGAGGGGTGTGAAGCTGATACGGATTGCGCTTGTCCGTTGGCGCTCTGTTGGAAAAACAGCACACCCTCGGTCAAAGGAGCTTGTTCAATCTTGGGACTGATACGGATACGACCGGTGGGCAAGTCACACATCAGATCCCACCACTCTGTGTGAGTTGCAAAAGCCGGGTTTGTAACGCCGGCAATAAAGCCAGGGACTTTGAGCAGATCCTCGATCTTTGTGAGATCGGTGTAAGGGAAAGCGTGGCGGGTGAAGCCCCTCAAGAAGCCACCAGAAGCCAGCGAACACGCAGCCAGTACGGCCTCTGCTACTTCAGAAGAGGGCAGGTTATGGCCGATAAAGATGATGCGCTTCTGGGTGAGCAAGGCGTTGAGAAGGACAATCAGAGGATGTGTCAGGGGGCCGGAAGTGGTCAGATGAGGATGATGAGTTGTGAAAGGCTGAGGGGAGGCGGCGTGCGGGGAACTAAATGTTTGGATGAGCTTGATGAGGGAGAAGTCGCCGACCGTCTCGAGAGACAGGGCGGTGGGGATTTTGATGGGCACAGGGATGTTGTTGTATTTTACGATGGAATCAAACTCGTGAGTATCTCGGGGTAAGCCATAGCGCTGGCGCGAGTTCAGTTGGTGTTGTGATGGCGGCTTGTCTTCCATCAGCGTCTCGTCCCTGTCTTGCTGGACTCTTAGATGGACCATGGCCTCGAATTTCTCGATAAAAAGGTCCTTGACATCTGAAGCCTGCAAGATGAAGCGTTCCTGGAAGGAGAGGCGTGGAAGAAGCGACAGGTCCATGGAATTGACAGACTCGTACAGGCCAGCGAGGGTCTCGATAGTGGGAGTGCGAAAGTATTCCTCCAGTGCTAGCAGGAGCAGCGGCTTGTAGATGTGTAGGAAGGAGTGACGGGTGCAGACGGCCATTGCCTTGACGATAGCACCACGCTTGACGTTGGCATCGTGTTTTGTATTGACCAGGTTGAGCACGTAGACCAGCGGTGGCCCTTGGGTGCTCGTGATGGCGTCGTCTTCGGACTCTGCGTCTTCGGTGTCGTCGTCGGTGTCTGCGTCAATGTTTGCCTCGGCTCGTTTCCGCCTCTTTTCTGCTCTTCGCTCCTTCCGCCTGTCTTTCCGCTGCTGCATGTCCTCTTCGGGCGATTCGTCCTTGTGCAAGAAGAAGATGGTCCAGTCTTGGGCGCGGAGATGGGTCTGATCGGGCAGCATCAGTTCCGCCAGCATGTGCTCGTCACCTCCAATGGGCGAAGGATACTGGTGCTCCATGATGGACCCCGTGTCAATGTCAAACGACGCCACCAGAATGTATTCGACATGGCGTTCCGACGAGTCCTGGGCATGAGGGTACTGCGACCGCGGCTTGCGTTTGCGACGGGGCACAACCTGCGATCGCACCGAATGAGACAGCGACGGCCGCACAGGAGGCATGATTGTGGCCGACGGCATGACATCGTACGAAGACTGCTTCCGCGACGAGAAGGTCGTGAGCGACGGCCGGCGCCCGGCCGCGGTTGCCCCTGACATGATTCTTCCGTTCCTTCCTTTGCCTTAGCTATGTTCTTCCAATCATCCAGCGTCACTTCTGTCAAGTCTGTCGTTCCTGCCCTGTTGGACTCCTTGTTTCTCCACACCGCGAGCGGAGATAACCGCCGGGCTTTGTGTTTGCGAATGTAAACACAACAGGAGCCAACATTCACCAAGTCACCAGCAACTAACAGACATGGCGAGTCGCCTGGTCCCAGAGCTACACAGAACACAAGCTGACAGGATGCCAGTCGTCGCCGACCAAGTTGTCCTTCAACTCGCCCCGGGCCTCGCCCTTTCGCCGCCCCGACTCTGACGCACGCCTGCCTTCGCCCTCTACATCGCCTACAAAACCCCTCTCACCGTCGTTGTCGCCTGAAAAATCAAACCCTTTTGTGCGACGACCTTCACAACTGCAGACCAGCGACCGGCCCAGGAGCCCCTTTGCCCGTCCGGCCAGCAGACTCAGCATCGCCGAACCCTCGTCAAGACCTACGTCTTCCAGCTCGCTTGCCAATCCTCCGCTTTCATTCTCCCGCCGTGAGTCGCAGGCTTCAGTAGAGCACGAAACTTCTGCTCCTCCATCCCCGTCACCCGCTGCGCGCAATGTCGTCCATGACAGGCCATCGTCGCCTCCTGCACCCGTCACGCCAAGTTCGCCCGTCCATCTCCCTTCATCGCCAGCCGTGGCACCCTCGCCGGCAGTGTCGCCAGTCATGACCCGCCCCATGCGCCCCGCCGCCCAGCGAACCGTCACCTCATCCACCCAAGCAACCATCCGCGCCCCCGTCTTCGCCAGAACCACCTCGCGCGATTCCCTCGCCAGCGCCATTGCACCGAGACAAGCCTCGGCAGCCCCTCCCGCTCGCCCAAACTTCTCCAACACTCCTGTCCAAATGGCCACAGGACAATACTCTCACCTCCCCCAATCCCTGTTGCGCAGCATGCGCGAGTCCTTCGAAGTCCTCGATTCCGCCAACACCGGCAGCATAACCTCGGCCTCGGTGGCGGAAATGCTGCAGCAAATGGGCATGGACGCCTCCGCTCGCTCCGTATCCGCTTTTTTCCCCCCGGGCACCCCGTCTGCAATAACGCTGGGCCGCTTCTTGGACCTGCTGTCTGCGCCGCTGGCTGAAATGAGCGAGTCCTCGGAACTGGCTGCTGCCTTTGCGGCCTTTGACGTCGACGACAGCGGCCAGATCGACAGGGCTGAGCTCAGGGATGCGTTGCTGAACACGGCGCCCGAGCCTGGCGCCGAGGATTGCCGTATGACGGAGCAGGAAGTCGACGCTATCCTGGCTCAGTTCTCGGCCAGGCGCGCGTTTGGCGCAAAGGGCGTGCTGGGCAAGGAGCTGGGTATTGGGGAGAGAAAGAGGGGCGAGGTGTTTAGGTACCGGGATTTTATTTCAAATATCTCGGGGAGCGAGGGCGGTGCTCAGGGTGGTGAGCAGGTTGCTGCTTGATGATTATGATGATGACGTTTTTGTCCTTGATGTTCGGGTTCTAGAGCCTTGGTTTACACCCTTTTTCACCCCAGTGGGCAGGCACACAGCGATACTGGTCATGTTTTCATGTTGTTTCAAAGCAAGTTGAAGATATCGTTATTATACTTTTGCAAGGCTTCCATGCATCCATCCCATCTCGTCTCCTTCTTGTATACAAATGATTTTGCCTCTACTGCAATGCCAAACAGTACAACGCCTGTCCACATGCACCTTCCATTCCATGTCTTGTCATTTCGGCTGTCTTGCCATCATGGCCGCCATCCCGCTTGCCACAAACGCCGAGTAGCACCTGCCACAAACATGCAACTCGCACCAAATGCAAGTCATAAAGTCGTTTCCAGGAGCTTCGTAGCCATCACAAACAGCGCACGCAACGGGATGTTTGTGATTCGACCCCATACGCTGCCACAAATCGTGCTTGCGGAAACACTCTTTTTGCGAACGTCTCAACGGCAATGCGTGCGCCACGTGGTCCTGAGGTGCATCCTTGAAGGGATTGTTGAGCTTTGGTCGCGGTTTACGGCTTGGCAGTGATGAGTTTGACTTGTTGTTTTTGGAGAGATTGGTCTTGTCGGATAGGGGGAGGGATGGCGAGCTTTGTGCGGTCGAGTGGGGTGCATCGGCGGCGCCTGAGGTTGCTTGGTCGGTGGGGAGTGCCAGGTTTGCACATCTTTGCTGTGTGGCCGCATGCTTGGCTTGTGTCAGTAGAGAGTTGTCACGACTATTTCAATCGAGCACATACAACAAACAGACCAGCTCCTGTCAGGTTTTGACGGTGAGAAGGAGACAGGTACCGATCAGGCGAGGGAGTATGATGAAGGCGTAATCCATACTTGGTAGGGCTGTCTTCGTCAAGGAATGGGGGCGTAGGAAGCTGGATCTGAGGTGGAGGGACCGGAGTGAGCATGCCGCTTGGTTCATCGTCGAAATCAGGCTCTTGTCCAGAAGGCGGAGTCACACGAGTTGCTGTTCCTGTCGAGCTTGTATCTGAATCATAGCCAGCATGTTTGTTGCGCAGGCTCCTTGGAGAGTGGACCGAGTCGTTGAGTGTCTTGACAGTCGTCTCTGAGCCCGAGCGGCATCCAAGAGAGAGCCTGCTGTAGTTTACGTCACACTCTGTAGTGTCAAAGGGTGCCGTGGTCGTGTCTCCACCGGCCTCAGGCGCCAAGGTCTTGCCGGAAGGAGTGCGTGTACGTTTCAGGATGTTCAAGGACGATGAACGTGGCCTTAGCTTCTTGTGCGGTGTTTCGCTGATGTTCGTGGCTCTCGAAGGCGCGACACCCATTGCAGATTCGGGCGCCGAAGTCACTTGACTTGCTGCGCCGCGTCGAAAGCTGCGATGGGTGAACAGACCAAAAGGCGCCATGGATGGAGAGAGTGCGGATAAACGAGCTTGTCGGGAAGGAGGTTGTTGGTGTTTCCTTCTCTAATAACACGTGTGGATCGTTTGCCGTCAAACTCTTGCGACAAGGCAGTCGCCCTTGCATCCGAATCCAACATGGCCGACCAACGAACGCGCATTTACCCACAATCTGCAATTCCATGGAACAGTCGTTGAGAAATACATGTACTGTGTACTAACGGTGGTTGGGAGATGCTCATCAGATGCAATGGATCTGCACAACCTCGGAGCTAAAGGCCCCGCTCTGTTTGGCACGCGGCATGAGATGCAGTCAGCGCACTCGCATTCTCCGCCCATTGAACAAAGGATCAAGCAAAGACTGGACTACTAGTCCAGGCAGGGTGGTTTCCTTGAGGAAGCCTGGAAGCATCTCTTAGAAGAAACCGGGTTTTCTGGGACCAGCTTGTGATGCCTCTACCGGGACAATCTTGGTGCTCTGGTCTGCCGGAGGCTGTTGTGCTTGCGCCTGAGATTCCTGGTGCTTGACCTTGTTCTTCCACAAGGTATTGTCCGACTCGAGTTCTTGCATGACCTGCTCCCACTCCTTTTCCTTTTCCGGGTCCCCAGTGCCCAGGGTACGTTCAACGTCAACATTCTCCCCACGGAAAACACGTTGGATGGTTTCTCTAAGGAGAGCGATTTTGGCATCCGTCTTGCGCGTAAAATTCAAGCGCTCATTTCTCAGGGCAATCATTTGGATGGCATTGGACCCGATCAAAAGTGCCATGACGATGAAAAATGTTGCCGGATTCCAGTCTTTTGACTTCAGAGCCTGGGCCTTGTTCCGTTCAGCAACAGAAACGGGGTCATCGGGTCTTCTAAAGGCCTTTGGGATGACGGAGTGCCAGACTGAGGCGACACGAGGTATTGAACTACCGTGGGCAGGTCGCGTGGCCGAGGAAGCAAACATTCGGTGGCACAGAATCTGTCGCAAAGGAATCATGACGGGTCTCATGGTAAGGGGCATCTTGTGTGTTGGTATAGGTGGTCGCTCCTCGGTTCTGTTCTGTTGGTCTTGGGGATCTCTGATTTCTTCAATTTTCTGCTTTCATCGTTCCAACTTCCGAGGCTTAGGCATGCGGCATGGTCGGCATTCGGAACAAACGGGCCGAAGCGGTTGCTGCAGAGATGATAGGGCTCGCTCAGTTGTGCATGTTTCATGTTTCAATGTACGGCCAAGACAAGACATCATTGTTGCTGTATACCAACATGTCGCAACAAGTCTCTGGAGGATGCATGCAATAACAAATCCGTCTGAAGCGGTGCGCAAGGCACTGGCGACTCCGAATACATGTCCTCCCACCACGAGCGCTACTCTGCAGAGCCTCTTGACTCCGGCGCAAAACCACGATGCGAAACCGACCAAGACTCCGAGCAAGTCGACAAGTACCCGTAGACCTGCGCCGACAAGAGCAGCTAGATCAACAGCCGCTCCAGACGATGCGACCAAGCCCCTGTCTCCTCAGGAGCGTCACAAGCTGGCAACTCATGTCGTCAACATTTCGCTCAAAGTTTTGACAGACGCGGCCAAGACACGATCCGTTTCTCCCTCTTCATCTTCGTCTGGTACAAGAAAAGCGCCATCAAGCGGTCTTACGACGGTCGCTGAATGCGCTCGCATTGCTTTCGCGCATCTTCGCGCAACTCGCCCTACCACGGATGCGTCGCTGCAACTCGAAACAGGCATGCTTGCCTTGTCTTCAAGAGTCATCGCTCTAGGAATGGACACACTGGCAATGAAAGAGCTGCGCATACTCCGAGCACTTCTGCAAAAGAGATCCGAAGGCGCCAATCCACCACCACCTTCCGACAAGGAAACCCTTGCTACGCTGTTGCATCTCGAATGCCGCACAAACGATCCCGGTGTCATATCCTTGGCCGTCTCGTACCACCTGAACATATTGCGCCTCATTGTTGTTGCCGGTCGACCTGCTACCGTCGAAGCCTCGCTCCCTCATCTTCTCCTAGACAATGATATTTCTCCTGCGTCTCTACTTCTTCGCTCTGCCCAACTGCCGGGGAATAAGGCCAAGGCAGCTCGGCAGCTAGATACTTTATCAAAAGCCATCTTTTCCATGTGCCCCTCTCCGTCTACCTCGGTAGACCCTGTGGTGGAGAGCCACAAGACATATGCTTCTCCGGACGTTGTCTTCCGACTGCAGGTAACTGCACTGCTCATTCAAACAAAGTGGTGGCCACTCGCAGAACACAAAGCAGATATCCAAAAGGAACTTCACGACCCCCTCATTCGATACTTGGACGCTTATGGGAGGCGCGCTATCCATCGTGGACCCGAGGCTTACAAGGCGGCCATTGAATGTGTGGAGTCGCTCGTCGGGCCCACGACTGCAGGCGCGTCTCTTTCACCTGCCTTGTCCAAGGCTCTGAGCGCTCTTGCCGAATCTTTTGGCATGCAAGAGGAGGCTTTGCGATTTGTTGAGCCCCTGTCGACATTATGTGCACATGCATCCGATGGCACTAGCTCATTGTCCTATACACTCCGGTCCATGGCGCTGCGCTTAGAATTCAATGATCGTTCTGATATGCAGCTGATTCGGAAGCAGTTGCAACGCTGTGAGGCCGTCCTCGCAGAAACTGCGAAACCATCTCTTGCCACGGTAAATGAGACCTTGCAAGAGCTTACTAAACTGCGCAAGACAACTATGAAGCAGCTGACACTTGGTTCTGAAAACCAAAATACCTCCGAGATGGATGAATGTCTACTTGAATTATGCAGGGTGGCTTTTCTTTGCACAAAGATTCTCGCTTGGTGCCTTGATTGCTGTTGCGAGGAAGTTACGATCAAAGCTGTTGCTTCGAAATTGATCCTTCCTTTTGTCAGTTCTAGCATTTTCGCGTGCAGGCCTCTTATTCCGTCCTGCTGCCACACCGACGCAATCCAACAGGCTTTACAAACCTGTGCTCAGCTACTAAACACCATTCCAGAGCCGGACTCTGAGCATTTATTTGTCCATATCTCCAATCTCTACTGGCGCTGCTTCCAAACCCTAGCTCCCGGGCCGGACGAGCCTTCCACACAAGCGGTACAATGTCTCAAAGCGTCGATCGAAATCCTGCGTGATCGCCCATCTATACATCAAGAAACAGCTTTCCTTGGTACGAAGCTGGAGAAATATGGCAGTGTCACCAAGTCATCTGCTCTGTTTTCTGAATCTGTCCGCGTACACATTCGTGCAGGAATTCTTGGTGAACTTACAGAGGCTGCAAGATCCCAGCCATTGTCAGCCGCGCTTTCGGCACACCCAAAGGCGCAACTGTTGGAACGCAGCCTTCGACAATATCATACCATTTCAACCAAGGAAGACGCACGTGCTAGCTTTTTCGATGATCAAAACATTGATCCGCTAGAAAGGGCGACATTACTCGAGATTCAGCTGCCATTCTTCGAAGAACATCTGGTCAAGCCATCACACCGCCGTAGGATAGCTGCAGATTTGCAAGAGCTGTGCAGCATTCTTTTGGGCATATTCAGCGAAGTTGAACACCCGATCCGACGGGCACGGATATCTTGCTGGATACTGAGATACTGCAATGAGTATTCAGATATCATGGACGTCGAAATCACAAAGCAAGCGCTCGGGAGTAGCGTCAAACAGGAGAAATTTGGTCAAGATGACGGTCTAAAAGCGTACGCACCGTGTGTGAGATTATCTCTCTCCTTGTCACAAGCGCTGTACGCAGATGATGTTCCTGTCGATACTATCTTGAATTCGATACAGGAGCTCTCATCTATGTTGCGATCGCTGGACAACTGGGATGCGGTCGTGGCGAATGTTGACGACGTGGAAGCTCTGTTCCTGGAGTTGCGATTCACAGCTTCATTCCTGGCTACAAGGGGCAAAGAAGATTCTCGCCTCGAGGCACTTCGAATGCTTTCTCATATTTCTCATCTTCAGCCAAACACTGACACATCGTCTGTCCTTCAAGTATCGTCCCAGCTCGCATTACAGTTCATGCACCTGGGCTACTCTTCTGAGGCTTGTCGTATTTTGGAACAAGAGGAGATCCTCTCAAACGAGACTAGTTCTTCGATACTTGCGAAACTAGAGTGGAACCTGGCTAAAACTGAGATTTGGACAACTCTTGGCCAGATTGAGCTATCAGCGACCTCGATGATATCTGCCAGTGAGAGTATGCGACACTTCCCTTCAGTGGAAGATGCTATCAAATCCCAGGCTCAAATTGTACGAGCGCGTTACGCCTACGTCTGTTCAATGTTTTCCAAAAGCATCGGACAGGTGAAACAAGCCATGATCCACGCAAAACGATATGTCATGCTATGCCAACAGACACTGAGTTTTCTAGAACGGCAACATGCTCCGCAGATTTCATCGTCCCCTGTGTCTACTCCTACATCAACAGAAGCACTTACTAAAGCGATCAATGGTCTTAACATCTCAGAATCGGGACCCGCGTCTCTTTCGAAACCCAGGAACTATCCTGTTCGAAGCGCTGCTCTTGCTGTAATAGTGCCAGAATTGCTCAACAGCTTTTTGCATGTTTCAGAGATGTATGCACACCAAGGCATGCGGTCTGAAGCAATTTACTACCTGGACCAGGCAGACAGGGCAGTCTCGAAGCTCGGCGCGCCTGAGCTTTTGACTAGAATCTTGGTTCAGAGAGAAGCACAAGCTCACGTCGGAGGCGAAGAATCAAACAAACCCATCGATTCCACTGAAATTGTGGATTCCATTGACATGGTGAAATTGGGTATCACGCGGGGCGATATCTTCGCCGATGACGAAGAGACCTGGGAACATGCGCAGCTTGAATATGAGAAAGCCGAGTCTATGGCTGTCAGATTGGCAAGTAAGAATTTCAATGCGCAAATCGAAGAAGCTTTGAGTGCACAGCCTGCGAAGATTTCCGCTCGCAAGACTGCTGCGTCTCGGACGATCGCTCGAGCCGCTCCCAAATCGACTGCTCCAAAACCGCTCACAAAAAAGAGAGTGGTCAAGACAACGATCGTACGGTCAAAGACAATAGTCCCAACTAAGAATCAAGCCCAGTCAAATGTACCGTTATCGAGCTTGTGTGCCGCAGCACTCAGACAGCGCGGTCTTCTTCTAATCAATCAAGGGGAGACCGATGTTGGACTTGGGTTGTTGAAGCGGGCTGATGAAATGAAGTACGACTCGACTCAAGACATCCTGCAGCACATAGCCATGTCAGAAGGTCTCCTTCGCAAATTTGGCGATGAGCTGGCCTTGGACTTCACTTTCAACGTCCTACCTGAATCAACAATCTCGTTTCCAGCCCTGTCGACCGCAACAGGCAAAAAACCGTCAGCGCCCTTGACTCCCATGTCTGCCGCGAATTCAGTGACGCCCAAAAAGAACAATCGCCAAAAGAGTACAGATGAAGACTTTGCTCGCTTCCTCTGCGAAGCTCAAGAACGCATCGTGTCAATTCAACGAAAATCTACACGGACGGCTGACATGTCTGTTTTCCACCACTTGTGCGGACTGAATTCGAAAGCTATGCTTCTACTTTCAGCCATCGATTCCAGCATTTCTCCGACGCCATTACATCCTACGAGAGCTGCTTGTGCTATCGAGATGCCACGCATTGAAGCTATCTCTAGAGAAATGGGCACAGTCGAAGCTGAAAAAAGCTATTCAAACCACGATCTTGCAATTCAGCTCGTGACCCAGAATTCCGACGGTTACCTCTCCGCAGCAAGGTTTCAGAAAGAGTACATTGATATCATACCGAATGGCTGGACTGCCATTTCGATGACTCTGAGTGAGGATCACAATGACTTGTGTATTGTTCGATATCGCGCAAATCAGGCGCCATTTCTGCTCCGGCTACCTATGACGCGTAACAAGATGCAAGACATCGAGGATGCTGAAGAGTCGCCCACGTTCGACTTTGAATCTGGCAAGGCCGAGCTACAGGAGATTATCGAGCTGTCCAACTACAGTTGTAGCAAGCCTCCAAGCGCAATGACTACAGAAGCAAAGCAGAGCTGGTGGAGCGAGCGAGAAGCTCTCGACCTCCGTATGCAAGAGCTGGTCGTCAACATTGAAAACATCTGGCTTGGCGGTTTCAAGGGCATCCTTTCTCAGCATCGTAAGAATGCAGGATTGCTGGCTCGTTTCAGAAAGTCTTTAGATGGTATCTTGGATCGACATCTCCCTTCTCGGCAAGGCGTCAAAAGCAAGACAAAGAAGCTTACTCTGGATGTCAATATTTTGGAACTCTTTATCGGTCTTGGAGACGACAGAGATGGTGAAGTGGATATGGATGAGCAAGTGCTCGATTTGTTGTACTTTGTCGTTGATGTTCTCCAATTCAACGGAGAGCGAAACGCCTATGACGAGGTTGACTTTGACATAATGGCCACCGAGACAATGGACGCTCTGAGATCCTATCACGAAGCGGGGACCATGGATGAAGCCGGAAAAAACCATCTGATTCTCATCCTAGACCGCAAGTTACACGCCTTCCCTTGGGAGAGTCTGCCTTGTCTGCAAAGCGTGAGTGTGAGCAGAGTCGGTAGCATGTTGACTCTACGAGAGCGCATCGTCGTCATGCGCAGGCAGATGACTGGGAGCAGCAGCGAGGAAAAGTATTTTGTCAATAAGCAGTCTGGAAGCTCCATTCTCAACCCTTCTGGGGACTTGTCCAGAAGCCAAGCTACCATGGCGCCTCTGCTCGAATCTCTATCAAGGCCCCCAAAGTCATGCTGGAACGTCATGATTAACCATGTCCCTGAAGAAAAAGAGTTTGCAGCCGCACTATCTGATAAAAATATGCTCCTATACTTCGGCCACGGAAGCGGAAACCAATATATCGGCAACCGCACCATCAAGAAACTCGACAAGTGTGCCGAGGTGGTATGGCTTATGGGTTGTTCAAGCGGCAGCGTGACCGAATACGGCGATTATGAGCCTACAAGCGTACCACTGTCCTACCTCATGGCCGGCAAACATGTGGAAGGCAATACCGAAGACAACAGCACAGCCCAGAGAAGTGACGACAGAGGGGGTCTTTGCATGGCTGTTGTCGCCACACTCTGGGATGTGACGGATAAGGATATCGACCGCTTTTCCGTCCGGCTAGGCGATCACTGGGGTCTTTGGGACTCTACTGCGGCGACTATGTCTGGCGGGCCTTGCACAGTGAATAAGGATCTGGCGCCGCCGAAGACGCCGCGCAAGAGGGGCATATCGGTGCCCAAGACGCCGTCCAAGACGCCGGCTCGTACACCTGGCGGCAACGGGAGAGGCAGGAGTCGCTTCGTGATGAGGGATGATGAGGAGGGTGATGTGGAAGCAAAAGATGGGAGGAAGAAGAGTCTGGTGGAGGCAGTCATGTTGAGTAGGGAGGCTTGCCATTTGAGGTATTTGAATGGGGCGGCGACGGTGGTGTATGGTGTGCCTGTTTATCTTGGTGAAAAGAGCGGATGAGGGGATTTGTATACAAGGAGAAGCATTGGAGCGGCGTTTTTTTTTTCTTTTTTTTCTTTTTTCTTTTTTCTTTTTTTTCTTTTTTTTTCTGTTTGCATTGAATTGCCATTGTACTACTTTGCAGGTTTTGTTTTTCTGGGACGAGGATGACATGAAGAATGAGTTTTTTTTTTCTTCTTCTCAATATCGCCATTCTCGGAATGTCTACAAAGATACACAAAAACACACACAGATCTCAAGGGTTTCTCGCGGCATGGCTCAGCAAAGCCTCATTGTCACCAGCGCCCGAATTAGCAGACGCAACCACCTCCCTCTCCATGGCCTCGAACCCCTTCAAGGCCTCGCCGTACTGCTCAAACACACCCTCCCTGTACCCGTCGGCGACCTTCTTGACAAAGGCATCCTCATTCCACCTCTCGCCAATCAACTGCTCGAAGCTCTGGCCGGGCTGGCGCTCGCAACCCCACACGGCCTTGTAGGCACCGCCCAGCGCGCACGCATTGCCGCCGATATCGAGTTTGAAGATGCCGTCGACGCCGCCCAAGACGTCGCCGCAGATGCGGGCGATGGCGGGGTTGGCGGAGCCGCCGCCGACGAGGTAGACGCGGCGAGGCTGGGCGGGTAAGGGTTTGCCCGTGCTGGGGTCCGTGGTGTGGGCGGAGAGGAGCGACGAGGAGCGCAGGCGCAGCGACAGCATTTGCGATTCTACGATTGCGCGGGCGTCGGCGGGCAGGGTTTTGTCTGCCGGGAGGGCGGCCAGGGGGTTCTTGGCGGCGGGTGTGTAGTTGTAGCGCCATTGGCCGGCGCGGACGTTGGGGACAATTTCCGGGCGGGGGAAGTACAGGCCTATGCGCATGGGGTCCGAGGGGGAGGATTGCTGCATGGGGGGAGTGGAGAGGGCTGTGTCGTTGAAGTTGTCCCAGGAGGTGTTTGATTTGTCCTTGTTGATTGCGTCGCGCACGTGTTCGCGGGCCAGGCCGCCGTTCTTGTAGCACAGCATGAACATGTAGAGGCCGGCGGTGGTGGGGTGGTTCATGAAGTGGTAGTCCGGGTGGGGACGGTACTCGGGGGTGCTCATGAGGAAGGTAGTCGAGGTGCCGAGGGAGACCATGGCGTCCGAGGGCTGCAGAGGGAGGGCAAGAATGGTGGCGGGGTTGTCGCCCGTCATGGGGATGATGTTGCAGTCGGCGGCAAAGCCGTAACGCCGAACAAAGTAGTTGCTGATGTGGCCGAAACTGGCGCCGCCGTCTTCGGGCACGTGGCCGAGCTTCTGCTTGAGCTCTGCTGCTCCTTCCTTGCCTTGGGCTGCCAGAGCCAGGAGCTTCTCGTGCCATTTGCCCTCTTTGATGTGCCACAGGTTCATGCCCGTGACATCACTGATGTCGATGGGAGCGAACTTGCCGAGGAAAACAGAGGCCAAGAAGGAGGACACGAGCGAAATGCGCGAGGTTTCCTTGTAGTGCTCCGGGTACTTTGACCTGAATCTCATGATCTGGGGTCCGCTGAATCGGTGGTGAGCTCCGCTTCCAGTCACGTCGGCCAGGACGTCAGAGCTTCCGAGCTCGGCGTCAAAAAGGTCGCATTGCGTCTGAGTAGAGTGATCCTGCCAGTTGGGGCTGTGAGGATGGCTGAAGGCGCCTTTGCGTTCATCCTTGTCGGCGCTTGGCTCCAGCTGCTCGACAAGAGGCTTTTTGGGGTCGAGCGTGGACAGCAGCTGCTCGGCCTGCTCACTCCAAAATACAGTGCCGTGCTGCATGCCAGCGCCCGACACGCCCTTGACCCGCGAGAAGTCCAGACCATCGTCTCGTAGGCGTGAAAGGACCAGATCGATGGCCTCGAGCCACATGCCAGTGGGAGCGTAAATCTCGCCTTCTGCTGGGTTTGTTAGGACACCTTTGTGGACGCCGTACTTTTGGCCCAGATCGGCGTCAAAGTCGACTTTTGCTTCATGCTGGTGCTTGAGTTGCGAGTCCACAACCACACCTGTGGAAAGGCAGCGTCAATTGATGTTTTTTTCATGTTGTTGGTGGTATGTATACCTTTCAGCTGTTGTGTCGAGAGGTCAAAGCCCTGTGTTGGCTTGTCAGCAAACGGTCGGGCAGAGATGGTTTACTCGTCCTGCGCGTTACCAGGTACAATGGTCCGTTTGCTGCCATGATGTCTGTGTGATATTGAAGAGTTATCTAGAGTATAATCGGAAGTTCTGTGTTTTATCTTTTTTTTGCAATGATCCACAGGGAAGGGTAGCTAAGTCAGCAGCTTCGGAGGCGGTTAAATGCCATGGATAAATGCGGCCTTTCGTCACAGCTTTCAGGGCCTGCCACTGAGAGATACAGTATACATTTTTTTATTATGCCTATTCAGCCTCAGCTGCTCTATCCAATCTCCTATTCCAAAGCCGGACTGCCCCCTGGCTTCTCGTGGTGTTTGTTGGAAATGAGCGTGGGAAGGGGCGTGTTGGAAGCGATGACGTATGCGTCGATGATTGTTTCTTGGTAGTTGCCCTGTGATCGACGGTTCATGTTGGAGCAATTACAAGTACAAGTATTGGTTCATCTCTTTAACGACTACCTAATTACCTACTACTTATTTCTACCAGAATGGCATTCTTCGTTGTTGTTACCCCTAATCGCTGAGAATGTCGATAGCTCACAGTCATGGCGCAACAAGACGCGAATGAAGCCGTCACGGCAGTCACACCCCTCCCGCGTCGACTCACAAGTCAGCAAATCACTCTAGTCGATCGCACTCAGCCCGAGATTCAGACTGCGGGCGACTGCCTCGATGGCGACGACAGCGATGCAGCCGAGCCGTCTTTGCTGTCCAGGAGACGGACCAAGCAGAGCGTCCAGAATCGCATGGCCTCACGCAAATACCGCCACTACCGCGAAGACCGCTTTATAGGCCCTGGCGATCCCACCACTCCGGCCTCGACCGATACCTTTTCCAACGCAACTCCCGCCGGCAGGGTAAAGACAAGAGTACGAGGGCTGCTCAAGACGAGGAAACAGATGCAGCTGGCCCTGGAAGAGGACGCTGTCATTGACATGCTGTACGAGAACCAACGCGGCTGGTGGTTCTTTGGCATCCCCCACTTCTCGTCCAAAACACTGCTCAACTTCGACCCCAAGCCGTGGCTCAACTCGCACAAGAAGCCGAGTCCCGTCAACATCACGAATGCCCAAGTGCCAGACCCGAGTTGGGAGTGGGCCTGGTCTTCGTGGTTTGTCGACATGTCGCGCGATGTTGACGAGGAAGGCTGGGAGTACTCGTTTTGGTTCAGCGATGGCACTGCCTGGCACGGCACACATCCTTGGGGTCACTCGTGGGTACGCCGTCGGAGGTGGTTGCGGAAACGCGTGAGAGGCCAAGCCCGCGGACCTGGACACGCGCTCACTCCCGACTATTTTACCGTCCATTCGGCCAAGCCCGCGAGCGGCGCCAGCAGTTTTGTTGTCACTGAAGCAAAGCAGAATCTTGCCCAAGCCCAACACTCCTTGGAAGACCCCGAGGATGTGCGCGATATTGCATCTCTACTCAACAGTCTGAAGCGAGCAAAAATCGACCGAGAGAAAATAGTCCTCGTCCGCCATTTCATTGACAACGGCGGCGACCATCTGCACTACCTGGGCGAGCAGATGGAAGCAATAATGTCTCTCTGCATCTTCCAGTCCTCCCGCCGGTCCATTCTCTCCATGCTCGGCGAAAAGCTCACCCAAGCCGAACAGTCCCGCGACGAGCACGCCTCGCATGGTGAGGAAATCTCTGCGCAGCATCAACAAAAGATCCTAAATCTCGAGTCTGCAATCAAGTCTGCCGATGCCCAAGTCAAGCGATTGGAATACTGGAGCGATCTCTGCGACTTGGCTCGTTCGGGCAAGACCGCAGGCGCCACAGACGCAGACCACAAGTGGCATGACAACGAGTGGAAGGGCTTGGATGCCTCTGGGCCCAAGGTCACCACCACGAGCACGGCCAAAGAAAAGGGCAAATCGCGAGATGAAGTCGAGGAAGAAGCCGTTTCGCAGTTGAAGCCAAGTCATGAAGATGATGAGAAAAGGGGCCAAACCGGGAGCAAAGGCAAGAAGGCTGTGAGGATTGAAGAGGGGGTCAAGGAGAGTAGTGATGAAGCTCACTATACCACCGCTACCGAGAATGCGCATGTTGATTAGAACTTGTGAGTCTGCAGCTTCAATCACTCTACCTGATCATGTACAAATAATTCTACTGAAAAATTCTGCATCAACAGTAGTAGCATCATCAAGCTTCCACACACGCAGAATAAGCCTCTCTCTGTCACACCAATCGTTCTGGCAGCCTAGTGATTACTACCATCACGTCAAAACAGTATTAAGCGCTTTTATAGCACCTCCATCGCAACTTTTGTCATGGAAAAGATGCTCTTGTTTCTGCATCGTTCTTATCACTAGGTAACTTTTGACCTTTCTGTTCTATTAGTTCCAATCGGGTCTAAATAAGAGAAGTCATATACAGTATACATCATCACCCCTTCAAGTCAAATTGAATAGAGCAATAGCATCGAGACCGTTCCCTGTTAATTAGACATCTAATAAGCCAAGTCTCTCGACGGTCGTTGTTCTTATATTTGGTTGCTCTAATTATAGTCAAAAGCTGTCCAAGGTCCACTAATTAGGTCATTCAAGACTTTGGCACGATGGGTCCTGCATTTCCAGCGTTTCTAACCGTTCGTTTCTCCGATTCGCTAGCTGTATAAATCAAATCCAACATACCACGAATAAAGTCCCGGTTTTTTTTTTTTTTTTTTTTTCTTTCTATTTCTTTTTCTTTTTCTTCTTCTTTTTCTTTTTCTTTTTCTTTTTCTTTTTCTTTTTCTTTTTCTTTTTCTTTTTCTTTTTCTTTTTCTTTTTCTTTTTCTTTTTCTTTTTCTTTTTCTTTTTCTTTTTCTTTTTCTTTTTCTTTTTCTTTTTCTTTTTCTTTTTCTTTTTCTTTTTCTTTTTCTTTTTCTTTTTCTTTTTCTTTTTCTTTTTCTTTTTCTTTTTCTTTTTCTTTTTCTTTTTCTTTTTCTTTTTTGAGGAGACGTCATAAAAAAAGTCGAGCAATGAGCCGATGACAAAGCCGAAAAAGCAATCTCAAGCCCCGAAGTTCCGCCGTGTGGTAACGTCGTCTGGCTATCGCTACAAGATGAATCTCCGATGGTATTGCATGTATATATTCTTTGACGGCTCGAGATATGGCACATCCGGTTGAACCGATGACCATGAGGATACTTCCAGGATCTGCATTGTGATGAGAACGAGTTTGGATATGATAAACTCGAAGTTCTTTGATTATGTTCGCTCCTATGCATCTGTCAAGAACTTTGATTATGTTCGCTCCTATGCATCTGTCAAGAACTGCTATCCGCCGATCGCTACATAGTAACCTTGCAGGATGACAAATGGAAAGCTTCCTAGTAACTCAGGCTGTTGCCTTTCTTTGCAGGTCCTTCGGGTGCCCCTCTACAGTACGTCAGTCAAATTATGATGAGAAAAACAAAAGAAGAAAAAAAAACGCAATAGACCGTCAGAAGCCCAAAACTCACCTACAATCTCCCTTCCTACAGTTTATCCCCCTTCCTCCACAAACTCCTCTGCAAACCTCGCATTCTCAAAAACCTCAAGCTCATACGGGGACACATATGCAAGAATCTCCCCGACAGGGATATTGCGAATGTATTTGTTGCCGACCTGAACCGTATACATGATTCCGCGGTCCTCGAGCTCGCGGCTTGACTTTACTTTGGGGATTTGGCCTTCGATGGGTGATTCTGTCGAGAGGCGGGTGCCGAAGTGAGGGATTTTCGCAGCGAACTTGGTGAGGTTAGGAAGGAAAGTGGGAGGACGGTCGGAAGTAGCTGAAGTTGCTATGATAGTTTTGGAAGTGCTGGTGCTGGTGGGTAACGCAGCTTTTTCGAGGCGTTTTGGTCTGCTTGTGATATTCATACTGCGGAGCTGGTAAGGAGCTTTGCGAGTGACTTAGGTCTTGATGTTGAGATGAGAGGAAGACGCTCGATGATTGATGAAGATTGGTGATGGAAGATCCAAGGCTCATACGGGGGATTCTTGATATTACTATCTGTCATGCCATGATTGCTTCTACCAACTTCTACGGATCTTGGAAATTGGATAGACAAAGACTCTTTGAGATGTATACAACTCTTGTAGCAAACAAAACAGTCAAAATCGCAAGCAATCGCTGGAGAAAGGCAACTCCTCTCAAAAACTCAAGTCGCTTCTTGACCAAAGACAGATCCATGCGACAGAGTGGAGAACTCCAAGATAGCAGCCACTCTCCATGGTTCCAACTTTCGTGACAACAATCGGTCTCTATCCACAATTGCCCCTTTGTTGTTGACCACATGCCTGTATCCTTTGGGTCTCTCCTACGTTGTATTGCTGACTTGTTGTATACAATCATTCTCTCGTGTGTCTTTGAGCCTTCGCTGCTTTGAGATGCAGTTGGATGGAAAAGCACGTGGAAGAAACAATGGACGTGCGCCTTGATGTTTTGTCTCTGAGATTCGCATCCTGTCAGTTGAGTTTTGATGAGAATGCGCTGAAAGACTGTTGCACATACCTTGTCAATCCTTGGGGAAGACACATGGCTGCCCCAACTCCTTGCACTTCTCACAGGGAACGTCATCGTCGCCATCCACACAGGCAATGTGAGCTTTGCGGCAGTTCTCGCACGCCTTACCACGTGATCCCAGAAACACGCATTCCTTGAGCGATCGCGTGCATCTGTCGCAGGCAGTGCCGAAACCGCCACCACGGCAGGCTTCTCTCGCCTTGCGGCAGGTCTCACAGGCAATTCTGATGGATCCATGGCGGCTTCGGACGATGCCCCGAGCCTTTGGAAACACGCATAGCTTTCTGTTGTTGTAACATCTGTCGCAGGGAGCGCCATCGCCGCCGCCATTGCAGGCCCGTTTCTGGCTACGGCATTCTACGCAAATCGTACTCAGGTTTGACTGGTCGACTCCGCGGGAAGGACCTTTGGAACGTTTGCTTTTGGCGGCGCGTTTGCCCTTCTTCTTTTTCTTCTCCAGCGCGGGAGAAGTTAAGGCAGGTTCTTTGGTCTCAGTGGCGTCCATCTCAGCCATGATGGCATCTAACTTGTTGAAACTAACCCGCACGTCAGTAGTGATCTTGAATGATGATATATTGGGAGCTTACTCAAAGTTGCGATAGAGATAGGCGTCAATTTCAAAGTTGGCCGCCACGCTGGAAAAGAAAGTCAGTCAATGTTAGCATTGCCAGTGTTAATAGAGTTGACTTACATGGCCTGCAAATTGGGGTCCGCAATGACCTGATCAACAGTGGGCGAGGTGTTTAGGACCCAGTCGCCGAGGGAAGGACCTGAGTAGTTGTCGAGGCTTTTTGAGTATCAGTAGATGATTCCGTTTGCTTGAGCGAGGCTTGGAGAAGAACAACTTGGCCATGTGCTTTTTGGCACGGATTTCTGCCAACTCCGCCGAGTCCTTGCCCTCAAGCGTCCAGACGAGTTCTCCAGGGACGTCTTGTGTCTTCTTCATCTTGCATCGAGGATGATGAGCTCTGCACGCGGGATCTATGTCAGCAGATGATGGTTTACCGACCGGACGTCGACGCAGGCGCGGCAATTCACCTGGTTCGTACTTGTCTATAGCGACTCTGTAGACACCGGGGTGCAAGACTCACTGCGTAATGTTGTGATGTCGCAACCCCGTACCGCGCAAAGCGTGGACCGCCCAGCGCCAGTCGACATGGCAGCCAGAGTCTTGCTCAGACGAATCGTTTTCAGCTCGAACATTGTATCTGCTGTTGTTAGTGGCTTAGTTTTGGATTGGACGTTTGAGAACGTGAAATCGAGTGAAGGAACGCGAGAAAAACTCCTAAGAAACCACTTGGGGAAAATTTGGACTATTACATGCCCTCGACGCTCCAAAACACAAGGTATTTGCTGCCAACCTTGAGAGATCCTCGATCGAGTTACTTCCTTGTCCATGATGATAGAATGGAGAGCTTTATCACATTGCTATGCCATAAATTTCAGTAGTGCAGCATTCAGGGGTCAGAATCTTCTGCATTTCAGGGGTAAAAATATCAAGTTGCTTGTGACATGTACCCAATGCTGTTCAAAGAAGGATCCTCTTCACTGCAAAACAAAAGGGAATTTCTATCAGTGAATCTGTGAACTCCCAATCCTCTGCCCGTCTGCATTTATGCGCTTCCTACAAACATGACAGACTGCTGGCCAACCCGTTCAGGCGGAAAGTGTCTAGAATGTAATGGTCAAATATTAGTACATCTCAGAGGAACCAATTGAAGGTTTGTCCAAGTCTGTGCAAGCATGATATGCAAAAAGATGTGCTGACAGAGAATCATGGTGTACCACCGCGAAAAGCTGCATAATGATGCCCTTCGGAGGACTCGACCTCACAACCCTTCCAAAAGCGGTCTTGTTGCCAACACTCGCTTTTTTACCCCCTACTATGCTCCCTCCTCGAGGATTTACTGCTGTATCTTGATCTTGCAAAAGGGAGGAGATTTTTGGCAAAAAAAATTGAAAAAAAAATGAGCTCTCTTCGTGATCGATATACCATGGATCGTACCTGTCTCCCGTAGGACAGGCCAGGAGTGTTGAACTTCGACCGTCCCGAAACCACTAGACCAATCAGTCATCAGAGTGGCAGAAGTCCAAACTCGAAGATATATATGGCACATACTCAATGCGCTTTCCTCTGAAGATTGGAATCCATGTCTTTCCAGAATTCATACGGCAATTGAGATACAAAACTTGAGTGATGTTTTTGTGATATACATCGGCTTACCCATCTACCTACTAGTTATGTATGTATTTGACTGTGGGTTATGATTTTCTTGTCAAGAGCGAACTAGTCGTGCCAGTGAGTCTGTCGATTCTGAAATATGTCTTTGCCTATCTAACTATCTAACTCTGTATCAGAACATCCTTGAGTGATTGATGCTCGATTCTCCTGCGTCTGCGCACCATGTCACTCTGAGCTGTCTGCATGCGCAGCAACTTGCCGATCACCAGGCTCGCTGGTACCAGGATACATGATCAAAGACGGGATTTGGCACAAGTTTTGTCAAAAGACAGACAGAGGGAAACACAGAGCGGGTAGAAGTAGCAAAAAGAAAAACAAAACTTGCCAACAGTGACCACCCTCTGAATTGAGCCCCAGGACCTAAGCAAAAAGAAAAAAAAAAAGAAGAGGACCCATGCCAATGTTTACCACTAGCTATCCATGATGAGATTGTACTTCCCTAGAGCTCTCGGCAGTCCCGTTGCTCGGATGCGTGTGATAGGCCTAAATTTAGATGGGACAGATTTATGAGAAATGAGGTATACTGTCAACACAAAAAAACAAAAGAGAGAGAAAAGGGGGACAAGAGCTTCCGGCCGAAATGTTCCCAAGCGCATCTTCGCATCCTTCGTATTCTGAATCTTTTAGTACTGCTTCTTTTGTCCCGAATCGAGCTTCTTGACTGCGAGCTGACCAGAAGGATGACAGGTGAAAGTCATGTTTCGCTCTTGGAGGGGGTATGGCAGGTCAGGCGAGAGACGCTGACGACATGAGGCATGCGTCAAAGGTTTCTGCGTCTACTAGTTAGACTTGGCTATCATGTTCTCCTGATGTGCAAGTAGTATCATCTTGAATGACCGCCCAGATCAGGACTTGGGGTCCGCGTATATCTAGAAATGATGAAGATGAACCGGGTTCTTTACGATTGACGTGTTGACCAGTTTGTTGATCGGTGGGTCTTCGAAGAGCGCGATTCTGATATCACTCGTGCGTGGACTTTGGCCTCTTGATTCGTGTCCGATAGCATGCATTGGCTTACGATGAGACTTGAGATTTGGACTCAATACAAGCACGAACTGCTGCTTCACATCTATCAAATAGCCAACTCATGACTGACGATAATCATGGCAAAGGGACGATTCTGCGGTTGATAAGGATGACGCTGAGGCAAGGTGTTCGCGCACAGCAGACCCCTGAAGAGATCTCGTACACTCAAGAGCGGCATTTGACTGGAAAAAAAAAAGAAAAAAAGGTTTAAGAAAGAAATGGCCACAATAAATCTGCAGAGAAGCGCAAAAAAAAGGAGAAAGAGGGGGGAAAGAGGTCAAAAAAAAGAGCAAAAAACTACGTAGCCCACTTGTAGGAAAAACACGAGGAGCTCTACACCATCGGGGCTCGAACTCGAGGTGGCAAGTGTTTTTATCAGGCAGCCTCATCCCACTGTACCACATGCGCAGAAAACACTGCGTGGATTTTTGAACGGAGCCCTTGGGAGCACTGACTGGGGGATTTGTGGTTTGATAGATATGTAAAGGCTCTTTCGCATTCAACTGGCACTTAGCCCCTTTTTCCTTCCTTTTTTCTTCTTTTTTCTTTCTATCTTCGGGAAGCGCGCGATCGCAGGGTCCCACGGCGTTCAAGGCGACTGCAGGAATGACTGTAGCACCAGGAGGAAAGCGCAAAGCTCAAGCGGGAAGCGCACGATGGCAACAACTCTCGCCGCGGCCTAGACTCCACAGACGTTCCCGCGCATACAGTCATAAGGCCCGGTCTACATATCTTCAAGCGGTTGTAACAGCACAGGAAATTGGAGTTCTGGCTTGGTAGCAATGTCACGGCTGCTTAGCAACTAACCCCGAAGTTCTGTGGGACAACAGACTTCCTTCAGCAATAGCATGAGCTGCAGAGATCCTCATGTACTCTCCTTCTCGGCGTGTTCTGCTGCTCTCGGGCTTCCTCGTCGCTGTCTCCTTACCGGCTCTTAAGTTGCCTGCCTATCTATCGAAGGAAGATGCACCAGAAGTCCTGCGACGAGTATCTCCAGCATAGTTTTGGGAAACACACGGGCAATTTCGATATATATCCAACCTTGAAAGAAGGTGTGGAGGAGGGCAGCGAAGAGATATGATTATTCCATGACAGGACTATATAGAAAACACTTTGGCTGAGCATGAACCATAAAACGTCAAATAAGAAAGTCAAGGCGCAAAAGATACTGAGTGCCAGATCATTCAGAACTCTCTTTCGTGGCGATCAGCTATTGTGCTCTGCTTCAAGGCCACGGAAGTGTAGACAGTAGAAAACTTGGAGACCGCCGAACTGGTCGCAAGGGACGCACATCCTTCTTGCCAGAACGCACTACCACAGTTGAGACGACCTTTCTGTGCTGGAGCGCGTGCATGGTTCCCTTTGCGTACTGCCGCAACTTCAGTGGGCAAAGTTTGTACCATCGAGTAGGATGTACTGCGAGCTGACGACCCACCGGCAGAAATTACATCCACTACGCGAGATTGCAGAAGAATGACCATAGCGGCACCTGACAGATCTTGGCCAGGGCTGCTGTTGGCATTGAGATTGCTGATGAATGTGCATACACCTTCGTAGTAAGAGACAGCCAGACAACTTGTCCTGGAAGAACATGCGTTGCCACAAGTCGCAATGTCAGGATACCCTGTGAGAGAAGAGATGTTGTTGCTTCCCAGGAAGGTTTGGTTGCACAAAACGCCGTACTCGTGGCCCGACGAGTCGAGATAATGATAGCCGTCCGAGGCTGGACACGTGATATCGAGCGGCAAGGCAACGTTGATGCCGGCGTCATAATTAGCAACTGTGAGTGTCGAGAAGTATGTGCAGACTCCGGATCCCGCATCCCAAGACGTTCCGACACAGCTGACAACTTTGTGGCATGAGTTGACGCACGTGGCAAAGTCGAGTTGCTTATTTGATCTAATGACAACACGAGATGGCGGTTCACGATTGACAGCAAAACTATGCAAAACATGTGGCAAGTTGATGCGCTTGTGAAGTGCTGATCCAGAGTTGCAATGCAGTTGATAGCTCCGCCCGGCTGGGTCAACGTAGAAGGTTTCATCATCTTCAGGACAAGTGAATACCGACCTGGATCGCGACATCGAGGAAGGAGCACCCGCGGCAGTTGTCTTCGTGGTGGTAGTGCGTGGGAATGAAGGAGTCAATGTGACTCCGATGAATGCCACTCCAGCGTAAGATGAATAGGATGTGCCTCTAGTAGAACTTGCCGAAGTGTCGGAGCTCGATACAGAATCCGGAGTGGATGTGGACACGCCCAGAGCGGCAGAACTCAGGGCTGTGGCCGACGAGGTAGTTGACGTGACTGTGCTGGTACCTGTGCCCGGCGTAGGTGTAACATATGTAGTTTCTGACACGGCAATGACAGTGGATGCTGTTGAAGTCGTCAAGACTGGTTGGATAATCGGGGTGGAGCTGATGAGAGTGCTCGATGACACGGCCGCCTGGGCACTTGATGTGAGTGCCAGAGTGCTACTCGCTGTGGCTGATGAAATTTCGATGGAAGAGCTCGTAGCTGTCGTTGCAGTCGTTTGAGACGTCGCCGTAGTTGGGCTAGTAGCGGTCGTCGGAGTGGTAGCAGTAGTTGCAGTCGCTGGATTCGTTGCAGTTGTTGGAGTGGTAGCAGTCGTCGGAGTGGTAGCAGTCGTCGGAGTGGTAGCAGTCGTCGGAGTGGTAGCAGTCGTCGGAGTGGTAGCAGTCGTCGGAGTGGTAGCAGTCGTCGGAGTGGTAGCAGTCGTCGGAGTGGTAGCAGTCGTCGGAGTGGTAGCAGTCGTCGGAGTGGTAGCAGTCGTCGGAGTGGTAGCAGTAGTCTCAGTTGTTCCAGTCGAAGGGGTAGTTGCAGTCATCTGAGTAGTAGCCGTTGTGGGCGTGGTAGCTGTCTTGGGTGAAGTTAGCTCCGAGTTCATCGACGAGAATTGTGACGAAGAAACGCTTGAACTCGAGGAATATGAAGAAGACGACGAAGACGACGAAGACGACGAAGACGACGAAGACGAAGACGAAGACGAAGACGACGAAGACGAAGACGAAGACGAAGACGACGACGACGAAGACGAGCTACTGCTCGAAAGAGCCGAGGCAGTCATCTGACCAGCCAAATCGCTTGCAACCGACGAAGCTGTCGATGATACTGAAGAGGAAGCCGAAGAAGAGCTTGAGGATGAACTTGAGGATGAGCTGGATGATGACGAAGATGACGAGCTGCTGATGGACAAAGCTGAAGCAGTTATTTGGCCTGCTAGTTCGCTTGCGGCTGATGACGCTGTAGACGATACAGATGAAGATACCGAAGACGAGCTTGAAGACGAAGCTGAGGAAGAGCTTGAAGACGAAGCTGAGGAAGAGCTTGAAGACGACAAAGAGGAGCTGACCGAACTCGATGAGGACGATGACGAGGATGAACTACTGCGTGAGATGACCGAGGCAGTCATCTGGCCGGCTAGTTCGCTTCCAATTGACGATCCTGTAGACGACGCTGACGAAGAAGCCGATGATGAGCTTGAGGATGAGCTCGAAGATGACAGGGACGAACTCATGGAGCTCGACGAGGAAGAGGAAGAAGACGAGCTACTGCTTGAGAGAGCTGATGCTGTAATCTGACCGGCCAAATTGCTCGCATTTGACGAAGCTGTGGATGACGCAGATGATGAAACTGAAGACGAGCTTGAGGAAGAGGATGAGGATGAGAATGAGGACGAGCTCGAGGACGATAGAGATGAGCTCGAAGACGAGCTTGACGACGACAGGGATGAGCTAACAGAGCTCGAAGATGACGAGGATGACGAGCTGCTACTTGATAGGGCTGAAGAAGTGACCTGACCAGCTGAGTTGCTTGCGACTGATGAAGCAGTCGAAGAAAGTGACGACGAGACGCTTGAACTGCTCGAAGATGAGGCGCTGGAACTACTCGACGACGAGCTTGATGAAGAAACGGACGAGCTCACAGAGCTCGAGGACGACGATGAAAAGGACGACGAGCTACTGCTTGATAGAATCAAGCCAGTAGCTTGACTAGCCTGGTTGCTAGCGACTGACGATGCTGTTGACGAGACAGAGGATGAGGAACTCGAACTGCTTGAAGATGAGGCACTCGAGCTACTCGAGGAAGATAGGCTGGAGCTTTGCGAGCTGCTGGAGCTAGAGGATACCGAAGAGGAAGAGGAGGCACTTGAACTGCTTGATGAAGACGAGCTCGAGGACGATAGAGATGAACTTGCAGAACTCGACGATGATGATGACGATGATGAAGATGATGAGCTGATGCTCGAGCCAACAGAAATACTAGCTTGACCGGCCAAGTTACTGGCTACTGACGACGCAGTTGACGAGGCGGATGACGAGACACTCGAGCTGCTTGAGGACGATTGACTCGAGCTCTGCGAACTGCTGGAGCTCGACGAAGCCGAAGAAGAGGAGGATGAGGAAGAAGATGATGATGACGAACTGCTGGAGAGCGCAGATGAAGTAATCACACTTACTGTAGATGAGGCAGAGGAAGAGGCTGATGAAGAGACACTTGAACTGCTGGAGGACGATTGACTGGAACTTTGCGAGCTGCTGGAGCTTGAAGAATACGACGACGAAGACGACGCAGAAGATGATGATGATGATGATGATGATGATGATGATGAAGATGATGATGATGAAGAAGATGATGAAGAAGATGATGATGATGATGAAGAAGAAGATGATGAAGAAGATGATGATGATGATGAAGAAGAAGATGATGAAGAAGAAGATGAAGAAGAAGACGACGAAGAAGATGAGCTGCTGGAAATCGAAGAAGCAGTAATCTGACCTGCGTATGCAGAGGACGATACGGAAGAGGAAATTGACGACGAGACACTTGAACTGCTCGAGGAGGATCGGCTCGAACTCAACGAACTGCTGGAACTTGACGAAGCTGATGAAGAAGAGGAAGAAGACTGCGAGGAGGTTGAGGAAGATGAAGCACTGGCAGTTATCTGGCCAGCATAGGCACTTGCTGTGGATGATGCAGATGAAGAGACCGAGGATGAAGAGCTGCTGCTGACTGAAGACAAGCTGCTACTTGTGGCACTAGATGCCGAAGATGACGATGACGACGAAGCGCTGGACGAGGAAGAAGACGATGAAGAGCTGCTGCGACTGCTTAGGGAGGACGAGGTAGCGGTGGTAGATCCCGTGTACACCACGCTACCGGCTGAATTGGTGGTGTAGCCAGATGGATAGATTGTTGAAGTAACAGTGACGGGGCATGTCTCTGGATCTTGGGTCAGTACACGACAACAAAGCAAGCAAATCAGAACTCACGCGAGGTAGCAGTGGTCTGCGAAGTTGTGACGGTGGGAAGGGTTTGTTGAGTAGTCTGACCGGTGACCGCAGGCGACAAGACCAACGCAAACAGGGACAAAAATAACGATTGACTGGGGAACCTCATCTTTGCAGCAGACAGGACGGCTCACAAGTCGCCTTACTACCAGTAAAAGCGAGCGTCTGTACGTGACGAAGATGTCTGCAAAGGATTCTGCGAAGTCATACGAACTCTTGAGATCATGGGCAAGTGGAGTGAAAACATTGCAAGGAATGTACGCGTCGCGCTTTGGTTCTGAAGAATGCTTAATCAATGATCCTGGGCCATTTAGAGAGTGGTTATCTGTTAGAGATTATTCGTCTTAAATACAAGCGTTCTGCCATTTCCATTTCTTATGGGCTGACATTGGGCAGTGGCGCAGGAGAAGCCATCAGATCTTTCTCTCCCGAGGTTCTCGTCAAAGATTTGCCTATAGAGTCGTGAACTCTAGAGTTGATTTGACATTCCTTGAACAAGTACTGTCAGCAGTTCTCAAAGAGAGATGGCAAAAATTCCCTCGTCTTGTTTTGAAGAAGGATCATGAGTTGGACGAGCAATCTCACTCAATTCTCGAGTTCTGGAAGAACACTCTCCTCCATATGTTCCGCCATTCGAACCGCTCAATTTGGACTTGGTCATTGAGAATGATGCAAGGGAGTTGCAAACACGAAGTACCTAGGTAGGTTCTGTGCTTCGCCGAAAAACCGAAGTTTAGCCATGCGAGCACTACGGCCCTGCTTCGTCTTTAACGGACCACCTGCATATCTTCTCTCCTTAGAATGAAGAAGCTCACTCTTCTAGATCGTCTACGATCAAGTCGAGTAGGGCTTAGCACTGTTCGTCTAAGAGCTTCATCATGTTGCCTCCACGGGAAATGGTCTTCCCTAGTTTCTCCTTGATCTCCGAAGAGAGCTTTAGTTCCAGCAGTGAATTTTAGTGCTAGAGTGCTGATCTCTAGTAATTCCGTAGTGGTGGCTGCCGTGGCCTTGCCCTTGCCTTTTCCTTTATAGGTTCCTACGTCGGGATATTCGTCTAAGGTATAGATGACGTTAGTGGTCACCTAAGGCTTTCCCTAAGTTTATTAATAGAGGTGCATGGAGTCGATTGCTGCGACTGCCTGTCCGAATTCCTTTGCGCTAAGATGGGGTTTCTCGTCTACTGTGATTGCCTCTGGCGAAACGATGCTGGGAGGACCACTAACGGCGGAGCGAGAGCGCTGCTGGGTGCTGGCGGCGCCAGCAGAGCCAAGTCTAGGGATGATTGCGGAACCGTCGGGAGTGCGCACGTCGTGCGAGGCATCTACGCCAGACTGGACACGGCCACTGGAACGGCGGGCGTGTCGGCAGGCTGGGCGCGACGGACAGCAGGAGTGCGGAGGGGATCACTGGAATGAACCTCGCGCTCGCGGCGATCGCTGCAGGGCCGAGGGCGGCGAGAAGGGTGTCCAGGTCACGGAAGGGTGACAAGGAACGGTCCATACGGACACGGCGGCCAGCAGTGCCGAGGTACGAAGAGTACCGGAGCTCGGCTAAGGCATACGTATCGCGAGCGCGAACTACGTTATTTACGTAGGGAATAAGCGTAGGTAGTACGAGATCGTAGGTCGCGCGGCTGTAGGCATAGCGCTAGTAACGCTTACTTATACCTACTTTAAATCGGCCGTCGTAAGCGGCTACGAGAAAGGTTAGCGTAAGTAAGACGTAGGTGTAGCGTATATATAGAAAATGAAAAACTCACCTATATTAGGGTCGGAGAGATAATAAACATACCGTTTATAAATGTTGATTATTAGAGCTTCTATAGCGCCGGCGGGGCGCTACGCGGGACGCTAAGGAACCGGCGAGATTTTAGCCGGCGACATAGGATCGTCCTCGTTACGTTCCGTATCTATAGGAGAAGGGGCGCGGGCGGAACGAGTAGCGCGAGTAACGCTACGACTACTAGTCGGGCGGGCGGCGCGGGTAGAACTACGACCGCGAGACGAGCGAGCCGGAGGTACGGCGGAGCCGCGGGTATACTTCGAACGGCGAATAGGAGTAGGAGGCGATAGAGTAGGAGGTGACGGAGCGGGAGTCTTAGGAGTAGGGGACCGTAGGAAAAGCTCGACGGCCTAAGCCGTTTCGAGGGCTAGACGAGTACGCTCGAGGTCTTGACGGGCCTTAGTACGTTAGTCCTTAAGTGTACGGAACGTAGGGGGCGCGTCCGTCACGAAGTCGCTAGCGTCGGCGGCAGTAGGAGGGACTTCTCCGTCGGAGAGGGCCCTAGTCATGACGGATAACAGAAGAAATGAAAGGACGGATTTTCAAGTTGAAGTTGTTAGGATTGATAAAAAGTGACCGTGGGCGCCGATCTTTCAGGTCTTAAAGTCCGGGACATTACTGACGGGCTTCTCAAATTGCCGGAGGTTCTCTGATGGTTCGTCTTCAATAGAGCAGCCCAAATTAATATACGATGAACTTCGAAGAGAGTGATATCGTCGGCGGTGATTGTACGGAGAGGTTGGAGTAAATCTTGAAGATTCGGGACCAGTGACGATCAGGGTCAGTGGCCAAACCAAGTGATGATTTTGTCGTCAAGAGGAAACAATCCGCCGTAGACGAGCAGGAAGCCGTGTATATATATAAAGTGACGAAACCAGGGAATGCTTCTGCTTTGGCTGATGATTCTGATGCATGCTCCCAGTGGAAGCCGATGGTTCTGGTGGATATGACGATGATGGCGAAGCTGATATAAACGCCACTAAAGCTCGTGATGTGCTAGAATGGTGGGAGAAGTGTGAAGCTAGAGCAGCAGCAGCAGAAACGCCTGCCTATATAGCCAGATCAAGTTTGTCAAACGTGATCGAGAATTGCCATGTGAAAGAAGGAAAACAGTGTGATCGGAAAAGAATGCTGTGAACAAGCCTCAAGCATGCAAAAGCAAACATGTTGGAAGGGAAAATTCAGGACGGAAGTGAAATGAAAGTGGCAAATAGAAGCAGCAAGAAAGCAAGCAAACAGGGAAACTCACGAAGGATCATAGCATACTCGACAGAAGAATTGCTTGAGCAAAAGGGAAAACAGCAGTGGTCAAACAGCCACAAAGGCAAATGATAAGGGTGTCTAAGCAAGGCTTACATTCACTTTGTATCCAACGTAAAACCTACTTAGGTCTCGAATACGGGCTCAAGGTGATGCCAATCACCCTTGTCTCTACACTCCCAGTAGCCAGTCTTGCCCGAGGAAAGCCTCCAAACCTCCTCGTCACCCTCATCACCTTTGACCAGCTCAAAGAATTTAGGCTTCCACTCATCGCCATGAGATTCAAACACCTTTCTCCTCGCGCGCTGGCGTTCTTCCAGTCTCGCTTTGAGTGCTTCCGCTTCATCGGTCTTGCCGTCTTCCAAAGCACGTTGGTCAGGTCTTAGACGAGAATCCGTGGGTGCGAGGACTTTCTTGTCGTCACCATCGAGTTGGTTCAGAGCAGCGGCGAAGGAAGTGTAGCCGAAGACCTTAGGGGCGTTGGGCACAAGGGGGCCAGCATTCCAGATTGTTTCGCCGGTGTCTGTGCGTTGCAGGCTTTCTGTCCATTTGCCTGTCAAGGTTGCGGGAAGAGGTTTTGACGAAGCTGCATCAAAGAACTGTGTGGTACACTCCTCGCTTCTGCCAGAGAACAGTCCACCTGCTTTGAATGTGATGACTGCTTTCTGTCCAGTGGTTTCATTGACAACAGTCATGCTCTCAACGGGTTCAATATACTTTTCTCCAGCAATAACGTTGCGCAAGAAACAAGTTGCAAGAGTCCAAGAGTATTTCTCTCCATCCACATTGTGTAGCACCAGACGAACTTTGCCTTCTGTGTTCAATTCGGCACTCTTTCCCCAAAACTTTTGTGTAGGCTGCTGAGATTGCGAGATTGACCAAGCAGAATCCAGACTGTCAGCTTGGAATGCCATTCGAACAGGACGATGGCAGACTTTCTCAGAAACAAAGCGGAAGCCTAGGTCGGAGCGCACAAGTTCGTAAGTCTCTCCCAGCATTGGATTGAAAGGCTTGCGAATTGCTCTGTCTTTGACACGATTGCTGGCAAACATCGAGATGGCAAAGGCGGCAATGTAAATCAAACGATCGATAGCTTTGTCAGGAGAGGTCAGTGATGAGGCTTTGTGCAGTAAGGAGACAGATTCAAGGGGTTCGGCGAGACGTTGGAGGGCGGAAAGTGGTTCGTTTGCGGTGACAGGCATGCTGACTGTACTGAGGTCCTTGCCAGCATTTTTTCGGAGGAAGCCAATAAGTGATGGCGGAGGTTGTTTGGGCGGAGCGATGGTAGTGCGATAAGTTTTCTGTGGCAAGGGCGTCTTCAATGGCGTAGGCTTCACGGGGAAGAGCGAGTTTTGCGATAGATCATCTTCTGCAGGATCAGAAGGAAGGATGGTAGTATCGCCAAGAGTGTCACTGCTTGTGTCCGAGTCACCTGCGGTGGATGCGGTGTCTTGGAACTCTCGACTGTCATCATCACGGGATGCTTCACTAGAGCGTCTGATTTCCAGGAGTTGGGTGGGCGCGTCCTCTGCGTCAAAGAACTCTTGTGATGACACGGAATCGATGGACATGCGAGAAGCGGCGGGTGCAAGAAGGTTTGGGTTGTAGGGCGAGCGACGTGCCTTTGTCTCTGCAAGCAGAGCCGAGAAATCGTTTACAACACCATCGAGATCGCGAAGGAGAGCGAGGCAGCGTTCATGTGTCTCTTGGATGGTTATGGAGGTGCCGGGGGGAGGTTGGCTGGAGCGTGCAGGCACAGGAAGGGGCGAGGTCGGCTTTGAAGTGGGAGAAGCAGCACCGTCGGGGACGACAAGCGATTGGCCCGAAGTTTTGCGTTTGAACATTCCTGGCGCAGCGTTGATGCTGTTGGCACTGGATCTGCGTTTCCAGAATGGACGTCTTCCAGAAGAGACGGATGCCGCGTCGCCTTCTGTGAAGAAGCCATTCGAGTCGGCCGATGAAGCGATCGAGGGCGACATTTTGGTGTCGGTGTCCTGGGCAAGACGGCGCAGAGCATCGCGAGAGCCCGAGATTCTGCTGACAATCTCCTCGGCTCGTTCCCATTCAACTGATGTGACAGCAGCGTCGGGAGTGCCATTGGCTTGAGAGCGAACCTTGTTAAGCACGGCCGGACTGGATGGACCCGAGACAGCAGTCGCCGAGGCTCGCTCGAGGGCTTCTTTCCATTCCTCAAAGTCCTTGTTATTGGCGGCTCGCAGGTGCCACACCTCAGCACCCGAATCAACCGAGAATTCGCGCGTCTTGGAGTTTGCTCCCACGGCGACCAGGGACAAAGGCACAGCTCCACGCAATGCCGACGAACGGCTGTTGCGGTAGTAAGACAGAGTGCCCGAAGTAAAGTCAAGCGAGAAGAAACGACGAGCCGGAGTCTGGCCCTTCTTTCTGCGTCGTTTAGAAAGCGTTCCGCTATGGATGTCGTGGGGCACCAGAGACTTTCGCAGATCCGGCCGGCCGCCTCTTATGGTGCTATTGGGAGTCTTTTCCGGCTCTTGTCCAAGTGATCCATCAAAGACTTCTGAAGCACCGAGGTGCGGGCTGGCCTTGAGGCCCAGCATGCTCGGCTGCTTCTTGATTTGTGCGCGAGACTTGGGCGGAACGTTGGTTGGATGTGTCATGATCACCAGCGTGGCAGTCTTGGACACGGTCTTGCTGAAGGTGTTGTCAAACACCAGGCCGTACATTCCTTCCTGTCCCGGCGTAACGTTGTACGTGCCTACGCTGACCTGGTCGGCCTCGCAGTTTCCAATCCACTCGACACAGCGCAGGCCAATGTTTTGTAGCTTCTCCATGACCGTCGTGGCCTCGTGCTTGGCCACGGATCCTCTTCTCTTCTTCTTGTCGGTTGCATCTCCGTCATTGCTGTGGATGCTCGGCGGAGGCTCCAGCGTTGACGACGAAGTGGGCATGCCCGGGTTGAGCGCATTCTTGGTTCCTGGATGCTTGAAAATGCCAAAGTTGATGCTCTTCTTGTGGGGCTGGACGCTCCATCCAATCGAGTGCCCTTCGGCAACGTGAACCCATCGCACAATGTAGCTCTGCAAAGTACAGGTCAGCTGTATCATGTAGGAACTACCTCCGATGGAGCTCACCCTCGAATGGATCTGTATGTTCTCCATGTCGTCGTGCAAGCCTTCTAGCTGGATGTGATTGAAGGCTTGCAATTATGCAACAAGATAAACATCCAAAGGCAGTGCAGAAGGTTGGTAATAATAGGGACAAGGCTGGGAAAATAAGAAATCAAAAGGGATGATGCGTATTGGCGTCGGACCACTTGAACCGGCCCTTTCGGAAAATAATGCAAACCGGCTTGGATTCCGTCCGAATCCGCCGCTCTTGGTCGTTTGTAAGAGCCCTTCCTTCTGCTTCTGCTCGCATCTATTGCACCCTTTCTAATGGCTTTCGCGATCAACACCTTTCCTGTATACCGCGCGGTTGATACGCCATCTCGTATCGTATGCGTATGCGCAACAACCTTGTCTACCCCAGTACCACTGACGCTGCCAAGCATGCCGATCTTTAATTGCGGCTGATGCATAAAATAGTGCATATGATGCTTGAACTTCCATGTCGTCTACATGTACATTTGACGATTCCAACACTTGAACACATGCATAATCTATCAAGGTTTATGCTTATTTCACCGACAAATGGAGTCATGCATTGGAAAATCTATAGCTTAGACTGGAGCAAAGCCTTCATGCGCTTCTCAACGGCCTCGAGGTATTCGCCAGTCGTCACGTAGTCGTTCTTGCCCTTCTTCCCGCACGCCAGCGCAAGATCCTTGGTCATGATGCCCTGGTCGTTGACAACGTGGATACAAGCCTCCTCGAGCGACTGCGCAAACTTGACAACCTCGGGGGTGTTGTCGAGCTCACCACGCTTGATGAGACCACGCGTCCAGGCAAAGATGGAGGCGATGGGGTTGGTAGAGGTCGCGTTGCCCTTTTGGTGCTCGCGGAAGTGACGGGTCACGGTACCGTGGGCGGCTTCCGACTCGAATGTCTTGCCGTCGGGAGTGATGAGGACAGAAGTCATCAGGCCGAGACTGCCAAAGCCTTGGGCGACAATGTCGGATTGAACGTCACCGTCGTAGTCTAGGGTTGAAATGTCAGCATCGCCCTGACATACAGGTTCCAGGTCGTCTACTCACTCTTCAAGGCCATGATATAACCGCCCTCGCTCTTCATCATCTGGGCAACCATGTCGTCAATCAGACGGTGCTCGTACCAGATTCCGAGCTTCTCAAAGTCGGCCTTGTATTCCTTTTGGTAAATCTCCTCGAAGATATCCTTGAAGCGTCCATCATACTTCTTAAGAATGGTGTTCTTTGTGCTCATGTACAGAGGCAACTTCTTGTCGACGGCGAGCTTGAAACTGGCGTGCGCGAAACCAGTGATGCTTTCGTCCGTGTTGTATTGTGTTTGAGCGACACCGCCGTGGTGCTTGTTTTCAAAGTTGAAGACTTCAATCTCCTCGGGCTTGCCGCCCTTGGGCGTGAAGACCATCTTGAGGGTACCCTCGCCCTTGATGACCAGGTCCTTGGCGCGGTATTGGTCACCAAAGGCGTGGCGTCCGATGATGATGGGCTTCTTCCAGCCAGGCACGAGACGGGGGATGCGGTCGATGACGATGGGTTCGCGGAAGACGGTGCCGCCGAGGGCGTTTCTGATGGTGCCGTTGGGCGAGAGCCACATCTTCTTCAGCTTGAATTCCTTGACACGGGCCTCGTCGGGGGTGATGGTGGCACACTTGACACCGACAGAGTACTTTTTGATGGCCTCTGCGGCATCAATGGTGACCTGGTCGTTGGTCTCATCTCTGTACGGCAGGCCAAGATCGTAGTACTTGAGATCAATGTCGAGGTAAGGGTGGATGAACTTGTCCTTGATGTCTTGCCAGATGATGCGAGTCATCTCGTCACCATCCAGCTCGACCACGGGGTTCTTGACCTTGATCTTGTTGAAAGCAGCCATCCTTCGTCTTTGCTCAATAGCAGCGAATGCGGGTCTGGAGAGGAAAGCAGGTCGCACGGCAGCAGAGGCCGAGTATTGCAAAAAGCCACGGGTAGCTGCAGGACGGAAAGAGGCGCTCATGGTTGCTGCAAATAAGACAAAACAAAAAGATACCTCGGATGAGAGAACAGACAGAGGAGTTTGATGGAACAAATTCAACCCCGCAGAAAGCGCCTACCTTTTGCCTTATTCCTTGAGGCCGATGCCGGCTGATAACAATCTCGCAGAATCACGTCGTTGATGGTCTTCCATGTCGTATTGTTGTACGCCTTCATCCGCCGGCTGAATAGAGGGGGGCCCTACCGTGTAATTTCTTGTTGCTTACATGTACCTTACCTGGAGCTGTACCGAGGGAAGCTGTTTCTTATGACGATGAGCAATTACTGTCACTTTCCCCTTTCGGACGCGCCTGTGCAGTACGGCGTTTACTGTTATTATATCCGTCTGTATATGGCGTACATGTAACATGGACAAGAGCCATCACCCTCTTTCTCAATCGTTCCTATCCCATCCAGATTGTGCAAGGGTGACTTTGTAATTCCTGGAAGATCTCTATAAATCTCCATCCATGGCGACCCCCAACCCCCTGGCCGATTCATCTTCGGACCCGACTCCGGTCTCATCAAAAACCTACACCATTGGCGGGATACACACGACCGTCTACGGGTTGGACGAGCTTGCAGCATCGGCAAAAGAAGTGGCTGTGCTATGGCTTCTCCATCCTCGCCTTCAAGTCCAGTCGATTATGGCGCCAATTGCCGCTGCTTCGATCCATGACTGGACCAATCGACCGCAGTCCAAGTCCAAAGCCCTGATTGCCGTCTCTTTTGATCAGCGCAATCACGGCACACGAGAGATCAGTGCTCTGGCCAATGAGAGCTGGAAGAAGGGCAACGACTTACATGCTCAAGACATGTTCTCCATCTTCCGTATCACCTCCTGCTGCCCTCTGGCACCCTTCGACCAAGCTGACAGTGTTTCCAACAGATGGCACGGCCCAGGACACATCCCTCTTGATGGACCATCTCTCCTCATACACGTTCCCCGACTCGTCTCACACGATAGTCCAGCACTTGGTTCTCGGCATATCACTAGGCGGCCACTCGGCATGGCAGTGCGTCCTCCACGACCCTCGCATCACCGCTGCTGTCGTCGTCATCGGCTGTCCAGACTACAAACACCTCATGACGGACCGTGCCAGGAAGTCCAAACTGCCCCAATGGACCGAGTCCGAAGGCAAACACTTTCTCGGCTCTACCGCCTTTCCAAAGGGTCTATGTGAAGCCGCAGACAAATGGGATCCCAAATCTTTCTTGGTCGGGGACAAGCTACAACCCAGCCAGGAAGACAAAAAGGCAATCAAGCCACTGATCAGCGAAACGCTCCGAGGCAAGCACATTCTCTGTCTGTCGGGTGGGAAAGACAAGCTGGTGCCATACTCTTGCAGTGCACCTTTCCTCGACTGGATCAAGGCAGGTCTCGACAAGGAGAACGGCTGGTTCAATGATCAAGGCACAGTACTCGAGGACATTATTGATGAGAATGCTGGTCACGAATATAGTGCCAAGATGAAAGTTGAGGCAGTCCGTTTTATTTCCGAGAATCTCGCTGGTGAGAGCAAGTTGAAGACGGGCACAAAGACGTCCAAGATCTAAACAGTGTTTCTGTACCTATGTACATATATACATATATACATATATACATATATACATATACGCTTCATTGAACAACTTTGAAGCTCCCTGATTGTCGCATTCCGGCTTTCTGCTTAGCCCATGCAGCCTAGGAGGCGACACCTTGATGGGTCTAACTTGACGGGAAGTAGTCGCCGAGGCCGTCGGTATCGACTGCACTACTTTGCAAGGATAGCCGTGTTGTTTCTCTGATACATCTGATACATCTGATACGTCGGCAAGATGCGCACATCGCCGACCGGTTTGGCTCCGGAAACACCTCGTGCGTGAGTCAAAAGATATACGCGCATGCTTTTCGGTACTGAGACAGCCTCGGCCTTGGAGACTGAAAAGGACATGATCGCGAACGTTGAGCATCAGCCCAGCCAATGCACTTTCCTGTCTCACGTTCTATATCGCCTTCCCCGGACTTTCATGTGCTCCTTCCCCAGACTTGCTTGGCTCGATCACGCTGCTGCCAGTTTTCCAGAACCTCGGGTGAAGGGAGTCCTAACGTCCTGTCACGACGCATCGTCATGAGTCAAAACATCGCAAACAAGGAGCTTGCTCTCACCGAGGTTCAGCTGGGTAGCTGTTTTCCTCTTGCTGCAGAAATGCATGAGCTACCTAGGCCACCCCCCCCCTGACCCGATTGGCCCCGTTGTGACGTTTTTCACACTGGCGCTGACGATTACCATTATTCTCATTGTTACCGGTAGGTCTCGAAACAAGCCTCGAGCTGCACTTTTGGTAGGTACATATAAGGTCTGGTCTCCCCGCTCCTGCCTTGTTGCTGTTATTTTCTCTTGTGTCATTTGACCTTCTATATTTGTGTCTGCACAACCTCGATTCAGCCAACCGTTCTGTTCATCCACATCAACCGTCAAACTGGCAGACAGGCTCAAGAACATCCTGGGTCACGTAAAAGAGGCTATCATCCCGGAGAACAAAGAAGCCATCATCACGGCCAATCAAGCTTTCATTGTCAGCCCCAACATGTCTTTGGCTAAATCCCTCGAGGCCGAGGAACAGGAGTACCAAGCTGAGGTTGCTGCCATCAAGCAATGGTGGACGCAACCTCGCTGGAGATATACGAAGCGTCCCTTTACCGCCGAGGAAATTGCGAATAAGCGTGGAAACATAACCATCCAGTACCCTGGTAACATTCTGTCCAAGAAGCTATGGGGGATTGTCGAAAAGCGATTTGCCGTGTGTCCTGACCGACTAGTCGGATTTTTCGTGGAGCTGTACTGACGGAATCGTAGGAGAAAGATGCCAGTTTCACCTACGGCTGCCTCGACCCCGTCATGGTCACGCAAATGGCCAAGTACCTCGACACCGTCTACGTGTCGGGCTGGCAGTCGTCGTCAACGGCATCCTCGACCGACGAGCCCGGCCCCGATCTCGCAGACTACCCTTACACGACCGTGCCCGACAAGGTGCAGCACCTGTTCATGGCGCAGCTCTTCCACGACCGCAAGCAACGCCACGAACGCCTTTCGGCATCTCCCTCGGAGCGCAGCAAACTTGCCAACACGGATTTCATGCGTCCCATCGTGGCAGACGCCGACACGGGGCACGGAGGCCTCACGGCCGTCATGAAGCTCACCAAACTCTTCATCGAAAAGGGCGCCGCGGGCATCCACATCGAAGACCAGGCGCCCGGAACCAAAAAGTGCGGCCACATGGCGGGAAAAGTGCTGGTGCCCATCGCCGAACACATCAACCGCCTTGTGGCCATCCGCGCCCAAGCAGACATCATGGGCAGCGACTTGCTCGCCGTCGCCCGCACCGACTCTGAAGCCGCCACCCTCATCACCTCCACAATCGATCCTCGCGACCACGCCTTCATCGTCGGCGCCACAAACCCCGCCCTGCAGCCCCTCTCCGAACTTATGAACGCCGCCGAAGCAGCTGGCAAGTTCGGTCCCGAACTCCAAGCCATCGAGGACAACTGGACCGCCCAGGCCAACCTCAAGCTGTTCTCCGAGGCCGTCATCGACACCATCAACGCCGGCGTACACGTCAACAAGGCCGAGCTGATCACCAAGTTCGAGACGCAGACAAAGGGCAAGAGCAACTCGGAGGCCAGAGCCATCGCCAAGGCCCTCACAGGCGTCGACATCCACTTCGACTGGGACGCCGCCCGCACGCGCGAGGGCTACTACCGCTACCGCGGCGGCTGCTCCTGCGCCGTCAACCGCGCCATCGCTTACGCCCCTTATTGCGACATGATCTGGATGGAATCCAAACTGCCCGACTACGCCCAGGCCGAGGAGTTTGCCCGCGGCGTGCATGCCGTGTGGCCCGAGCAAAAGCTCGCCTACAACTTGTCGCCGTCCTTCAACTGGCAGACGGCCATGAGCACTGCCGATCAGGAGACTTATATCAAAAGACTCGCCAAGCTGGGATACTGTTGGCAGTTTATCACCTTGGCTGGTTTGCATCAGACGGCCCTCATTTCAGACTCGTTCAGCAAGGACTACGCTGCTCGCGGCATGCGTGCCTACGGAGAAACCATCCAGAGTAAAGAGCAAGAGGTAAAAGATCCCCTTCCCATCCAAATCCTTTCGTCTTTCTTCTAGACCCCTTGATCCCTCCCTCTCTCCTTTACCCGTCAATACCTTCGTTTGCTGACTTGGTCCTCTTCTCTCTCTCTCTCTTAGAACGGCGTCGAAGTCCTCAAACACCAGAAATGGTCGGGCGCAAACTACGTCGACGAAATGCTCAAAATGGTCTCGGGAGGCGTGAGCAGCACCGCCGCCATGGGCAAGGGCGTCACCGAAGACCAGTTCAAGGCTGTCGGACGGCCCGGCGAGGCTGGATATAAGGCCGAGGAGAATCATTGATTTTATTTTTTTTTTCTATTTTTTTGTAGAGTCAAAGAAAGGAAGGTATAAGAGGAGGGACGGGAAATTTTCTTTTTCTTTTTTTTTCTGGGCTTGGTGGAACACGATTTTTTTTTTTTTTTTTTTCTTTGTAGAAAACAGAAAACAGGTATGAAAAATGGATTATGCGAGTAAATATGCAGACGTCTGATCCCCCAGTGCCCCTTACATGTATGATGATGAAATGGAATAATTATGCGATTGAAATATGCAGACATTTGAATTTTTTCTTTTCTTCCCCTGTGATGATGATGATGATGGAATGGAATGGAATTACATGTAGGTACCTAATCAGTGAGAAGTTGTGATGATGATGATGGAATGGAATTACATGTAGGTACCTGAGGTACTATGTAATCAGTGAGAAGTTGTGATGATGATCACAATTCCCAACTGTCTTTGAAAGGCCAACGACCGCGATCTTTCAACCACTCTTCAAATCTCCGCGCCCTTGGGCTTTTGGCCTTCACAGGAACGTAAACAGCTTCCTGGATCAGCACATCCAAAGACGGACATTTCGTCGCAGTGTCGTAGCCCTTGTCCTTCCACACGCGATCCCTGTCGACTGCATCTTTGAACACGGACAGGAAGGCTTCGGCGGGTACAAAGTGCGCGTGGGATAGTCTGTCTTTTATGAGTTGTTGTTGGTGCAGAGTCTGGAGTTTTCTTGTTGGTTCTGCCTCTTCTGTTTGTTCTGCTCCAGCTTCTCCAGAGGCCGGTTGCGGTGGAGATAGTGTGATGTCTGTCGATGAAGTGGCAGGTACGGCAGTGCTCGGATCAGAGCGAGGAAGTCGCGGACCAGAAATGACCAAGGCAATCTTTGCAGCTAGAGCCTGAAACCTCTGGTTCCGACTCATTTCTCCGTCGACAGAGCCCGCCATTGGCGGCAGAGGCTTGACGAGACTTTTTTCCATCCTCTTGAGCAGAGTGTTCGATACATTGCCGGTCAGACAGGCATATTGCCATATCACCTTGAAGGCATTGAACGCTCTGCTGTTCCAGGCCAGACGAGCCAGCAAATCATATGTGTCGGAACTGAGCACAAGCCCACCGTCGAGCGTTGCCTCTAGCGCTTTGACGGCAAAGGGGAGTCCTAACCTGTGATATGCAATGGCGGCACCCACGAGAATATGCAGGCTCACCAGATTCGGTCGACGGTAGCGGTCTTTTAGAATGTCGACCAAAGCCATGGCGTCTTCGGCATGTCCTGCCTTGATGGAAGCACTCATCATGGCGTTACAAGCTCGTGAATCCATCCACTCTGTGCCTCCTTGACGTCTGTCATAGTGTGGAATGAAGTGGAGAACGGACTCGCCTCTTTTCAACCAGGCGTGCAGATCCTTTTTGATAATGACGTTGGCTGTTGCAATATTTGCTGCTGGAGATTCGAGAAGATTGCGTGTCTTCATGGCGGCCAGGATATGTTTTGCATCATGCGGACGCTGGGCTTGTATGATGCTCAGGAAATGGGACCATGTTTCGTAATCGGGCGCAACATTACTATCGGTCATGACGCGTAGATTGAAGTGGTAAGAGTGGAGATCGAGGGCTTGGGCCGAGTAGTCAAGCAAGACATTAAAAATGGCGGGCGTGGCGACAACCATGCGGAGAGAAGGGAATTTTTTCGAATAGTGGTCGATGTTATGAAGGATGTGACGGACTTGAGGGAGTTTGCGATGGTAAGATAGAAACTCGAGAGCGCGGATGGTGGCGTGCATCGAGGCATAGCAGATTGAGCTCTGGTTGGTATAGAGATCAAGCAGCTTTTGGGCCACAGCGTCAACGTGTGATCCGGCGCTCAAGGGTGGCTTGCGGCATTGGATCAAGTCTTCAACGTGGTTGGAAAAGTTGATGATGGTCCACACAGCAGGCACATGTAGCTCGGACACATGCAGTCTGGTGCGGACATTTTGGGAGATCCACACGGAGCGAACGGCTGAAAAGGAAGGAGGGATTGATGTGGTTGTCGTTTGGTAACTTCCCATTGTGCCCTTCTTGTCCAAGTCCCCGATTTTTTCCACTTCAACGGCATCGTCCAGTATCTTCCTGGCCAGTCTGATGCTTGCCAAGCTACCAACCATGTCTAGCGCCGAGAACTTTCCATTCCCGTCAACGTCGCCATTGGCCCTGGACACCTGCACGTGACATCCAGTCTGCAAATAGATTTCCAGAATCAGCCGAGACAGGTCGCCGTTATAAAAGCCACGCATTCCTTTGGGCATGGCCAATCGTTCGAGGTGTTTGACATGATCTCGGATATCCTTGGACGTGAATTTCCGCAGCAGAGCAAGAGGCGTTTGCCAGTCGTGGGCGAAATAGTTCTTGTCGCGCAGTTGCAGACGTTTTTTCTCTTTCCTGCTTTGTACTTCCCAGCCTCGCGCTACTAAACCCGGCACGCGTCTGACCAGGCCTTCTTCCTCTTGGGGTTTGCGGTAGACATGTCCCAGTGCCTTCGTATCCATATTATCCTGTCTTAGTGCCTTCGTATCTCTATTATCCTCGAGCAGTGTTTGCAATTGCTTCTCGAGCTGTTGGTCCTCTTTTGGCGTTGAAACGGCATCTTCTGGCGTGTGTTGTGTAGGGGCCTCGATGGCCACGGCCCCGGCGGAGAACCAGCGCGGATATAGAAAGAGCAGCGGCTCATGATGTTGCGGAATCGGTCGCGGCCATCTGAGGCGTGTCATGCGCGGTGGCATTTGTTTATGGCTTCCATTGATGCACCTGCCATGTCCGGATTTTTTGTCGCCATGTCCGACACGCTTCCTTCCTCCGCAGCGGCACGCCGACGTTCTGCCGGCCACCTTGATAGCAACTTCCCTGAGCTTGACGATTCTCGACGTGTGTATTACAATGGATCCCAATCCTGATACTCCTCCAACGCCTCAGCCAAACCCAGGTCTCTTCCGCTACGTGCTCGGATTCCTCCTCGTGGGCGCAGCATGGGGCCTCACCACCCCCTTCATGCGTCGCGCTGCAGTGAAGTCGTCGTCTCAAAACTCAAACCCTGCCTCTCGCGCTTGGCTTGATCACCCAAACACCCCCTGGTTCAAGGCAAAAGTCTGGGGCGTGCTGTATGGCGTTTGGGATGTATTGCGGAATCCAGCCTATGCTATTCCGTTGGTTATCAATATGACGGGGAGTGTTTGGTTCTTCCTGTTGATTGGTCAGGCTGGTAAGAATATCTTTGTTGGTGTGGTAAAGCAGATGTTGATCATGTTGCATAGAATTGAGCTTGACGGTGCCAATCACGAATTCACTGGCATTTTTGTTTACAGTATTGGGAGAATGGTGGGCTGAGAAAAAGGCCATCGGAAGGGGTGAGTACCTCGACATGAATTGTGCAGTACATCAACGGCTGATCACTTTCACAACAGACACGTGGATCGGCATGGGATTGGTGCTGGGTGGCATTGCTTTGTGCGTACACTCAAAAGCTGCCTAGGATTTGATAAAGCAAAAGATCAAAAGTCAATGCTGAGCTCTGATGCGTGAAATGGAGACTTGTCAGTTTCGTAAGGGATAAAGGAGAGTGGTCGTCAATGCATGCGATCAAGGAAAGTGGTCTTGATGAGAAGTAAGAAAATGCAATCAAGGCTGTTGGTCATGCCAAGGCCTTGTGTAGCCAGGGCTATGAGTGGAAGAGCTTGGAGAAGCCGGTACTCGGTGGCTGCAGCCAGTTCTTTGCGTCGTAGTCGTTGCCGCCCTCGATGCAGTGGAAGGTGTAGATCATCCGGCCCTTCAGGCTCGTGTTCTTTTCGCTCTTGTGCAGGAGGTTGCCGTGGATGAGGACCAGAGTGCCGGCCTTGACTTCCCCCAGCTCGTAGACTTCCTTCTTGACCTCGGTGTCTTCAGTGAGGCCATCAGGCCACTGACTGCCCTCGTTCTCTTCAAATCCAGTGCCACTAGGAGTGGATTTGCCCGTTGTTCTGTCATACTGACGGACGAAACGGCTGCGGATGGGGGCACGCCGATGACTTCCGGCTGCGAAAGAGAGACAGCCGTTCTCAACAGTGGCGTCTTCGAGGGCGTACCAGAAACCGACGGCCGAAGGAGGGTCCGTGTAGAGGAAGGTGCTGTCCTGGTGAGGAGGCACGCGGCCGCCGATCTCGGGCTGCTTGCAGATGACCATGGACTGCAGGATCCTGGGGTCCTTGAAGCCGAGACTGCTGGCGATGGCGGCGTTGGCGTCGGACAGCGAGGCGCTGCGGTATTTGGGGTTGATGCCGTGCAGGTAGTGGCCGATCTTATTGATGGCCTTGGCCTTGGGTTTGGTCAGGTTGCCGTCAATGTCAAAGGCGTCTATGCAGGTTGATTTAGTCTGGCACCGGATGGAAAGCATCAACAAGACGTACCTTCTTCAAAGAAGAAACGGATCTTGTCGCCAGAATTGAGAAAGTAGTCGTCGCCGACATGCTCGTCGTTCTCGCCAGTGCTGAACTTGGTCAAGGGGTGGTCGTCGAGCGAGAAGCCATCGAGCATAGTGTAGGCCTCGTCCAGCAGCGACTTTGTCGTGTCTTGACTGAGCGCGTCGGGGATAAGGAGATATCCATTGGTGTTCCAGAACTCGAGCTGCTCTTTGCTGAGGCCTTTACTGCCATCGGCAGCAGGTGGGGGTGATATGCGCGCAGGCATGATGGAGTAATGCTAGCAACGTGTGTGGGAGAAGCAGACTGAATTCAATTAAATACGACAGTCATCTTGCTTGCCCGCCATTAGACAAATCGACCCCGCCGTTTCCCGATAGCGATTTGTTTTATTTTTCGATTATTTCTTCCTTTTTTCTCCTTGCTTGGCCTGAACCTGGCTATAGCGTGACGGCCAAGTAACGCGGATGCCCCTGCCTTGATGGTTGTACAAACAGAAATAATAATGCCCTCATGAATCACGGCGCAGTTCCCTGGACGTTGCTTCTTCTGGTCGCCGCCGTTCACGCTGGTAATGTCGGTCCCAATTACAAGACCGAGGCAAAAACGTGGGAAAACAAGTATGGCTCATATCCTTTCCGCTCCTATCACTCTTCCAACATCACTTCTCCTGCCGTGAGGAAGGCCATTGACTCGGAGAAATGTTACGATGACAACTACATCTTCATTTCCCCTCGTGGCCGTCGTGTTACGAGTCCTTCCCTCGCAATCCTGGACAACCATGGTGAAGTCATCTGGTCACATGCTGTCAACGCTCAGCCATACAATCTGAAGGTCCAGCAGTATCAAGGTGAACAGGTCCTGACTTACTGGATCGGCGACGATGCTGTTGGCGGTCACGGCGAAGGCTTCTTCCACGTGCTGAATACCAAGTACGAAGAAATCACCAGAATCAGAGGCGTCAACAATCTGCGCGCCGATCTTCACGAGTTGACCATCACCCCCCAAGGAACAGCACTCGTGACTTTCTATCAGATATACCCGCTCAATCAGCCTGGAGTCTTTAAAATCAAGGATAATGTCTACATCTGGGATTGCCTATTCCAGGAGTTCGACATAGCTACCCAGGAGTTGATCTTCGAGTGGCGCGCTTCGGACCATCATAAGCTAGAAGAGTCGTATCAACCTCTCGGTACCGATGGATACACCACTGAACATCCTTACGACTGGTATCACATCAATTCAGTCGAAAAAGACCATCTTGGAAACTATGTCGTCTCTGCGCGCTTCACCTCCACCATCACTTATATCGACGGCAAAACAGGCGACATCATCTGGGTGCTGGGCGGGAAACGCAACACCTTTTCCGACCTCAGCAACGGCCAAGCAACCAATATGGCGTACCAGCATCTCGCTCGCTTCCACCCTTTGACCGCTTTCCCAGACCTACTCGTCAAGCAAACAGCTGAGTATGATCTCAACAAGCACAAAGATGGCACGACAAGACACTTGCTTTCCACCTTTGACAACGGTGGCGAACAGCGACCTGCCCGTGGCCTTCTCATTGAACTCACTTACCCCTCTCAAACCATGTCTTCTGACAGGACGCCCTACACGGCAAAACTCATCCACGCGTACGAACACCCTTTGCATATGCCTTCCGTAAGCCAGGGGAGTATGCAACTCGTCCATTCCAATGTCACTGGAGAGGAACGAGATCCCCATGTACTGATCGGCTTTGGCCATACCGGTGTCTGGACTGAATATTCCGCCAATGGCACAGTGCTCTGCGATTCACGCATTACCCCTGAAAAGGCCTTTGGTAAGGGCCATGTTCAATCCTACTCGGCGCTCAAGTTCAAGTGGAAAGGTCAACCGTCCTACCCACCCAGTGTCGTTGCCAGCCCGTCCAAATCCTCGCTTTTCGTCTCCTGGAACGGCGCCACCCAAGTCAAAGCCTGGAAATTGTATCAACTGCAACAATCAGCAGACAACTCCATCCCCACAACCGAAGCTTCGCTTAAAAACCATCAACAGTGGACGCCCATATCCACTACTCCCAAAACAGGCTTCGAAACCGAACTCGTCTTCCCACCAGACTTTGTCTACAAATCCACCCGCTACCTCAAAGTCGAGGCTCTGGATGCCAACAACGACGGCACCAGCAAAATCTTGGGCACATCCCCAATCGTAGATCTCTGGGCAGCCGGCAGTTTCACGAGCCGGATCATGCAAATGACGCCGCTGCCCGGTGCGTTGTGGGGCTTCATGGCACTCGTCGTCGTTCTGGCTTGTGTGGTCGCAGCGGTGGTGCTGAATAATCGTCTTGGTCCTTCCTCTTCGAGGCCGCTGTCATCTGGTTATCAGAAGTTGAGGAGGCATTGAGGGGAAAACAGGGCGCTTTGTGTGAGAAGATTGTTATCTTGTTATTTTTTTTTTTTTGCATTCATACCCTGCGTAGGGTATAATAAGAGAGAGAGAGAGAGAGAGAGAGAGAGAGAGAGAGAGAGAGAGAGAGAGAGAGAGAGAGAGAGAGAGAGAGAGAGAGAGAGAGAGAGAGAGAGAGAGAGAGAAAGAGAGAGAGAGAGAGAGAGAGAGAGAGAAAGAGAGAGAGAGAGAGAGAAAGAGAGAGAGAGAGAGAGAAGACGAATTTGGGTTGTTCTTATACGATCAATCCGCATATCTTGTACTGACAACACGGCAGTTGAGAGCAAGGGGGAGGAGGCCTAGGGGAGAGATAATAATTAAAAAAAAAAAAAAAAAAAAAAAAAAAAAACGCACATATGTATAAAGAAATGTACAAAGAAATCGTCAAAGGATAGAGATAAGAAAGTAGAGAAGAATCAATGCAATATTCTCCTCAGGATTTGGAAAAAGAAAACAATCAAAGTTTAGAAGACGGGGCAGAAGAGTCCAATAAAGTCATCAAAACAGAAGGGCATGGAAAGTATTTGCAATTGTGTAATATAGAGGGGGTTAGCTATAGCCTAGGGTTAGAGTGGTGATATCGGGGATTTCGCAAAAAGAATTGCGCGCCTTTGCCCTTTCGAGATGCAAAAAACAATTGCTCTCTCGAAAAGCCATTACCGATATACAAAAAGAACAGCTCCCTGTGAAGGGACCCCTGCCCACTTATATGTAAAACCCCATGGAATGTTATCGCTGGAAGAACTTCCATACTTCTCTCCTTTCCCTCATCTCATATGACTACATCTCGTTTCGTCAATCGTGGCTTGTCGGTCCCGTCTGATGTGTTCGGTCTTTTGTGATAACAAGGATCTCAAAAAGGCGTCTCAGATCAAGCAGTGGCCTTGTTGTAGGTCTCCCAAGGAGTCAAGGCGCCGACGGCACGACGCATGTGGGCATCCAGCAAGGCCACACCATAGACGTAACTGGCGTTGACCCATCCGAATCTATTTTGGAAGTTAGCAATCAATTTGATCCGAGAAGAGGGAACCATGCATAACTCACCCTTCCTTGGCCACACCCTTGAAGTCACTTCCCTGGTTACCGTATTCGGCAGCAACCTTGTGAGGGGTCTGTGGATGACAGACGTCATACTTTTCGACAACAACGCCATTGAAGTCAACGAAGGCCTTGGTGACCATGTAAACCCAGCGGTAGGCCAATCTCTTGGCTTCGTCTTCGTAGCCGAATCTCACCAAACCAGTCCAAGCGAGGATTTGCTGAGGAGCCCAGCCGAAGGGGTAATCCCATTGACGGTTGGGACGGCTGAGTCCGACCTTACCACGCGATCTCTCTGTACCGGCAGCCAGGCCACCAAGCTCTTCAAACAGAGGCAGGGCTTTTTCGACAAGGATTGCAGCTTGGCGAGGAGTGCAGGCTCCAGCCCACATGGCCCAGAAAGTTGTGGCAGACTCGTATCCAGTGTGCTCGTTCTTGACAACGTTGTAGTCGAAGAACATGCCCTTCTCCTCGTCCCACATGAGCTTGTCCATGGTCTGCTTGCGGCGCTTGGCACGGCGGTCCCAGGTGGCCGAGTTCTCAACGTGGCCGGGTCGTTGATCACCAACACAGAACTCTGCGGGGACAGCCAAGCTGTCACCGAAGTAGTTGCGAATTGTGCGGGCAATGTCAGTCTCGTACTTGTAGAGCAGCGAGTTGAGATCAACAGTGGCAAGATGAGCGGCAGAACCTTCCAGACGGTACGAAGTGTCGTGACCAGACTCACGCACAGCGCGATCGTGAAGGAAGTACTGGTCGAGCTCTGGTTCAAAGATGTGGCCGTAGTTGTAGGCGTGAACAAACTCCTTGAACTCCATGTTGTGCTTCTTGCAGTAAGGCTCGAGAACATGGACAAAGTGAGAAGCCTCAGTTTCTGGCGGAACACCGAGACCGCCGGGTCTGTAGCATGAAAGGCCGGTCTTTTGGTCGAAGCGAGGGGCGGCTGTCCAGACACTGTGGTATTCCTTGATGGCGGCAAGAATGGAGATTTTCAAAAACTCGCGGGCGTCTGGCTGATCCTTTATGCGGTCAAAGACTCTCAGAGCCATGTCGGTCAGGAAAGGAGGCTGAGTACGGCAAAGGTAGTAAGATCGGTTTGCGTTGAGGATTTTGCCATAGTGCTTGATTTCGAAGCAAAAGTGTCTGACCATGTTTTTGGCGAGATCCTCGCGGTCGTGGATGAGAAGACCCAGCGCCGTCATGTAACTGTCCCAGCCGTAAAGCTCGTTGAAGCGACCGCCGGGGACGATAAAGGGCAAGCCACGGAAGTCGGGCTCTCCGGCAGGGGTGTCCTCAACTCTTTCCATTTCCAAGCACAAGAGACCAGGAGCTTCGTTCAGATCGCGGACGTACTCTTCGTTGGCGGGGTCCTGGGCAAGCCAGACGACATCGAGATTCATCTCGGGATGTTCGCGGGCAATGCGGCTGTAGTATTGGTGCTGTTCAGGGGCACCGCGAGGGACGTAGATGCGAGGACGAGGGTTGTCTGTCCAGTCCTTGGCGTCTTTTCCGACCTGAGCAATGTTGCCACCATCGATTCTGCGGGTGAGGTTGGGCCAGAAAAAGTCCTTGACCAGACGGCAGAGGCGGTTGACGGGGTTCTCGCTGAGACGGGCCTCGTCCAAGACAATCTGCTTACGACCGTGCTCCTTGGCCAAGGTAAGTTCCTGCAGCAGGTTGGACAACATGTACGTGCCACGAATGTCAAACGTCTTGTATCCTCCAGATCCTGCAGTTCCCAGCTGGATGGTCTTGGGACCGCGATCTTCGACGGTGATCTGCTGGTTGTTGTCCGAGTCCTCGCGGCGCAGCAAAGCTTCGAGCGTGGTGTTTACGTCAATCAGGTAACGGCGGGCCTGTTCTCCTTGTTCGTCTGCAAGATGGAATCAATACGCTGTCCCATGTAGGCAAGTGGTCGTCAGAGCACTCACCATGACTCAAACGGCGGGGGGCAGTGTTTTCTATCTGCTGCATGATGTTCTGGCGAGCGCCAGGATCGACCTGGTTGATACATTGTTAGCTCGGCCACAGACAATATCCTGCAGTGTGAAGCTCAAGTACCGCTGAGTAGGTGCGGGCCTTGGCCACGTTCCTCTTGTTGTGTGAAGCGCCATAGTAGATGTGCGAAGCCGAATAAGGGTCGAGATCTGCTGCGGCGCCTGACGACTTGCGCGTGCTCGAGGCGAGGTCTCTGCCGACTCCGGGTGCAGTCTTGGAAGGAACGGCCTTCTGACCTGCAGCGGACAGAGACTCGGCATTGACTGCGGCGAGCGATCCGACACGCTGTCTGACGTTTTGCAGATCGACAGGCTTGTCGTCGTGAGCAGGTGGCGAGCTCATGGTCGTTGGTATTCTTATGCGGTGGTGGTCAAGGGGTTGGTCAAGTGATGTAGGTATTGGATAAATACTGCGCAGCTGTCGAGGGGCAGCGACAGGATGATCAGGTGGAGTAGGTGAACCCAGTCGAAAACAGCAAGTGAGACAGGCGTGTAGATGTTGCAAGAGAGTGATGAATTGGGTGAGATTGTCCTTTCTCAGCCTCAGCGCTTTCAAAGCAGGAGCGAGCTCATGGGGGGAACTGCGACCGACCGTACGTCACTGAAGAAAGAGCGTCACTCGGGCGGTCAAACTCCACCGCCTGACAAAAACGGCTATCCACACTTTCAATCGCTCGACTCGAGTGAATTCAATTATCTCAGTGGAGAATTTACAACTAGCTAAGCATCCTGCTACCCTGCAGGAAGCTTCTTGAAAGCTCATCACTGGTACCCGAGTACATGCAATGGCCAAAGACAGAGGCGGAATATTTCCACGGCGATCACACAGTACCACTGACTCCTGAATGGTACGTCCAACTCAAATTGATTGCTTGTCCAAGCGACAGTATGCATTGCCAGGCACAAGCACACTTTCGAGCCATAGCAAACAGTGATTGATGCCACAAGACATCCAGAAGCAAACGATATGGAGCCGCAGTCAAGTCAGGTCGAGAGTGAGTAAAAACTGAGATACTACTTTCCCGTCTTGGCTTTCGGATGTCGGCCCACCCCTTGCTGAAATCGTTAATTATATTGTATCGGCGGGAAACCCGAAGCATTTATCTCTCCGCTGCCGGCCAGCAAGTCTTTTTTGGCTTCATGTATCTGATGACTCTTAAATCTTCTGTTTCACCGCAAAGAGTTTTGCACGAGTTTTATAATTCACTCACCTCGGTCCGTATATATCATTGCTGGTCTTTCTCATTGCTGGAATCCTTGAGCTTTCCACCGTCGATACATAGCTACCTCGGCTTTGACGATCTACAAGCTCGATCTGGTCGAACTTTCTGCTCGAGGGCCTGACTGGAGAAACTTCAAAGATTGACTGGGGTATACGCGTTTGGTCACTGACATTGGGCACGAAACAACTACCAGGCTTACGAACACACGACTCAATAAACTCGAGCAATCCACGGATACGACAAGAAATCCTTGCAAGCATCTCTGTAACATCACCAGGACGTGAAAATCCTGTGAGCAACGCCACTGGCGTTGCGGCAACTTCCAGAGCTTGAACGCCTGGTGCAACGACTAGAACAATATATCATACCATACTGCCACGGAGCTATTCCGCATAATATTATATTATCAATTGTCAAAAGAGGAGGGACATCTGAACCACACAAATCATAAATCATGTCAAAAGAAGAGACAGAAAGGGCCTCGACGCAAGATCTAACACCATCCTCCCTCTTCCACCACTCGGACGTAGACTCCATCTACGAAACCCGGTCCCTCCGCCCAAACCAAGGAGAAGCCCGTCTCCATCGAGTCCGAAGTTATGCATCAGGATATTCTGGTTTCGTCGACCCTGAGACGCCACAATACCAAGACGTAAACCTGCGTCGCAATGCCACGGGAGCAACGCTAGGCTCAGTAGCCACACGAGACCAAAACTTCGAGGTGGACTGGGAACCCAATGATCCAGAAAACCCGCGAAATTGGTCGACACACTACAAATCTCTAGTTACCTTCATCATGTCTTATGCGACTACCGTGACAGTCTTGTTTTCCACTTCATATACTGTCACAGTAGGCAAACTTGAGCAGGTTTTTGGAATTGATCAGGTCACTGCTTTGTTGGGATTGACTATCTACCTCATTGGTATGGCTGCTGGTTCAACCGTGCTCGCTCCTTTGTCGGAAATGTACGGACGTCGACCAGTTTACCTCATAAGTGTTGCAATCTTTGTCCTGCTTATTCTGCCTTGTGCCTTGGCAAACAGTTTCGAGGCCATCTTGATACCCAGGTTCTTTGCTGCTTTTGCGGCTGCGAGTTTAGTGTCCAATGCTCCGGGCAGTATCAACGATATTGTGACGGAAAAGTACAGAACTATTGCGTTTTCCATCTGGGCAATTGGGCCATTGAATGGACCTGTGGTGGGTACGTAATGTCCAATGCTGAACATTACATTAATACGCAGACTGACCTGAACATCTTAGGCCCGATCATCGGAGGTTTCACTTTTCAATATCTAGGATGGCGATGGTAAGCATTATCCAATATCTCCATTTGATGAACGAGTTCGGTCACTAACGAGAGGTATCAGGACGAATTGGCTGGTCATAATCCTCGCCGGGGCCGCATGGGCAGGCGTATTTGTAGTCAAAGAGACCTACGAACCCACAATCCTGCGTAAGAAAGCAGCCCGGATCAGAAAAGAGACCGGAGACGAGAGATGGTGGAGCCGTTTCGACGAAAAAGCATCCTTTTGGCCACTCCTCAAAACCAACCTCAGCAGACCTTTTGTGCTAATGGTCACGGAGCCAATTTGGTGAGGCTCTCCCAAATAATCTCCCCTCTTAAATTCAAGAAAACTATGCTAACTTGGTGAAAGCATCTTCTGGGACATCTACATTGCAATTGTCTATGGCACCCTCTATTTGTCCTTCGTCGCCTACCCCATCGTTTTCCAGAAAGAGCGCGGCTGGTCGCCAGGACTGGGCGGCCTCGCCTTCTGCGGCATCGGCATCGGAAACCTCCTAACCATCCTGCTCGAACCCGCCTGCCGCAAACTCATCGACGCCCACAAAAAGGACCCCGAGACGGGCGAGGTGCCGCCAGAAGCAATGGTCAGCGTCATCTGCATCGCCGCCGTCAGTCTGGCCGCCGGCGAGTTGTGGTTCGCGTGGACGTGTACGCCAAACGTGCATTGGGTCGTGCCCATCCTCGCCGGCATCCCCTTTGGCGCCGGCAACGCGGGCGTCTTCATCTACGCAAATAACTACATCGTGCACAGTTATTCCATCTACGCGGCATCGGCGCTCGCTGGCAACACGGTGGCCCGCAGCGTCATGGGCGCAGTGCTGCCGCTCGCCGGACCGGCAATGTACGCCGCCCTCGGCTCAAACTGGGCGTCGTGCCTGCTCGGCCTCGTCGAAATGGTCTGTGTGTCCGTCCCCGTGGTCTTCTATCTGTATGGCAAGAAAATCAGAGCCAAGAGCGCGTTGATCAGGAGTATGCAAGAAGACAAACAAAAGGCCGAGGCGAAGAAGGAAAAGGCGTTGAGAAGGAACGAGAAGGAGGCTATTAGGCGCGGAGAGGCCGAGGCGAGTATAGGCAGTATGGCGAGGACGGGCGCTGCGGTTGCCGAGGAGAGAGATGTCGAGAAGGGCCCTTCGGCACATGAAGATGCGGCTCATGAAGACGCGGCATAGAAGAAGTTGGCAAGAAAGATGTGCTTTGTAAGTGGTGATCTGGCTGGATATGAAAAGGTTATGTTCGAGCTCTGATGATGATGATGATGATGATGATGATGATGATGATGATGATGATGATGATGATGATGATGATGATGATGATGATGTTTCTTTTCTGGGCCTGTCTTCTAATTGCGTTGATGGTGCGATTATAACGTCTGAGGTTTGCTAGAAAGAAGAGTAAATTGCGTCTCGAGATTCCTCTTGTTAATGCCTCTTTGACTCTTCATATACTGCCACGTCATGTAATGGATGGCATCCATTTATGATGAGCGTAAAGTAAGATGTTATTCGTCTTTTGGCCCTCAATCTCGCAAATGCGTGGATTTAATCGTTGTTGCCTACTCTCCCATGTTTTTGTCTTTCTTTTCTTCAAAGGCCGTCGTCTTCGTTGCATGCACATAGATTTCTATGTCAGAAGCCCAGCAAAAGGCTCCAGAACAAAGCCTACACCGAAATTTTCATAAATCCACTTGGTACCAAACGTGACCTCAAGGAAAGTTCTATGCACGCCTCGGATCAGAGATTTGTCGCCAATCTCGTTGTTTCGGTACAACTCGGTAGTTCCTCCGATAATTGTAAGGAATTGTTCCTTGGATGCCAAGGTGATAGGATATTTTTCGATGGGGATCGCCTTGATTCCATCGGTGACACGCCGAGTTATGGCTTCGGCAAGTGAAGTCGTGGCATACTCGTTGGCGATGAGGAAGAGCCTGAAGAGATGGTCAAGCTCAGCAGCCAAATCTCCGAATGCAATTATGGCGTCCAGAGGAAACCCGTAGATGTATCTCAGCATGATCAAAACAATTTGATCTGAATGCCCTTGTATCTCGAATGTGTCCCCAGTGGCTACTGCAAAGTTGCTGTTGAATGCCGTTTTGAAGAGTCCAGATGCTCTCATCAATATCATCTTGTGGGCACGGATTTTATGGCCTCCGAAAGACAAGGTGACGTCCGAGTGTTTTCCATTATCAAAGAGTTCCTGAAATTCCGGATAGCGGACAGAAACGTTTGAAGCGAGCGAAGACATTTTGAGAAAGGCGAAGGAGGCCGATAGTGGTCGGGTAGTGCTAAGAAACCTAGATTCAGAAATGGAGGGAAGGAGATTGAGAGACGAAGAGAAGTTGGTGATGGAGATCGGAGAAATATTTGATTCCCGTACAGCGCACCTTTATGTCGACATGAGCCGCAAAGATGCTCACCGCAGATCCTCCGTTATGTCTCAATATTGATAGGCCACACAAGGCAGTTTCAAAGAGTCCAGAGCTTCTAGATCGATGTAAATTAGGCCAGAGTTTTAGGGTTCAAAATGTCGTCCACGGTGACCTCTTCGTTTCCACCAACAGCACCAGCCTTGGCCCAGAATTTCGAAAGATGTCTTGTACCAGAATCGCAGAGAATGGTAACAACTCGATGTCCAGGACCAAGTTCAAGTGCTGTTTTGACGGCAGCGACGCAGTTGACTGCAGAGGAACTACCAACGAAAAGTCCGTCGCGCTCGACAAGCCATCTTGCCATCATCATTGCTTGATCGTCTGTGACCCGGATTGCATCATCGACTAACTCTCTGCCAGCTTCAAAGTTATGGGTCACACGGTTCACGCCGATGCCTTCGACTATGGTGTCGACTTGATGTCGACGACGAGTGCCTTCCTTTTCTGTAGGTGAAAACATGACACCATGCTTGACTCTGTTGTAAAGTCCGCTGCCTTGAGGGTCTGCTAGGACCACTTTCATCTTGGGAAGGCGAGGCTTCAGATACATTGCGCAACCAGAAATGGTTCCCCCTGTCCCCGCGCCGGCAACAAAGGCATCCAGATAACCACTAGTCTGTTCAAATATCTCGGGACCAGTTCCATGAAGATGCGCAAGATAGTTTGCCGGATTCTCAAACTGATCAGCAAAAAAACCTCGGCCCTTTTGGTCAGGATCGGTCGAATGTTCGTGAGCACGAGTTCGAGCCATATTGACAAATTGACCTCTGTCAACGATGGAAGCCGGTCGCACTTTTTCCACAACAGCACCGAGTCGGAGGAGCAAGTCGGACTTTTCCTGAGCAATGTCATCAGGCATGCAGATGTGAGCAGTATATCCTCTGGCACGACAGATTGCAGCGAGCGAGATGCCAGTGCTTCCGACAGTTCCCTCATATACCTTGTCGCCTGAATTGGGGGTCAAGAAGCCTTCGGCCTCGGCCATCTGAATCATGGATAGAGCAACTCGGTCTTTTGGTGAGTTACCGGCAGCATTGAGAAACTCGGCTTTCGCTAGGATATCGCACTTGGTGGCGTCTGAGAGTGACTTGATACGGATCAGGGGTGTGTTACCAATAGCGCCCTCGATTCCATCACGGATGGCAGCAGCTGGCAAAGGAGCAGCAGGAGAGTCATCTTGGGCTTCATTGATCTGTAGAGAGACTTGGGCACTTGAGCGACGACGAACTCTGTTGTTACGAAGGCGGTCATGGTAACGGCGTTCGAGGTCCGGGTACAGATCCTTGTATCCCAGGGTGATGAGAATACCGGCAGCAAAGGCCAGACCCAGGTAGAGCTTTTGATGCTGATCGAGCGACATTATCATGGCATTGTCACATGCTGCTTTTCATTATTGAGAGCCTTTGAGCCGCAGTGTGGAATATTGCCATACAGCCACACTCCAGCCACATGAATTTTTTCAGCCACAGAAGCTGATCCGCAGAAGTAGAAGCCGCGACTGCGGTGCACCTTCCCTTGTCATTGCGATATGATGGAGTCGCCCGTTGTGTCGCAGCTGTTTAAACAATTATTCCAGCATCGTCCTTGCCGAATATGCATCTCTCGGCAACTTCGACATGCCCCTCGCCGATTCTACAGCTCCGAGAAACAGTACACTAGCCCAAATTACCAAGGCCGCAAGAAGGAAGATAGCAAGTCTGAGAGCAGCTGGCAGCAGCGAAACCTCGCCTTCCCTCCGGATAAGAAGGATGAATATGCAAGATATCCCCAAGTCACGTCGGACGCGCTCCGTGCGAGGAAGGAACGCCCGCGAAGAGTTCGCATGCTGATGCGAGACTTTATTGAAGACAGCCTGTACAATCCTCATTACGGCTACTTTTCAAAACACGTCGTCATCTGGACCCCTGGCGAGCCATTCGACTTTAACCAATTGCCCGATGAGCAATCCTTTTACCGCGAATATGGCCAGCGCTACACCGATTTTGAAGACCAGCTGGACGCTCAAGAGTATAATGAGACTCGTCAACTGTGGCATACCCCCACCGAACTCTTCCGCCCATACTATGGAGAGGCAATTGCGAGGCATCTGGTCGCAAACTACAAGCTCCAACTATACCCTTACCACGACCTGTTGATCTACGAAATGGGAGCTGGAAACGGAACCCTCATGATGAACGTACTCGACTACATCCGCCAAACGGACCCTGAAGTCTACGCTCGCACTCGTTTTCGTGTCATCGAAGTTTCGTCGGCTTTGGCATCTATCCAGGGTAACCAGCTCATGAGAAATGCACAAGCAAAAGGCCACGCCGACAAGGTGTCCATCATCAACAAGTCCATCTTCGACTGGAACATGTACGAGGCGTCCCCTTGCTTTTTCCTTGCCATGGAAGTTTTCGATAACTTCGCTCATGACGTGATTCGCTATGATCCCATCACGGAAGAGCCACTCCAAGGATCTGCTCTCATCGATGCCGAGGGAGACTTTTTCGAATTTTACTCTCGCGACATCGATCCCGTGGCTTCGCGTTTCCTTCGAGTCCGCGATGCTGCTTGTCGCGGCATCAATTACAATCATCCTCTGCGCAACTCTCATCAAGCCATTAGGAAGCTGCGAAACAAGCTGCCTTTTGCACCCAACCTGTCGCAACCAGAATACATACCCACACGTCTGATGCACTTTTTCGACATCCTGAACAAGTACTTCCCGGCTCACAAGTTGGTGACATCCGACTTCCACGCTCTTCCTGACGCCGTGCCTGGTGTGAATGCTCCAGTCGTGCAGACTCGATTCGAAAGACGCATGGTCCCCGTGACGACTCCGCTCGTGAGTATCCGTTGTGCATCTGCTCATTTGCCAAAGACACGCCCACTGACTATTCACACAGGTCCACCAAGGCTTTTTTGATATTCTGTTCCCCACGGACTTTGCAGTAACCGAAGCAATCTATCGCGCCATCACTGGCAAATTGACACGCGTCATGACACACGAAGACTTTTTCCGCAGGTGGGCATTTGTCGAGGATACACAAACGAGGAATGGAGAGAATCCGCTGCTTTCGTGGTATAAAAATGCCAGTGTCATGATTACGGTCTAGTTACAGCCTCGGCAAGACCTTGATAAAGGGCAGGCGGAGGCTCGAGGAAGGTCGGACCTTGACAGGCGCCAGCAATTTCTCGACCAACTCGAGCAGAATTTGAGAGCAATAGTATACACTTGACAAGCATAACAACAGTTACCCTTACATCTCCTACACATATTCACGAAATACAGGTCGATCTGTCCAGGCTAAATATTCTAGTTGCAAAAGATACCAGTACTTCGTTCAAAGATCAAATGCACGTCATTTCACCTCGAGTCGTCTCGATCAGGAAGAAGCAGAGGATCGTTACGATCTTTTCACATCCTTGTCCCTTCCCGTGATGTGTCACAATTCACGGCCCGTACGCGAGAGGGAGGGGCTGGTGCAGTGTCCAAAATCCAAAACTTGGCATGCTGTGACGTGCCTCCAACCTGCAAGGTGACATACCGCCTGCGGAATACCAAAACTCGCATTTCCTGGTGCCTTGATTCCTTTCAACCTTGTACCATGGTGGATATGTACATATATCATGCGAGGATCCCCAGCCTCCTCTGCCTGCGCCTCGGGTTCCTCTTCTCTTCTGGATTCAATAGCCACCTAATATTTTCTCCCTAAAGACTGCGCGAGCGCCTTCCCATTCTTGGGTATCTCTCTGCAATAAGACTCAACCCGACTCGAATCTTTTTTTTTTCATTTCTAGTTTCTAGACAAAAGCTTCTCGAATAACCTGCTACAACAAAAGATGGCTACCGAACAAAAGAATGTGCCTCTCAACGAGTACGTTATCCCCCACGCGATCTACGAAGTGCACGTCAATCAAAAAGGTACCGGAAGCTTAAATTATATAAAAAAGCTAACGTTTATTTTCACAAAATAATTTAGGCTTCTGTCTCGTGATATGGTCGACATTTACGTCGGTCAAGACAATTCTTCGCACTGGGTCTTGCACCAAAAACTGCTTTGTCACCGCAGCAAATTCTTCAACAACATCTTCAGCTCAGATGACAACAAAAACGGGCAGTGCGAGCTTCCTGATGAGGAGGAAGAGCCCTTTCGGCTGTTTGTTGGATGGCTCTATAGCGGGTACACGCCAACGCCCAACGAAGAGAAAGATCTGAACATTTTGCTCGACCTGTACCTGATGGCGGAAAAATGGGAGGTGCGCGACCTCACCGTCGAAGTCCTCAAGAGCGTGCGCGGCTGGTACAAGGAATCAGACACATACCCTGCACTGCGCCGCGTGCAATACATCTACGCCAACACGGACGTCAACTCGCCCATGCGCCAGCTGGTCATCAGCTCCGTGGCCAGGAATCTTGTCACCAACGACTCGGGCATGCCCGCGCAATGGGACAAGGCTCTGCGCAACAATGGGCAACTCGCCGTCGATATCATCATCGCCATGCAAAAGTGGAATTTGGAGAAGAAGAATATCCCGGATGCCAGACAGGAGCCTGTCAAGCCCATCTTGGAGGAGGCAGAGGAGAAGGCAAAGGCCACAAAGCAGAATGACAAGACCGCGGGTGAGGATGAGGACCAAGAGGAGGAGAGTGAGGAGAATGATGAGGAAGATGACAATGAGAGCGAGGAGGCTCAAGAAGGTGCGCAACAAGACGAAGAGGAGGACCAAGATGAGGAAGAAGAGGCCAAGCAGGCTGAGCAATCCGAGTAGGGTGACGCCAACGAGACGAATCTCTTTTCTTTCTCTTTCAGCAGCATATGGACAGGCCGGATAATTGGGTAATTTATGAATTCCGAAATACTTCTTCATCATCTTCTTCACATGCGCCTGGCGTTCGGCATGTTCCTCATCTCCTTTTGCGAGACCTTCTTTCTGCGTCTCTCGATGAGTCTTTCTCGGTCCTTGGACTTCATGCTGTCGAACTTGTTGACGAGCGCTTGCTTCTTCTGTTCCGACTGCTTGAGGTAGAAGGGGTTCTTGCCTTGCGCAATGGCCTCCTTTTCCTTCTTGCGGTGCTCGCGTATCACCTCTTGCTGCCTTTCCTTGTTCTCTCGTGCTTTCTTCCTGCTCTCCATGCTGAGCAATTTTCTCTTGAGTATGGCCTTGTCGTCTTCGTTCTTTGATTTTTTGATTGCGGCTTTTAGTTCCGCCATCTCGGACTCTTCGTAGTCGTGGATGAATGAGTATTTCTTGCTGATTTGCGTGTCGTCCACGATGCCGCCCAGAGGACCGAAGCGCGGGTCGCGGACCTGTATTTTGGGCACCTCGATGACCTGGCGCTTACGTGTGACTTGTCGGTTCGATGATTGTGACATGGGGGCGTGCTTGGAGCTGCGGGCGTGTGGAGGAGCGTCTTCGTCTGAGTCGCTACTATCGCTGTTGCTCTCGTCGTCGCTGTCATCGCGCCTTGACTTTGATTTCGACCATGTCTTGCTCTTCTTGTTGGAAGTTTCTTCTATGCCCTTTGCTTCTCTCAACTCCCGAAGCCGCGCTCGCAGCGCTTCCAGCTTTTCTTCTTTTTCCTCGTCTAGAGACGCTCGTTTGCGCTTCTTGGAAATGGACTCTTGGGCTTTTGACAATGTGGCGAAGGATATGCTGCTCAGTTTCTCTTTTACGTCTCCCTCATCCGAGTTGTCGTCGGATCCATCTTCTTCTTCTTCTTCGTCTTCTTGCTCTGCATTGATGGAAGAGGCGTCTGAAAGGTCTGCGTATTCGTCTTCGGACAGGTCGGGTCGCGGTTTGACTGGTTTGTCGAGTGGGAGAGGCATTGTTCTGGCTGTTCTGAAAACTGGTATTTTTTTGGAATTTGCTGATGCGCAAACACCGAGATGGGAAGGCTCGACCGGAAGAGTCTCGGCCAGTTCGGGGATTTTCGCGCAGGCAGTCATTCACAACACGTGAGGAAGACGTTCTTTTTCGAAGTGGGGCTGCGCTGGAGGTTGTTTGGAACGTCCAAAGCAGTTCTCAATGGTCTTTTTCGGTGATTCATGGGGTGTATTAGTACGTCAGAGGTGCATCGCGATTGATGATTTCCTTCTTTAATGCTGTCACTCTTGCCGTGACTTCCATTCTTGCTTGCATTTTGTATTTGTAAACACCTTTTCTCTCATCGGTCTCCCCCAATCCCTCCTCTCTGCTCCTCCCTCACCACCTTTAATACATCTACGCCATTAATACATATACACCATGAAGATCTTGACAAAAGAAGAAGAGCAGGAGCACTACAAGTACGTCACTACCACCAGCATGCGACAACAACTCTTTGGCTAATATCAATCTCAGCGCTACCGTCTACGGCGGTGCCATTGGTGGCGTGCTTGGTTGTGCAGCTGGCGCTATCGGTGTCTTGGGCGCCAGTAGGAGATACCCTGCTTTCCGCGGTCTCTCGCTACCCTTCCGAGCCTTCCTGATCACCAGTGGCGGTACCTTCGGTGCCATCATCAATGCCGATCGCTACTCGCGCTCCTTTGAGGCCACGCGCCACCCGGAGAAGGACTACACAGACAAGCAGCAAACCCTGCAGCAAGAACTCGAGTCCCAAAAGCCTTTCAGCCAGCGCGCCACCGATTGGGCTTCGTCGAACCGCTACAGCATTGTGTTTGGCTCGTGGGTGGCTTCTATGGGCACGGCTTTTGCTTTGGTCGGCAGGAACCCTTACTTGACTGGTCAACAGAAGTTGGTGCAGGCTCGTGTGTACGCTCAGGGCTTGACCATGGCTGTTGTTATTGCTAGTCTGGCGTTCGAGGCAAAGGATAAGAATTCGGGTCAGGGACGATGGGAGACCGTCAAGGTTCTTGACCCCAACGATCCTTCGCACAAGCACGTTATCGAGAAGAAGATTCACCACGAACGTTATTCGGGCGAGGATCAATGGATGGGTGAGTTGTTTTGTATTGTTCTTGGCCAATCATCAATTGCTGACATTGTTGATTCCCAGACATGGTTGCCGCCGAGGAAGAGCGACTCAAGGAACGCGATGCCGCGGCCAAGCAAAGAGAGGCCGCGGACTCAAAGCACACAAAACAGCCAAAGAAGAAGGAAGACAAGAAAGAAGACAAGCAAGAAGCAAAGTAAAAGCTGTTACCTTTGATATAGCACTTTGAAGCGACCATAAACAACAACTTCTCAACATCAGACCAAAGGCACTAAACACACCGCACGCCATCATAGATTTTCTGTCCAGCTTCAGTCAGGCCTTAAGAGGAGCTGTCAACAACGAAATCATCTGCCAGTATATAAAAAGCATTGAGCGCTGCAGGGCGGGTTCAAACCATAATTCTCCAATTTACCCAAACTTAACGACTTCTTTAGCCGGAATGTCTTTAGACCATCGGCCACTCTCTTTCACGTGCATAAAGATAAATCCCCCAGGGAAAAAAAAACATCCCAACCGCGAGGAGACCGGAATAATTAACGAGGTTTATGGACGCGAGACTCGTCGTTTCACGTGCCAAAAAAAAAGGTTCTTGGTCTATAATCTTCTATAGCATGGCGTAGAAAGGCACTAAAGTCGGAGCCATGGAAGGAAAGGCAATGAAATCGGAACCATGGAACGAAATGCTGCATTGTGTCCATGTCTGCTGGAAGAGAAAAAAGAAAGGATGGATGGATGGGACAAAGCTTTTGTCATGAACTGGGCTCATGAAGGAACGCACGTGCTTGCACGGTCATAGGTACATGTATGATGGAGATGTGAATACCTTGTGGGGGGGAAAAGAATTTGAACCTCTTGATGTATCCCCTGGACACTGACGCTAAAAACAAGCCTGTAGCAAAGCAATAGAATGGGTCCAGTTGCTACCACTCCCGGAGAGAGACTCATGATCGGCTTCTCTCCTTGGCCATGGTCCAAGGAGCGTGAGACGAATTGCATTGCTACAACCATGCATTGAGTGTCAGGGGTATTCAGGGAGACAACCTGAACCACATATTATGTGGAAAAATATGATATTTGTTACATATTTCCTCTTCTGATCGACATTACTGCGTTTCGCGTGAAACTTGATGAATACAAAGAAAATGTAGGCAGAAAGGAAGACACAAAACGAAGAAGAGGAGGGAGATGGAAAACAGGCAAGAGAAGAGCATCAAAGGAATCATGAACCGAACATAAAGATGAAAGATAAGAATGCTCATGAACAGACAAGAAATCGCTCGATGGATAAGATGATGATGGAAGAGATGCGGGAGATGCAAGTCTCGATTGAGAACTAAGCTCCAATGGTATAAATGCAAGTCATGTCGATGGGGTGTCTGTCGTTAAAGCATCAAAGCATAGCAGCGTCTTTTTTTTGTTACATTCACAGTCGTAGAAGAGGTGCGAGCGAGAGCTATCGATATGCTGTAGAATCGCTCCGGCCTGGCGAAGCCCCTTGTCTTTTGAATCCGCCATCTCCCGGACGATCCTCTTCGGGAGAGAGTATGTTCGGGTAACGCGACGGGCCGGGGCGACTCGGCCCAGGACCGGTAGACTCGGAAATTTCGGCGTATGCTTGCTGCAGTCGTCGTCTGTCTTGGTCGGCTGTTAAGACACGGTTGCGGCTCTTCTTGTCGGACGACGTGTCAGACGCACTGGCGCTGGCGGGCTGCTGGTCACGGACTTGCGGTGTCATGGCCACTTGAGCGGCGTGTGCTGCGATTGATAACGGACTCGGCGTAATAGCGTTGTTATTATTATTGTTGGTTTTGCCGCCGCTATTGCTTGCTGTCGGAAGAGCGACGTGTTGAGACGGTGGAAGCAAGTGGGCGGTATGCGTGAGCTCCTGCTGGGTTCTGGCTGCCTTTTCTGCATTGGTAGGTCGACCGCGTTTCTTCTTTGGCGGCTCGGTGGGTTGGTTGAGGATAGTGTCAATCGAAGACATGGGCGGTTTGGGTACGAGAAGACGGCCACCTGAAAACGGAGGCTGATCCGGGCTAAATGGTCGCTTCAGCGGCATTGGTTGCTGGAGGCTTTGAGACCTGGCGTGACCAGAAGCAGGTCCAGACGGGCCAGGCTGGTTTATGATGGTGTTGAACCAGCTGCTGCATTGATTGACAGTTCGTCCTCGAAAAGCACCCAAGTCAGTGAGACGTGTTTGCGTAAGCCTCCAACTTCACATACCTCTAGGGAGCGCCACATCACCCCAATTCGGAGTGATACCGTACTGTCGTATGAATTGAACCAGCGCTCCCGGATGAACATTGCTGGATTTGATGACCTCGGCCAGTATTTCGAGCTGCTCGTGTGCATTGAAGTTCACGTCCCGAGGGTTCATTCTGCGACAAGCCAGGAAGGTAACCAAGAGGAAGGGGAACGAGAAGAAGAGAAGAAGGCTAACATGTATTACAAGAAAAAAATGGGGTCCCGCACAGTTCTTAGGTATGAGATTGGAAAAGAGTGCAGCTGGTGAAACGAAAGTGCGTCAGTCAGACAACGAACTGCTTGCCTTAAAGGGAAGGCATGGAAAAAGAAGGAGCGAAAGAAGAGCGTAACTACTAATGAATGATGAGCAAAGAGGACAGAGCGACTGCGACAGTCAGTTGCGGCTCTGGAAGGTGCAACAGGGCGCGAGCATGAACCAGGGTGGAGAAGAGAGCGAACGGATGGATTCGTCGGAGGGCTGGGAAGATTCGGTTCTCGAAGGGCGAGGTCGATGCATGCAGGTACTGCACTGCAGCATCCTAGGCGCACATCTTTGCTTCCTGCAGCCTGGGATGTCATGCTTCACCAAAACCTACCGATGCCACCAATCCGGGACGCGTGAGTGGTCTGGTTATGGGAATTTTTGAAACTCTACGCCAATTTGAAGCATGAATAAACGATGCTAGGCTACGATCAAACCATGACATGTTCCGAAGATGAGGAGGATCGTATTGTACAGCAGACCCGGGGCCTGGAGGCTGGTTTTTGAGTTGACTTTGGGACAGTCCGCGCTTTGGCCTGCCCCGGTTCGCGGCAACTCACAAACTGAAACGCTCGGCACCAGCACTCCTGACTGGAGTGACTTCTCACATTGATTAGGAATGCTTCTTCTTTTCCGTCTCATCCAAAGGAGTCGTCGCGGCTCGGTCTTTATCTTGTCAATTGGATCCGCGAGCGGCAGGCTCGGGGAGCATGACATTCAGTGCTCGGCAACGTTACGCGGGCGCTCAATATCTCTGCGCTAGAGCAAAAGGCCTCGTCGCTTTCCACATGAAGTTACGCGGTCCTTGTTTTTCACACGCTGGAGACATGGTCACAATGAACGCTCATTGGTGCTTGGCCGCGGGTCCATTGAGTTTTGAAAGTAGAGACGGCTTCAAGCTGTACTCCAGATCTCCGGCACCAAGGTTGTAAGAGCTCGCATAGAGCATATGCAAGTTTGCGCCTGGCTGACGCTCTGATAACCCGAACGGGTCGGCCAAGGTAGGTTTCTCAACATCCTTGCGTTCACGTCGCTTCGGCTCATCTTGCGCTGACTACACTACACTGCAATTCGCTGAAAGTCCGTGGTCTCTGCGGGCGTGAACTTGCTCACTTTGGGATCGTACAGACATAGATGATCACCAGCTCAACTGATTCCGTCTACTTATAGAAGACAAGTGTGAGCTCCGGCGGTCCGCGAACCGCGCTGCATATTACCCATCCACGGCTGGCGCCTCGTGGAGCTTACCAGGATCTCTAACAAACAGGACACGGAAGTCGAGTCCACTCTCAAGCCTTCAGACGTGAATACATAGCGGACTCGGCACACATTGTTTCCTACAATCATCCAAGGTTCGTTGTTATGGAAGGGTTGAAATAAAGTCAGGGTGGCGCATGTGGCGAGCAAGAGCATGGAGGCGCCAAGCCACGTCGAACAATCAAGTCGAGAGTGAGAAGAACATGGCCGTTGCTGCCTTTCGTCCCTTCCCTCCGTCGCATCAAGACACGCACAGTCGATCTGCCTCATTCACTGCTTGCCTATTCCCAAGTCTTCGAGATTGACGGACGGGTAATGGCAAGACTCTCGTAGCGATATCCATAGCCCACGTACGTGAGGAGCCGACATATGCCTACTCGTAGTCCATGATCTAAATAATGTTAGAGACGTTCATTTGAAGCCACGACAGCGCGAGTCTGATCGCCTGATATTCGCGACCTCCACGAAAGCCGTCGAGAGCTCCTGCCACCACATGCGCCGAGCACGTCTGCAACTCTCCCGCACCCTCGATCGTTCGCAAGCCGGACACCAGCACTTGCTCTCTGATCCAACGGGTTCTGCGGTAATTGGGGATGCGCAGTGAGTCTAGTAGGTAGTCTCGACAAATCTTGGCCTGCGTAAATTCCATTCGACCCACCACCGCGCCGCTCTCACTCACATCCAAGTCGACCAACACGAAACCTTGCCCAGTCCTCGAGAGGCTAGTAGTCTCACATCCGAGTCTGAAAAGATGGATATTGCAGTGGATACACCCGAGACGCGTGAGTCGTCGTCAGGCGTGGGACACAAGCAGGCGCAGCCAGCCTCCGCCGGAAGTGTCACACCCACAGTCAAGACAGAATCACAATCGCCAAAGCAAGCGACGCCGACGGTCAAGAGCGAGCCAGTCAAGGCTGAGCGCGAAGAAGTCGTCGGTGGCGACCTGGTCCTCAAGACGGAGCCCGGAAAACCCCCCAAGTTGTCCCGCACAATGTCGCAGAAAGTCATCGCTGGGCCTCGACAATTGTTCAGCGACCTACCCGATTCTACTGGCGAAGCTACTGCGACATTTGATCTTCTCACTGATTGCACATATGGCTCAAAGCACCTCGGAACGACAGAGCAGGCACTGGAGTGCGACTGCACCGAGGAATGGGGTACAGCTTTTACATTAAATATGGGCCATGGCATCGCATCGACTAATTCTGTCTACAGATATTCAAACTCAATCTAATCATGCCTGTGGTGAAGAATCCGACTGCATCAATCGGGCCACCAAGATGGAGTGCCCTGGCGATTGCGGCTGCGGAGACGGCTGTCAAAACCAGCGCTTCCAACGCAAGGCCTACGCCGACGTTTCTGTCATCAAAACCGACAAGAAAGGCTTTGGTCTACGAGCCAACAAAAGTCTCGAGCCAAACGACTTTATTTTTGAATACATTGGCGAGGTCATCTCGGAGCCTGCTTTCAGGAAGCGAATGCTCCAATACGACCAAGATGGAATCAAGCACTTTTATTTCATGTCGCTCAGCAAAGGCGAATTCGTCGATGCAACCAAGAAGGGAAATCTCGGCAGGTTTTGCAATCATTCCTGCAATCCGAATTGCTATGTTGACAAGTGGGTGGTTGGGGACCGCCTCCGCATGGGCATTTTTGCCGAGCGTCGCGTTGAAGCTGGAGAAGAACTCACCTTCAATTACAACGTCGACCGCTACGGCGCCGACCCTCAGCCTTGCTACTGTGGCGAGCCCAACTGCTCTGGATTCATCGGTGGGAAAACACAAACTGACGACCGCGCGACCCAACTCTCGTCAAACATCCAAAAGGCTCTTGGTATCTTCGATAGCGAAGACTGGGAGAATGCCGCACACACCAAAAAGCCACGGAAGAAGAAGGCATCCGAAGATGATGAGGAGTACGTTGACAGCATTGAGCTGAAACAGCTCGGCCCAGGTGATGTCAAGGCCGTCATGGGTGAGCTCTACAAGAACCAGGAGAAGTGGATCGTTGTCAAGCTCTTGAACCGCGTGCAAAACTGCGAGAACGATGGAGTTCGCTTCAGGGCGGCCAAGATGCACGGCTACACCATCTTCAACAAGCTTCTCAAAACTTACAGCGACGACACGAACATCCTGCTGCAAATTCTGGACATTCTTAACACGATTCCTCGAATGACTCGCAACAAGATTGTCGATTCCAAAATCGATGTCACTGTCAATGGCTTGCTCGAACACGAGGACGAGAGGGTCAAATCGCAAGCTGTGACACTTGTCAATGACTGGAACAAGCTGGAGATGGGCTATCGTATCCCGCGCAAGCAGAGAGATCCGAATCTGGCGATTCAGGATAAGAGACCCGATCGTTCTGAGAGAAAGACCCGCGAGCGAACACGGTCCCGATCTCGCTCAAGATCGGTCGAAGCACCAAAGGGCCCGTCAGCCAAAGCAACTCCTTCAGGGCCTAGAGGAGGCGGAGCTGGTTATCGGGGAGGCTTCTCCCAAAACGGACCTCGACAATACAGGCCGCGCCCTCCTCCTCCGGAGCTACCGCTTGGCTGGTGGGAAGCTTTCGATCAGAATGGCACACGCTATTACTACACTCGAGCTGGAAACGTGCAATGGGTGCCGCCCACACAACCAGCAATTGGTGTGCCTCCTCCTCCGCCGCCCAAAGTCTTGTCTGAAGCACAAAAGCTCGAGGATCTGATCCAGGGTATTGTCAACAAGAAAGAGACACCAGCCGAGAAGCCTTCTGCTACTGCAACCCCAACCGAAACCCCTGCGAAGATCAAATCCGAAGATAAGTGGCGTTCATTGCCTGAAGAGAAGCAGAAGAAGATCTACGAGAATACAGTACGTACATTTTCCAAAGGATATCAAGATGCCCACACTAACATTCATGCAGCTCTTTCCCTCTGTCATTCATGTTGCGAATAAGTACAAGGGCAAATTGGACAGAGACGACATCAAGCGCTTCGCCAAGGAGTGCTCAAAGAAGATTGTTAATTCTGACTTCAAGAGCAAGCGCGTTACCGATCCGAACAAGATCGACGCGAAGCAAGAAAAATCCGTCAAGAAATACGTGACTGAATTCTTCGACAAGGCCGTTGTCAAGAAGAGAGAGCACGATCTACGCAAGGAAAAGAAAGCCGCCGGAGGAGAAACTGACGCAATGGCACTTGACTCTCCCAAAGCTGACGACTATGGCAACGGCCAAACAGATATCAGGTTTGACGATAATGATATCTCTACCACCCTCAGCCCTACATCGCTGAAGCGTGGACGGGACGATGCGGAGTCGATGGAAGGTGCCTCAAATGGGGACGACCAGCTTGGAAAGAAGGCCAAAGTCACCACACCCGCGCCCGCCCCTCCTCCTCCCCCGCCTCCCCCCACTACGGATACACGCGATCTGCAGATGCAAGGAGCTAGCGACGACCGTGTCGAAGGGTTCTCGATCAAAGGCGCCGCAGCCGGTCTTCCGTCGCGCGCCAACAAATATGCTGAATCGCCTCTGCAAGTTGCAACGCCACCAACAACAGACAGTCCGGACGCAGAAGAAAAAGAGAGACGCCGTAGAGAGTTCAGTGGTCTCAATGCAGAGAGGATGAAACATTTAGGTTTCATGGATGGAGCCAACGAGCGTTGAGCTCAAGAGGAATACGTATTGAGGGCACTGGGGGCCAATTTTGCATATGAGACAGTTCACGCTTGCTGCTCGAGCAAGAGGAGAGGTGCGAATTACCGCACAGAAAGACGTTCGATTTCTGGGGACATTGGTCAAGCATAATCTGGTCAAAAGCGTTGCTTGATTGAGAAGAAATCAACATTCTTCTACCGTGATATGACCGTTTCCAAAACGAGAGTCTTGCTTGCAGGACGCTTGATAATTTCAACCATGCTTCAGCGCCGCAGGGAGGCGCGATTGGCCTCGTCCAGAAGCGAAAGCTCTGGTTCGCTTTAGATCACCATCGTCAGTACATTTCTGTCCTGAATCTTCGAACCTTGTTCATCACATCGGTCGAGATTGATGAAACTGATGCACATGCAGTCTTACCAGCACATCCTTCGAAACCTCGAGAGCGCTGTATATGTCACGAGTTTCTTTGTTAGAGCACCCATGCATGTCTCAGGGACACCTTGTCTGCGTGGTGAGTTCTTGGACCTTCCTGTTTGTCAAGAACTTGTTTGCTATTCGGCGTTTGCTCTGCAGCATACAGGTAATTGGTATAAAATACAGCCTTCAGCATGTGTATTCCGAAAACCCATCAACCATGTCGTTTTCCGAGGACTACCCGTCGTTTCTTCGACTTCAGCAATATTACCTCCCCAATAATTAGCGGAACACTCCACGAGTGCAAGTTCAGTTTCTTCCCGCCCCAGAAATATCGCCGCAGCAATCACGGGCGGTTGCTCTATTGCGGAAATCGACAACTACCTCCAAAACTGCAGCAAAGACATCATCGAGCGCTAAATCTCTGAAAACATCGATACGGGAAACACCCTGCCATATTTTATGCAGCTCAGAAGAACTTGTCACAGGATGCGATCACCGAGGCTACGAATGAGTTGCCTTTTACTAAGTACGAAATGCGTCTTCATCCGATCGCAGATGGTCATGAAGTTGGTATTCGACATGAACGAGGCTAGTTTCCGAACTTTATATCAAGTGGTTTTAGATTCCAATGCATTTGAGGTTTGCTCCACAGAAGGGTGAATTTTGCTTGTTTCCTCGATTATGATGTGATGGTGTTCAGAAAATGATGGTGTCCGTTTGCTTTAGAGCTTCTCAATCACAGTGCTACCACTAAAGTTGTTAAGGTACTTTGGTCCAAAGGGATTTGCAATCTAAGGATTCGAGGAAGCTGTTGGTTTGGCGCGCCGGGGGGATTTATGATGGCGGTGAGGCCAAAGCTTGGGTGAAAGCGGAAAAGTGATTGATTACTGTGTATTATACCTTCTTCGTTTGTTCTCTGCTATAAGGCTTCAGATATTCGGTGACTACCTTATCAAGAGGTCACTACAAATTGAAGTTCGGCAAGCACGTTGTATGACGCACGTGTCACGGACTAAGCAAGGGTCTCTCTTTCTGCACACAGAAGCGCCATCGCAGACCAGACATCCACGCCTTCTCTGTGCATCTCAATCCTTCTCTTTGCTCTCTTTCATCTCCGTTTGATCTTGTTGTTTCTTAACTTCCGAGACCACGCCCGCATCGCCTTCGCGTAATCAGCAAACAACTGCGCACATCGCTCGCCTTCCGCGCGATTTTAACCCCCGCTACCTGGACCATCCATCATGGCCGACCTGCAAGAGCTCTTCAGCCGCCTGAAGAGCCCTGCTGCTTCGTCTAGTGACCAGCAGAGTCAGCCTCAACCTTCCATCTGGGCCCAGCCTCAGCACACGTACCAGCCTGCCTCGGTGTCGTCGCCTCTCTTCTCACCACCCACTCACACCCCCAACCCTCACCATCCATCGGCCATCATCAGCCCAGCACAGACTCCCGGCCCTGGCGATTCAAAGTCCAATGATCTGTTGAACTTGCTCAAGTTCAACTCCAATCAACAGACTTCCACCATGAGCCCTTTGGCCTCGTTGCAGAACATCGCCGCTTCATCTCCTTCTCCCCAGTCCGGCCCTGCACAGCAACAGCAAGCTCGCACCGTATCGGCTTCGGATTTGGTTGCTTCGTTCCATCAGAAGCCATCGAGCGCCTCGTCCCTGCGCGTCTCAATGGCCTCACCCCAGCCCGAGCAAAAGTTACAGCAGCCATTGGGAGATGCTCAGAATTTCTTGCTCAATCTCTTGAATCGCCCCAAGCACGCCGCCACGGCTGAAATCCTTCAGCCATCGGTCCCACAGCGCGCCCAAGCTCCGGAGCCGGCCACTATCAAGCCTGAGCCCGCTGACAACGCCGACACTCAAGACCCTGCGGTCCGGCTGTTCGGCAGTGTCGGATCTCGTGAGACCACCCCATTCGAGGTCGGCTCTCAGCCCAAGAAGGCCGTCTTCACATACGTCAACCCCTTTGAGCAAATGACTGCCTCTTCTCCCAAGCCGCCCACCAAAGCCGACGGCCCCAAGCACGAGCGCGACATGTCACACCCCGAAGACACCGACTCGGCACCTCCCAACGCAAAGAGCCGCAAGATTGCATCTTCGGTCCCCTCGCCATCTCCGTCGCCTCGCCCCGCTCAGACCTCAAACGATGCCCAACTCAGCGTTTCCGAGGCCCTCAGCGGCATTGGCGAGAAAGTCGACAAGCAGGTTGAAAAAGCACTTGCTCAGGCCGACGGCGTCACGGCTTCTGCCTCGAAAGAGCAGGCCAAGACGACCGAGGACATTGCCGACAGCTGGGAGAGCGCCGATGCCGACGAGTCTGGCAAGGACAGCAAGGCGTATGCCGTCAAGGTGCACAACTTCCCCATGAGACCTTTCGTCTCCATCACCATCAACAAGGATAGCCAGGCTACTCCTCTTCGCGCCGACTCGCTGATGGACATTGCTCGCCTGAAGAAGGACTTTGAGCAAATTGACCGTGCGCTTGTCACTGCTTCAGCCAGCCACATTGTCTATGCTATGAGCAAGAACGGTGGCTTCCGCGTCATTCGCCAGGATTCCGGCAACGACAAGCAGGTCTTCCGCTCCACCAACGAGCGTGTCTTCAACGTCCAGATCTGCAGCAACAGCGGCTCCCGCAAAGATATCGAGACTGCGCTCGCTACCGGAGTCAACGGTTCTGTCTTCTGGACCAGTATCAGCAAGGTCGAGGGTGACTCATTTGACGACCTTGACCTCGAGTCGCAAGGCTTTGTGTTGCCTCCAGTGCCTGTGCAGGATGATAACACGTCCGGCAGCCCTGTCAAGACCAGGGCCAAGATGAGCTCCCGTAATGCCGAATTCTTCGCCATCTCAAGAGGCAAGTCTATCTACATCATCTCGCCCTTCGTTGCTCGCCAGCCTCAGTACACGGACAAGAAGACGCGTATTGTCGACAACGACAAGTACCTTCAGGAGCACTGCCTCAAGATTATGACTGGCAAGGCTGGCAAGGACTTTGCCTTTAGTGGCGACGACAGCTTGTTGGCCTCGCTGGACAAGAGCGGCCGCATCAAGTTCTGGGATATCCGCGACATGGCTCAGCAGGCTCGTGAGGCCGCCGAGGGAAAGCGCCCTGCTGTGGAGCGCAAGGACCCTCTTCTCACCCTCATCACAACCCTTCCCGCCGAAAAGGCCACGCCCTCGTCGATCATGTTTGTTGACAAGGAGAGACCATGCGTTAAGGGCGTTGCTCTCCGCTACTTGCTCGTCGGCTTGAAGCAGAACCACATTCTGCAGCTCTGGGACCTTGGCCTCAACAAGCCTGTTCAGGAGCTGTACTTCCCCCACGACAAGGACTCGGATGCCATCTGCAGCATCTCGTACCACCCCAAGACTGGCATCATTGCGCTTGGACACCCCACTCGCAACTCCATCTTCTTCATTCATTTGTCTGCTCCCCGCTACAATATTCCTAGCATGGACCAGGCCAAATACACCACCATGCTGGCCGAGCAGGACCCCAACCTCCCTCGTCCTGAGTCGACTGCCATCATGAGTGGTATCCGTGAGTTGTCCTTTGCCGCCAAGGGTCAGCTGCGCAGTATCGATATGCTTCACACTCCTGTTGCTTCCGAGGCTTCCAGCGACGTACTTTTCGAGCTGTACGCCATGCACTCCAAGGGCGTCACCTGCATGAACATCAAGCACCAGGATCTGGGCTGGAGTCGCGACAACAAGGTTCTCCACCCCGTTGATGCAGAGGCTTCGGGCACCATTACCGTGGCTGCTATCTCAAACAATGTCGCGCCTTCAGATGCCCCAGCCAAGCCCAGCAAGCCTGCTGCACCTGCTTCTCCCAAGAAGCCTGCGCCTACTAAGCCAGCTGCCGCAAGTACTGCTGAAAAGTCTGCTGCCAAGCAAGAGCCCGCAACCAATGTCACTCCCAAAGCTGCAAAGTCCAAGAAGGCGGCCCCCGAGCCTGCTGCTCCCGAGGCTGCAACAAACCCTGCCATTCTCACTCCCGAGTCTTACTCCTTGGCTGCGCGTCCCAAGGTCTCTGGTTCTGAGTCTGCCTCTTCCAACAAGGCAGTCGCTTCAGAGGCTGCACATGCTCCTGCACCAGTTGAGAAGCCTGCGAAGGCTGCCCAAGCTCCTGCTGCTGTGGATCTCGAGTCCATTAACAAGTCTATCAGCCAATTCATGTCCAAGGAGCTCGAGTCTCTCTACCGCAGACTTGACGATGACAAGCGTGTCCACGACGCTGCTGCTGCGGCCAAGCAGGACGCTGTGCTTCGCCTCGTTTCTGCCACTTTGACCGAGAATGTTGAGAAGACGTTGAACAACATCATCTCTACCAACATCACAAATAGCGTCATTCCCGCCATCGTGGAGAGCAGCTCAGCCGTACTGAACGGGAAGCTCGCCTCTGCAGTTTCCCAGCACGTCGCCAAGATTGTGCCTGGGGAACTCAAGGCCTCTCTTGCACCGGCCATCGCTACTGCCATGCAGGACAAGGATGTCCAGCGTGTCGTTTCTGAGCAGACTGCATCCAAGCTTGCTCCTCAGATTGAGCAGTGCTTCGCCACCATTCTGCGCAACTCGATCATTCCCAGCCTCACGAATGTTGCCCAGACCTCGACAAAGAAGGCGGTCGCTGATGTTGAGCGTCGCTTCACCGAGCAGCTCCGCGAGGTCGAAGTGCAGCGTCAGAAGGACAACACCAAGATTGAGCAACTCTCGGATCTTGTGCTTGGTCTCTCCAAGACAATCCATGAGATGGCTGCTGGACAGTCGGCCTTCCAAGAGCAGATCCTCAAGCTCCAGCAGCAGATGGCCGGCGACAACTCTGCACGTTCGGCCGTCTCCCGCGAGTCTGACGTGGTGCCCTCGATTGAAGACGCCGAGCTGGAGGGAATCACCAGCCTGATGACCCAAGGCAGATACGAGGAGGGAACCATCCAGGTAAGTTTGCTTATTGACCGAGCATGATGGAAGTAATTTGCTAATTCTTTTTGCAGTGGCTCCAATCTCAACGCCAGGGCGAGCTGTTTGACAAGCTCTTTGTGCGCATCAACCCGGCATACCTGCAGCGACTCAGCCCCTTGGTGTCACTGTCTGTGTCGGCGGCTCTGACTTCATCGTTTGAGCGCAATGTGGATGAGCGTCTCTCGTGGCTGAACACGGTGCTCTCGACCATCAATCTCAATGATGCTGAGATTCGAGAAGTGGCACCCAAGATCATGGACGTGCTCCAGCAGCGCATGCAGGGAGCATACATGTCGATCGCTGAGAACGACGCGCGAGACCCAGCCCTTCGTCTTGTCTCTGGACTCTCTCGCCAGATCAACGACATCAAGAACCAGAGCCTGATGAGTTAAAGTTGCTGAGAGCATCAAGGCTTTTGTAATTATATGATTCGTTCGCATTGACTTGAGCATGGCGTTTTCGGGTTCTGATGATTACACGGATAACGACGGGTCATTGTGCATGGCAGGACAAAAAGACAAAAGTGGTAGATGAAGACTAGTAATAAGCATTATTTACGGGCAGGCCGTGAGAAGAGATGGCTATACATTAGCAATAAAATATGGTTCATGCGTCAGTCAGCCTCTGTGAGAGTGATAGTAATTACTTGACTTGATGGTAGCTGTTTCAGTGATGCGCCTTCCTTCGGCTTTTACACGGAGATAGAGAGCATGAGGCTCCACCTTCTTTTGAATCAAGCATCAACAACATGCAACCTTCAAACTCAACATCAACATTGACCCTTTGAGCAACAGCAAAATGTTATCACTGCCTTTGATCGCGCCTCAAAATGTAAGAATGCGATTGAATCAAAAAGGTTTCCTTGGCTGGAACAGAGAGACTGCAGAGCAAAGCAACCTTGTATGATTGACTGACTGACATGTTGCCAGGAATACTCCTTCTTCCTGTCCCCCCACCTACGCCCCGACACCACATCTTCTTCGTCAAACCCCTCAGCCTCAGCAATAAACAACGACGCGCCTCCACAGCAACAGCAGCAGCAACAACAGCAACAACAACAATCCCAACGCAACCGCCAAAACAACGCCCAAGCCTCCATCCCAGCACGCAACTCGCTGGCGCAACTGCTGGCAGACGAACAAGCCATCTCGCACCGCAAATACAACATCCGCCGGTTCGGGGCGGGGTGGATCAAGCCGCCGGGGGTAGCAAAGACGCTGCAGGCCGAGACGGAAGAGAAGATTGAGAGGGAGGAGCAGGAGGCGTTGGCCAGGAGGGAGCAGATGATGATGGATATGCAGGCGCAGCAGGAGGCTGAGGAGAATAGGGAGAGGGCGGCTGCTGCTGCTGCTAATGATGGCGCTGGTGATGAGGCTGAGGCTGAAAGGGATTTGGATGAGGAGATTCCTGATGCTGATGCTGAAGAGGAAGAGGCAGAGGAGGAGGACGGCATGTCGGATTCCGAAGAAGAGGAGGAAGAAGAAGAAGACGACGACGACGAAGAGGAAGAGGAGGATTCTAACCATCAACAACCATCAGAATTACAGCAGCAACAACAACGACAACAACAAGAGCACGAGCACGCAGACATGTCGGCGGCCGAAGACATAACCTTCAACGAAGAAAGCATGTACGCCGAAAACAGCCTGCTCCTGCCTGCCGACGAGGAAAACGAGCAAGGCGCGCTGCGAGAACAGGAACGCTACGCCCGCATACAAGAAGCGGAATTGACCGGCGTCGCCCAAGATGAATTGGATCTGGGCATCGAGAGAGACTTGGACGACAGCGTGCCCGAGGCAGGCAGTTATGAGCACACTGATAGCGATGAGGAGCTTGATGATGATGATGATGATGATGACGATGATGACGACGACTCTGATGAAGACGACGATGAAGAAGCGCCAGAGGAGAATGGGCTCCAGAGTGACATGACGGGTCAGGGCAGTGGCCGCCAGAGACGCAGTTTGTTGAGCAGGGATATCTCTTCGTTGCTTGACAGCTCCTTTGTCACTAGCAGTCCTGCTCCGGCTGGTCGGTTGAGGTCTGCTGCTCATAGGGCACGTGGCTACCAGAGCTGATTTGACTACCTTTCTTTCTTTTTTCTTTTTTTTTTGGTTGTTTGTTTTTTCATGTCACCTTTTTCGTTAGTAAGCGAAGATACCCAATATTCATCATCTTTATGTACTACAGTTTTGTCTGATGCCTACAGGTCTTTTTGTGTATTTTGAGTGTATCTCGCTCGATATTTGTGCAAAGCAAGAAGGAAAAATCTCATTGGAAAAAAAAAAAAAAAGAAGAGATGCAGTCTTATCATGTTCTCGTCTCATCGTATATTCACCAAATCTCTTCCCCCCAAATCCCTTCTGGCCCTTGGCTTGTCCATCCCCGAGGTCGACATGTTACATTCTACACCCCTGGATTTGTATCCCCTCCATACGATTCTCTTTTATAAGGCACAAGAATAATAAGATATCGTAGGTTTTGGTCAATTTCTGGACCCCCTTCTGTGTCAATCAAACCCCCATCTTCCAATCAGTCCAGCCATTCTGACCAAGTTCAGTTCTCACGATGATTTTTGATTGGGCAAACGCTCTTCCGTCTTGGACTTTTGCCAGCGTTGCTCTGAATCATGGTGTTGGGTGGGGTGCCAACTTTAGACTTTGATATGTGGAAAGTGTTGTAGTGATTCAGGTCATCCACCACCTCCAGGCGCCTGGTCGACAATATCCAACAAAGAGGGACCCCCGCCGTCAGTCTCAAACAGATCAGGCAACCCAAAGGCGCTGTAATCGAACGAAGGCATCTCCAGCGAACCATATAGCCACGAGCCCGCAGTCCTGTCATACGGGCCAAACGCCTGCTGGTCATCACCGAGCCAGCTGAACGACTCCATGAGATCAGAGGAGCCCAAATGATGGCTCGTCGTCTGTGTGGACGTCAAGGCGTCTTTTGCGATCTTCATCACGTCCAGACTGATGGCGCGGCCGGTGGTGGAGCCTATGTGATCGATGCGGTCGAGGCAGTTGAGCCCCTTTTCCACGGCTTGGAACACGGCAGTGGCATGTTCGGGCGTTGTTTCCGTGTCCAGCACATCAAACAGTAATACCAAACATGCCGAGACGATGAAATAGACCATGTTTCCATCCCTGCGCATTGCAGGACAGCGGGTGAAGAAGCTGGTGTGGACGAGGGTGATGAGATTCATGGCAGACGAGACTGTGAGGTTGATGCCGCGTTGGATGTCGATACGGGTGCCGATGCTGGCCTGGGCTTGCTGTTTCGAGTCGAAAAAGGTGACGTAAACCAAGGCAGGGCGGTTGATGAGGATGCAAGCGACGTGGTAGGTGGCCCCGAGGCAGCTCCTCTGCACCTCCTGCCATGCCTCTCCAGTCGCGGCCGTTTGGTCGAAGAAATGGAGGTACGGGGGAAGTGTGTCGAGGAGACGCTCCAGAGCTTGCAGACACTCATTGTTGATCCTGTTGACTTCGCCGAGATCGGCCACGGACCTTGCCTTTGTAGGCGAGTAATTGCTCACCATGACCTTTTCGCTGATTTTGCCCAGCTCGGCCATGGCACGGATGTATGCAAACTCGATGACTTTTCGACCGTTATTGATGGGTGATTGTGCAAAGTCGTCCGGGTACGGTGCGTCAATTACGTCGTCCAGAAAGCAAGAAGGTCGGCCGGTGAACATGGCCACCATGCGTTCCATGTAGAAGATGGTCCAGAATGTAAGTCGAAGTCGGTTGGAGAATGGATCGTTACCTTTCACCACCTGTGCGCGATGGAGACCTAGAGCCATGGCGGATCTTGAGGCATGGCCGATATACAGATATTGCATATTTGGCCTTCCGACTTGCATACCATACATTGCCCTTAGTAAAAGAATGTGAGTTCCAACAAGAGACGTCTCTTCAAAAGTATCAGTCGGTACGCCAGCACGTTCGTACAAATGTTGGGCCCACTCGTCCGAGGATGAAGGCGAGACATGCCCATAGTCAGCCAACCTCGCGCCAATCGCAAGAGCCATATAAAGGATTGCTCTCTTCTTTGCAAACTTCTTGGTATCCGCTGGTGCATGGCCCGGTCCACTCCAGAGCGTCGCCCAAGTCTGCCGTACTTCGCTCTCAATCAATATTGGACTCTGTGGGTGCATGAGCGTAAAGTAAGCCGAGAGAAACGCTTCACCCAGCTCTCTTGGCAGGAAACTGCCCTCTGGTATTGTGCTCCTTCGTGACGAACTCTCGTCGCCATAAGTGAAGATTTGGCGTTCGATTCCCCATTGCCCGAGACCGTCAGGGTCTTGATGCACGTTAAGAGGCGTGTTGCTCTGCCGCCGTATACGTTGATACAAGCGCTGGACAAATGAAAAGTGCGAAGAGGGCCCGTAAAACTGGTAAGCGTCTGTATTACGATCAAAGGCAGCAATGCCTGCCCTCAATTCTTGTTGCTTTTTGTTGTGGGCATTGTGATCGTTGTGTGCCGTCTTGTCTGCTTCGACACCGGATGCTTGATGCTGCTTAGGTTTTGGGGCAATCGATCTGACGCTTGCACCTTCTGAACGCGCCTTTACACCACCAGGATAGATGCATTCAATTCGATGCTGGGTGCACTTTTGACATGGGTTTTTACCATCGCATTTGACTTTCCGTGCTCTGCAGATATTGCAGGCCCGTGGTGTTCTCCGACTGAATCCATTCGCAGAGCTAGAGGTCGCATGATCCTCCATTACAGAGAGCTTGATTGAGCCTACTGAATGCTCTATCGATGTTCTTCAATCATGATATTTCTTGCGATTGATGTTTATACAGTAGGGACAATTTTAGATGGGGATGTGGTTGCAAGTGCCAGAAACTGGCTGACTCAGCAACATGTCGCTGCACATCTCGAAAGTGCGTATGGATGTTTCTTTCCTATGCCAACTTCAACTCTTCGCCAAAAGGTTATTTCCGAAGAGGAAATCTAGAGTAGGTAGTGATTCGCGCCGCGACTGCCGTGCCGACGTTCGTGTACAGTTGCATCCTGCTCGATGTGTGGACGCATTACGGACGCCGCGTCTAAAACGATGGCAAGCAGATGATCTGATCTTCTTTCTACTCGAAAGTCATCTCTTTGTCACAGCTAGGTACGACTAAGGCCGTATGGCAGACGATCAGAAAGTGCTCAGCTGCATGCCTTCCTACGGTCCGAGATGAGGGGTACATGTACTACATCAAGACATGGTCAACCTCGGGTTTGGTTCGCAACTTGACAAACCGATTTCTTTCCTCCGTCGTTGCGCACCGATACCTATCAATCTGATCATATCTATTGGCGTGATAACATCATCAACAAAGGGTCGCTTGATACAAACGTGTATGACAATGGAAGATCTGGATTTCCACGACTTGCTGCCCTTCCCAGACGACATCCCCATCGCACCTCTTCTGCGAATAAGCCTGAACAAACTTACCACGGGTGATGAAGAGGAAATAAACAGGCTATGGGAAGCATGCTGTCAACTAGGCTTCTTCTACCTCGACCTTCGAGACAATCAGGCAAACCAGCTTGGCAGAGTCAGGTCGCCAGAAGAACATGAACTGACTGAGAATGTCTGGGAAGAATTGGAGAGACACGATTCGGCTGAGGATGACATGCAAGATACAAATCTCAAAGCTGGCAAGAGAGTGCAGCCTCAAAGCGTCGGCATTGATGGCGAACAATTGCTCCAAGACGCTCAAGATTTGTTCAAGGTCGGAGAAGACGTGTTTGACCTGCCCGTTGAGGAAAAGGTCAAATATGATCTCAAGGATCAAGGAAGCTATTTTGGGTACAAGGGCTACGGCCAGGGAATCATCGACGCCAGAGGAACAAAAGATCGCAACGAATTTTACAACGTAAAAAGCGTCTTCGGCTCTTGGAAATCACCAAGATTTTTTTTGGCTGACAAAATCCAGGTATCCAAAGATGATATTCTGGGAATCTCAGAGCCATTACCTGCACCTCAGCTACTGTATCCCCATCGAGGCTTACTAAAATCATTTATACAGCATTCTCACGCAGTCGTGAGTCTACTCTTGGGCATCCTAAACGCTCGCCTAAGTCTTCCATACGATAAATTACCATCTTTGCACCGTATAGACTCTGTCTCTGGCGATCACGTACGATGGGTATCCGCCCCACCACAACCTCCAGACGACCAAAGAACAGCACTAGGCCAACACACAGACTTTGGCAGCGTCACCATATTATTCAACCGTCTAGGTGGACTTCAAGTCTTGCCGCCAAATACCGAGGAATGGTGCTATGTCAAGCCCTTGAGAGGCCATGCGGTTGTCAATTTAGGAGACGCGATGGTCAAATTCACAGCGGGGATCTTGAGGTCGAACACTCATCGAGTTGTTAATCCTCCGGGCCAACAGGCCGAGCATACACGTATGAGTTTGGTGTATTTTGCTAGACCTGCAGATGAGGTTACACTGAAGGTTCTTGATGGTAGCGCCTTGATTGATGAGAAGAAGGAGCAAAGCCCTGACGCAATCGATGAGGAGGAGATTACGAGCAAGGAGTGGATATTACGCAGGGCCTTGGGCCGACGACAAGGGGGCGACTGGGCAAAATCTGGAGGGACTGAGCATGGGAAGGGTGCCAATTAATTGTCTGAGTGGCCGTGGTATATATTTGTACAAAGATGATATGATGTGCGCTTTTACTTGTATCCATATATTTTATCTCCACTTCCTCCCAGAGGCTTTTAATTGGTGCTTTCAACTCGACAGATCGTCTCGATGAAAGTATCAATGTTCAACACTATGGGCTTTGGCCGGCCAGATTGACCACCCTCTTAGCTGGCTTGAAAAGTCGTCTCTTGTTTGCGGGCTTGAAACTCCTCTTAGACTTGGCCGAAGGCGGGTTAGGTGCGTTGGTCGTAGTGTTATAAGTGGCGTTTTGATCCAAAACCTCAAACTGAACGGTAGAGTTGCCCTCGCGGTAAGTGCTCTTCGCCGGGCCAGATGTCTTATAGCCGTTGTGGACGATTTGTGAGCCGGTAGCAATATCCTTCCCATTGATGGCACGGTGGAACATTTCCAGACTCATAAGTGGCTGGTAAAATGGTACCTCGTGACCGCTTTCGTAGATGCGGACGAACGAGAACTTGCCAGCTTGCTTGACCTGCGCATGAACGATATTATCCGAGCTGGTGACGTTGGTGTAGCCAGCCTTCGAAAAGTCAGGGGCGTTGACCTCATGCGCGACAACCTCACCACCGAGCCAGTTGCCTAGATTTGGAGCGTTAGCGACGATACATTGGTGAAAACACTTGACAACTTCGAGCTTACAATTGTAATCAGCGTCACCCGCATATAGCACGATGGTAATGTCGTCACAAACAAGTAGCGATCGGAGTGCTTTAATCGTACCATCCTCACGGTCATCGTCACCAGTAGTTGCAAATGATGATCCGACAGAGTTGCTGCTGTCACTGAAGTTAACGTAGGCGCCAATAGCCTCTTGGACCTCGGGCGTGTTGAGATAATCGACGTAGAGATTGGGAGGGAAAGGATCCGGGCTCATTTCACGGATATCATATTCGTCGCGGTTGGGATAAATGTCCAAAAGTGATTCCACATTGATCTGACAAAAGCTGTCTGCGTCACTGCAGACTGAATTGACGCCATGAGCGTAGCATTCCTTGGTCATATCGACGCACTGGCCAGGTGCGTAAAGCGCATCGTACATCTGTTGTGACAGGGTTTCGTTGAACGGCTTGTAGTCGTAGGTGTTTCCGGGGTAGACAGTGAAGTTATAGTAGGCTTGATATTGAATCAAGGGGTCGTACCATCCATTTCCAATCAGAAGAGTCTTGAGATTGATGTGATGAGCTTTGGGAAGCTTGTTCTCTGCAATAAGCTTGTTCTGAGATTCAATGTAGCTGTTGATGATAGGACCGTAGTGTCCACCGTAACTCTGGGTCAAGTTTAGCACTTTCTCATGTGCGCATGTATGCTCTACAAACCTCTGTCGCAAAATTGAACTCTTTGCGAGAGTACTGCGGGAAAGCGCCCATGAAACCTTGCAGACCTTTCCAAAAGTTTGGGGCGACGCTTGCAGTGGAGTTAATAGTCGATATCGGGGAGGAATATGTTCCGCAGGCCATGTCAGCTGCATAGTCTGGACAACTTGCAGCTGGAAGAGTCACAAGTTCCCCTGTAGTGGAATTCACATAGGCAGAGACAGGGATGGTATACGAGAAGCCAGTTTCTGTGGGCTGGTCGATGAAGATCATGTTGCTTTCCTCGCTCCATGAGTAGGGATTGTTTTCTACCGAACCGTCTGAAAGGATTCTGCAAGGGCCAAGCTCCTGGAATAGACCGATCATACTGCTTGATCCAGGGCCTCCATTAATCCAGACTGTTAGAGGGGCCTTCTCGGGATGTTCATTGCGAGCCTCAAAGAACCAGAAAAAGTAGTGTTCGTCTTTACCGACATCGAGATAGCCAGAGTAGCTCTTTACAGTCGAATTGAGCTCACAAATGCCAGTCGGAACTTCCTTGTATCGAACTGGCACATCTGCGAATCCAGTCACATGAGTCCAATTCGTAGGCGCCTTGACGAACTGGCCAAGAACAATGGGGAGGCCGGCCAGGGCCAGAGCCGAGATGGAAGACACAAAGGGAGCCATCGACGAGATTTGACAAGAGTGAACCGCGAGAAAATGGTGGCAGGCAACCTGATCTCTATATCCTCAGGCAACCTGGTCTCTATATCCTTCATCTTATTAATTAGGTCTCGAAGTTAGATAGCGCTTGATACGAAAGGGCAGCTGCGAAGCGAACTTGTGGGGTGGCCTGTGCGAGATTCCGAAAGAACGTTGGCAACGTGTGGAGATAAAAGCTTAGGATCTATGTGCGGATTGTTTGAGAACCCGGATTTCCCAAGAAACTGTTTGTGCGTTGGTGTGTTTCGGCTTGGCATCACCAACTTGAGTACCTAGTTTATACACTCTTGTAGAATACTGCACCCGCCTTCTACATTGTTCGCAGGAACATAGGTGCCTACACGTCAGCATTGCTGTCCGTCCTTTGCAGCTTATTATTGTGAATATGAATAGCCGTGTATGTGTTCAGGCCGGGATCTCGCAGTCTTGAGCAAGCATCTCAAGATCAAACTCGCTGGATGTATGTAGGTGACCATTTGAAGCCTCTGTACGCAGGCTTTCCTCGGGCTAGAATACCCTGAGGATCTCATCGAAGGGAGATGGTATTACAATATCGACACGCAAGCTTGCAGAGCTAGCTCAAGAGGATGAAAGAGTAGATGCTACCGGCCATGAGCACGGCAGGTAAGACTCGTTAGATCATCAAGGTAGATATGGTAGGTAAGCTTGCTGAATGAGCTCTCCGAGTGCTGGGATGAGTCTGACTCGAGCGCGCCCCGACCAAGCCAACATTGAAAGGGCCGATTGGGACCGAAGAAGGTCGCTTAGCGCTGTGTCGCCCGTGATAAGGAGCAAACAACCACCTCGGAACGAGGTATACAAGATATATAGAAGGTCATGATGATGAACAAAGGGCTCTATAGGGCTGCGGAAGGGACCAAGATGGACTAGAGAGGATGGAGTCGGATCGCGGGGGATGTCGGGAGTGATTCAAGGTGAATGAGGGGTGAGCGCGGGGCTCGTCGGGTTGACTGAAGTTTTGGAGGAGCAGCTCGGGTGAAAGGTGGTATAGAGGCTATAGGATGGCGGAGAAGGTGATCCGGACATGACCAAAGTGCATAGTCGATGCCACAGAAGTGTTACAACCACCAGTGAGAGCTCAGAGACGCTGGCAAAAGGCAGGGACCCGATCCAGCTAGTGTCTGACGTTGTTCCGCGACCGGGAGGTCAGTCATCCCACGATTGTGCCCAACGAATTTTCTTTCGTGCCTACCCCCTCCATCCATCCGTCTCTCTCCTTCATCACAACCAACACAACCACCCATCTCAGTAACACCTTCCATCCACAACACACTGTAAGCCTCAATCAACTCCAGCTCCTGCTTCTTGTTGCAGAGCTCGACCTCGTTGTTGCAAGCTCCGTCTAACAGCTACCCCGCAGACACAATCATGCCTGTCAACGTACGAACAAGCAAGCTCCTGCATTGCCTCACGAACACGCATTGACAAGACTGCAGGTTGGTATTAACGGCTTCGGTCGCATTGGACGCATCGTCTTCCGCAATGCGTAAGTTGCCCCGGCCTCCGGGTGTTGGCGCTCGAGTACTGACGGCCACCACAGTGTCGAGCACGACAACGTCCACGTTGTTGCTGTCAACGACCCCTTCATTGAGCCCGAGTACGCCGTAAGACTCTCCAATCGCCTCGTGGACACTGCATAACAATGGCTGACCTGAACCCCTCCAGGCCTACATGCTCAAGTACGACTCGGTCCACGGTCAGTTCAAGGGTACCATCGAGGTCTCGGGCAAGGACTTGATCGTCAACGGCAAGAAGGTCACTTTCTACACGGAGCGTGACCCCGCCGCCATCCCCTGGTCTGAGACTGGCGCCTACTACGTCGTCGAGTCCACCGGTGTCTTCACCACCACCGAGAAGGCCTCTGCCCACTTGAAGGGTGGCGCCAAGAAGGTTGTCATCTCGGCTCCCTCTGCCGATGCCCCCATGTTCGTCATGGGTGTCAACGAGAAGACGTACAAGTCGGACATCCAGGTCCTCTCCAACGCTTCCTGCACCACCAACTGCCTTGCCCCCCTCGCCAAGGTCATCAACGACAAGTTCGGCATCGTTGAGGGTCTCATGACCACCATTCACTCGTACACTGCCACCCAGAAGACCGTCGACGGTCCCTCCGGCAAGGACTGGCGCGGTGGCCGTGCTGCTGCCCAGAACATCATCCCCAGCAGCACCGGTGCCGCCAAGGCTGTCGGCAAGGTCATCCCCGAGCTCAACGGCAAGCTCACCGGCATGTCCATGCGTGTCCCCACCGCCAACGTCTCCGTTGTCGACCTCACTGCCCGCCTCAAGACCGGCGCCAGCTACGAGGAGATCAAGAAGGCCATCAAGGCCGCCTCCGAGGGCGAGCTCAAGGGCATCCTCGGCTACACCGAGGACGAGATTGTCTCGTCCGATCTCTGCGGTGCCAACGAGTCTTCCATCTTCGACGCCAAGGCCGGTATCTCGCTCAACGACAACTTCGTCAAGCTCGTTTCGTGGTGTAAGTTCCGTTCCGCCATGGTTTCGATCTGAAATATGCTGACAATCTCATCCAGACGACAACGAGTGGGGTTACTCCCGCCGTGTCCTCGACCTCCTGGCCTACATTGCCAAGGTTGACGGAAACGCCTAAATTCCTACGGATCAGCGCATGACCAAACTCTGAGTCCTTGCAAGGGGACCTGGAGCATAGTATGTTGATGAAAACAAGCTTCGGAAAGTCCCCGGGGCTACAGCTTAAAGAGAAAGGAAACATACCAGGGCTATACGCAAGCTTTTTCCTTTATATCCACCTTCTTCATTGAAGTGAAATGACATGTTTTTTTACGATGATTCTGCCCTTTGGCTTCCAATTGTGTTTGTGCTTAATTCTTTGTGAGATGCATTGTTCCCTTTGAGTTTGGCCAGCTGTGAGGTTAATTTCCGTGCCTCTCACATGCTTCGCGTGCTTTTAACATGAATTCTACGATATTTATGTCCTCTTCAACATGGAGACCTTTGTTTTCCGGGTAATGTACAAGTCTTAATTCAATTCCTTTCGACATATAATACATATGTACAATGAGATCCCATCAGAAGAAGCTCTACGACACTGCTGCCTCCCGCCCAATAGAGAAACAGAATCAGCCACGATCCCACCTCGTCCTCCTCCTCACTTTCCTCCGCTGTTTGAACAGCACCCGCCACATTTGCCAATGCGTCACGCCAGACCGCCCCAGGACTTTGGTAGGAAGCTTGAGCCAATTCGCACCCATGATCTGATGGATCTGCCACACGCGCTCGGCCAACGACACGCGGTTTGTCATTTGGGCCTGTCTGTTGCGCAACACGCTCGATCTGCCGGGTCCGTAGAGGATCCAGAGACGCAGGCGCACTTCTCTTCGCAGTTGCTTGCGAGACATATCGACGCCTAGGCTTTTGAGCTTGCGGATCAGGAGGAGGCCCCTTGTCCAGCCTAGCCCTTCGTGCGAGATGTCGCTCTTGAAGCCCCAGGCGATGATGGCACGCAGCATAAGGGGTGTGAAGATGGTCCGCAGAGAACTTTTCTCGTCCTCGTCAAGTCTCCGAGATGATCTAGGGACCGGTTTCGTTTTGCCTTCCGGCATCTGCGGAGAAGGTCTAGAAACAAGGCGGAAACGTCCAGAATACCACAAAGCCAAGGCGATACATAGTCTTTCAACAGATTCCTGCTTATGATTCATTCCGTATCGCTTCAGAATCTCCCGCCATGCTCTGGGATCGATGTGCTGACTAGTGCGTAGAGTCTCCAAGAGAATATTTGTGGTAAAGTTCAGGTCGTTGTCAGACTTGCGATTCTGCTGTGTGATGGGTCTCTTCGAACGAGCTCTTGGTCTCAAGGTTCCCAACTGGATGAAGCGTAGAGAGGTTGTGGACACTGGAATACGGTGCAGACGCATCTCGTGTAGAACTTGCAATATCGAGTCACGCTGGCCGCGTCGGGCATAGGCTTGCAGAATCAGATTTGCATGATAACTTTCAGGATCAGGCGCATCAAGCGTGAGAATGTCAAGGACAGCGTTTGCCTGGCTGTGCCGTCCAGCATTCAAGAATGAATTGAACAGTCGCTTTTGCATGTCACGATCTTCGTATGTGCTAGGGTGTTGGTCGCTGTGGACTACGAAGCGGAAACTCTGATGTTTATCAAGGTTTGTTGCAAACGAATGCAACACACGGCTGAATACCGAATCGACTACGGAGATGCCGGCGGCTTTGATGGCATCGATGGTTGCAATATAATCGACAGGAGCGGGTGCGCGTGCAGCTATCTCCCTCAAGGCCAGATTACCAACAATCTTGCAGCCGAGCATGCGCAGGCCGGTGATGATCAAATCGGTAGAGAAGGCCGTGGTGGCAAACAACCGAGCGCAGAAAGCATCGTTGACCTCCTTCTCGCGGATTTCGTGCGCATCGCCAACGATGGTGTTCATAGTTTCGCGAGTAAGGGCAGGCACGGTTTCGGCGGACTGCAGATCGTAGTCGGCACGCTTCAGGGCCTCGAATTCTTGCTGAGCCTCCAGAGCTTGTGCAGCAAAATTCTTCCGGCGGGAAATCTTCAGGTTGGACTTTGCGAGCCAAGCGTTCTTGCCGAGATGAGCAAACAGAGGCGCAGATTGTGTCGAGAGCGAGGGCCAGTCATCGTGACGGACGAAGAAAGCATGCAGATCTACAGCAGTAGCGAAATCGGAGGCGCGACAAAATTTTGGCATGCACTCGTTGTAGACGTGCTTTATGCCTGCGACCAGATATATCTTTTTGAACACCTCGATCGCTTTGGCCTTGTGAAGGCTGAGGCAAACGTCTTCGGGAAATTGTACAAAGACTGGACTGAGGTCGGGCGGGTATATGCCATCGGCTTGCAATCGCTTGTGCCAGGAAACAGCGAACATGGGGTTCTGGCGTAACAACGGGCCAACAATGCGATCATACAGCCGCAGGTCGACGAGGCCAGAAAGAGGCACCGTCTCTTTGATGTATGGATAGAGGCAGCGAAGGAGGTGCAGATTCTGGACCGAGGACCAGAGGAGTAGAGACCAGACTTGGTCGGCCTGAGGGCCATGCAACGGCAGGACGACGCGACGGGATATCATGGCCTCGACGACATCCAAGACGCCTGGTTGCCCATCCACCCGCAGACGGAAACGAAGAATCTCCAGCCAGAGGTTCATGTCGTTTACGTAGTCTGCATGGTCGACCAGGCGCGCTGGTGGCCTTTGCCGCTTCTGGATGGGCAGGCGGTTGCACACATCGGCTTCATAACGGAGAGTCGAGAAAGCGTCAGGGCTATTCTGCAAGCGGGCGAACAGAGGTGTCCAAGAAATCAATCGAGCAAGAAGGTTGCGAGGCCCCAAGGTAGATTGGTCGTGATAGACCGAGTCGTCACTACGGACATTTTCTATCTCTTTCCGGACGCTCTCGAGATTGGCAAAGGGCAGGGCAGCAGACAGAGCGGTGCTTTGCGGACGGGGATTGCGACGACGGCGGCGATTGACGAAGAAGAAGTTGAGCTGCTGCGAGGAGGAAGAGTATCGGACTAGAGCTGCTGGAGGTCGGGCCAACCCTCTGTGGAGCGCAGACGACGATCCGGGTGGCATGAACGGAAGGAACGCGAGCCTCGACCAGGAGACATGGGGCCGCCTGCCGTTCAGAGCAGTTGCTGGAATTGTCGTTGCTGCTTTGCTCCTTCTGTGCTGCACAAATTATTCTTGTTGCAACCCCGATGCGGAAGGCACGGCGGTCGGCAAGTTCCGCCAAGCGTCACGCAGGTGCAGCGACGGTCACGCAACGATCAAACAGAAGCAGCAGCAGCAGCAGCAACTGCCCGCATACCGCAACCCTCGTGTCGACTCAATCTCCGCTCCAACATCTTTCAAAATGGCAGGGTTCGTCCATTGAATTGCTTCTCTGCGCCGCCTTTGGATGTTCGTCCTGACCAGCTTTCGTACAGTCTCAACTCTCCCGGGCTCTACCGCCGCAACAATGTCCCCCACTGGCAGCGCGTCCACCAGACTCACGACGGTCTCCGCCAGTGGCAGAAGGGCCCTCGTGCCAAGTTCATGCTCTACCCCTACTACGCTCTGCTGGCCTCGACCTCAGCTGCCACCATGTACATGATGGGCAGAATGGTTCTTGTGCGAACACCCCAGAAGCCGCCCTCTCTACACCACCGCCACTAACACGTCGCACAGGGACACAAGACCTGGTACTAGACCTTCGCCATATTGTACTGTTTTCGTCATAGAGCTCCGCTACGCCAATCACAAAATACCCGCGACTCCGCCGCTTCTCTCTCTTCCTCTTCCTCTTGTCTCTTTTCATCTGTGCATCTCACTCATACCATACATAGCGCTGTGTTGATATGTGGCATGCCAACCGTCTTCTGGATACTTGTGCTAGTGACAAACCACCACCTGGGACGCCTAGTCTTGATGATTTTTTAACTTCCCGGAACCATCATACCTTAATTGCACTACTCTGCGTCAACAGTCAAATCGTCTATCTTCACATCAAACACCTCTACCGACAAGCGACGGACGTCTTCGTTCTCGGCGCGGCCAAGTGCCTCCTTAATCTCCTGCACCACCTCCTCAGCCAGGCCTTGTTTGCGTCTGCTGTAGATGTCAAGACCTGCCGGTGTAAACAGCGTCTTGGCAAAATAGGTCACTGCCCAGCTGTCTTCTCCCTTGTCTGCCCATCCTAGAATTCCCCAATGACTGCTTGCGATCATGAGCCATCCTTTGCCGCGCCAATCCCAAACGTCTGTGACTCCTGGCCCGCCGCTGGCCTTGTCGACTCCGTGCACCGTATGCACCTTATCCGAGTCCAGCGCCTGATAAGACACGACATCGTCCAGACGATCAGTCTGCTCTGCTGGCACATTGGGTGTTGATGGTGGCAGGGCTGTGTAGGTGATTTGCACGTTGCGCTTTGATTTCCACATGGGCAAAGTGCTGTGAGTGACGTGCCAAGTTCCCTGCAAGAATGAGACGCTGGGCGACTGGTACTGATCATCATCTCCGCTAGGCTTCTGTGGCATGCCAGGCGCTCTGAGCACGACAGGCGACTTGATGGGATTCATGTTGTGTTTTGTAGGTTATTGATAATTATCCACTCTACGTTCTTTGGCCATGTTGGCCATGGTCAGTCAGCAATCCAACACGCCCCACCCACAGCCCTGCTCTACTCATCCCCCCTCACTTCATCTCTCTTGCCACCAAGAAACTCTGCCAACCCATCTAATGTCTTGGAAACCCTCCCCGTGAACCGCTTAAATTCTTGCGGCAAGCGTACCATGAAAGGTGTACAAAGCGTCGGCCGAGGAGCAGCTTTTTCCGTCCTGCGTAATGCAAAAACGGACAATTCAGTGATTACGACTACTTCCTTGGGGCGCAGTCTCCGTCAGCTAAAGATTTATTTTTACATCAATCTTACTCTTTATTACATGATGATCTCCGTCAATTTTTTGTCTGCTGCTCGAATCTTTGTCTTTGCTTGAAGAAAGAGCATCTGCATCGACGTCTTTACTTCGCTTTCCTTGCTCTTGCCACTCGTTCGCCTCCATTACCCGACTCTCGCCCTATCAAAATGATCAAACCTCACAGCATCCTAACAAGCTGCTTTCTGCTAGCATCTCTTGCGCATCTCGCCTTTTCGGCTGTCACAAAAAGAGCGTCGGCTTGCAATGGGTCTCCTGATCTTTGCAATAAAGGCTACAACAACGTGACATATCTCGGGGCTCACAACTCACCTTTCCTGCGCGATGCATCCACAGATAACTCGCAATCCGGAAATCAATTCTACAACACCACCCTCCAGCTCAGTGCCGGCGTCAGATTGTTGACCGGACAAGTCCACGACAACAACGGTTCATTGCACCTTTGCCACTCTTCTTGTGCGCTCCTTGATGCTGGTCCATTGAGCAGCTGGCTATCCGAGATCAAGACGTGGATGGACTCAAATCCCAACGAGGTCGTGACTGTCTTGCTTGTCAATTCTGATGACACATCGGCGTCGGACCTGGCGGGCGCATACACCACTGCCGGCATCACGTCCTACGCGTACACTCCTACCTCGACCAAGCTCTCAGGCCAGAAGTGGCCAACTTTGCAAACCTTGATCACCAATGGCAAACGACTGGTCAACTTTGTCGCCAGTCTTGATGATAACTCGGCCGCACCCTATCTCATGAACGAATTTACATACATCTTCGAAAACGATTACGACAACACCACGCCATCCAGCTTTTCATGCGCGGCCAACAGGCCGTCCACTGTCACTACAAGCTCTGCAATACAACAGGGCATGATGCCCCTGATGAACCATTTCCTCTACACTACTTCCACCCTACTGGGCATCCAAATCGATAGTCCCGATGTCGGCAACATCACAAACACAAATGCAGCATCAGGATCCATTGGCAACCTGGGATCTTCTGCAGCTCAATGCACCACTACCTACGGCCGAGCGCCATCGTTCATCTTGGTCGACTTCTTCAACGTCGGCCCCGCCATCAACACTGTTGACAAGCTCAACGGTGTTACCAATCCTGTTGGCAGGACCAACATCAGTACCGCTGCCTCTGCGCCAGTCATCACCTCTGATTCTGTCCGAAGTGAACTTTCTACTTTCTCACTAGTCGCAGCTTTGATCATCACTTTTGTCTTGATCGCCTAAATCACGACAGTAAAAAGGGCTTGTGCATCTACGCACAAGCTGGGTTTCTACAGAACAATAGATTTCACTGCTATTGGATAGTGGAACAACTCATGTCCTTATTTCATGATTATGCATTTTATCTTTAGATGGCAAAGGGGACCTGTTAGGAAGTCTTGATATTCTTATTTGTAGATAGTAAAGGGCGTTTGGAGATACTATTTGGATCAGCACCATGGCATCGGGCTGATGTATCATGAAAACTTACATAAGGTACAGATGCATCGTACATATTTCAACACTCTTGACTCGCAAGAACGAAATCTCCGAAATTGGGTCGAAAACGTGAATCCGGGTGTGGCGTGAGACAACGAAATGCCTTGTGGAACTGCTGTCTGCTTCCTCGGTCAGTTTTCGAGTCTCTGTGACTTCCTTCATTAGTTGTAACATCCTGAACAGGAAACACCCTTCAAGTTTCACGTGTCTTGACATTCCACTCCTGAAGTACCCGCCACCTGACCCATATAATCTACCTTGCACACCACTCTCCACAGCTATCTCTTGACTGTGACATCTGATGCCTTGTATGTTTGGCAGCCCTGTGGCGTTTCCCTTGCTGATCTTCCGCTAGAGAGCAAAGACAGCGACCTGAATAGCAAACTACATATTGACACTGTTCAAGATTTTCCTTTGGGAGCCAAAAGGATTCCCCACCGTAATCTTGAGTTTACAGAACGATATCTAGGTCAAGATCGAGTTGGGCATCCAAAGTGCAAAACATGTATCAGAGGTAGATATTGGCGAGCACCATCAACCACCCAACCACCCACTCAGCGGATATCACTTCTGGAGTCTGCTTATGGTATCACCGAAACCCGCCATGTTGGATTTTGATTATGGCGGACAGGGTGCGGTTAAGGGTGATTGCGCATTGCGTACTACGCCCCTTTCTCTATCCTTGCAGGTGAAGAAAGAGATGGGAAGTACCAATCCAGGGCCCCCCTTCATTTATTCCGAACATGACTTTTTGCCATGGCGGGAGTAAACCAGCCTGTGTATGATGCTAGTGGGTTTCCGGGATCTTTCCCTTCGGTCTTGAGTGGGGAATACCCAAGATCTTGAATTTTTAATATGAGATACATGATGCGCGCACATAACGAAGAAGAATGCAATATGCACGTTCTTTAGCCCTGTAGTTCTCCGCCGAATCAGTAGGTTTGGCCTTTTCATTTTGTCTCTTTCTTCCTCGTCTAGTGTCTATCGAATGCTTGGGTGAATCCCAACATGCGCTCATTCTTTTTCTGAGTTTATTTTTGCTCTCGATTCAGTATTGCTGGACTTTTGGCTCGCGTAAAGCGCACTGACAGCTCGGAACAGCTTCTATGCCCGGCTATAACATACAAGGGTGCGAAGTGTGCGAAGGGTATCCTCCAACCCATGTCGCTGGTGGAGTCGGGGCTTGCATATGGCGTATATGATCTTTGGGCCAAAAACTCATACAACCTCGGCTCGATGCACTCTTTCTTTGAGGCAATCTGTACACATACCTGTGACGTTTCAGTGATGGAAGGGAGAGATGTTCTTGAACAGGTCCCAGTACCATGGGCTGACTGCGATAAGTCTACGGGCCAAAAGGAACGAGCCGGATTGCGTACAATGGATCGGACATGGGAGAAGACGGAAAGAACGAAAACATGACCATGTTGATGGGACGGATGGGAGGGACTTTTTTTTGGAGTTTACTTTCGCTTGTTGAGACTGGTCACAAAAACTCGTGCAGTTTCCCAGCGAGGATATCGCAAGCAAGCGGCCGGAGCGACAGTACTTGGAAGTTGTAAATTCGAATCTCGTATCCTGCACGACTATCGTGACCAACCGAAAACTGGGCTTGAATGTCGACAACCCAGGCGGGCCGGACCCTATCATTTACTGGGATCCATAGCGTCGGGACCGTGATGGGTGACACGGCATGTGAAATCGTGTGGGTGAGAGAAGCGTGGTGTGTGTGTGGTTCACCAAGATTCGACGGGCGTTGGCAGTTCATGCGGCACCGCCCCCTCCAAAAGAAGCTAACACTGCAGGGTTCTCAAGGTTGTGAGTTTTGTGCCTGTTCGAGCCGTCCGGCAGGGATGGGAAGGATTCTGTCTGTAAAATCTCCACTTTGCGTTTCCAAGAGAGAGGTTCGACATGGGCGAAGCGGTGAGGCGATGCAGTCATGAGAGAGACAATTGACCCATTGTCCAACCCGGGACAAGTCTTTGCTGACCTGCCACAGGGATCTGTGTGTAACCCATCACGACAATAGCAAGACAGTGCGCGTGATGCCTATACAACCGGGCGCCTGGTAGGTTCCCTGTGTGGGAGACAACCGACTATAGTTGCATGTCACTTGAAATCAGGGGATGGGGTTTTTCCACCTTGGTTCGGTATCGGACTACTTCCAAACGAAGTTCCGCATGTTACACTGCATTTTCCAACGGATCGCGCAGACGAACGCGAAGACCAGCAGACTGTTAGTGATGGTAGTAGTATTCACATGTGCGTGATTAGATCTCTAGTACCCTATGCTGCTTGCATGGGCGGTTAGATCGCAGATGTTCCCTGCAAGACGTGTGCCGCAGAGGGTCTCTCGTCTATTAGTCCAGAAGCTTATGGTTGACGATTCTGCTGCAAAGGGTATGAGCTGTCGTTTGGGCCTGTGATTGATGCAGGCGGAACGCCAGTATTGATGTCTATGGAATGCATGAGATGTCGTGTACAATGCAGGTATTCACTCGGCTTCGAGAGCTTATTGGTTCTTCTGAAGCAAGGCATACCATACGCCACCACGAGCCCGAGAGACTTCGTGAGACGTTCTCGGTCTACGTCCCGTGCTGAACTAGGTAAGAGAGTGTGAAGCTCGGTATACCCTTGCTTCTATGAAAGCGGGGACACCCACCTTTTCTCCCACAGACAGCAAAATGATCTGCCGCTCGGGATACCGAATCAATCTGCTCATCCAGCTTCTGGGAACGGCATCGCAACACGACGTGCATGAAGTAACGTTTTTCCCCGTCTTTATATATTTACTGCGGAATGCAACGATGCGTGAGGCCGTCCCGATGGAAGATTGATCAATATTGCAGTCAGTCGCAGTTGAGTAGACTTGAGAAATACTGACAGAAGCAACGTTCGGATGCTTCAAGTCCGGCTTGACTGATAATCTCGCACATTCCCCTTGAATCATCGCCGAGTATTGTATCTAGCCGCAGATCCTCACAACAAACTGCCCGCTCGCGTGCTTGGAAAAGTATCTCTTCATCCGGGCATGTCAAGTTGCGGCCGAAGAGCGAAGCCAAGAGATTTTCTACATAGCAACAAGCCCCCCTCAGATGGACGAGATTGCGATGTTGAACAGCTCTGTCTGACAGAGAGTGAGATCAGCACTCGCGAGTGGGTCTTCTGTACATACATCTCATGCAGACACCAGTGTAGAGCCGCTAGAGATGAAGTTTGGATGAGGGGGGGTGCACGAGATTTCCAAGCAAGAAATGTGTTTGAGCCACGTCCGGAGGAGCCGCAATTGCAGAAAAGGCACGCGTCTTTTAGTTTGCGCTCCGAGGAGGAGAGCAGAAAGGACACACAGGACCCACCATAGTGGAAGCTCAGCCAACTAGTTTGGTGTGAACGCTCCCTGGTAATGGTCAATATGACCAGCGCCATCTGATCGATGTCTAGTCAGGGGGTGTAGCCGTGCCAAGGCATGTCAATGCGTGTCTCGGTCGTCACGAGTCGTGCGACTGTCCCTTGAGGAAGGTAGGCCCTGGCTTTAGACGTAAGTGGTGCGGCCGCTACTGTCAATTCTGTGCAGAATAATAACGTGAGACGTCGAAACACAAATCATTGTTTCTTTTGTGGCGTCGGCGTCGCCGTTTTGGTTTACTTTTGGTTTTGGCCCAGCTAAAAACACTGGCTCTGATGAGGCCTGATCCTTGTCTGGAAATAATCTGTGTGCAGTGTGCACCTCAGTAGCAAAACGGCGTGCAAAGGAAAGACAGACAGAGCGCCCAACTGGCTGGAAGTTGGCAAAGTACACCGAACCCAGCAGACCAGTCGGCCGTACTCTCTCGCGCGTGTCCCAATACTCGCCGCGCGCAGATCTCAGGGTTAGCCTGCACACTCCCTGTTGCCCTGATGCTGTCTTCTGGAATGCGCCTCCGACAAAAATCCCATTTGCTTGGGTGGATGAAGTAGGTTACATCACCAACAATCGAGAATCACGCGAAGGATGCTACAAAGAGTGTGTGAGTCTTGGGCTACATGTCCGCCATCTCACCCTAGGCCCGTCAGACTCTGTGTGCCTGACAGCCTGTCACAGATCTAGGTTAGAACATGCTGATATACCAAACGTGCCGGCGCTCTCAGCGTATGCGGGGATACCAGGCGTTGGCGCTCTATTGTCACTGTTTTGAACGTCTCATAGGAGTGCTCAGCGGGCTGCGGGCGCCGCTCACGAGGAAACTTGCAGCCTTCTTTGCTTTGCACGTTGGTACCACCACATGGCATTTTGAAACCCGCCTGAGTCAAAGATGATAGCGGCATATCCAATTGTCAATCGCAAGCGCACCGGCGATGCGTGGTGCAGATTGCATTCATTCCATTCTGGGCGTTCAGAAATGAGATTGGCGTCATGAATACGGTATACCACGACGAAAGATAAGGGCTTTTGCAAAGAAGTTCAGCGACCCATGGTGCAGTAGCGACAAAGTGCAACCACCTGCCTTGCATTGGAACGAGAAGCAAAGCAGGTAGCTACTAGCCTCTAGGTACAGTTGGGACGGCAATCGATCGAGACATACATCACGGTGCATGGCGTTGCGTTTAAACCTCCGCCCGGGTAACGGCTCGTGCGCGAGCTTCCGTGACCCATCGCTATGGCGTCGGCATTTGCGTTGTCTTGTTCTGGCGCCCCGTCTCAAGACGCCAGGGACGGTTGTGACAGGTTGGCTGGTGTGCTAAACTCAAGCCTCCCGATCAATGCGACCATGATTTGCGCTTGGTGTCATTGGCGCAGGCCGCTAGCTCAATCTCTGAAAGGCTCCCAGGGAGGCCCGTCCAAAACGATGGATCGTGCTCCCCGTCCAAATATATACATGAGAAGCTGCACCGCCCATCCAGTTCCAACGAAGACTTGAGCCTTTGTACTAGGGACTCGACCTGCATTTCTACTCGACTGTTAGCCTGGAAAGTTGTTCTGCTGTATCTCGTACCCGGTTTGCTTTTTTTGAACCCATTCTTTCCATCGACAATTGTTCTTGTGTGCTGGACACATCAAAGCTCACGGCTATCTATCATCCCATCAACAAACACCCCTTGCCAACATGGACGGTCCTTCTGTGATCGACCGTTCCCGACATGGTTTCGGGCCATACCATGATTCTATTCGCAGAGATACTCCCACACATCATACTCCTTACTCTTCTGCACCGTACCCATCTCGTTACCCTTCGAACCCTTCTCCGCCTTATAACAGTGGTGAAGCCAACAAGCCTTCGTTGCCTTCACTGAGATCGGTAAGCAACATCCAGCCAACCAATTTGGGTTGTAGACTGACATATCTACAGGTGCTTGGAGAGTCGGGAATTAGCCCACCAGCCACTCCTACCAGTCAAGGACTCTCACTGCAGCCTCTGCCTAGAGAACCGATGTACGACCACCAACCCATGTACAAGCCTGCCGCTCTCTATCCTAATAAGAGGACGCGCACCGACTCTGGGTGGGAGTCTCGCACTTCGGAGCGCAATGATGCCGACTCTGTCTCCAAGAATCTCCCTTACATGCCGGCTCGTCATGACGATCTGAGATCTCGCCCACAGTTCGACCTCCCTACTCCCTCAAATCACAGTCCCGCTACCCTCAGCCACCACCCCTCCCCGGATGATCGAGGTCACAGGGCAGAACTCCCGAGGAACCTTCAGTCTTACCCAAGCCCAAACCCCCGTCGCTCCGATGCTTATGCTACTGCGGATCCAATGCTCGCTGCTCGTAATCGCTCAAGCATGTACAGCAACGCATCGTCTCAAGAAGACGAATCGCGTAGGCATTCGGTCTATGGTGACTACCAGCACCAAGCCCAGCAATCCCAGGACAGATACCCCGTCGAGCCTCAACGTCAGCCTTTCATGCCTGTTGCAGAAAATTCTTTGTCTCGGGATGAGTATCCTCCCAGGCTCGATGCTCACCAGGCTTATGGAAGTGCTCCGTATTCTTACTCTCACGCATTCTTTGTTCCCTCTCATTATGAATACCAAAACGGCAAATCCAGAAAGCGCAGCAACCTTCCAAAGCAATCGACAGAGATTATGAAGCGATGGTTTGACGAGAACATGCACAATCCTTACCCTAGCGAAGAGCAGAAGCGACACTTTGCCGCTGTTGCCGGCATCAATTTGACTCAAGTAAGCTATAACGTCAACTGATCAGAACGTTCACGACGACTAACATTTATCGAAGGTCAGCAACTGGTTTATCAATCACCGACGCCGTTGCCCCGAGCTCAGAGAGAAGCGCGACAAGAGTCGTGCTGGCAGCCGTGACGACGACTTGCAGTAGACGCTCGACAGCATTTTCAGAACTGTACATTTTCATCTGGTTTCAGCGTCTTGTTTTCAACGCATTTTATGGAGCGTTTTGGCTCTGCTTTTATTTTATCTTGTTGGTGGCGCCTGATACGGAGCGGATTAGGAATGGGGGCAGTTTTTCATACAAAATTGGCTTGGAACACGCGCAATGGGGGAACAACACAGATACCCAAAAGGATTCGGCGACTGCCATTGAGCACTGAACAGATCATGTACTTTGCATATAATGTTTAGAATATATCTTTCCCATATTCATTACATAATACTCACGAGACGTGTATGCAATCGAGTGTTCAGACTCCAAAGGCGTAGTAGAGTGCCTTAGCTGACCATTTGTCAACCAAGTCCGTATACAAGATCTATACAGAAGGGATTGCGTAACGCTGAACCTGGTTCACGTACCTGCGACAGTAGTGTCCCAGTCTTTAGCAATGTCCTAATGCGTAAACTTCAAAAGTCCTAGCTTGGGAATGACACAACAAGGCCAACACATGTAACAAATGTGACACTCGCATGGAAGCTTAAACGGAGAATGTCTCAGTACAAGAAAGGCTGGTGTCCCTCGCCCTCGGAACAAAGAAGCATTCTGCAGTCAGCTCGGACGCGAGGGCGTTTGCATATTGTAAGTTCATCTCTAATATTCACTCTTACAGGCGTACATTCTTCTCTGTCAGGAAAATTCTGTGTATTCGAGCCAAAATTTAAACGCTAGTGTATCAATTCACTAGCAAGTGGAGAGTCTGGTTAATAAGGAAGACACCAATTGAGATACGAAAGCGAGTAAATCCTCTCCGAGCGGGCCCTAGCGGGTTTGTCCGAGGTCAGTTGGCGGATATCACTGCGGACGCAAACCTTAGCCGACGAGCAAGACATACCACTTGCACTGCGCAATGGGCTACCCGCTCTCAGCGACATCAACGTGCGCTTGACATGCTCTGGCTGAAACATGATGTGATAGCAGCAGGCAGCAAGGATTGACTGAGTCCTGCCAGTTTGCGCCCGTGTCCGATAATCACACCGCCACCTACTAAGTTGGCAGTTATGCTAATGCGATTGAACCTTGACGAGTGACATGTATTGTAATCTCGGACGATCTACGAACGTGAAGGACAACAGCCGAAAGCCTAATGTGACAGTGTCATCGCCAAGAAGCAAACCAAATTCCTCAATTCGGATCAATTTAACTCGCGAGTAGCGAGATCATACCCGCCCGAACCCACGCGGTTGCGCCTGGTCCAATGCTCGGTTTCTCCAGCCTTTCAACTCGCCGCTGCACTTTTCCCCTTGGGCCTTGACTCCCGAGCCCGTATGGGTAAGCGGCCGCTAGATGCCCAATCCTCTGAACCGGAAGCGGCTTTACGTTCGGACAGAGGCTTGACCCCTCAGCATGACTCGAGCTGACTGAGAAAGCCCGTTCGTCTTTATTGCTCTTCTCTCACTGTGCGAGATTGCGCGATGATACGCTCCATTTTTGAGCCTTCAGGCAATCTCGTGCAAATATTAGGGGGCTTACTGTGTACTCCTGTATTGATACTCGACAGACACTTGTCACCAGTGACAGTGCTAGTCAAACAGCTTTCCGCGGAAACTCGGAAGTGTCGTTCAGGTCCTCGGCTTCGAGACCAGACGTGTCAGTGGCGACGGTTCCACCTATGGTGACAGGCTCAGCCAGCCTTCCTCGGCGCCTACTGTATCACCACAAAGATCTTTCCATTCCTTTTCTTGACAGAGGGTGATTGGTTGTTCTGAGCACGTCACCGCTACTGCGGACACGCGTCTTGTCTGAAAGGCGTGCGGCTGATAGTACCTTGTCACCATGGTCGTTCCAATAAGATGAGATGTTCTGTCCGCGGGGCCATGACACGTAAGTCTTACAATGTCTACCGTGCACGCTGACGGCACATCGCATGCCCAAAAAAAACAATACGAGCCGCAGACAAAATCAAGACCCTCCATAGCTGCGGTCAGGGAAGAGGTCGCGTCACTACTGGCTTCTGGGGAAATCATGGCTGTTGTCGTGATCATCGATTCTGGTACTGCTAATATATATCTTGCAGATCACAGATTGATTGTCGCCATACTTGTACGATCAGGCCGAGAAATTTTCTTCTACACCGCAACCTTGCACCTTCGTTACCGGCGATGTGGTAGCTGTATCGGTACGCACGTCGATGCTGCATGTTCTTCGTGCTGGGAAGGGACCGTCAGCGGACCACGCTGCATGTCGACATTTTCCATCACCAAAGCGCCGAGGTCTACAGGTCTCTCCGCGCACGAACGCTTTAACAGCCATTGCGGCCATGTCGGCATCGAACCGTCCCGCAATCTGCCCATTTTAATGAATGCTCAACTTGACTACCGCTGTCCCTCCAGCCGTCCAACTGTGCCTCCTTTGCTTCAAGCATTCATGGCAGCGCTACTACTCTAGCGCACCAGGTAAATGGACGGCCGTGTACAGCACGACATGTGCAATGCTCCAGTACTTCACGTGAGCCCGAGTCCACTCTTATGTCCCTGGTTCACAGGTACAGGCGGACGTTTCAAAGAGCTTGGTGACAGGCTTATGCTTTGATCAAGACGGTATTTTGAGCGTCCATGGATGGCACATGATGCTTTGTTCTACGTTCTGCCTGCTTACCTGTGTTTAGAAAATGTCGCCGAGTCATGGACCATTCCCAAAGCAGGTCGAAAGCTCGCATCCCCAAACAGTATACGTTTTGGTAATACTCCAATATAACAATATCCATCATGCTAACAATCTGCCACCGAAAAAGAAAGGCGCAGCCCGCAATTACTACTCGGACGGATAACATTCCTAAATTTCAATGGGATCTGCCCGATGATCACTTCTGGCTAATTGACAGCGCTCTGACATTATCGGAAGGCTTTCCGCTTGCCCGTTCCTTACTACTCCATACTAGCACCTGGGCATACTGATCTGTCACTTGGTTCCCATCACTGTGAATTGAAGCGCGCGCAATGTGTTTTCCCGCGGACGGGACCACCAAGGCGCCGATGATGTGAGACCCAAGTTTAGTTGTCGAGGGATGGATATACACTGAATGTCCATCTTATGACTACTACGACTCATGCCTCTCAGCTCCACTTTCCGAGAGCCCGAGACTGCTCATCCAACTGGCACGGAAAGCTCGGACTCTGGAATGTCCGTTCCGTTGACCGGTACTTGCATCTTCTACTCTTGGCAGGTAACAGGCGATCAGGGACGAGACGTCTCGGCCTGTCCGCTATGACGGCTGCAAGACGGTTGTACCAGACCATATTGACATGCCCTCTGGCATACGGCTTCGATAAACCTCGATGCTGGAACTCTCTTTAGTCGCGTACCCGTGAAAATTCAATCACGACTTCCATCATGTAAACAAAGACATCAATTCCAGGCCAGTCAGGCTGAAGAAAGGAAGCTTTCAAATCTTGGAACCACCACAACAGCCAGAAAGCAAAATCATACCAGAGACACAAAATGGGCAAAGCTCTCTCTTCCTCTCGAGTCAGATGATTACACTCCACAGGATTGAGATACCTTATCTCAAAACACGGTATGACAGCAAACAACGAAACACGGTATAACATAAATCCTCAAAAAATGGTATAACACATCCTTCCCGATCACTTTTGACACTCGATCATCTGTATGCAAGAGAAGATATTCAACGGCGGGCCCCCCAACGCACCGTCAGTGTGGACGTTGCAGCTAGATCCTTCGACGACAGCTGCCCATCCTCGTATACACCGTACCTACTTCGTACATGCGTACGGTGAATGATAGTGCAATCGTACGTACATATATGAATACATTACTTCTGTCTCCAATCGTTCACATCCCTGTTCCTTCGTCTTTGGTTTTCTTTCTTCATTTTCATCCTCTGAAGGAATTTACAATATGGCAAACAGTCGGATTGCCAAAAAGGGAATAAAAAAAGAAAAAGAAAAGGAAAGAAGGCATCCTCACAATAAACTTTTGGTCAATTGCGCGATTGCATCAAAAGAGAAAAAAGAAAAAAAAAATAAGCAAAAAGAAAAAATGAAACATCCGTTGGCACCCCCACGCACGCCCCCCGTTCAACAAAGCGTCAACAAAACAAACAAATAAAGAAAAAGTCTATCTTATCATTCCTTTTTGCGTGCTACAAGATCCTAAAAAAAAGTTAATAATAAGGCGCTCCCCCTCTCTCTCTCTCTCTCTCTCTCAGCCTGAAATCTGGGTAGGCAAAACAACCTAAACTTTGTTGTGTGATCTCATCCGTACCATACCATACCAGCCCTTTATACAAAACAAAGTTACAAAAACGCGTGCACAGGCACCAAAAAAAAAAGTTCAAATTCTAGACCGAAATACGGATAATGATGTCTCTTTTTATAGCGCGACATATGCATCCGCGATTGCATCATTGTTTTTGAGTTCGTGGAGAGTTGACCCGTGGAACCGTGGACACGAAAACAAAGAAGCGAAAGGATCCATAGAAGTCAAAACAAAGGAGTGAGTAAATATCCCTTTAGGCTTTCGCCTTGTAAAAAGATGCAAATGCATATTGTTGTATTATCCAACAAACAAAAATGAGCTAAACAGCGAGGTGCCTGGTTAGACTTATAATATGGCAGGCAGTTTTACTTAGTGGTTGCAACTTATATCGATGAATATCTAGGTACAGGGCATTGGAGCTACAAATGCAAAGAATGTAAGACTGGCCGAAGAAGACGGAGAGAGATACATAGGAAACTTGAGAGTCTGAAGAAAACAACAAAAGCGAAGTGGCATGATTGTGATATTGAGGGCCACTATGGGTTGCGTTGCGGCCTTATTTCAGGTCCTTTTCTTCGTAAGCAGGAGCATGCTCATACTCGGGCAAATCCTCCTCGTCGATTGTAGCCTCGGCTATGACAAGATCCTTGTCGGTGTCTTGTTCGGACTGAGCAACACTGGCGTAGCCGCGTTGGCCTCCACGGGCATACTTGATCCACAAGAAAGAGATCAAGCGGCCGAAGAGCATGCCGATGACGCTGACACACATTCCCATCATAATGCCAGCAAAGACGGGAATCAGCACGGCGAGGAAGGCTTGCATGAAGTTAAAGAACATGTGGTGATCTCTGTGGTGGGGCGGACCGTGGTGATGTCCGTGAGGGCCACGGTGGGGAGGGCCACGGTGAGGGCCTTGGGGATGGTCAGGCTTGTCAAAAGCAGAAAAGTCCAGGTGTGGTCTGATGTGACCAGGCAACTTTGTGGGAGGTCTACGTCCACCACAGCCACCAAATCTGTGAGGCAGGCTCGGCTTGAGGGCAGAGATTTTGTCCTCGACAACCGATTTCCACTTGCAGAGAGACGCAGGAAGCATACTGCAATCCTTGGTTGCCGGAGGGGTGATTACCTCGAACAGGTTCTTGGCAGGGGTGGAATTGACCGAGATGATCATGAGCGAACCATCTGCGCCCTCGAGGAGTTTTAGTTCGACGCCGTCAACAGTCTGCGGCACGGACTCAAGCTCGCTGACTTGGTAGTTGACGTTGACCAGGTGGTCGTTGAGCTTAGAAACCACCTCCTTGTGCACAGCAATACCGGCCGACGACACTCGCAACGGCGTGACTTGTGCCTTGTTGCTCATAATGTCAACCATCGACTCCGACGACGAAACCTGGCCAACCGTGGGCTCGACAAAGCTGAACACATCAACTGGATAAACCTTGACTCCGTTCAACAAGAGATCCTTGTTATTGTTGGCCACGGTAAATGCAAAGAGAAGGTCCTTGGAACCGCCTTGGATGGAGAAGACAGGGTCGACATCCTGGACCGACTCTTGCTGCAGTGCAGGGAAGGCGCAGCTGGAGCAGTGAACCTTGATGCTCTGGGATTTGGGATCCAGTGCAAGTCCCATGGCGTCACCTCGAGATTCGGACATTTTGCTGGCACCGGGCGGCAAAAGAATGGCATTTGCGCCGAGCGACAGGGCGGCGAGCGCGCCCACTGTACGGCCAAGCATGATGGTGGTGGTTTTCAGGATCGTAGAATTCAGTGATTTGTGATGAAATTCAGGCGACCTTGATGTTTTCGTGATGGCCTTTCGTGTGAAGAAGGAGGGGAGAGGCAAAAAGACAAAAGGGGACAAATAATAGACAGGAACGTTGTTTCTGGGGGGCTGACGTTACCTGAGGGGTGACGACGACTGATCTCGTACACTTTTTACGGCAACCAATCACAGGTTTCACTTGACCAGCAACGACATACCTATCTGACACAGATGATCAGCTTTGTCTCTTTCGGGAGAGACACTCTGAACATACGCTGCTGGACTTGTCCATGCTCATTTCCAGTCGTACCTTCCTCTTACCTCACTGGATCGCCTTACGCAGCCTGGCGATCTCCCCGACGCTCCATGTTCGGCTTTCTGTGCCGACAGATCCGGCGCACATTAATATTGATGAAAGACCCTTTGTTTTGCCTGTTTGATGCACATTCTACCACCAACACACACGATACATGCCTAGCTCATGGGCTGCAGCATAAATATGTCATCTAAACACCGTCATTTGTGACATTTTGCTGCCCGGGCAAGCACGTTTTATCTCGCACGTTTAATCCAAAGGGTCTAGACCCTTGCGCTCCACCCCGCACCAAAGAAGCTTAATTCTTCCAAAGTCCAGGTCAGCCTCTCAGCGAATCAAAACTCGATTGAAAATCCTATCAGAGACGAAAGCGATTGATTTTGGAGGAATGGACTTTTGAGGAGCAGGGAGACTCATCAGTAAAGCGACCGCAAAACTTCTGTATTCAAGGTAAGACGGCAGCTGCCTCTGTCGAAGAAATACAGACAAGTAAGCCAGACGCCGAGGGCCTCGGCTTGATCTCCTAGAAAAATACATCTCCACTCCATCGACCATGATTTCATTTCTCATTCAAGTTCAGCTTTCTTACATACCATTACCACCATCAATTACCGTAGAAAGATGGCGTCTTCGAAGGCCCCTAACGATATTATCCTCTTCCACTACCATTTCTCCCCCTTTGCCAAACGCATTGTATGGTACTTGCAGCTCCGCAAGATCCCCTACGCCCAATGCCTCCAGCCATTGATCCTCCCACGCCCCGACCTGGCTGAGCTAGGGATCCACTACCGCCGCATTCCTCTCATGTCCATAGGCCGTGACATTTACTACGACACGCGTCTCATCATCGCCAGACTGGAGGAGACCTTCCCAGCATCATCCGCACACCCCGCTCTTTCGGCACCTCAGAACAAAGGACTGGAAGCTCTACTCGAGAAATTCACCGTCGATGCTGGCATATTCCAGAGAGCGGCGCAGTCACTGCCGGCCGAGTTGCCTGTCATGAAGGACCAGAAGTTCCTCAAGGATAGAGAAGATCTCACGGGAAGTAGCTGGACGCAGGCCGATCGCGTCAAGCAGCGCCCCGAGGCATTGGCACACCTGAGACACGCATTTGATATTTTAGAGGATTTGCTCGCCGATGGGAAACAATGGATCGCATCCACGGAGAAAGTCAGTCTGGCTGATATTCATGGTAAGAGTCGCGAACAAACACGGCTTTTTCGTTGAGAGCTCACATGTATTCTAGCTGTATGGCCTTTCATGTGGGTCGGCGACATGCTTCCCGAGCAGTCATTCCCCAAAGACACACACCCAAACACATGGGCATGGATAGCTCGCTTCAAGAAGACTGTCAAAGCAGCCGAAGCATCTGCAGGGAAGCCGCTATCTCTAGACGGCAAAGCTGCTTTCGAACAAATCACATCCGCGTCTTATCACGACAAAGAGATCGGCGTGGACCACACGGATCCTGTGCAACTCAAGGAAGGTGATTTCGTCGAGCTCTGGCCGACAGATAGCGGCTTCAGACATAAAGATGCTGGTCGTCTGGTGAAACTTACAAGGGACGAAGTGGTACTTGCTATACAAACCAAGAGCGGAGGCAAGGAGATTAGAATTCATGCACCTCGGTGGGGATTTAGGGTAGCCAAAGCAAAGGCGCAGCTGTAGCATAGCATTGAGATATGTGTGTTTCTTCGCAACGATGATCCAACCAGGGTGAAATGATGGGCAGACACGAACATTTCTATGGCGGGGTGAGTTCCATAGTCCATTGGTCAAGAGGCAGCTGGGTCATAACAGAGGGTCCATCAAACAGCAGAGGATCGCAGCATCGTACTAAGCTAAAGCAATGTCCAAGGTGGCAACGCACAAGCATAAGATATTCCGTTATAATATATCCAAAACAAAACAGAAATCGTGATAGTCCCTTTACGCGGCCTGAGCGATGGATTACCTCAAACAGTAGAACGCCAAAGACAAGCCACGCCGGGTCTTGCCATGCATTGAACAAAAGAAACACTCCATGGGGAGTAAGGAATTGCGTAAGTGATCAAGTGCCACGCTGTACGATCTCAGTTCACCGAGTAATGGTAACTTTCAAGCCGAATGAACCTGGTTCCGGAGCCTGTAAGAATGGCAGTATTTTCTCTTGTCCTACCCATTGAATCGTGGAAGCAACAACCAGTAGTAGATGGGACAAAAGCCATTTCTCGGAATAGATCATGTCATTACCAGTCGAAACAAGTGACTATACTGACCAGAAGGGCAAGAAGTCCAATCCAGGGGGTAATCCAGGATACATGGTGAACCTTCTGGCTGGTCCAATCTCACACCATTCGACGACGAGGAGCACCACGTGCGTCTGCGCCGGAAGGAGCTGGAGGGCGTTCACGGGCATAGGAAGGGTCCGCAGAAGGCGAGGGACGAGTATAAGAGGGATCAGGCATGGGAGGCTGAGAGGCGAAAGCTAGAACAAGGACAAAGGTTACTGACTGATGGCTGGTCGCCTAAAGACAGGTCAATGACTTACGGCGTCCATACTGATCGTACTGCGGCATGCGTGGAGGAGGATTATAGTTAGTAGGTGGAGTCTGAGGGATTGAAGGGCTTGGCGCGATTGATGCTGGAGGGTAAGCAGGGTATCCTCTCATCTGGTCCTGGTATTCTTGAACATATCGGGGGTCATCGCGAGGGTCCCTGGCATACTGAGCCGAGTATTGGGGGTTGCTCCTCATATGGGGGGGAACAGCTTCATGGCCATATCCGGGCGGGGCAGCGAAGAAGTCTCCTTGGGGTCCATATCCGGTAGGGGTAGGTCTGGATGGATGCGGGACATAGGCCGGAGCTTCTACAAACGATGTGGTCACGGGAGGGCCCGAGTGGGGAGGAGCATACATCCGGTTTCTAGGATCCTCATACGCGCCCAGTTCCGCTATGGCCATCCTTTGTGGGGGAACACCGTGGCCATGAGGAGCGTGATAAGGTCCGTCAAGCTGGGGGGAGTTTGTGCCGGCGCGGTGATGCCCGTTGGACCCGCCGTCAGTGGTCTGTCTGTATGTATGCGAATCCTCGTAGTTTCCTGGAGCCGTGTCAGCCGCCTGCCCGTGTGTCGAGAGGCTGGTTGTACCTCTTCTTCCCGAACGCTGCTCTTGTTCCCACTTGGTCGACGCCAATCGGAGGTCGTTGATCATTTCCTTGCAGAGACGTGTCAGCATGCCGTGTAGCCAAAGTGACAAGAACAAGACTTACTGAGGTCAGGTTCCTGTATGCCTTGATCCAGAAGCCATCGGCCTGTCGCTGCCTATCAGTCACAGCTTCTGTGGGCTCTCATTACCCAGTCGCGTACCTCTTTGCCGTTGATCTCTCCCTTTCCAGGGCGGACGGTCGCATCGTTACCTAGAAATTTTTGTATGTCCGCAGATATGACCTGGCGGTTGATGCCATCTCTAGGCACGAACCAGTTTCGCAACAAGTTTCCAGACATGGCAGCGAAGACACAGAAGCAATGAAATATGTCCGGGAGCTTTTCTGGCAGGCACACTCTACAGCTATGGTATTGAAGCCCAACACGGGAGCTGCAATCCGAGTCCTGTCCTAACGGGTCCAAGGCAGGGAAGAGAGCCTGGTATATTGGATCCTGAGCCAGTGCGCGAGGGCGCAGGAAACAGCTGTGTGGATGGACAGCAGGTGGTATGGGGAGGAGAATTTCGGTAGGAAGTCGCAAGCAGAAGGAGCGAACGAGGAAAAGACGAGGGTTTACGGAGGAAATCAAGGCAGATGGGCTTCACGCTAGGCAGGGAGCTGCACGTCAGCGATTGGAGCGTGGTGCACAAGGGCACGCTGCCACTGGAAAGAGCGGCCGACAAGGGCGAGCTCGTGAATGTGTCCACTGTCGAGCGTGCAAAACAAGCCAACCAACACCACCACCACTTGCCGATCCTAGCCCGAGTGGGGCTGAACAAAGCACAAGACCCCCAAACACATGCCACCCAAATTTCGAACCCTTGCAACACCCGCTCGCTCTCTACAATCTGTATGCCTCTTTTTCTTGATAGACTGCGACTACTCATTCGTTCCCTTTCCTGCTCTGCATTTGGATTGTCGCAGCTGCTGTGTGGCAAAAATCTTTGATGCCCATTCAGGCGTGGCATTTTTCAGTGTTGCTGCCCAACCGATGCGCTAAGGCTGCCTACAGCTCGTCCACCAAAAGTACGGTACACGTCCACTTCGCTACAGCCTTTCACCGCTGTGCAACACATATCAGTCTTATACGCTTACACTGACCTTCTGATTGGATATTGGCGTCTTCTTGATTAACCGTCTTATAGAACAAACATGATTTTCCAATAATCTCAATCCACTACTACAAAAAATGCTGACCGAAGCATGGAACCTCGCCAAGAAACACTGACATGGGTATCTTCCGAGATCAACCAAAAAACACCATCTATGTACGTGCCTCAAGCAAAGATCAAGCATTCTGAACACGTTGCGAACCGCCCACGCAATATTTGAAAGTCTGAACATCGAGGTCCAACTACTCCTCACTCCGGTGTAAACCATCCCTCGAGACCAATAAACTGTTCCGTTGTTTTTGTCAAGCAAAATCGACATCTCCCTTTCGAGTCTGAAGCATTCAGTCCTCCGCCCAGTGCCTATCTCCGATGCTCTTGTACTCTCTATCGTCGACGGGCTCCCGCTTGAACAGTTCCTTGACCGCCAATTTGAAGCGATGGCCAAGAGGTGCAGACCCCTTCGAGCCATGGGAATTCTGCCTACATTGTCCTTTGTCGTAGGACTTTTTGGAGGCACTCGACTGACCCTGAGTAGGAGCAGAACGACTTGACATGGTCCCAGGGAGAGCGACCACAGGGCGGCATTGGATTGAAGCACTGTGATCTCGTGTTGCCTCGAACGCTAGATCGGTGGGCTGCTGCTCACTTGGCTGAGGTGATCTTCCCCGTGAACTGTTCGACAAGGATGGCTTTCTGTCGGACCAAGATCCAGCAGCAGCAGCACCTCTGGTGGGATATGGTGAAGGTGCTGAGACTGCAGAGTTCATGTGTCGACCCCCCGAGCCAGTTTGCGTCAATGGGTCGGAGTCGGATCTTATCACACACATGGTAGACAATGCCTGCATTTCTGCTCGAGAGAGAGGCAGAGCCGAGCCAGCCATATGTGGTACTCTTGGAATATCACTAGTCTCCCACGGAGGAGTCGATCGACGCCCGCTGAACCCAGGCGTCGAGGCAGCGCTGGAGGAAGAGTTCTTTCGGTCCATCGGAGCCACAGTGAATGCAGTAAAGATACAGAGGCAAGTAAAACCCTGAAACAAGCAGGACGTAGCACGGGGCACCTGTGCTGTATCAAAAGAGCGCGGCAATCGAATGTACTGTGCCTTGGCTTGGAGAGACAAGCACCAGGAGGGCATGGCAGGAATATATCCACATGCTGAACAGCCGCGCGGGTGCTATTCTCAGGCTACCAGTCCATCGGATCGCTGAGTTCTCCCGGTCTTGATATGAAGAGTGTCTCCACTTTGCAAAAGCTTGAGGAGAATTCGTGTACTCTAGGACGCAGTTGGTAAATCTCATGCGCATCCACACTCTGCGACGCACAACAAAGAGGGGTTGGTATGCACATGTGGTACGTCCGCAGCACGCGACCCAATCATATATGTTGTTAATCTGTCTGAACCCGACAATGAGATCCAGGATATCTTGATTCTGCGCTCAACGACGTCAAGAAATGTCTGCCTGGGTTGGAGTTGGGACAAGCGGCTGGCTTTGAGATGAAGAAAAAAGCCATCTTTTGAGGCGCCTAGACTAATTTGTCTCAATTAAACAAGCGTAAGCTGACCAGTCAGAGTCGAACAAGGGTTGACCATGCCGTGGCTCTTTAGTGCTACTTCATGAACACTTTACGCACGTTGAAGGCAACTGGCAAAAGGTGAGGTTCGAACTTCGCAGACGGCAAGACTCGGCGCTTACGTGCATTGCTCTAACCGTTTGGGGAATGGTATCTACTGCAACAATGTTCCAACAACCAACCCGACTGGTCGAGTGTTCTGATGGAACATTGGTATCACAGTCGCTAGAAACTGCGTCGCCAGCACACGGCTGCTATGTAGGACCCCCCCTCTCTCCTAAGATAAGTCATGAACTCGGCGTCTCCTCAGCCGGGGACTTGTTTCGTCTCTCTTCTCTGTGCATCACCTCATCGTCAAAGTTTCCCATCTTTTGCTGCTCCTCGTATCATAATAATGCTTAGTATCTGCTTGTCCATCGCGGCCTTGGCCCTTCATGCGGCTATCGTCAAGTCGCATACTGGTAAGTCGGAAGCCGCTCAGGACTCTTGAGCATGCCCTCCCCCCCCCCAAAAGGCCTCTCGCACTGACTCTGCAACCAAGTCATCACGTATCCTCCCTGGCGAGGCGACAACCTCATCACCAATGGTACGGCGCCTGAAGATGACATCCATGCCCTGGGACAAAACTACGTCGATGGACAATACACATTTCCGTATGGGTGAGTGAACGACTCGTCCCCCGATTTATTCCCAAAAAAAAAAAAATCGTGCCCGCCGCTGATGGAGTAAACCTTCCTTTTTTTTCTTCAAAAAGGCAACAATGGATGTACCCGTGCGGCGGCATGCCGATGAGCACAAACAGAAGCCTATGGCCCGTCTCCGGCGGCGCTATCGCCGTGCAGCCCGGCTGGTTCCAAGGCCACAAGACGGCGACCATCTACGTCAACATGGGCATCAACGGCCCGGGAGAAGTCAATCCGCCCAACATGTCGCACTCGGTCGTCCCGCCTTTTCAGATCACCGGGCCGTTCAACACGGCGTACCCCAATGCTTCGTTTTGCTTGCCTCAGGTGCCGCTGGTCCCGAATGTGAACTTTAATATTGGCGACAATATTACTATTCAAGTGATAGAGCTCGCACAACACGGCGCTGCCATCTACAACGTAAGAAGAGTCCAAAAAACAAAGCCAACAATGGTTGTTGTTTTTTTTTTTTTTCACCGAGGATAGTATCATGTGCTAACAAAAAAAAAACAACAACAGTGCGCGGATGTAACACTTGCCCACCCAGACGACGTGCCCGAAGTCAACGCATCAAATTGCTACAACTCGAGTGATTTGAGCTTCCAACTTCTATACGCCACTGCGAATCTTACGAGTGATGCTCGTCCACTCGCTGTTCCGTCCTCAACAACGATATATCTCGCTCTACCTCTGCTGATGATGGTGTTATTTGCGCCGATACTTTGATGAGGAGGAGGAAAAGGAGGAGATATGAGAGGCGTGTAATAATGTTCGGTACTGTCTTTGCTCGGATTTTCCTCCTGTCGTTTCTTTGTTTTCTTTTTTTTTTTTTCGATTTTCCAGCCGGGGGTGTTCTTGTTTCCTCTTTTTATACGACAAAGTACGCAATGAATCAGCTGTACTTGCCGCTCGTTCAGTCTCGCGACTTGGACACATATTTCAATCTATTGGCCACAATTGAATTGTCACCTTGCACCCTGCTGGGAGTGAAAAAAAAATTGGATGATATTGATGATATTGACATTCTTTCGACATGATTCAAAATGTGCAAATTTCGAACACCGAAGTGCCATCTTTAGCCAAATCTGAAGTTTGACAGACGTGTACAGAAGGCCGACTTTACCCCAGCACCAGATGCCATACTTAGCTAAAAGGTTCACGCTGGATCTGCAAGTGAAAGAGCAGGATGCCGGGTCAGGGAACCGGAATGACATCTTTCTCTCCCAAGACCACCCTCGCACACCACGAGCACCAACTCCTGTCGACACCGTCTCTCTCCCGCTCCAACACGCCCTCGATATCCTTCTCATCTTCAAACTCGTCCACCTCGGCTCCAACGAGCTCCTTGATTTGCACCTTCCTCTTGACCACTCCACCAATGCCATCAACCTCTTGACCATAATACCCACTGGTGCCCATCAACCTCCCCGTAGGAAGTGCAAAGTGAGCATCGGATTCTTCACTGCATTCGACTTCTTTGTAGACTTCGCGCGCCGAGAGGCATTGGGACTCGCGACCACATTGGACGGCTTCGAGACCTGTGCTACCGCCGAGACCGGGGAGCGTGAAGCGAGTGCGCCAGTGCCAGCCGCGGAGGTACGAGGTGTCGTTTGGGACGAGCGTCGTGCTGCAGGGTTGACAGAGCCAAATTTGCGTATCGCAGGTGCAGGGAGAACGATGCAGCTTTACGGACCCGTAGTCATTGATTGCGGTGATGAAGGTATGTGAGGAGACGGGCGCTCTTTTGCACGTCGAACAGAGGCGGCGATGGCGGTTCTTGATGGCTTGTGATGAGGGCGCTTTGAGTATGCAGTTGCGGCAAACGACTCTGCCGCATCTTCTGCATTCTCCGACCATATCTCTCGCACAAGCACCTATCTTACCTCTTGTCATTCTAACAACATTGATCCCGTTGGGGCCTTGGGTGCTGTTCCAATCCTCGTCATCGGGAGACATATTTCCCTGTCGCTGACGCGCTATTCTGTAGAAATCCTTGACCTCGGACTCTTCAAAATCACAGCGGAGTGTTTGCGGTATGAGTTGTTTTCGATGTTGGAGGAGGTGGGCGCGGAATTGGCGGCATGTACGGGATAAATCGTGCAGCGAGTTTTGATCCAGATTTTGGGAGATTATGGACACGATACTGTTTTTACCCTGAGCATTAGCATTGCACTTTCCTCGAGGAGCTTCTACAAATTCGGCCTTCTTTCTCGGTATATTGGTGCAGGGAATGAGGAAAGAACGAACGGGTAGCACCCTAGTGCCGCGGAAAACGCATTGAGATTCGGGTGGTATTCGGTCCCTTCTTCTATTTCCTCCTCAAGTTGGCCATCTTCGGCCCTGGGAATCGCTGCAGCAGAAGACCGAGAGTGCATGTTCATCAAGTCGCGCATGTCAAATGGCGCTGCTGACCATGTTGATTCATCACGCTCGTCCGCGTCGTCCAAATCCACAAAGACGACCATCGGGCATGTGTGGTTGGGCAGAGAGCGTCTCTCATTGGAGGTGCCACATCTCTGCGTTGTTTGGTTGATTACTTGCTTCGTTCCGCGAGCTGATGTTGGTCAACTCCGTCATCGCTCGGGGGTGGAGCATTAGCTTTGTGAGCATCTGATAACGAGCTGATCGGATCTATGCGGTTCTGAACTCGGCATTTCCGACCATCTCACAACTCAATGTACATGACTGTTGTAGTGATATAGCAATGGATTATGTGGCACTTTAGTCTTTGAGAAAGGAATTGCCAGCACGCCGCATACTTAAAGCGGCTTCATCTGCAACGGCTGTGTAGAGAAACAATGGTATTCACTATGCCGAGAGGGGAGAAAATTGCAACGAGACAGGGAGAGGCTGGAAAAATTTGAATAAAGACCTTTGTTGACTTTGAGCGTGCCAGCGCGCTGAAACAAGCGAGATAGTGCAAAAGTATCAGCGCATCATCTGCTGTTGAGCATATTGCGCATCAAGACCGTACTCCAATTCCCTCTCGAGCCCCTCAGTGGTACTCTCGCCGAGAGCCTGGGGACGGGGGTCTTCAGGTTGGCGAGGGTTCCACTGGTCGGGCATGGGCACCTGTCCAGCCTGTTGCTGCTGTTGCTGGTGGTAATCTCCATAAGGCTGTTGTTGCTGTTGCTGAAGCGGCGCGCGAACCTCTTGTCTGAAACGTCTGACCTCATCGAAAATAATAGTCCTCAGCTCAGGAATCTCCTTGACAACCTCGAAGCGGAAATCGAACTTTGTGGGGCAGGCGGGCTCGTCGCTGGGATCGTGCCAGATGGCGAGGTATGGGTGCTCGAGGGCTTCTTCTGTGGTGATGCGGTTGGCGGGCACAAAGGCAAGCATCTTTTCCAGCAAATCGAGCGCGTCCGGGTTCGCGCGGGGGAAGAATTGCTGGTAGGGGATGCGAGGCATGTAGGGCAGACCGCGGACATACTCGCGGGCGCGGGGAGAGCCGATGAGCTGCAGGGTGCTCTCGTCTGGGGTGCCGAGGACGTGCAGGATTTGGTTGAGCTGGTCGACGTAGTCCTTGCCTTTCAGGAAGGGCTTACCTCCGAGGAGCTCGGCAAGGATACAGCCGACCGACCACACGTCGACTGCGAGGAGGTTAGTCTAACGAGAAAGGAAGCAGAAGAGGAGGAAGAGACTCACTAGCTTTGGTGTACTCTGCAAAGCTCAGCATAATCTCGGGCGCGCGATACCACCTCGTAGCCACATATTCGGTCTGAAACCCAGCAGCCACATTATCAGGCTCGTTGCTGAAGCCTCTGGCCAGACCAAAATCGCAAATCTTCAACTCGCAGTCGGCATTGACGAGCAGGTTGCCTGGTTTGAGATCGCGGTGCAAGACGTTGGCCGAGTGAATGTATTTCAGGCCACACAGGATTTGGTAGATGAAGGACTGGAAGTGGGCGTCTGTGAGCGGTTGACCGCTGCGAATGATGGCGGCGAGATCGCATTCCATCAATTCTTCGTACAGGTAACATTCGTTGTAGCTGCCGGGCCCGCCGGGGATGTCCATGTCGAAGAGGCATGTAATCTGCATTTGCAAGCATTAGGACGGGCGAGGGGAGAGAGCTGTTGGAACTCACGTTGCGGTGACCGCGGAAATGCTGCAACAACTTGATCTCTCTCAATGCGCGCTTGGCCAGAATCTGCTTGCTAAAGACATTCGTGATTTTCTTGACAGCCACCTGCTCTTTCGGATCGTGGTTCGCTTGTGCCGCACTGCCTTGCCGTCAGCAAAATTTCTTCTTGTCGAGGAAATAGAGACATACCACACGATACCGTACGCGCCCTGGCCGAGCTCCTTTGTGACGTTGTATCGCGCGTCGACGATGAATTCTTGCCCAAACACCTTGAAGCTTCTGCGTCCCGCAACCTCGGCCATTGCTTGCTCTTGCTGTGATTATTTGCTGCTAATGTGGGAAGTTGAGGCGTGTCGTGGCTTCTTCTGCGATTGCCTCGATGCGGACGCGACGGCGGGGAAAGGGCGATTCGTTTGTTGTTTCCTTTGTCTGATCCGCAGAATAATACGTGTGAAGGTATGAAACCCTTGTCAAACCTTTCTTCTTGCTCGTGTTGATGGATTAAAATAAACCCACGCTCCCAGGGGGGTTTCCAGATAAGTGATGGCCGTGGTGGGATAGTTTTGTATATGAATACGAGGTTCACTGTTCGTCTTGAGCTCCGCAGACGATGATGTTTCCCCTGCCCTTAGATTGCACCGTGATTGGCCAGCACGGAACCCCACTTGTTTTCCCGTAGCCGCCAGCCCTATTTCTCGGCGTACCTTTTTCTGCTTTGGGCGCCGCTTTGACAGCAGTCAAAAGTCGCTTCTTATCGTTTCGTTGTTTGCTCATGACACACAAGATTAATCCCGTCTCACAGGTCAGCCATCGTAATCATATCACTGGCACACCTGTCACACGTATAGAAGAGGTGCTGCTGCTTGTAACCCAAGATGTAGCTTGTTGACGTTGCAATTATTGTTTGTATATATATCATCCTTTTCATGCCATGAGCACCATCTCAATGCGAAAACGAACCCCAGCGACAAAAAACATGCAGCAGTGTCGTGGCCTGGAAAAGACACGAGAGAAGAGACAACAACTGCTCATGGCCAAGCACCCCGCCTAACTGTGCCCCTGCTCATCGGCCTCCTAGACCCTCCAATATCAATCTTGGCCATCTCTATACTCAAAGCAGAGGCCCCATAGCCATGGTTTTCATACACAGACGACTCGTGCTCTCCGTTGTCATTCTCGTAACCGTACCCTTCATTCACACCCGCGGTATACTTTCCAAACTGGTCACCATAATGCGGCGATCCTGCTGATGATGAGGGCCGTTGCTGCGAAGGAGAGTATTGCGAGTATTGCTGCTGGCCCTCGTGAGCGCCATATCTACTATCCGCGTACTGCGAGCCGCCACCAGAGTAGTGATTAGGGGGTTCAATTTCTGCAAGAGGACCAGGCGACCCGGTGTTCATATGGCTGTGGTGGCTGGCAGAAGACATTGGCCTTTTGGGCGGCGAGCCTCGCGTACGTACATTGACGACGACATCCCGACTCATGCTCAAACGCTTAGGGGTGCCTGTTGCAGTACGTGGACCAGAAAGACCGTTGGGGTACATGTGGCCATTCGAGCCATAAATTTTGGTGGGAGTCTTTTTCTCAGGCTCAGGCGCCCAGCTGTGTACAGGCAGATGGTCGCTGGGGTCGATTACGCGACCATCGAAGCCAACGATTTTAGCATTGGGATCAGGCAATGGTCGAGAAGCTTCGTCGTTGTCGTCGATGTGGTAGGGCGAGTGTGGATTAGAGGTGGAAGCAAAGGGGGAATTTGAAGCGGCGTTGGGATTGAACGAGTCAAAGTCGTCTGGGGAGAAGAAGTTGCTACCGGAGGTAGAAGGACGAAGGCTCTCTTTGCGTGTGGGTGATGGCAAAGGCGACGTGGACTGACGGCGAGCAAAGGTGCTGATGGGATGGCGGATGGCGTCGAGATTGTTGCGTGAAGACAGAGGAGACTCGTTGCTGTAGTGGTCGTCGGGGATGCTTAGAGGCGCAGGGCTGACGGATCGGTGCATCTGGTGTTGCAAGGGGTGTGCTCTGGGCGGTGTCATGGCATACGGATCAGCTACACTGTGGCGACTAGCCGTTCGTGAGTGACTGCGGTAGTGCGACGAGGCGGCTGCTGCTGATGAGGGAGCTGGTGGTGGGAAAGCCGAGTAGGAAGCGCGGAAGTTGAGGGGTTGCGGATAGTGAGATGATGGAGGAGGAGGAGGCGGAGGAGCGTAGTCGTCTACTGACATGCTCCTGGGCGGTGGGCGGCGGTGTTGTACTGGAGGAGCGCTTCTTGTGTGCGATGGAGGAACAGGAGCCATGTCTCTTTCGTCAAGATCCTCGACGGTAGGTTGCAGGCAGCGTGGCAGGGGTTCTTGAGAATGCACAAGACTGGGAGTCGACGAGGAATGAGGGATGTATGGAGTGCTGTGGGAGCGGGCGTGGTGGGCGCCGTCGAGATTGGAGTAATCCATCGAGCCGCGATGCTTGCGGGTCGAGGGGACCTGAGGGAGGTCTGGCATGGGCCGCTGGTCGTAGCCCGGGTGGTAGTCCAGGTCGAGCTCGTCTGCATCGTGGTATTGCGCTACAGGAGCAGCAGGGGCGGTATGAGCGTGATGCTGCGGTGGAGGTCTCGGTCTTAGTCCCTGCGGCGTCCAGTCTTCTGCCGGGCGTCCGGGCAGCTGTCGAGGGCCGCGGGCGTGGTCTGGCACGATGCTTTGCGGTCTGTCGAGATCAGCAGGCAGCGGACGACGCTTGATGGGCTTGTCCATTGCACTGGTCCTCCTCTTGTGCTCGACGGGCGGGCGCGAGTCGTAGTATGTCAGTTCGAGGTTGATCTCGCCTGCGTATTTGCCACGGTAGTTGAGAGCGTGCCAGCCATCCTTGTTGCCTCCTCCTGGCAAGCATACGTCCTGCAAGCTGATGTACGCCTCGCCAATCAAATCCGTCTTTTTGTCGTCGTTAAAGACCGAGAGCTTGAGGTTGTGGTAGTCGGGCGAGTCGTGCACAGTGAATCGGAGTTCTTGGTCCCTTTGATTGCGCCATGTCAGTCTGCCGTTGGTGCACTTTGTCTGGGAAGGTACTTACCATCTGGGAGTCTGTCCGCCACGCTTGTCCGTCTCGGTCTTTTTAGCTTCCTTGCCCAGTCTGGCAGCGCAGTAAGGGTTCTGCTTGCCTATGCGCTTGACATTGGGCAGGTTCTTTGCGCGGTCGACGATGGCCACCAGCGTGCCAATCTCTGGGCCGTCGACCGTCATGTCCGAGAAGATGCCAGCCGTGTGCATCCCGTTCATCAATGCTGTCGCCATCGTGGCGAGCTTGTACTTGTTGCGTGTAGAGGGTCCGAAACGGACGATTGAACAGAGAATTAATGAGTGTGTAGCCGGTGCCTGACAGGACGGGTGAGTTGAGGGGCTGGCGGTTTAAGGGAGCCGAATACTCCAAGTTTGTGCTTGGGGGTCTTATTGAACCAGAAGCAGAATAATAGATATGGATATCAATGTGTTACGACTCTTTGCTTCTGTAGTGAAAGTAATGTCGTGCAGCGGCCTGTATTCTCTTTCCGTGGTGCGGCCTGAACTTTGTGACGTAGCCGTTGCTATTGTTATGTAGGAAATTCACACGTCGAAACGAAAGAGCGGACGACCTGAGCAGGCACTGAATGATGGCAGGCTCGACAAGACAGGAGAGACTGCAGGAGCGACAGGCACCGACCAATCCCAATGCAGTGCTTTCCGTCAACCTTAAAAATTTTAAAAAGATGGCCGGTCTTGACAGAACTTGGTGGCTGGTAAACACCGAGCTGATGAATCGGCCGTGGCGCCCGTCATCTTGTCGTTCCAGTCATGAATCTCAAATCCAACACCTGGTTGTCTGCCTACTGAATCGTGGTTCACACTTGTCACAAGGCCCCGACTATGGTCGATTCTTGATGATGAACTCAGGCCTCCCATACTACTTGTGTCAATAGTCTCTGCCGCAGATGCCAACTCATGGTCATGCTGCCCTCGATGACATATTCTACGTGATTCCCTCGTTCAGGTATCCATGGTTCTCCAGTCAACACCTATTATCCACGAGTCCCCTAACACTTCGACGTCCCATGTCGGTTGCCGGATACTCACACGGTCACCAATTTTGATCTTGTTCTTCCTCTGCTTTACTTGACCATCAACCAGTAACGCTCCAGCATCATCTCCGCTGTCCAATCTACCCTGAACAAGTAGCAGATCTCCACCACCCACTACCTCTACTTTGATCACATGCACCGAGTCCTCGGCTTGCCCAAGGTTACGGCCTCTACTCTGAGAAGCAACATGGGCTGTCTCAATAACCCATGACTGCAATTCTGCTGCTAGCCCGCCAGGCACAAACTTCTGCCCTCTTCTACGAGGAGAAAAAGCATCAGGCAGAGGGGACGTGACTTCTGGTGCTGGAAGCGATGCCATTAAGAACGCCGGTCTACTGCTCAGGCTAGTCGTGGCGTCTCCATTCATTTGCGTGGGTCGACTTGTTTGTGTAGGTGCAAATATGAAACGCGCTGGAGTCATCTGTTGGGTTGATGACGTCTCTCCAGCATCCAATCTTCTTCTTTTCGGTGACGGTAGTTCATGACGAGTTGCTTTCTCTGGCTCCGATATCGATTCTTGGGATATTGCATGTGCGATGGGTGTGAAGCTGAGCGTGTCCGTTTGGTTCTCGAGCATTTCGTCATCTTCGTTGTTCGCATTACCTAAAACATCCGCGGCTTCCTGTATGTCGTCTCGCTGCCTTGCGGGTATTATACCAGTGGATGCGAGTTGTATTTTGCTTGGCGATGGCGACCTCGAAGTCCGTCCTGCTATACCAGTAGACACACTGAATCTAGATGTTCTCGCAAATCGTGTTGGCGTCGGTCCAAATGCTGATCTGGGAGTGCCAGAATCGGGTTCATCCTGGATCTGATTCGAGAGTCTCGATGGTGTCTGATTAGATTTGTTCGTAGACTTTTTGCCAAATAGAAATCGACGAGGAGACGGGGTCTGGAATTTTACAATCAGCGAAATTTGGATCGAGTTGAATGGTTCCAGACACACTGATAATGGTGGCGCCATTGTGTTATTGTACTCATGAAAGCTGGGATGGATTTTGGTGCGAGTTGATTGCTATATACAAGAGCTCGATCAGGTAACAGCAATGAACCAGACGCGTCACAAATCGAGTTGTCTGCAAAGAAACAAGAACTATACACTCTTCAAACGCAGCGCACGCAGTGTCGGTGAAGATGGATTGTAAAAGTCGAGTGGCGAATGGGATAATTATCCATCTCAAACAGCGACCCTGCCCATCTCGGCTCGGCTTCGGGTCTTGCACTTCTACTTGCAGTCGACGTTTGAGCACGACTCTCTGTCGTCTGTACAGTCTCAATCTCCATCACTATCATGAAACTAGAACCACCCTAAGTGGGCCGATCCGGACCTGCGATGTCATCCGATTATTGTAAACACGGATGACAACCCGCTTATCACCTCTGAAGCCTGTGCAGCATAACGTTATATGCATTCTGATGGCGTGCTTCACCTCAAATCCCCCGATAGAGCATTTTACAATATCCACTCAAGATTGATCAACAACTAAGGGGTAGACGTACCGGATCCTGCCAAGTTCCGATAAGCGTCTATCCACTGATCTTGCACTTTGTCCAAGTGAATTCTGGTTGAATTGCCGAGAGCTACATATGTGATATCGAAGGATGCACTATCAAAAGTGTTTGCGTGCTTGCGACAGAAATTGTGCAACACTGGCTTTCAAAGCACGGCATATGGCTCTATTCATTCGAAGTTCCATGGAGTGTATATAAGTACCAATAGCAACACCTATATCCTCTCGATTTCGTACTTTTAACATACCAATAATAGCCCACAATGGTTGCCGCAGAGAAGGCCTCCTACCCTCAAGCCCTTACGGTATCTGGCGCACTTGACAAGTTTGATCATGAAGAAACAACACCAGCCATCGGCCGTGAATTCCTGAATGTCAATATCGTTGACGACATCCTGAATGCCCCCAACGCCGACGAGTTGCTCCGTGACCTAGCCATCACCAGTCCGTCTTCTCTTGCCCCTCCCTGTCCTCCCAGATCTCGCATACTAATCGGAAGGAAACAGTCTCGGAACGTGGCGTGGTCTTCTTCCGCAAACAAGACAACCTGACCAACGACCTCCAGAAACAATTCGTCCACAAACTCGGCCTTTCCACCAACAAACCCGCCTCTTCGACCCTTCACATTCATCCCATCCTCAACGGCACCAACGACGAGTTCGGTGCCGATACCGAAATCTCAACCATCAGTAGCGTCGCCCGCAGACGTCTGTTCAAAAGGGACAGTCCCGAGAAGCGACGCTACGATGCTGCCCTGTGGCATTCGGACATCCAATTTGAAAATGCGCCTGCTGATTATACATCTTTGCGTCTTACTCAACTGCCCCTGACTGGAGGAGATACACTTTGGGCATCCGGATACGAGATCTACGACCGCTTTTCCAAGCCTTACCAGCAGTTCTTCGAGGGCTTGACTGCCACCTTCTCGGGCGATGGATTCCTCAAAGCCGCAGCCGCCGACCCGGACAGAGTCAAGATTTACGAGCAGGCGAGAGGTAGCCCCCTCAACGTGGGCAAAGAGTTGAAGGCCGTTCATCCCGTTGTGAGAACTAATCCTGTTACTGGGTGGAAGAGCATTTTTGCCTTGGGACCGTTCCCCAAGGCCATCAATGAGTTGAACGCCGAAGAGTCGGAGCAGCTTCTTAAAAAGTTCTTGTCTGTCATTACCGAAAATCATGATTTGACAGTGAGATTCAAGTGGAGGAACGAGAACGATATTGGTGAGCATCTCCCCCTTGTCTGATAGAAAGAGAATTTTTTTACTGATGTTTTGACTGAAACAGCCATCTGGGACAATAGAAGCGCTTTCCACACCGCAACCTTCGACTACGAGGGCCTGGGAGAGCGATTCGGCAACCGTGCCGTCGGTATCGGTGAGGTGCCTTACCTAGACCCCAACAGTATTTCAAGGCAAGAGGCACTTGAAAAGAGGCAGTCTGCTTTGGAAGAGTCAGCAAAGGGAAAGGTTGACAAGTCAGAGGTTCTGTCTGCCTAGAGATTCGTCTTTTGTGATAAGACTCGTAATTTGGTATCAGTCTGCTTCCTTCATTCGTTTACGTGCTTTATGTTACAATACTGGTCAGTTGTACATCCAAGGCAAAGAATTTCACGAATCACATTCAAAAAGGACAAGAACATTGATATAAAAAAGAGAAATCTTCGTTAATACTTGAGAAGCTAAACTCAAGTGACATTAAAAAAGAGCATAGGCATGAAGTAAAAAATCTCATGCCGTTCGTAATCTTGTATAGCTAAGAAAGAAGAAAAAGAGAAAAGAAAACCAGTTTTATCTTATCCTTCTACGAAACGCCGGCTGCTTTGATCAATGCTGTGAAAAGACAGAAAGGAGGTGTGTCGAGGTGGCTAAGAAGCGATGCGCTTAGTCGACCTCTTCGACCGATGGGCCGTCGTCTCCAGCCGAACCGGCGGCGCCAGGAGCGGCACCGGGCATGGATCCGGGGACTCCTTCGCCGCCAGCCTGGTAGAAGGCGGTCATGATGGGGTTGGCGACCGACTCCAACTCCTTCTGCTTGTCCTCGTACTCCTCCTTGGTGGCGGTGGTGTTGGAGTCGATCCACTCAACAGTCTCGTTGATCTTGGCGGTGAGCTTCTCCTTGTCGTCAGCGGGGATCTTGTCAGCGACCTTGGGGTCGGAGGTGGTGTTCTTGAGAGAGTAGGCGTAAGACTCAAGACCGTTCTTGGCAGCAATACGGGCAGCCTCGGCCTCATCCTCGTCCTTGTACTTCTCGGCCTCGGCAAGCATGCGCTCAATTTCCTCCTTGGAAAGACGGCCCTTGTCGTTGGTGATGACAATCTTGTTGGTCTTTCCGGTACCCTTCTCAAGGGCAGAGACGTTGAGGATACCGTTGGCGTCAACATCGAAGGTGACCTCGATCTGGGGGACACCACGGGGAGCAGGGGGGATGCCGGTAAGCTCGAACTTTCCGAGGAGGTTGTTGTCCTTGGTGCGGGCACGCTCACCCTCAAAGACCTGGATCAAGACTCCGGGCTGGTTGTCGGAGAAGGTGGAGAAGGTCTCGGACTTCTTGGTGGGGATGGTGGTGTTGCGCTTGATGAGAGCAGTCATGACACCACCGGCAGTCTCGATACCGACCGACAGAGGCGAAACGTCGAGAAGGAGGATCTCGTTGGTGGACTTGGAGGTGGTGTCGCCAGACAAGATGGCGGCCTGGACAGCAGCACCGTAGGCAACAGCCTCATCGGGGTTGATGGACTTGTTGGGCTCCTTGCCACCGAAGAAGTCGGACACCATCTTCTGGATCTTGGGGATACGGGTGGAACCACCGACGAGGACGATCTCGTTGACGGACGACTTGTCGATCTTAGCGTCACGAAGAGTGCGCTCAACGGGCTCCATGGTGCCACGGAAGAGGTCCTGGCAGAGCTCCTCGAAACGGGCACGGGTGATGGACGTGTAGAAGTCAACACCCTCAAAGAGAGAGTCGATCTCAATGGATGTCTGGGCAGACGAAGAGAGAGTGCGCTTGGCACGCTCGCAAGCAGTTCTCAGGCGGCGGAGAGCACGGGGGTTGGAGGTGAGATCCTAAAAAAAAATGTTAGCAACGAAATCTTCAAAGTACGATTGGAATGCTTCTGACTTTCTTGTTTTTACGTTTGAATTCGCTAACAAAGTGGTTGACGAGGCGGTTGTCAAAGTCCTCACCACCCAAGTGAGTGTCACCAGCGGTGGACTTGACCTCGAAGATACCTTCCTCAATTGTGAGGAGCGAGACATCGAAGGTACCACCACCGAGATCGAAAATGAGGACGTTGCGCTCACCCTCGACCTTCTTGTCGAGACCGTAGGCAATGGCAGCGGCGGTGGGCTCGTTGATGATACGGAGGACGTTCAGACCGGCAATGAGACCAGCATCCTTGGTAGCCTGGCGTTGAGAGTCGTTGAAGTAGGCAGGAACCGTGACGACAGCATTGTTGACGGTGCAGCCAAGGTATGACTCGGCAGTCTCACGCATCTTGGTGAGAACCATGGACGAAATCTCCTCGGGGGTGAACGTCTTCTCCTCGCCCTTGAACTCGACCTGGACAACGGGCTTGCCACCCTTGTCAACGATCTTGAAGGGGAAGTGCTTCATGTCAGCCTGAACCTCGGGGTCGGCGAACTTGCGGCCAATCAGGCGCTTGGCGTCAAAGACAGTGTTGTAGGGGTTCATGGCGACCTGGTTCTTCGCCGAGTCACCAATAAGGCGCTCAGTGTCGGTGAAGGCAACAAACGAGGGAGTGGTGCGGTTTCCCTGGTCGTTGGCAATAATCTCAATGCGGTCATCACGGTAGATACTGGAACAAATTAGTAAAACACTCACAAATCATGCTCAGAGGCAGATTGGACAGGATACCTACCCGACACATGAGTAGGTCGTACCCAAATCAATACCGATGGCGGGGGCCATGATGGATGTGTGTAGTGTGCTGTGAAAAAAGGAAGCTGGGTATCAAACAGAGAAAGCTTTTGCAGACGATGTAATTGTATCGTCAGCCGTAAACAAGTGCGCTTTTGATAGAGAAGTGTAAGATGAAAGTGATGAGAGGGAGGTGGATGAGCAGAGAAGAAAGTTTTATAAATGCGCGCTGCGGCGGTTGTTGCGTTGCTTTGGACACGACCAGAATTTGCGGGTGCTTTCCATCATCTTCCACAGGATTCCACCACTTCACTCTGCCTTCACTCACCACTGCATCCAACCTCTGGTCTGAACACTGCCAGAACAAGTCAATTGGAAATATTCCACTCACCACGAGTTCCTTCCCGTTTTTTCGAGAACATTTCCTCCAAAAATACCCCCTCTAGAGCATTTCTTTCTCTCTTCTACAGCTCCATGTTTCGATTGTTTCTAATGGCGGGGTGGCATATGACGTCTGGAACTGGCCCAAGCTTTCATGGTGTGTGACTTTTGAAGTCTTTGAGCTTCGAGACAGGGTCGCTTGCTTCAGAGACTTCATAATTATTGATCCTGGCTGCGAGGTCAAGGTGTTGGTTGAGGAGCTGCATGGCGAAGGTAGTCAGGTAAGTGAACCAGCCTGGCCCCTCCACCCTCCATGACCTTGTCAACTAAATCACGTTGGACACTCCCGGGCTATGTATAAACATGATGCTCTCCTGCAAGCTCCTCTTCACTTCTTCATCACCAAAATCACCCAGTATCACCCAAGTTACCACTTATCACAATTTCACCCCTGCATCAACACTAAGCGCAAGTGGTGTCGACTCAGACCGCGGATGACCAGGTAATCAACCCGAGCAAAAGAAGAAGAAGAGTTGGAGAACTTGGTGCTATCACTAGCACCCCGACTAAGAACTATGCCGACGGGAGTAATTGCAGATGACTTTGGTTTATTGACCCCAAGCCTCTCTTCCCACTGCATGGTCCACTACTAGGGGCGGTTCTCGTTCCTAGATACACTGGAGTTAGTGTAGACTTATCATTGCAGGTGTAGCCAGACGGCCTTCACGGAAAGGCCGTCTGTAATTTCCTCCAGAACGCGAGGGAAGCAAATACATAGACATATCTACCTTTACTCGCACGAGCAGCAACGACAAGGGAAATCAGCAACTACGAGACCGAGACATACCTCATCTAATGGCTCCGACTGCTGCTCTACGGATTTCGCGGATATTTATAAAAAGGCCTAGGAAGGATGAACTCGCACATGTAACAACGCAGGCATAACAAACTGTTCAACTGTGAGAAACAGAGCTGCATCGTGCTGCATTCAAGATCGAGGAGCGAGGCTACTTAGCCAAACGCTAGACAGAATCATCTCAAACAATGAGTGTCATAGGGGATGACATTCAGTTCTCTTACCCGATACCTTCCCCCACGGCCATGAACACTATACTCCGTTCTCCCCTAGAGCCGTAATATACCAGGATCTTGACATGAAATGTGCTGGTCTGGGTAAGAAGTCATCTTAAACGCTTTATTGTACCGACTATTTGAGAAGTTCCCATTGCTTGATTGGTTCATTGACCCTAGTGTCTTGCCTAATGGAGTGGCGACTTAGTTCCCCGTCGAATCCGTCATCTTTACAGCGGCGTACTAAGATGTTTTAGACCACGAGGGACAAAAAATTATGGCCCTACTACGGACGTCTAGCGGGAGGTATTCATCAGATGCGGCTCGCTCCTTTTACGAGGTACATCTTGAGTAGAGCCTCGTCTTCGCTAAAGGGATCTGGACGGAGCAAGACGAAAAGGTAGGGAACTAGTCTTTTAAAGTCGTTCTGCTACGGGCGTCATATAGATACCGCGATTGCGTCGTAAAGCACGGTAGATTACAGTTCTTTTCATATTGTTGTAGCCCTTTCGTCTACAACAAACCACCTCGGTACGAACAAATGGCATACAGAATGCCCGGAGGCATCTCTTCCATTAGTAGCACATAATTCTTCCTTATACCTAGTAGCATCTCGGTCTCGGATAGCTCGATGACCTCGCACGTCTTACTGTCCTATTGAGTAACGCTCTCTTTCCTTTGTTTCCCTTTTCTCCCTTTTATTTAGAAGTCTTCTTTTTTTTTCATCTCCTCTTTAAAAGGTGTAAGTACGTTCGAACTCAATTAAGAAAAGAGAATCCAAAAAAAATGATATTAGCTAGCCATAAGATCTCTAATATCGCTAGTATGTCGAGGAGTTATAGCAAAACTAAACCCCTTAGACTGCGTTAAAGTTTAGTAGATACAGTAAACCCTACGCGTCCTTATACAGGTTATTTTTAAGGCCGACGGATAGCGCGCACATCGGTGTGTCTACATATTTAAGGATTGTAGCGAATAGATGGTGTTACTAAGCTCGAAATAAGCAGTCTGTAAGCCTTATACTATCTATGGGCTACGTTCGCACCCTATGCGCCTGTTAGGGCTATAGGAGGACTTACAGCTTACAAGTAAACCTTAGATAACCGAACAAAACTTGATCTCTCTATTCGCTATAACCCGATTATACCGTAAATATAAGGTATGCTAGTAAGCTACATTAAGTCCTCTTATAGCCCTAACAGGCGTATAGGGACGCGTAGGGCCTACTGTATCTAGTAGGCACTAGCCTTTCTTGAAAATAGAAGACTTGATCATGTTAACTAAACTTTAACGCGGTCTAAGGGGTTTGGTTTTTGAATGCGGCTATGACTCCTCGACATACTAAAGAGAAAAAAAAGAGTGTCTGATTCGAAAATACTCCCTTAAAAGCCCCGTCGCTCTAAAAAAAACATTGTTACAAAAAAGCAATGCCGCTTTTCCCTACCCGCCGAAAAAAAAATCCTTGCTATTGTGCGCCTGAAGATAGATCCTTCCTTGTTCCATTCCAAAAATGCTATTACCTCTATAAAGACTTCGAAGGCGACGGCGACGGCTTGCAGTCTCCGCAGTGCCAATAGACAACCATCTTTGTGAGACCAACACATGACATGTGGAACTCGGCGTGCGGGCACTCGATGTTCGAGCAGCTTATAACTCCATGCCATCCAAGAGCCGGTTTCCCACAAACGCATAGTTGATCGTTCTTGACCACATCTTTCTGTTGACTGTTGGAGGGTGCAGATGGAGAGACTTCTGCACCAAGCTCTGTATCGCTGTCGTCGATCATGATTGCGTCAAATTGACTCGGCCTTCTCTTAGTGAACTGTGAATGGAAAGCATTTGGTCCAGATCCAGGGTCTTCCTTAACCGCCGGACTGTGCTGTGTAGAAGATCTCGTGCTTCTCCCGTTGCGCTGACTTGAATCCAGAATATCTTTTGCAGATATTTTTGATATGTAATCAAGGCAGTAGGCAATATACTCTTCCGGGATCAAGCCAGACCGCTGGAGTTCGTTTAGCTTGACTCTGAATTCCGGAAGCAAGTGTGGCCGGCTCAATTGTTTCGCTTGAGCGCGTGAAAAGCGAATAACCGCCTCGCAGACATGTGCATCTGCAGATATCGGTTCGTCCTGCATGTGCTCATCCCAAAGTATCGCAAACTGCCTGGACGCAGGGGAAAGCCCTGAAAAATCGTCTGCCCTGTGCTTCATCATAATCCATGAGTGGTCATCCTCTTCGCCTTCGTCACTTTCGCTGATGAGCTCGCCAGGCTCAACCTCTCTTTTGGAGTTCGCACGAAAGATGGCGACCCCTGGTATCTCTGGCACCTTGACCTTCTTTCGATTTCTAAAAGGTAGTTCAGGAACTTCTTCGGGCGAGCGTTTTCTAGACTGCAGAAAAGAAGCTGGTGTTGCTGATCTGGTTTCGGATGTTGTTATAGACGGCGCAATCCCCTTCGAGGACTGCATCGGCTTGACAAAGCTCCTCGCACTTGGCGGTTTCCCTGCCCATGTATTGTCACCACCTTCCAGAAGATAGCGCTTGAGATCAAATGGGCTGTTCGGTCTGATCCAATTGATCTCGCGTTCATCGGTTACATTGTCACTAGCTCGCTCGTACTTCGGTAGCGCCAGCTCAATGCAAACTATGCGTGTGACTAACAGCGCGCTATTTTCCGCTTCAGACCCATGGATCTTGAAGCTATAGTGATCGTGACAGCTCAAGTAGTGAAAGTGAAGTCGATCGAAGGTTGGATGCGCGTGCCGATCTGGACAAAACACACAGACATAATCGGAACGCGTAGTTCTCCGTGATCCGAGACTTCCATCGAAGAGGTAGGTGATATGGCAGGGCCTTGGTATGTCCAGTGATTTGGTAGGTCGAGGCCGCTCTGCATCCTTGGAGACACGAAGCGCCTGGTTGCACATGGCAAGAGGGGTGTCGCTTACCACAGTGTTTGGAGTCCACGATACATCTGCATCTAGAAGAAAGTCGAGTTTCTTTGAGCGGCGAGGATTTTGGGCAGCCACATGCTGATACCGCCGTAGTGGCAGTAGTGAGTGTGGACAGCTAGGTAATCGTTTCCAGGTAGCTCTTAGCTCGGCATGTTCTGGAGCAATAATCTGCCCTTGAGCTACGTCCGAGTCGATTTCTGAAAGCAACTGAGCTGCATCTATAGAATTGAAGCAAGTGACTGCAATGGAAAGGACTGCATTGCGGAGAGGTTCCCTTTTCCATGTCCCGTTTGCGTTGATTGAAGATTGGGCTGTGAGCAATTGATCTTCGGGGATAATGAAAGGATCCAGACCAATCAAAAAGGTGAAATCGCCCTTCTCGTCTTTAATACCAGTCAAGTTTGCCAGGCGAGTTTGAGAATACAGGATACCAAAACTGCCGCTTTCTTCGACTGAGATACTGCACGTCAAGTTGCAATTGAGTTGAAAGTCCTCCGGCGGCGGAAGCCACGTTGGCTCTGCAGGTGGCTTATTGATGCGAGGTGGCCGTTTCCTAGCATCGGCAGAGGGCTTTCCTTTCTTGACCAGCCTTGTGGGATGTATCGTTAGAGACCGTGGTGGTTTTTGCAAAGCCTTGGTCAACATATCGTGTGTCGGAATTGAGCGCGAGCAGGCGCCTTCGACTGTCGCTCCTGAATTTGGAGTTTCCAACGCTTGTTGGTGAGCGTCAAGAACTTGCCGGATGTTCCGGTCTAAGAACAGAGGTTGCCTCTGTCTGAAAATGTTAGATAGTAGCCTTGGACCGATGAATCGTCGGTGGTCATCGTTCATGTCTGCTGGCAGTGCGGCGGAGCTCGATTGTTGTCAGACAAAGAAGAGTCTTGTGCATTGTGCAGTGAATCAGAGGGTCTCATATATGGTGTGAATCGGGCCTCCTGGCTCAGATGCGCCTCGGCGCGCGCATGAAAGGGGGAGTGAAGTCGTGCTGGAAAAAGATACAGACAGGCGTTCAGAAGCCGTGTGGGGAAGGAGCGACGCGGATTCCTTCCTAATCACCTCTTTGGCCTAGAGGATGGCTGTCGCTGAATCAACAGGTACGGCACAGATGATATGGTATGGCCGGTCTGAATATTGCCCGATGTGAGTGGTCAAGTCTTCAGAATTTTTGGCGAGACAGATGTGAAAGAATCTGCATAAGAGACTTCCAACTCGTACCACTTAGACCTGGCACAACACCACTTAATATAGTTAATTCATGCTTCCATTAGAGATCCTCCTAGAGAGGCCGAAAGTGTCTGGATAAGTAGGGTACGAGTATTTCTTGCAGAGCCACAGACTGAAAGGCGGTGACTCCACATCGGCACATGTAGCCGTGTATCCCGGCGGCAAAACGCCCACAGCGACGACGTCAGTGTGCGCGAGTGTCAAAGAGAGGACGAAAGGAACGGGTGACAAATCTGCCGAGAAGAAATATAAGTATAAGCACTTAAGGCATCTTCGAATCGCCCCTTACTTCCCTCTGTACTATCCCCTTCCTCTCGTATATGCTATCGACAGCGCGAAGCCTGCGTCCGACGCCCATCCACAGCCGCATCGCACTCATGGCAGCCCACCTCGGCACAAAGAGCAGTACATGTAGTCTCTACGACGCTACCACAACAAACGAAAAGACCCACTCCATCAAACACCTTCCTAAATCAAACAACTTTACCACAAAATTGCCGCCGGACAACAATTTCACCACGCCGTCAAGCTCGCATGCTGCCGAACGAAGAGAGCTCGGCCCCCGACTGGTGAAGGGAGCTCTGTACACATATGTTCGCCCGGATCCGCCAAAGAAGTTCGAGGTGCTTGCCGTCTCGCCCGCTGCTCTACAGACCCTCGCAATTGATCCGGCTACAGTAGACTCGCAAGAATTCCACGATACAGTATCTGGTAACAAGATCCTGACATGGGATGAAGCCAAGGCATCAGAGGCAAACATGCTGCCTGAAGAACAGCAGAGACGGGAACAAATATATCCGTGGGCTCAATGCTATGGTGGATATCAATTCGGCCAATGGGCAGGTCAATTAGGCGATGGCCGCGCCATCTCCCTCTTCGAAGCCACAAACCCAAATTCGCATGTGCGATACGAACTCCAGCTCAAGGGAGCAGGCAGAACTCCATACAGTCGTTTCGCCGACGGCAAGGCTGTCTTACGCAGCAGCATCAGAGAGTTTGTCGTCAGTGAGAACTTGCACGCTCTGGGCATTCCTTCTACCCGCGCATTGGCTTTGACATTTACCCCTGAAGACAAGGCTCGCAGGGAGACTATCGAGCCTGGTGCCATTGTGACTCGATTTGCTCAGAGTTGGCTGCGCATTGGTACATTTGATCTTATACGCTCTCGTGGCGACCGCGATCTCCTGCGCAAACTCTCAAGCTACGTTGCCGAAGACGTCTTTGGCGGCTGGGAAAACCTGCCTTCCGCACTTGCACCAGGCGAGATGTCCGAGACGGCAATTAATCCCGATCGCAACGTCGCCAAAGAAACAGTCCAGGGCTCCGAGAAAAACGAAGCAAATCGTTTCGCACGCCTGTACCGTGAGATCGTGCGTCGCAACGCAAAGACCGTCGCGCATTGGCAAGCCTACGCTTTCACAAACGGTGTGCTAAACACCGACAACACTTCCATATTCGGCTTGTCTGTCGATTTTGGCCCATTCGCCTTTCTCGACAACTTTGACCCCAATTACACGCCTAATCACGATGATCACCAGTTACGCTACAGCTATCGCAACCAACCTAGCATCATCTGGTGGAATCTCGTACGACTAGGCGAGTCCCTAGGGGAACTCATAGGCGCCGGAGCCCGCTGCGACGATGATGAGTTCGTCAACGAGGGCGTCAGCAAAGTTTGGGCCGACGAATTGATCGAGCGCGCCGAGAATTTAATCACACAAGCCGGTGAAGAGTTCCGCGCAGTCTTCATGGCCGAATACAAGCGTCTGATGACTGCTCGTCTGGGGTTGAAACAGTGCACAGAGTCAGACTTTGATGTCTTGTATTCCGAGTTGCTCGATACGCTCGAAGCACTCGAGCTGGACTTCAACCACACCTTCCGCAAACTCAGTCACATCACCACTGCAGAAATTGAGACCGAGGAGCAGCGAAAAGAGATCGCGGGCCGCTTCTTCCACAGCGAAGGATTGGCCAACAGCGCACACACCAGCGAAGACGAAGCCAGACTGCGTATCGCGAAATGGCTCGAGCAGTGGCGAAACCGTGTTTTGGAGGACTGGAGCGAGGGCAACGATACGGAACGTCTGGAGGCGATGAAGAAGGTTAATCCGAGAGTAAGCGCTCGAAACCCATCTATTTCTATGCAAAAGACATCATGGCTGACTTTTTTTTTGTATCGCAGTTCATCCCTAGGTCGTGGATCCTAGACGAACTCATCGAAAGAGTGGAGAAGAAGGGTGAGCGTGATGTCCTCCAAGGTGTCATGAACATGTCCCTCAACCCCTTCAACGAAATCTGGGATTGGAACAAAGAAGAGGAAGAGAGGTTCTGTGGCGATGTTCCTCGCGTCAAGCGCGCCATGCAATGCAGCTGCAGTTCATGAAAGCTCAGATGGGCCAAAAGTTTCTCGTCTCCAAAATATAGCATGAATTTGACTCTCTTCAGTCGAGACTGGGTAGTGCAAGATGAACAGCGATTTATCATACCATTTTAATCTATGCTCGTAGTCATTTCATCCGTCTCGTTGAGTCTGTGTGCTGGGAAAAGGGGGTATAGAAAAAGCTCAGCAACAGCAAAAATACCATCTTGAAGAACCCCGTACTGACGCCTGTAAGCCACGCTCGTCGTTATGTGCATAATGCTGTCTTCGTTCACAGGCGATGCTCGGCAGAAAACAGCCCGCCGACACGCTATCTAATCATGTCGGTGACAAAGACAAGGAATGAGAAAATCAAAGTGATGGGCGATGAAAAATGGACAAAGCCTTTGACAATGATCAGACCTGAGTCTTCTTGTCGAGGAAGAGGTGCAGGTGGGTGTCGCCATCGTATGGGTCTTTCTCTTTCCACTCCCAGCACAAGAACTTCCAGTTGAGCTCGGGTCGCCAGAACAGTCCATAGCCAAGACCGCCTCCGTCGGCCGTCAGAGCACCAGTCTTGGGCATGCGAATACCAAAGACGCAGCGAGCGAAGCGGGAGTGCAAGATGGCCATGGTACACATGACGCAGGGCTCGTGGGTGAGGTAGATTTCGAGGTCGACGCAGAGGTAGCCGTCAGCGATCAGATTGTCCTTGTTAAAGGCCTTGCGTTCCATGGGAGTCAGGGGATAGTCGAGCAATGTCTTGTCAACAAATTTGGGTGCGCCCTTGGTGGGCTTGTGCGAAGGCTTGTTGATGTCAAGAGCCGCCATGTCCTGGTTGAGCTTTGATGGCTCACGGCTTGCGCTACGGACGCGCTTGCGTGCGACCATTCCTATGGCTCGCATGACGGCGTGAGCCATGGGATTATGCTGGCCAGCAGCCTCGTCGAGACCTTGGTAACGGCCATCTCCAGCGACGGCAATAACTTCGACGGGCTTGCCTGTTGGTCTCTCGATAATGACACAACCGGCACCGGCACCGCAGCACTTGGCCTTTGTCTCTCCAGCCACCTTCTTTGCCATTTCCATCAAGCGGGGAATGTTGTTGTCGGCAAGCACCTCTTCCTCGGCACGGCTGATGATGTTGGGGTGGGGACCGAAGGGGTTGGTCTTGCGGTAGATAGTGGGCCAGTACTGGGCAGACCACTGGTCGGCTTGCTCGGCACTGGTAGGTGGCAGCATAGGCAGCGTGACCTCTCGCAGGGCAAGAGGAAAGCCGTCGTCTGCAAAGGGAGGATTGGCGAGGAGCAGCTCGGTCAGGGCGTCTTCGGCGATGCAATGAACGGGACTAACGATCAAGTGCAGCGTGGCCGGGACACTACCCCGACGTTTGCCGCGTGATGTGCGACGGCGCGAGGAGCCACGAGATGAGTTGTCACGCTCGCTGGCGCTTCTGCTGCGGCTGCCTGCTGGCGTGTCGGGAACGAGATGGGTTGGTAGGAAGCGGGCCTTTGCGAAGCGGCGGATGTGCTGGAGGTCGATGGCATCCAGGTCGGGGACGTTTTCCTTGACAAGGCTTGATGGAAGAGGTCAGCAGGAGGCACTAGACGACAGTGTGCGCAGCATACCCCAAGACGGTATTAGCAGATCGGGATGGCAATTCTATCGTCCATGCCTGCACTGTAGCCGTCGAAGCACGAGCCTCTGCCTTGGTCTTCAGCAACCAGAGGCCGGGCTTGGTTGGCGGCATGTCTGTGTCGTCGACGATGGATGAAGGAGATGGAGATGGAGATGGAGAGGTGTGATGTGATGCTGCGGTACCAGCGGGGCTGAAGTCGGGCCCAACACCCGGCGGTGCGGACCTTCCTCGTTTTTCTTCACTCATTGTTATTTCATTGTCCGAAACAAGAAACTCCATTCAGTTGGCAGCCAACAATGAGGTCTCTCTTTCCATCCCAGATAATAATTTCTGACGCACGGGTCAACCCTAACGTCTTTCCCCAGATCTGCTCGGGGTTGTCGTTTTAACGCCGGCCTCTTGCATAAATATTGAGGCCTCAGTTTTATACTCATGCCCTGTGCAACGCCGTGTTGATTTCAACTGTTGTCGAGCTGCTCTCGTCCTTGTTCTACATTCCTCACTCTGCCCATAAACCGCGTCCAAAGCCAAAGGTTGGATTTTCGGTCTCAAAAGAGGCTGTTTGTATATTGCAGGCAGCCGGAGCAAGGAGGGCTGCACAAACGGGCAAGTACAACCAACCCAAACATGGGTTTGGGCATGCTTCCAGACGAGCTTGTCCTTTCCCTGGCTGCACAATGGCCGTGTAGAGATATGCAGATCAAGAGTCTGTCGGCTCTGCTCTCTGTAGGTGTTTTCGATGCGTTGGCTTGTGCCTTTACTGATGGAAATCAGCCTGTTGTGAGCAATTCAGGAACAGTCATTGTACATGGCCCAGAGTCTACTGGCAAGACTGGTCTGCTCAAGTCTTATCTGGAGCTTTCCGGTCTCAAACATGCCTATATTCCTTGCTCAGAATGCATTACTGGCCGCCATCTTCTGGAGCGGATACTGGCAGCGTGCGTTGATGCGGTCGCTGAAGTCCAACATAGCATACCTGCCAAGTGTGAGAATCTCAGCAGCTTGAAAAGCTCTCTGGAGCGTCTTTTCGAGGGCATGGACAAATTCGTCTTGGTCCTCGACGGCGTCGACGAGCAAAGAGAGGCGCCCCCGACACTGTTGCCAACCATGGCACGTCTAGGTCAAATAATCCCCTGCCTAAGTGTCGTGATGATCATCACATACCCGCATCCACGACTTCTGAATCTCCCTGGTGCTCCACATATCTATTTCTCGCCTTATACTCGCGAGCAAGCTGTTCAAATTGCCTCCCTCAACCCGCTTCCCATTTTCGTTGAGCCTGTCTCTCCCTCTGCCAACTACTCGGAAGAGCTGGCGGCTGAAGATGATGCGTGGCTCTGGACTCGTTTCTGCGCCGCCGTATGGGACTCGCTAGCCAGCGGTGCTGCACGAGACATTGTCACATTCAGATCAATTCTTCACAAGCTTTGGCGGCCGTTTGTGCAACCCATAGTCGAAAACATATATGGCACTCGGGACTTCAGCAAGCTCATGGTGGCACAACGAAAGCTCTTCCAAGCTGAGAGCTGTTTACTGGATTCTGTAATTGATAGTCTGCAAGACGACACCAGCATGCTGACTGATGGTATTTGTGAACCGAAATGTTCCCGGAGAGAGACGATGTTGACTCGTTACAGCATCGCACGACCTCCCATACTACTCCAAGTGGCTTCTATGTGCCGCTTATCTCGCTTCTTACAACCCAGCGCGACAAGACAACATCTACTTTATGAAGTCTACCGAGCGAAAACGCCGCAGAAAAGGAGGCGGCGCCATCGCAGGCCGAGAGTCGAAAAATCGCAAGATTCCCAGACACCTACTCTCGCCCAGCCCATTTCCACTCGATAGACTGCTTTCAATCCTTCACGCCGTACTGCCACACGACCTCACACCGACCATGGATATATACACACAACTAGCAACACTCTGCTCTCTGAGACTTCTGTTGAGGACTGCAGTCGTCGGAGGCGACGTTTTGGAACCAGGAGCGAAGTGGAAGGTCAATTTCGGCTGGGAGTATGCCATCAAATTAGCTCGAAGCGTAGGCTTTGACATGACGGATCATATCGCCGAGTAGGTTAGATGCCCATCAGTCTCTTTAACGACTTCCTGCATTTCCTTCTTGACAATGAAGGAGAATCTCTCAGATATTGTAGCCTTTTTGCGTGTGATACAGCGCTGCGTCCACTGTCAAGACAGGAGGTCTGATTATGAGAAATTTGTCCCATTGACTTTGGCATGCATATCTCATCGGCTATATTGACCTGCTACAATTCAATCCATACAGCACTGGTGGATTCGAGGGGAATACCGATAGAAGATTGACCAGACGTTGAAGATAGACGTTTATCCGCATAGAGGAAAAATGACGCGAGCCGTTATTACAGATCTCATATAGCCGAGGCAACCCCACATTTTGAGACTACCTGTTTTGTTTAAATGCCTAGGCAACAAAAGGCACATGTCAGCTAGGGTAGAGTAGAGTAGAGTCGGTAATTTAAGGTAAGCATTTCTTTCTTCACTTTTTCTTGTCCTACAACAACTCTTTCTTCTCTTTCTTTCCTGCAAAGAAACAAAAAAGGCAGAAGAGCAGCAGCAAAGTCCCGGATCTTCAATTCAAAACCCCCCCGCAAAGCACCCACGAAGCACAGTAAAAAGACACCCGATAGAAAAAAAAAAGGCAAAGAAAACAAAAAGACATATCCAGAGAAGCAAATAAAAAGGAAAAGGAAAAAAACCTAATCAACCATGTCCGATGTCGAGCAAGCAATCACGCTGCAAACACGCGGCAACAAGGCAATCATCACGCTCAACCTTCCCAAGAAGCTGAACGCGCTCAATGCCCCCCACTACTACCGCCTGGCCAAATTGATGCAGCAAGTCGCCGCGCGCGAGGACATTTTCATCACGATTTTGACGGGGAACGGCCGTTTCTTCTCTGCGTGAGTACGATTACTTTTTCTTTCTTTTTCGATTTGATCAAAAAGCATGTTCTTCATATACCAAAAGAGAGAGAGCGAGGAAGAGAAGGGAGAAAGAAAAAGGAGACGCGCAAGAAAACCACCAAAAGAAAACCCGAAAAAAAAAACTAAAGATTGATAACTAACATGGGCAAAAAATCACACTCGCAGAGGCGCCGATGTATCAATCTCACGCTCGCCACCAAAAGACGCACAAGACACCCAACAACACTACCTGCACACCTTCGTAGCCCAAAACCTACACATCACACGCGTCTTCTACACGCACCCAAAAATCCTCATCGTAGCGCTCAACGGGCCGGCGGTAGGGCTGTCGGCCGCGCTGACGGGCTTCGCCGATTTCGTCTACGCCGCCCCGCACGCCTACTTGCTGACGCCCTTTAGCAGTCTGGGGTTGGTGGCTGAGGGCGGCTCCAGCAGGGGCTTTGTGTCGAGATTGGGCATTGCGAAGGCGAATGAGGCGTTGATTATGAGTAAGAAGCTGACGTGCGAGGAGCTCGTGGCTGTTGGCTACGTCAACGCGGTTATGGATGTCAAGCCTGGTGAGAGCGACAAGTTCCTGGAGCTCGTGTTGCGAGAGGTCGATGATAGGCTTGGCGATCACTTGATCCCGGAGAGTCTTTTGGGGATTAAGAAGCTCATCAGGAAGCCCGAGATTGAGACGCTGGATGCTCAGGGTGTTGCTGAGGTGTTTGGTGGTCTGGATAGATTTGTCAGTGGTGTGCCCCAAAGGGAGTTTGGGAGGATCGCGTCTGGTGAAAAGAAGCACAAGCTGTGATTGGTCTTGAATTTCCCAGTTTTTTGCATCGCAAAAGACGTTTGCGTATCAAGACTCAGTAGATAATTACTTGATTAGGCGCTCAGGATAAACAACTCAGGGGTATTAACAAAAAAAAAGCAATCATTGCTCATCAGAAATCAAGCTGTTCTCCTCTTCACAGTCCAGTCAATGAAAAAGCCAACATCCTTCAGGACGGCACTAGGAACTCCCAGCTTCTGAACGAACATTGGTAAGTTGCCCTTTGCGTCCGAAGCAGTGGCCATCTGCCACTTGATCTTGAGGGTTTCGACCATGGTGCAACGCTCAATGCTCACATACTGACCCAAAGTGACAGGTTTTCTCTTGTCGGCCGTGTCACCCTTCTGTTTGTTGCTGTGAGTGGAGTATAGTGCTGTGCTAAGCTTGGTGATATCAACGGGAATCTGAACTACCAGAAAGCACGGATTATCAGGACCAGCCGAGCGGGCGGTCAGGACGAGAACCGGAAACACGCGATTGTCAAGCGGAGGTGGAATATGATGAGCCATCTCAAAGACTACATGACGGGATCAGAACATTCCAGTCGTGTTGGGCAGTCGTCACGACTCACTGTTTAATCCAACCTTTACCCAATCGCCGACTTTGGCTTGCTTCTCGGCCAGTTTGGAGTCCCATGACAAGACTTTGTGAGCATCAAACACATCGGGCGTGTACTGAGACTCGTGCAAGCTGTGGTCGTCGAGGAGACCAGCTTCGAACTCGTCCCAGTCGGCAGTGCCTGGCTCCTTCTTGTTCTCGTGCAGACTGGTACGAGCGAACCAGGCCTCGTCTTGGCAGTTAGGACCAAGATGCTGAGCAGGAATGTTGTGGGCCAGCAGCTGGACGGTAGCCAACGCGGGTCGTGACGATTTTGAGCTTTCCTTAATGGAGAATTTCTCGGGCAGGTAGCTTGTCATAAAGGTTGTGGCTTCATTCAAAATATCGATAACGAACTTGTCCAGGCTTGGTAATGCTGCAGCATTGGTTTGCAATGCTGCGAGATCTGCATGAGCAGGGAGCTGCGCCGGAGTAAGAGCGCGCAGTCGGACGAGCTGTCCGTATGCTTGACCGCTCATGTTTGTTGATTGATTGATCGACTTTAGTGATATCGTAGTTCTACTATGAGTAGGTGATAAAGGTGTTTGGACGATGAACTCATGATGCTATATATCCGTCCGTGGACGTTGGACAGAGTCGTCGTCATCGCGACTACATGTAATTACCTTCCTGATCGTTCCTGCCGAACAACTCGTTTTGATCGACTTTGCTCGTTCGCGTTATACAGATTTATCTATCTCTTCAAGAACTTCCCCCATGATATTCTCACAATTCCACATTTGCTTGCCTCATGCCATCCGGTGCCAAAGGTAAGATTGCCGAGGCGCTTATTCCCAATTGAATGTTTGCGCCTACGCCCAAACACCGTGCACAGCGATACTAGACCCGTATCGCATCCCTGACAAGTAGGTCTCTCAAAGTGTATATAGCATTGTGTCCGTCCTCGGAAATGTAGGTCGTGCTCCTTTATCTCCTTGTCGCCATGTTGCTCGCAGCAAAGAAATTCTTCACATATCTGCGTCTCAAAACGCTGGTCAGCTTGGCTCGCCTGCACATCTGGTGGAGTGGTGGCATGCCCAAGGCCTTCCCGGACTCTATCCTGCACATTCCATCTCGGACTGGTCACAAAATAAAGGCCCATGTGTACAAATCTGCTTCTTCCACTCCCGGTGTGCCCGGTCCAGTCTTGATCAATTTTCACGGCAGCGGCTTTGTCTTCCCTCTACACGGCTCAGACGATCTATTCTGCCGCAGAATCTCGACCTTGTCCCCTTATACAGTTCTTGATATCCAATATCGCCTCGCTCCAGAATACCCTTGGCCAGCCTGCCACGACGATGCAGAAGACGTCGTCAACTGGATCCTCAGCCAGCCTGACGTATACTCCAGCCCTCTTGCCATCTCGGGATTCAGCGCAGGAGCAAACATCGCCTGTGTTGCAGTCGCATCTACGTTCCCCAAGGACACTTTCGACACCTTGTTAGCATACTACCCGCCAACTGATCTTCATATATCACCCGAGATGAAATCATCACCCGAAGACAACGGTCCGGCCGGAGACGCGACGGCAAAGATGGCTAATTTGTTCAATGCATGTTTTTTCTTGGCCGATCCTGACCCTGCAGACCCTCGTGTCTCACCGGCTCTCGGGGCTGTTGACAATTATCCTGCAAAATCCTTGTTCGTCACTTGTGGGCGTGACTCTCTTTGCTTGGAGACCGAGGCATTGGCAAAGCGGGTTGAGGAAGTGCATGGTGATAGGGTAGTGCTTAGAAGGATGGAGGGATGTAACCACGCGTGGGATAAACACACAAAGCCCGGTTCGGACAAGGAGTCGAAACGTGACGAGGCATATGGCTTGGCTATCAAAATGTTGACTAGCCAAAGGGCCGAGTAAGACGCGGCTTGGTGTATGAGACACGTAGCAATGAAACCCATGGATTTTACTGTATGCTGGCCTGTTTGTGTCCTCGATTATAGCGAATATTAGCGCGTTGGTTAGTAATTGAAGAAAAATGCGTCCTGTTGGCTGTGCCTTCCCGTGGCTCCCAAACTCCGAAATAACAAGATGATTACATCAACAGCATCCGCCCTGCTTTCCACGCTTCTGGACTGCGGCTGCGTCGTTCATGCCTACATTCACGGTTCTCGCAGTGTTGGTACCGCCAGCGCCAGGACCCTTGACCCCTGACCGCCGGTCGTTGAGATCATATTTCCCGGCCTCAATATTCTGGTATATCCTCTCGGCGACTTCACGGAACGCTCTTTCGACGTTTTCGCCGCTCTTTGCTGACGTCTCGACGTACTGCATCACCCGGTTCTCCTTGCACCACGCATCAGCCTCCTCCTGGGTGACTTGTCGCTTGTTTCCGGAATCTTCTGAGGCGAGATCGCTCTTGTTGCCGACCAGTACGACGATGATATTCTCCTCTGCTATCTGACGGAGGTCGTTCAACCACGCCGTCACGGCTTCGAAGGTGGCGCGGCGGGTAATGTCAAAGACCAGCAGGGCACCGCTGGCGCCTCTGAAGTAGGAGCGGGTGATGGATTTGTATGTTTCCTGGCCGGCGGTATCCCATAACGATAGCTTCATGTGTTTTTGGTCTTTAGGATTGGCGTTCGACGTCGCTTGGGCGGGAGGCGCGTTGGAGGGATTGTTGACATTGAGGGAGAGCGCGGCCGGCGGACCAACTGGAAGGATACGACTGCCAAACTCGACTCCGATAGTCACGTCATGATGCGGCGAGAATCGGCCTTCGCACAGTCTGATGGTGAGCTGTGAAAGAGTGAATGAGTGATTGTTCTCGGAGAAAGGGACGGTCGTTATCGGGAAAGGAATTGAAAAGGGATAGCAAGACTCGACTACATACACTGGACTTTCCACAACCCGAATCACCCAGCGACACGATCTTGGCGATATAATCCCAAGTTTGCGCCATTGGTGGTATGGAGTTGGGAAGGAGCACTCGGACGGAAAGCGATGTCATCTCCGCAGATCTGGGCATGGATGGCGTCATGCAGAGAGAGCCACCACAAACAACTTAACTTAACCCTAGACTGCAGGAACGACCATTGCACAGAGAGCCGAGAGAAAGGCAAGATGCTCTTGTTCATGTCTGCTTCATCCCATGGAGATGCTACTCGTAGATAATGAGGTAGGTGCCCGCTATGTCCTCGGTGCCGGACGGTTGACCGGGGCCATGCGCCAATGATTGTAACATGTGGTCCATCCTCCTCGGACTCGACACTGTTTCGCATACTCCCATCTCTCATCTCTCGTCCATTTGCAACTTCCTCTTTCACGTCCGTCTCTTCGCAACTTCCACTTCCACTTTCACGCCCCGAACCCTGCCACCTCGTCGAATTCCTCCTCCACTTTCACACAATCCGCCACCTCTTGTCCCCAACACCAACATGGCCATCATCGAGGCTGTCGCAAAGAAGCCAGCAGTCGTCTGCGTCTTGTAAGAATCTTTCCCCAGCCAAAAAGCAGCACGTGCGCGCCACTCTTTTTCTAACCACGAAATGTTGCCTCTTTTTCTAGCTGCGGCGCTTCCGGAGGCAACTCGCCCGCTCATCTCGCCGCCGCCCGCGATCTCGCCCACGCTCTCCACCAAAACGGCATGAAGCTGGTCTATGGAGGCGGCACCGTCGGTATCATGGGAGAAGTCGCAAAGACCCTGGTCGCCCTTGCTGGTCCTGACTCGGTACACGGCATTATCCCCGAGGCCCTCGTGAAATACGAACGCGACTACACGGAAGGCGCGCCACTCAGCTCCGTTATTGACGAGTCTACATTTGGACGTACCACTGTCGTCGCAGATATGCATACGCGTAAGCAGGCCATGGCTCGTGAAGTCATCGACGGCGGAGACGGTGGCGGCTTCGTTGCCCTGAGCGGAGGATACGGCACTCTTGAAGAGCTCATGGAAGTCACCACCTGGAACCAACTTGGAATCCACGCTCGTGGCGTCATCGTCTACAATGTCGAAGGTTACTATGACGGCCTGCTGCAGTGGGTCCGCACCGCCGTCAAGAGCGGCTTCATCAAATCCAATGCCGCCGACATTATGATCGAGGCAAAATCTGGAGAACAATGTATACAAGAACTGAAGGGCTACAAGAATGCAGAGGGACGAATGGCACTTGAGTGGAACCACAAATGACGAGCCAAATCGACAGCTCCGACCATAACATACCACCTCAGCTTCTACACACATACACTCTCAGATCAGCACAAACAGGAATTCGCTTCTTATGATAGAACAAATAAACCAGACCAATCAAGGGTCGTAATGTTAATAACCATCACCCTCAAAGACACGTGTCCTCCCATACTCTTTGGTGCGAGTATTGCTTACAACAGAACCAGCGAATGACCCATCGCTTCGATCGTGCCCAGCAAAGGTTCACCACCAAATATGGTTCAACAGGAGAAACAGTAGTGGGCTTCCAACAAGAGCAATCGTATGCAGTTCCTGATTGACTTGACTTTGGCCATGCGTTCAGTATCACCAGTCACACATTCACGTACCAAACCAAGCCAACAGCCCAGTCTTGCTCCACACAGTATAGAGGCCAAGTCATCGCGAGATTTTTCTTTTTAGGCATTATCCTGATCTTTGCTCTGTCAGCCGTGAGGGCACTACTTGGCGAACTTGTCGGAGATTTGATCAAAACAGATCAGGTGTACGGAGACTGTGGCATGTCTAGATCCAGAGTTTTCAAATGTGCTCAGATGAGTGCGAGTAAGAGTGAAAGGTAAACCTTGTCCAGAATCTTGAAGAAAGCTTGCGAAGGGTGGAGTGATGCGATCGTCTTCGAACTATAAGTAGACGTCCTATTAGCTCCTCGGTCGTCTCCTCCTCAGTAATCGACTTCATTCTTCTCGATGGCTGGAAGATTTCCTGATCCTGTGCTTGGCGACAGCATAGCCGGCTCTGCATTGGCTCTGCAAGTACTCAAGCAGACACTGACAGAGCGCAGCGAATCCACAGCGGCATGTATCGGTATTCCTCTGCAAAAGCTGATCATGGAATGTACAGCGCTCAGCGGAGCATACCAGGCCTTTGACAACGACAAAGAACGTCTCGTACCAGGTTTTCTTCTGGGAATTCGACACACAACACCGTGGAATGCTTGTGCCATGACATTCATCAAGCACGTGCAAAGCCGAACTCAGAAATCAGTCCACCCGGTTCTCAACATCACCGAGGGGTGTCGACTTGGTGATACTGTCGCCCCTGACAGCACGTATCTTTGTCTCCAAGCGCTCTCAGTCTCTTTGCAAGAGCAGCAGAACTGTTTGGCCTTGATGTACAACATCTCAGACTTGTATAGTATCATCATGAACAAGCCTCACGATGACAGCGCCGAGCGGTTTTCCTGGAGGACCAACAAGGACAATATTGTTGGCTTGGTCAAGGGACACTTGAACAAGCTCAGACTTAATCGGAAGAAACTTCTTGAACTTCAAGCATCCAATGCCTCAGCTGATCCTGAGACACCTGGAGCTTCGTCGGTGCAGCTGTCTGACGGAGATAACTGGTCCTCCACTCAGTCTACCATTGGCATGATGACACCAACCGAAGACTGGAGCGATGTTGGCAGCAACTCCACGGAAACCACTCGCAAGTCCGCGGTCACCATAGGAGATCTGAAGGGGATTCACGGAAGCGCATACAACCTCTTCGGTATGATGGATCGCCTCATTCTTGAACGCAGTTTTGCGACGGTACCATGGCCACTAAGGTCCAGGGAAATAGAGGCTATGCGCAAAGCCTATCGTGACTTTGCCAATGATATTCACCCGATCTTGGGTCTTCCAGAGCCGCGCCAGGGGAGTCCTCGTGCCAATCCTGCTCCAGTCACCAAGGCGCCAGCTGCTCCAAAAGTGGACACCTTGGATCTCGACGAAAACAAAGACTTTGATGCCATCATCGATAGCATGGAGCCATATCCAACCAAAAAGGACATCATGAAGCTGCTTTTCCACTGGACAGATCTCGACCAGTGCGGCGCGTACAACCGCGAGGATGTGTTGAAGCCCAACCAGTCTTCATTCTAGGAGACTACCGATTCCACGCCCTTTGATTCGGGAACAGTGAAAATATTGTGATGAAGGTCAATCAAGTCTGGACAGCTCGGGCCAGCCCAGTCTGATCCAGTCGAATTGGCGTGTCCGGGAATAGGTGCCGCCATCAATTCACGGTGCAGCCGCATCGGCAACGACGGAGTCAGTGTTGGTGGTTCAGCGATGCAAGAAACAAAGAAGAAAAAGGCAGAGATTGTGGAAAGAAGAGGGGAAAGGGCAAAGATTGTGAAAAGAGGAGGAAGAATGGCAGAGATATTGAAAGGAAGAAACGAAAGTCCAAGAAAGGAAACAAGAAAAGGTTGAAAAAACACCGCGCGAGGAAAGGCTAAGCGGGTTGTGATTTCCCATATCTCTTTTGCAGTTTCCTCAAGGCAAGAAGCATCTATGAGTTCCTTCTCCAAGTGGCCCAGTTAGAAAAAGTCGTCGCTTCGTGATGTGTTTCTGTCCGGCAGTTTTTGATGACTGCATGGTAGCTTTGTCATCCCTATAAAGTCAGTACATGTACTAAACAGATAATTACCTGTAATGTTCGGATTTCGCATTAATAAAAGTATGATAGGAATTACTGTGTCAATTCATTGGTATCATTTCTTCCAAAATTTGGTTGGGCCAACAAGCAACTAAGAGCAAATCTTCGCGTCCGACTTTTCAACCAATCTATTGAGGTGGCTGGTAGGGTGTAATGAGCATCTGACTGAACCTGTTTGTAGTCACCCGAGTCAGCATTTCCACAATCATACAAAAAGAAAAAAAATCAAAAGAGGAAACAAAGACTCACTTCTCAAGCTTCTCCACACCTCTGACCTCCTCGACAAGCAGAGGCATCTTGACGACATTGAACTCGTCGTACAGATCCTCAATCTGCTCCAGATACTTTTTCTGCATCTTTCTCCTCGAATTGCACTGCTCGCAAGGGTTATCCTGCTTGGGGAACAGCAGTTGGTTGACGACAATAGCATGAGTGTCAATCTCGTAGCTGTTCAACTCCTGGATCATGCGCTCCGTCTCGTACAAACTCAAAAACTCGGGAATGCACACGCACACAAAAGTCGTGAGGTCTGCATTCTTGAACTGAGTGTTGACTTCGGCAATAGTCTCGCGCAGGTCTTCCATCTTTTTGATAATGTCGTCGAGGGATTGGCCGTTGGGGAGGCCGCCGCGTGCGCCGAGGATGCCGTTAAGCATGGGGCCAAACTGTCCGGACAGTTGGGAGATTTTTCCCAGGGCCTTTTCCATGACGGTGGGGAATTGGAGGAAGCGGAGGGTGTGGCCTGTGGGGGCTGTGTCGAAGATGATGACTTCGTAGCTGAGAGACTTGACTTGCTTGAGGACTTCGGCAAAGGACATTGCTTCGTCGACACCGGGGATCTGTCGTGATTTTAAAAGTTAGCTATGCGTGGTTTCTTCTCTTCGTTGGAATCGATGTAGCTCACGCTGAAGGCCAGATCCTGCATCATGTTCCCCATGCCGCCCAATCCAGACATGGCCTCGTGCGTGTCTTCTCCTCCAGCATTCAACATGTCCGTGATACTGCCATTAGGATCAATCTCCATGGCACTCAAGTTGTCAAAGCCATTAACCAATCTCGCATCCTTGCCAAACTTTTGGTTAAACGCATCCGACAAGTTGTGAGCGGGATCAGTGGAGATGAGGAGCACGTTCTTGCGGTGCTTGGCGAGTTGGATGGCCAGAGAGCAGGATGTGGTGGTTTTGCCTACACCGCCCTTGCCGCCGACGAAGATCCAGCGGAGGGTCTTTTGGTCGAGGATGTTTTGGAGGGAGGGCGCCATCTCGTCGTCGGTGTTGATGAGGGCTGCCATGATGGACAGGTGCCTGTGCGAATCTATATATGATCCGACTTGCTTGTGTGTGTGTGTGTGTGTGAGAGAGAGAGAGAGAGAAAGTTCGAGGTCAAAAGATTGCAAGTCAAAACGTGGTGAATGTGACAGATGGCGGGGCAGGAGCAACGTCATAACTTGCACAAAATCAGATTGGGTATCATAAAAGTTTAATGCATGCTTTTACATAATTACATGTACATGTACATGTACTGCACTCCCAGAACTCCTCCTTCTCCTTCTCCTTATGCCATGTGCTTTATTTCAGCATGCGAGCGACCAATGCCATGTATTTGGTGCTTCATTTGCGCCAGCAGATGAAAATCTCTCGTCCAACGTGATCCGTCAGTATGCCTCACAGCGTCCTTGTCCTCCCAGAAACTTCCCTTCAAGCTCCTGCACCGAGCAGGTCAAGCATACCACATGTCGAGTACGCCGTTTGAGCAAGCTCCGAGCAGTGTCTGACTTTGCGGTGAAGCTGGCTCAAGAGATTGTCAATCTCAGGCGAATCCATGGCTTGCTCAGAGTACAGGTCAAGCAGAAGCATAGCAACATCGCTCGTGAGCTTGATGTAGCGAGGGTGACTGATGTGTTTGATGACCCAGCGGAGGATTGGCTGGAGAGATGCCTCATCACGGCCCTTGAGGGCAGTACGCAGGGCGGAACGGTGGCGGAGTGCAGTAAGTAGTGTAAGCATGGCGGGATTGTAGAATTTCGGAGCTCCGAGCACCATGTCGACGGCCAGAGCGTACTTTCCGTTTCTAAGAGCAGACTCCCACTTGGATTGGTTCCTGATGTTTCCGCGCGCATTGCCGTCGATGACGATATCGGCGCCCTCTCCAGTAAAGTCGCGTCCACGCAGAGCCTTCTTGTCGCCCTGTCGCAACTTCTTGGCCTTGTTTCTGTCATACTCTTCAATTGTGCCCGCCACCAAAGCCCGCATTTCCTTTTCCTTTTCTCTTGCCGCCGCCTTTTGTTCGCCTGACAGACGGGTGCGAACGGACAGCAGACCAGACTGCATACCAACGGCAAGATGTCTGTCTTCTCTGTTACCACCAGCCCCAACGACAGCCAGAGAAAGCACGGGGCTGGGGTATTTGAAGCCAGCCACGACGTTCCATGCTGCCGTCTCAAAGACCTTGACGTGTCCGTCGAGACCACCGCTGACAAGCCTTGTTCCGTTGTTAGCCAGACACAAGGACGTGACGGTCTTTTGGTGGTTCTTGATCAGGTGTAGGGGCTTTCCGGCCACCAAGTCCAGCACGCTGATTTGGTTGTCGGCACTGGCGAGCACTTGGGTGCCCGATGGCATGGGCAGAATACTTTCAATGGCGGCGGCGTGCTTGAAGATCATGACGGCGCGCTTGGGCGCTCTCGAATCCCACAGTCGCACCGTCTGATCATAACTTCCAGACACGAGCAGGTTGCTGCTCTGACCAGGCATGAACGCACCGGAACGAGCATAATCCTGGTGGCCAGAGAAAGTGGTGACGCTCGACTCGCTGGGCAAGTCCCACAGTCTGACCGTCTTGTCGTCGCTGCAACTCATGATGGAGGTAAGGTCGTTCGGATTCCATTTGGTCACCCACACGGGCTGCTTGTGTTCCTTCCATGTCTTGAGAATAGCTCTTGATCCTGTGTCAAACGCCTGAATGGCACCACTGTCTCCACCAGCAACCAGCACGCGTCCGTCGCGACGAATTTCTCCCGAATGCGCAATGTCGTCGTATCCGAACCGTGTGATCGTCTTCAGCAGCTTGCGCGTTTTTGACGAGAAGATCTGGACTCTGCTTCCCGATGTGACGGCGAACGTATCCGAGGGCGGAGTGACGAGCGGATTTGACGGCAGCAGAGGGAATGAGATGTGCGTGATGGGGTTGGAGTGCGGCGACGGCACCAATTGCTGTGACTTGAATCCTCTCCAGTAGCGTTGGTCGGGCGTCATGGCCTCAGGCCCAGCGACCTGCTTCAGAGGCTGTAGGGATTGTACCTCAGCCGCCATTTTGTGTGTGTGTTGTGTTCGTACGATAATAATGCGCCTGTAGCAAAAAAGATGGTCGAAAGGTGGAGAGGCTTTGGACTTTTTTCCGCATCTTATCTGATCAATCTAGTGAATTGATTCGGAACAGGGTCGTACATTTTACCACCTTTCTCGACCAAATAAATTGTCTATCACGACGGCAGGATACAGAAAATCTAATGTTCGGCTTTGAGAATGAGACAGTGCATCATATGAATGTGCCAGCATATCCATGTCAATCGTGTAGACCTGACCATCATCATGCAGACTCACTTCCTTACCGTGGTCGTATCCAAACGACGCAACTTCCCTTTGAACAGTGCCGGAATTTTGTCTGCAACCACCACAAGATTCCCCACCTCTGTGTCGGCAAAACTTGACATGCAACATCTCGTCTAGGCTGGTAGCCGGCTTGATAGCAGGCACAACAAGTGTCAAAGCCCACGCAAAGCAACGATGCAGCCTGTTCAACGCCATATCTTGTTCCGGAGGAAAGAGAGATCGGTACCGGCAAGACTAGCAGCTACCTACTGTACACTTTGCCAAAAGCATGAGGGCCACGTGAAAGAGAGACACTTTCAGCTTCACTCAAACCAGTAAAGGTACTTTAGAAGGGCGCAGAAAGAACTGGCCGGAAGAAGAGGACAATGTAAAAAGACTTCTACAACATTTGCCCAACAGAGGGACAAAAGAGGTAAGAACTAGAGAACACACACTTCTGGCATAAGTCCAAGACATTCCCGGAACTCAGAGCTCGTCTTCAAGGAACTTGTAAGCAAACTTGAAATCGCCCTTTCTTCGATTCATCCTGTAGCAAAAGAATAAAGTCAGCAAATGGAAGAGAAAAGACAAGAAACTCATCAAAACTTACCATGTGCTTTCATAGTCGAAGAAGCGATATGTTCCCTGCTCATACTCCTCGGTGATGTTCTTGGGCTCCTCGTGTCTCTGGAACCAAGTCTGATACTGCTTGTGGAACCGCCAACTCTGACTCTTCAGCGCCTTTGCCGCCAGGTTCTGCTGATACGTGCTTTGGCGGTAGTAAAAGGCGTAGAATAGCGTGTCCGTCTCGATGCGGCTGTACAACCGCGGATCGTCAAACACAGTCAGCGGCTCCTGGGGGTAGTGAGCCGGCGTGTAGGCGTAGGGAGAGGCAGGCTTGTAGTGGTATGGCTTCTCGGCGTCCATGGGAGTGGGCATGCTACTCCTTGACAGAGCGAGCAAGTGCTCGTCTGGGACGAGTGGATTCGCAGACACGGCGCGCTGCTTTGTAGCGGTGAAAGAGTCGAGAAGATCTGACAAGCTCGCCGGCAGGTGGTAGATTGACTCGTCTTCTTCTTCCTCCTCGTCGGGCTCCACTACTTGTTGCGGTGGGGCTTGTTGCGCTTGTTGCTGTTGCTGCTGCTGTTGCTGCTGCTGCTTGGCGGCCTTTCCATTTGTGAGCGGAGCAGGGGAGTCTGTTGAGGTTGATTGCGATGTCTGTTGTGCTTGCTTTGACGACTTCTTGGACTTTGGTTCCGCGACTGGAGTGGCGGATTCTTGGTGCGGGGGCGTGGGTGTCTTTGCAGGAGTGTCGGGAGCTTTCGCAGGTTGCGGTGGCGGAGGCTGTACAGGCGAGGCGTGATATGTGGCAGGTTGTGATGGCGCCGGGGCCGGGGACGATGCGGCACTCGGTCTCGAAGTGGTGGATGCAACTCCAGGCGGCGGGGGAAGAGGAGCGATGCCCAGACCGCTCTTGTCGCTGGCAGCAGCTGCAGCGGCGGCGGAAGCGTACTTGAGAGTCTGGCCTGTGGGTATACTGGGTAACGGAGCAGGTTTCATGCCCGGCGGCGCGCTGCCATTCACATTGCTGGGTAACGAGGCATGCAACGTCGCCAAGGCAGGTAATGGCGACTTGAGCTGGATGGACGGGCGCCTTTGTGACGTGGTGGCCAAGTCGACGGATCCCTGCTTGCTGAGTTTTGCCGGCGTGGACTGCGATCCCCTTTTGTCCGACTCTGGAGCGTCCTGAGTGTCGTCTTGTTGCGACTGATTGTCTTGTGAAGAGCCGTCGTCGTTTTGCAGGCCAAACATGAGCTCGTCGGCGTCCAGATTCAAGTCGTCATAGATGGTGTCGTCTTCCATAAAGTCGACCTCCTGGTTGTTTTCCACATAGTACTTGATGCCCTCTTCAATCTCCTTGACTTGGTCCACATCGACGCCGCCATTCTCCAGCGATCGCAACAGCAGCTCCAGCTTCCCTTGGTGCCATTTATGTCGCTCGGCCATGCGCTCCAGCTCTGATATCCGATCCGCCTTGGCCGTGTCCTTCTTGCCCTTTTTCATGTTCGCTTGTAGCGTCTCGGCCTCGGCTTCTGTGACTTCAATCTGCCGTTCCAGCTCTTCAACCATGGTTCCCAGGAAATCACACGCTTCGAGCTTTTCCTTTTCTTTCGGATCGAGCTTTGCAGCAGCTGATAGGCCTTCTTTGGAAAAGGCCTTTGTCTTCATTTCCTTTTCGACGGCCTTGAATTTTTCCATTTGCTTTGAGCAGGCGTTAGCATCAGACGTGACACACGCAGGCACACACTCAATACCGTCTCTATCAGCTTGCGCTGTTCCAGCAGCGGCTTCTTGTCTTTGATGTCATTCTGGGCAGCCCATGCCTTGATCTGGTCTCGCGACCGTTGTAGTTTCTTGATCTCCTTTTTCAAGTTGTCCTCGAGCTTTTCCTTTTGCGAAGGATTTGTTGATTGCTGGAGCTTGTCGTAGATGCTTTCGAACTGTTGCACACCTTCGGCCACTCGTTTGAATGTCTAAGACCCGCGTCAACAAGCATGCTCTCACCGGAACCATGCGCTTGCGCACCTTGTCAATTTCTTGTTGTAGCTTTCGTTGCGCCATTGCTGGTTGTGTTGCCCTTGTGCGAGGGGGCCGCGTGATGATGGATCAGGGAGGGGATGGCGAGGCGGATTGCAAGGTGTCGTACGGTCCACGTCTCCACCAGCGCTTGCGGGGCGACGGACAGTAAGGAACGAGTCGAGATGGTGAAAGCGCTTTGGTGCGACCGTGTTTGCTGTTGCCCGCAAGAGGCTCGGTTGTTCGACCACCGCAGAAACGCCAAGCCAGAGGTCAGCTCTTGACGTTTTTGACTTCATCGAAACGCACACAAAAACTCTCGTATCAAACAGCATATAACAACCCTCGGCGTTTCGTATTCCATCTCGATACTTTGCCTCCATCAGAGATCAATCGCACAACACTGCAGTTTTGTCACACACTCAAGGATACGCAACAGGTAGATAGACCGTCGCCGTTTCGTGTTTCTTCTGTATCTTGAACCCTATCTCTACTGCGCCACAAGAAGTAATGAGAAGTACATATCACGCCTCCGTGTGCTCTTCCCTAGTCACATCATATTGATTCTTGTTCAGCTGTCATTCAAAGGGTAAAGTCGGCCTCAGTCTCTGTAGATGGCCAGCTGATATCAACCATTGGCAAAGGCTTGCTCGTACTGGCTGCAATCGCCAAGGATGACACTCAGAAAGAAGTCGAGTCCATGGCCAACAAAATCCTAAAAGCAAAGCTCTGGGACAACGACGAAGGCGGTAGGTGGAAGTGGGGTGTCAAGGACATTGGCGGTGAAGTCCTATGTGGTAGGTCAAGCCCAATACGTAAAGGAAAAAAATTCGTCCTAATGTCAATACAAGTCTCCCAATTCACACTTCTGGCCTCTGTCAAAAAAGGCAACAAACCCGACTTCCACAAATCTGCCAGCGGGGAAAAAGCAAAAGAGCTCTACGACCAATTCTTCAAAAAAGTCCAATCCTTGTATCAAGAAGACAGGGTCAAGGATGGCGTCTTCCAAGCCATGATGGATGTAGCTCTTGTCAACGACGGACCGGTAGGTGTTGATTATACGTGCGAAGACGGCGCGGTAAATGTCTCAATGCTCAGCACCGTATCCTATACTGATGTGCTATCCACCATAGGTCACGATTCAGATAGACACTGATCCTCCCAAGATGGACAATCCCACAAGTTTTGATCTTCCGGGCGATCCATACACGCACAATGGGAAGCTTCAGACGCAGTTTGAGCTCCCGGCCTCACTCCTCGAGTAGTTAGCTTCAGCTGCTCTGCTGAGCAAGTCTTCACATTTTCGGCAGCTTCTAACATTTCGGTTCGGTTACTTTCACATCATGATACCAATGAGCTCATAAAGTAGATTGTTGCTTGTCTCTCCTTCTTTCTTCATAGAAATCTTGTACACTACGACATCAGGCACATCACATGCAGTGAAACAATACGAACAAGGCAGCTGCGATGGCGATCTCGCCATGTGGGGTAGATCATCGTCACTTGGCGCATAGAATGTCCTAGAAGCTGTATCAAACAAACATCTTCAGTGCCCTTCTCGTCGTCTTCTGATCACACAGAAAGGTCGTTTCTCTTGTCTACCTCTTTGAACGCAGTCGCATACTCGTCACATTTTAAAGCCAAAATGGTCGACGCCAAGCGCCCTCGTGTCTTCTTCGACATCAACATCGGCAAGTCCAATGCCGGCCGAATCACCTTCGAGCTGGTAAGCATGCTTTTAGAGGATGCCTGTATAGTTAGTCCATTGCACTAAAACAACACGCAGTACAACGACATTGTCCCCAAGACGGCCGAAAACTTCCGCGCTCTGTGTACCGGCGAGAAAGGCGAGGGAAAGAATGGCAAGCCCCTCCACTACAAGGGCTCTTCCTTCCACCGTGTGATCAAGTCATTCATGATCCAAGGTGGCGACTTTACCGCTGGCAACGGTACTGGCGGCGAGAGCATCTATGGAGAAAAGTTTGCCGACGAGAACTTTGAGCTCAAGCACACCAAGCCATTCTTGCTGAGCATGGCCAATGCTGGACCTGGTGCGTCGCATTGCTATTCGGAACGTATGAAGCCGTCTGCTAACAGCAAGCTCAGGCACCAACGGCTCTCAATTCTTCGTGACCACCGTACCCACCCCTCACCTCGACGGAAAGCACGTCGTATTCGGCGAAGTCCTTGGAGGCAAGAGCATCGTTCGCACGATTGAGAATACACCCGTTGGCCCCGGCGACAAGCCCAACAGCGATTGCACAATCATCGACTGCGGTGAGCTTACAGGCGAGGCTTATGACAAGGCCGCCGAGAAGACCCCCGACAGCACCGGCGATCCTTACGAAGACTTCCCCGAAGACCATGGCGAGGACATTCCCGGGCAGGAGGTGATCAAGATTGTGAACGACATCAAGACCAGAGGCACCGATGCTTTCAAGAAGGGAGACCTCAAACTGGGTCTGGCCAAATACCAGAAGGCACTGAGATACCTGCACGAATACCCCGAGCCGCTCGAGAACGACCCGCCAGAGTTTGGTCCTGCACTCAGCTCCCTCAGAATAGCCCTTCACTCCAACAGCGCCCTTCTCCAACTCAAGCTCAACGACTTTGCCGCTGCCGAAAAGTCTGCCACAAACGCCCTTGCAGTTCCTCAAATCAAGGCTCCGGAAAAGGGCAAGGCTCTGTACCGCCGCGCGCTCGCTAGAAAGGGACTGAAGAACGAGGATGACGCGGTTGCTGATTTGCAGGAGGCTCTCAAGGCTGTGCCCGAGGACGCTGCCATCAAGAACGAGCTGGCTGCTGTCAAGAAGGCTGCTGCAGACAGGGCGAAGAAGGAGAAGGCCGCCTACAGCAAGTTCTTTGCGTAGAGCTAACTAACACGACATCACGACACAACAAAAACTTGAAAGCCGAGGCGGACGTGTAGACACGGACTCAATTGGCGTCGAACAGCATAGCGTAGCCGACTCTTTGGAGTACTAATTATGTCATCAAATCAATCTCTGTCAAAGGGGTTTTTTTTGTCTGCTGTGCACCTCGTGTTTGTGCAACACCCCTCCATCAGCTTCCCATGCATTTCCCGGAATTACTCCGAGTGCATGGGGTAAGTACCATACCTCGCCTCAATCATAGGGTCGGCAATTTGCACCATGAAGGGCCTTGAAGCTTACTGTAGATATTGTAGTTGCCCCTTTGCACTCCTCGAATAATTACTTTTATTTCCAATGCCCTGGCGATCATCATGTGAACTTGTGAAGTGTGTGACTGAGGCTCTCGTCCTGGAAGGCCCACCAATGCTCTCGCTTGGCACGTTGGAACCATTGGGGATGATCTCTATTGTGTCAACTGTCGCTCCCGCGGCCCTCTTGCGCTTTTACCATTTGTTGAACGGTGTCTTCCTTTTGCCTACATTGCTTTGCCATGACATCGATGAGATAGGACTTTCTGCATATGGACATGCGCGCGAAGTTCACAGTCAGATAAAAAAGCGCGTGGGTGTGTTTATTTGCCTTTTTCCCTGCCAAATTGCAAGGTCAAGGTTGCGATAGCGGCGTGCCTATCTGTTTCTTTTTTCTCACGCTGCTGTCACGAGGCGTTGTGGAATACATGGAGAACGCATGTACCAAACGAGGTGTCAAAGCACGCGCCGCCGGACCTTCCACAAACAAGGTGCGGCCATTCGTCTCCTTCCCAACTTCCGGGAAACTCTTGAAATCCCCCGAAGCTGCAGATCATGTATTCTACATGTTGCTAACAACCATGCGGCTTCTGGACCAATGAAACTGCATCGCTCTCCCCACGTTTGGGAACCGTCAGCTGGGGGAGTGACACGGCATGCTTGACGTTTGTCACTTCATCTCCCTCCCCGTCTCCTTCATCTGGCATGACACAGGATCTGGAAACGTCAACAATAGCCAGAAGACCCCGTAAATACTGTACAGCACAGTGCCCTCTCAATAATGGCAAGGGGAAGCGTTCTGCCCTGGAACGCCAAGCGTACCAAACTTCGGTAACATTCCCAAATGTGGCGCTTTATCTGGCAGGGCCGTTCTCGAATGGAACACTCCCTTATCGGCGCGCTTGCTGGCAGCAAAATAACGTATACAAGGCGTGGGTCTCATTAATCGGTGCTATTGTATCAGCAAATTGCATCGCCAATGCTACAGTAGCTATCAATTTCTTCTCTATATCCTCTTGTCTGCGGGAGGAGCGAAGTTTCTCTTTTTACTGTTTCTTATGTTTCCATCACACACGCTTTCTTCTTTACACTTCAAGCCTTTTACTAACGCTTGTCTTGCTTTTGCACCGTGTCGAGATCGGCCGGTAGGATTTTTATGTTTCAGTTTTTCTGACGCACATCTAAAGTACAACTAGGGACCCCCGTCGAGTCAGCGGCCCTCCTGCCTCCACCCCCGAAACCTATCTCTTCCGGCTATATCCATGCCGTCATAGCATCGCTCGTGTGTCTTTGCTCATTTCTTCTTGCCTCCGAAGGGTCAAGGTATATGACATGTCGGTACTATATTCCTCAAATGCGAGAAATCTATTTATTTTCAACCCCAATTCTGCTTCACATTCCATGCAAATTGGCCAGACGGAACATTTTGTAACGTCCAGAACAAACCTTAAAAGCGGCACCACTCGTACGAGGGCTCCTAAGGAGCTGTTACGAGAAATGCAAGGCCTTCAAATCAAAACTCCTGGAAATGCTGGAGGATACAAAATCGCGTCGGAGCCACCGAAAAATGGTCCGAAGGATATCATTTCTCAGAAAATGGACATGCTTACACCGCCTTCAACTCCTGCGCGGGCAGGGCTCGAGGAACGGATCCCAACTCTTGAATTCTCTGACGCGTCTCTCATCTTAGGATTGGACTCCCCGGATCTCTCACAAGCACAATTACTTGGTGAAGGCGCCTGGAGTAAGGTCTACCGCTGGCCATCTACACCATTGCCTGCATCGCATACCACCAGAGTCAGACGTCCACTTACCCCACCTTTGACACCCGACACAGCAACAGGCAATGTCCCTGCTGCCTACGCAATCAAGACTGCTTCACGGCCGGACGCAGGCGCTGTATTCCAAGCCGAAGCTCAGACACTCACACATATCCAATCTCACGCGTCAAGTGCCGACTATGTAGTGCCTCTTCTAGGCCTTTGCAATGACGCACCAGAAACACCCTCCCTTGTCTTCCATTGCGCGGATGCAGGCACGCTGGAGTCTTTGACAGAATCTACTCTCGACCAACCGTTGCCTGCCACATTAGATGTCTTCCTCCATGTTTTGCAACAATTAACCCACGGCTTGGCCTTCCTACACAACACCACAAACACCATCCACGCCGACATCAAACCAGCCAATATCCTTCTCAACACCACACCTTCCTCCCTTCCACAAGCCCGCTACGCAGACTTCAGCAGCAGTTTCCCGGCTTCTACTACACCACCCTCCCACTCAGGCGCAGGAACCTGGTCCTACATGGCCCCCGAACAACTCTCCCGCGATCCCGAACTCTCCAACCCCACCTTCGCCTCTGATGTTTACTCTCTTGGAATCACACTCTTGTACCTCATCTGCGGTGGCGACCCCTTTGCCTCATTACATTCCAACGCTTTCAGGCTTCGCGAAGCCGTCAAAATGGGCGATGCGATCACATGGGCGATGCAGGAGCCAGAGTACGAGAGGAGGATCGAGGGACTGCAGAGGGTATGGGCGCAGAGAGGTGGGAAGGGCAACGTGCTCGCTTTGATTGTGGGGGCGTTGAGGAAGAAGAGAGACGATAGGCTGAGTGCTGTGGAGTGGTGTCGTAAAGTCGATGGCGCGCTGCAGGGGTTGAAGAAGGATGCTGTTGTTGGGCTGGGCATCCAATGCTAAAAAGGCTTTTGGTTGGGTCTTTTTTGCTGATGTTTTTCCGATGACCGTCACGACTGTTCACGACTTGGGTCTTTTCTTCTCTTGGGCTGCCTGGATTCGGTTTTCCTCCTTGTCGGCGCTTTCCCTCTTCCTTACAGAGTGAGATGTGATGCGATGTGATGGTGTTTTTCAGATTCTTTGAGATTTTTCTTTTTACTTTCGTTCGATACCCTATTTGTTTCTCTTGATTATCTTTTCCCTTCTTTTTTTCTTATCCCTTTTCTCTCTCTTTCTCTTTATCATTTGCATCTGGTTTGCATATACCCTCGCTACCCTATAGACACTCTTGCTGGTTGAAGATATCCTAGGTATATCTTATATGATGTACAGAACCACGCTGTTCTCCCTTTTCACCCCCTGTTTCCTTGATGCAACAATGTCTACAGGTCTGTAAGAACCTCACTAAGGCATATATCTTTCGTCACTAACAATTTTGTATCGGGCAAACACTTTACGTATAGGGGGATACAGAGAAGAAAAAACATATTCTCCATCTATCTAGATTTGAGAATTGAATCTCCCTTGACAAAAGCCCATAAATGCACTCCATTCCTAATTACCCAACCCCCAAACCTCCATGCCAAAATGCTATAGTCAAAGCCTTGTTGTCTCCCTCTGTTCTCTGCACTTACACCAAAGAACCTGAACCACACAACCACCATCAAAACCCTGACCAACACATCCACAAACGACACCAATTCCTCAAAACCGAGGAAAAATGCATCCGCGATGAAAATCTTGGTGACTGTAGCCCTGTAAAGAGCAGTCAGACCAGAAGTGTTTTTGTGGCGGAGGTGGGTGGCGATGAGGTGGTTGTGCGTGCTCTGCTCGCTCTCGTCAGCAACGGAGAGGACAAACCGATCAAAGTGTGACAGCGGCATGGCTCTAATATCCTCGACCGCAACGTTTTCGTGCGCTGCTGCCGTCCGCAGGTCCGGATATGCGGTTGGTGGCGGTGGCGATCTCAGTCGTTGCAAAATTGTCCAGCGCTGTTTCTCCATCCACCCGAGGTTGGGTAGTTGTATGGGTTTGGACGATTTTGACGAAGCAGGGGATAGCAGGTGGCTCAGATTTTCCGCGTTGTCGATGACAAGAGTGCGGTTTTTTGGATCCGTACACTGGCCCTCGCGGTCGAATGCCTCGCTCGTATGCGCGTAGTGCACAAAGCGTGTGTAGAAAGCCGGGGACAAGACGCGCAGTGTCACTTCATGATTACACTGCTCATCTACCAGCCCGTTTGTCTTCATAACAACAGGCTGTCCCAGTCCTCCCGCAGGCACATATGTCAATCTCAAAGGCTCAGCAGCATTGTCCACCAAGTAATTCAGGTAGCCGCGGAAAAATGCTTCAATGGTGGCTTCAGAAGCAGTGTGTGTGCGACCCAGACTTGAGGCAAGGACCTCGGGGCGGAACCAGACATGCAGTTTGCGTGTGAAGTACAGTTTGTATGCTTGCGCCACTATCCTGGGGAAAGTCAAGAAGCCCACCCAGAACCAACATGTCAACAGCTTTATAATTTGCATGTTGGTCATGGTGGCAGGATTGAGAGGAGCGCCTTCTGAGAACACCCGCGCGATAATCTTGGCATGGGACTTTGAAGAGTTGAGGACCACGAGGTTATCTAGGATCTTAGCGTCAGAGCCAGGGCCAGAAGTGAAAGCAGCTAGAGGATCGGAAGCAGTGAGGGAATAGGTTCCTTTGCGCGAGTTAAAGGGTGAGACGTGGAAGTCTTTGTCCCAGGCATTGGTGAATTTTGTGGCTTTGGCAGGTGCTTTGAAGCCATCGGGCACAGAATGATTGGATATTTCCTTCTCTTCGGCTTTGAGAAGGTAGAGACGACGCTCGCCAAATGTGTTGTTGACTTCCAGCAGCATCATTGTGAGAGTTGAGAGTTTGTCGTAAATGTACCAGAAAGACACGGGGTTGAATGAATAACCTAGGAATTTAGGGGCCGTCACAAGGTAGGCGAATGACCATGCTTCGTCCGAGATACCTTCTCCGTGTAGATAGCATCGTAGACGAGCTTCGAGACTGCGTTCTGGGCCTCCTCGATATAGGTAGTCGCAAGCGTTGACGTTGAACCATCCCTTCCTTCTTTCAGTTCGTGGCAGTGTATCCAAGTTTGCGGAAAGCATGGATCCAGCACAGCCTTTGAAGCCCACGGGCACACCCACGGAGAAGTACGAGTATGAGAACGAGTGCTTCTCAGGAAACATGCGTGAGTGAGTCGTTCTTCCGGGCAGCAGCAACGGAGGCAGCAGCTGTGGTTGCGTAGATTTTGATTCATCAAAGACGTCTGAGATCTGTGGTACTTCTCCTCTCCATGCAATCACACCAGCAAAGATCATCAGCAACACAAGCAAGGCAAAGACTTTGAGCTCCGTTGCCCGTGTTTCCAATATCCATGCCGGAGGCTTCAACTCATCAAATCCGCTGTAGTATATTCCAACTGCCAAGGTTATCGCGACATCGACGAGAAGTGCCCGAGAAGATCCCCTGAGAACCCATATCGGTTCAGTGAGTGCAGCGCGAAGTGGTCTTCGATAGGATCCCAAGAACGCATGTGTGAGCGAAATCAAGAAAAACAGCAGCGCGCCTCCCTTGCGAAAGAGACCGTTCTCATGACCAATAATGTTGGAGACTCCCATTCCGTGCGAAAGATGCTTTGATCGGTTGGATGCATTGTCGATGTCTTGAAAGACTGGTGAGCCGGTGCCGACGGCAGAATTACTAACCTTCTCGGACCCCCAATCAATCCATAATGACGTGCACCCGCATCTCCGCCGATTCCTGCATGTCACCTCGGTCCTTCTCCTTTTTCTGCAGAAATGCATTTGATATGCCAAAAAAGCTGTCAAGAAGAGCAATTGCACATGTCTGAAAGTATAAACCCTGAACCTAGTCGTTATGAATGTGAAACTCGGACTATGACTCGAGCACTAAAATAGGAGCCTCGTGGTGGTCGCGTGAGAGGGCAATGTGTCGTCATCTGCCACTTCTAGACTCTGGTTCGTCGCACTCCTTATTGCAGGAGACCTGCTGCTCCTGGCGTGTGACCAGGTGCAGAACAAAGGGGATGATTGGCGGTAAGCAAGGCATGAGGAAATTCAAGACATCAAAATTCGGGTGATCGCTGCACCTTCTGCATGTTGAGCACCCCGACACTTTGGTTACGAGAAGAACACTGTACCCCTCACCGGGAAGCTGCAGATCACGGACTGATACAAAATGCTGGTCTCGCCGTCACAGATCGTACTTGTGCTCAACTCATCTTGGGACATGTTGCTTAGAAATGTAGCCGCTCCTCTGGGTGGCCTGCTGTCCCTGTACCCTTCATCCACGTTTGCGCAGAACACAACTTGTCAGACTACGACTCTGCGGACCACAGTACCGAGCGATTCCAACGTAGCACTGCAATCATTCTCTTACTGCGGTGGGGTCCTGGACCTCTCGGTTTACATTGCCAACGTCAACTACAACAAAGTCGTCACCTTGTACTTTTCAAATCGCCAGAATATCTCTACTCCCCTGACATCCATCGCCCTCAACTACGACGCAGGCATCGAGAACTCCAATTTTGAGTACTGGGGTGCAAGTACCCCTGTATACCTCGATGGTATCACCCAACTTCTGAATCTGACATACCTGGCCAAAGACATTGGTCAGACATATGTACAGCAGCTGCACATACCCGTTCAGGCATCTGGAGCCGCTCCTCCTGGTCCTGCAGCCATTCCTGCTCCCTATGCGTCACCGCGCGGCTTCTCCGACGATATCACCGCATGGCTCTCACCCACGAATGACTCTCAGGCTGCCTTTGCAAAATCAGGCATGTTCTTGAATATTAATCCCGACATTGAAGGCGCCGTAACTGGCACTGTGGTTGCTGCTCGGTCAGGACCCAGCTATGATCAGAAGCTACCAGATTACGAATATGACTGGGTGCGAGACTCGTCTCTCACAATGGATGTTGTACGGGCTCTGTACAACGCTTCTACCGACATTAGCTTGACCTCCACGTATGAGAATCTCATGTTTGAATATGCGGCAGGCAGAGCTACTGAACAAAACGATCCGTCACTCACATTTGCCGGTCTGGGCGAGCCAAAGTTCTACCTCAACAACACCGCATTTACGGGTCCTTGGGGACGACCTCAGAATGATGGCCCCGCGACAGCAGCCGTCACTCTCCTCAATTTCGCTACCGACTACCTATCGAAAGGGGGCAGCCTCTCCACGATCAACGAGAAAATATGGGACTCGAACACTTATCCGACGGTGGCTCCTGTCCTGAGAGATCTCCTATTTGTTGCCGCCAATTGGAGCGCCTCAAGCTTCGATCTCTGGGAAGAAGAACAATCAGATCATTTCTATACCCGTCTGGTTCAACGTCGTGCCTTGATCATGGGCGCCGAATTTGCAACCATGCTTGGTGATAACAAGACTAGTATGGCGCTCTCTGATGCTGCCGATGAGCTCACAGAAACACTGGAGCAGTTCTGGGAACCCAACAGGAATCTGATTCTATATGAGTATGGCCCTGTTCTTGCTGGCAAGAATTCGTACAAAGACATTGCCGTTATTCTTGGAGTCATACATGGATATGCTGGTGATGGTGTGTACTCGTACACCAATGACAGGGTTCTTGCTTCTGCACTGGCAATCTCTACAAGTTTCTTGGATGTTTATTCGGTAGCGAGCGTGACCAAGGATACTGCTGGCCTACCCCTTGGTATTCCCATTGGACGGTATCCTGAGGATATATACAACGGCACAGGTACTCAGGAGAACGGGGGTAATCCGTGGTATCTCACCACGGCTACCATGGCTCAGTATCTCTATGCTGCTGCTATTGAGTTCAAATCAGCTGGAACTCTGAGTGTCAACAACATCACTGCGCCTTTCTTCGCATACTACGCACCTAACGCCCTCTTGCAATCGGCCACGACATACACTTCCAACACGACTGAGTTCAACTCGGTTGTTGACAGTCTTCAAGGCTGGGGTGATGCTTATATCCGCCGGATCAAGTATCATACCCCCGCTGGCAAGAACCTGGCTGAAGAATTCAACCGTAACGATGGCTTCGCGCAGGGGGCCGCCGACTTGACTTGGAGTTATGCATCTCTCCTCTCTGCGGCCTTTGTTCGTGCTGAGTTGTCGGGTGATTTCACCTACGTTGTGGACATGGCGAACTTGGCATATTGATATTGTTTTGGAGCGAGCATGGTTGTGAAGCGTTTCTTAGTATATCTTTGTTCTCGGTCACCTAACTCCTAGAGAACTCCTAGAGACTGGTAGCATTATAGCTAGACAAATACCCTCAAGAATTCACCTAGCATCATCATAGCCATCGCCTGGCCGTAAGGCATACTCGTGATCGGGATATCCTTGTAATGCTGCAAGTCGCTCCCCATGGCAGTACCGAAGCTAGTATTCTTGAGCTCGCCGTCCTCGCTGATATTTCTTATTACAGCATGGACGGCTTTGAGAGCAACGGCCTCGTAATCTTTGCCAATATAACGCTTCCGCACTGCCTTGAGCATGCCATATGCGAATCCAGCAGTTGCAGAAGCCTCTTCATAGCTCCCTTCGCTAGCAGGAACGTCAAGCAGAGTCCGCCACATGCCATTCTCTGCCTGCACCCTCGCAAGCGCTTTACACTGGGCCCCCAACGTATCGATGAGATGCACCCTCAACGCATCATTCCTGTCCAAATCCAACATTTCAATAAAATCAGGAATCGCAATCGTAATCCAGCTGTTCCCTCTAGCCCACCTCGCTTCCGCGAAGTTATGTCCCACTCCCCCCGGACTACTCTCGTCAAACTTCCAGCCGTGGAAAAAGAGCCCTGTGCGTGTGTCGAAGAGATATTTTATATGCAGCAGGAATTGGTGTTTGGCTTCTTGGATGTAGCGAGGGCGCTTGAGGAGCAAACTGATTTTGGCGAGGGGCAACACGGTCATCATCAACGTGTCGTCCCAGAGCTCGTTGTGGTTTTCATGCGAGTAGGTGATGTGTTGGAAGCCGTTGTGGGGTGTGCGTGGGAGATCGTGCATTGCCCATTCTGCCCAGCTGTCCAGCCACGCGTGGTGAGAAGATTTGTGTGTGTCCTCGTAGACGTAGGCGAGTGTGAGCAACGGGCTCATGGTGTTGATGTTCTTGGTCGTTCCTTCTGCTAGACGTCCCTCAAACCAGCTTTGGATTGTTGAGAGGGCGGTTGCGGAGCCTGTCAGCGCGTGGTATTGGTATAGTCCGTAAAGACCGATCCCGTGAGTCCATTCCCAGTCGTTCCAGCCTTTGTTGCGAGTATTAGCGTTTTTTTATCCGAGGGTAGATTCGAGAATACTTGACTTGCCTTTTGTGTCGATGATTCTGCCATCGTCTAATTTGAGGAGGAAACGACCTGTGGTGTCTTTTATGTTAACGAGATTGTGGATCAAAAGTTCGATGTAGCGATGGATATCTTTGGCCTCATAGCCATGAAGACGTAGCGCCGTGGGCATAATTGATGAACCACTCGCTTGCAGATGTGGTATCGAGGTATCGTTCCTGATCTCAACGCTGTTCGTGCAAGATGTCGATAGATGATAATACTTTTGACTTCCTCTTGCATTTTTGTATCAATTTCGCGAACATGCCCCTCATATCCCGCCGTCGATCCCTAAACATCATTTACCCGAGCTGACCGAGACGACGGTCGCATTGCCAAGCTTGTGATATGCACATGTATCAACCTGGAATCCTTCCTGAAGTAGAACTTCCACCAATCGTTTTGATGGTCCGTGGAATCATGTTGACGGTTTAACAATCCTGCTCTCCCCGCATAGGGTCCCCAGGGACTGATCAACCAAGGACTGTGGGGGATCATCATTAGGCAAAGGTAAATACGAGAGCGGAAGGAGCAATGTTCGCATGGCCATCTCTAGGAACATTATCCAGTCTGAATCTTGATGGGATAATGAGCCCCGAGTGCAACCTCATGCATACATATAGAGGGGTGGTACAAGAGCGTACCACCCTGGACCAACTGCCAGCACTATATATTAATCCCCACCCCTTCTGCCCTGAACTGATTGTTCTGCTGATCTGGAGACTGTAAAATGGCATCCAACATCAATACTAGCAGCGCACCAATGGAGAAGCGAGACGCTTTTCACCTGGAGACCGTCACGTCCAACGAGGAGAACCCCAAGGGGAACCACATGAACTATGAGCGTGTAGACAAGGAACTGGCACAATACACGACCGGCGAGCGCATCGAGATCTCCGAAACAGAGAACAAGAGGCTCAAGAAGTTGATCGACCGCAGGGTCCTGGTCATCATGATATTGACCTATTTGCTGCAAGCGTTAGATAAAGGAACCATGAGTTTTACCAGCATTATGGGTATTCGAGAGGACCTGGGGTTGCTCGAGGCCAACAAGGTAAGCTGCTCTTTGACTGTGCTTGGGATCATCAGCTGACTTTGAATAGTTCTCGTGGTTGACCACCTGTATCTACATTGCAGTGCTGTTCGTCGAGTATCCAACCAATTGGATAATCCAGCGAGTGCCCATCGCCAAGTACCTATCCTTGAACATCATTCTATGGGGTGCTGTTCTTGCAATGCACGCAGCCGCGACAAACTTCGTCACAATCCTCGTGTGTCGTACGTTTCTCGGTATGTTCGAAGCTGTCTGTCAACCTACCTTCCTGATCATGTCCTCGCTATGGTACAAGCGAGATGAGCAAGCCCAGACTGTCACATACTGGTACGTGATGAATGGCGTCCAGCAAATCGTGGGCGGGTTACTGGCGTACTGCTTCTCTTTGCTCGGTAACGAGAGAAGCATCAAGTCTTACCAGGCCATCTTCATCACGTATGGCTGTTTTTCTGTAATCTGGGGTGTTTTTGTGCTTATCTGGCTGCCCGATTCGCCCATGCGTGCCCGATGCTTCTCGGAAGAAGACAAGGTAAGCGGGGGTTATGTTTTGAACTTCGTTTAAGAGCTGATTAAGCGGGCAGAAACTCATGGTCGAGCGAGTCCGTAGCAATCAGACCGGCATACAGAACAAGAAATTCCGACCGGAGCAAGTCAAGGAAGCCTTGAAAGATCCCCAGGTATACTGTTATATGCTGATCCAGATCTGCACCACACTTCCGACCAGCGGTCTCGGCGCCTTTGCCAACATTATCGTCAAAGGCTTCAAGTTCAGCACGCTGCAGACGCAACTCCTCGCCATGGTGCTGGGAGCTTACATTGTTATCGTGCTTCTCTCATCGACGTGGTTGGTCAAGAAAACAGCACAGAATCTGCTCGTCATGGGTGCCTACGTTGTTCCGTCAATCGTCGGCACAGTCGTCCTGATGACAGTGAGGAACACCAGTACTGCTACTCAGGCAGGCTTGCTCTTCAGCTACTATGTCGTGTTGTCCTTCTGGGCCGCCCAGACTCTAGCCATGAGTATGCTCTCACGCAACGTAGGCGGCCAGACCAAAAAATCAGTCGTCGTCGCTGCCAACTTTGCGGCTTGGGCAATCGGAAACGCAATCGGACCGCAAGTCTTCCTGTCGAACGATGCGCCGCGCTACTTCATCGCCTTTGCTACTCATATGGGCTGTTATGTGTTGCTGATTATCGTCATCGTGTTTTTGAGATTCTGGCTCAGGCATTGTAATGAGAAGAAGGATGCCTTGGCTGCGGCAGGTGTTGCAGAGGCGGCGGATCATGCTTATACACATGCGTTTGATGATTTGACTGACCGAGAGAATCCCAATTTCCGGTATGTATTTTGAGGTTCTCGGAATCGGTGTTCAGTATTCGCGGTAGAAAGCAATGGAATCCATGCTTCAAAAGCATACTCACATCCCTCGTCCTTCCGGGAGATTGAAGAAAACGAGACGCAAACTAGAGCAACCCGTTATCTCCAAAATGGATGAGATCCTTAGGATGCTAGGAAAGGGATCAATACAGATTGTAGCAAGTGCACACGATGGGGGCTACCTGAGCTCCAACGACTTCTGGGCATGTGGATCGGTGCAAAGCACTTACCAAGCCAGGGCAGATCGTGCACAGTACCCAAACACCCAACATCAGCACCAATCCACCGACTCATCTGATGAACAGGGTATCATGGTCTCGCAAATAAACATTAAGTGCTCAAGAGACAATCTGACATGGCGACCGTCACGTCCATGAACCGCTGGACCAAATGTTGTGAACCAAGTACTTACTGTATGTGGTACAGTGCGGCGTGGGAGACAGCCAGTTCGTGTGCCTGTTGCGTGCGTCGGACGTCCTTCCGGTGATATGCTTTGACAATTGACGTGTGTCACCACGCGAGGTGTGGGGTACCGGAGCCCCACCAGATCCTTATGTCGAGGCCATATGAACATCTCACAGCTCCTGGAGCTCACCTTCTTCGTGATGCTCCCGAACCCAGGGAGTGTTGGAATCGACGTGCTAGTTTTTATTTGTTGCTCTGCACTCGAACTCTCGGCGCTGGCAGTTCATAAAGTTGGCGGTATATTCACCGTCGAATTCATCTCGATCAAAGTCTCAAAGAGCTGGTGTTGATCTGCCGAATGCAATAGTCAAACTTTAGTCTCGATTCTTCGCTTCGTTTGTCCAAGAGTCGATCACTACTCTATGGATATTTCTCGATCCCTAGACCCATGTATAATTTGCCCTTTTCCCACAAACCTCTACCGACGTGTTCTGTTCTCGCCTGAGATAATTACTAGGGCACGTCCTGGACACCAGAGAGTCAGGGAGTGTACTTCCGCCGTGGCTCGACTGTGGTGCAGTGGCTGCCTCAAGATCTATCAAAAGTAGAAGTGCACATAACCTGAATAGATATGGAAAGGTCACATTCTTCAGTTTGTGGTAACGGCACTTCGAGCGTTATCTAGGGGCTCATAGCCTCATACGCGCCAGCTTACTCGCAGTATTGTCGAATCAATGCACCAAGGGGAGGAATCGCATAGATCTGTGCGATCCAAGGCGCGGTCAAGGGAAGTGATTGCACAGGGATCGTGAGTCTACAATAAGTCCGACTAAGTAATACCGAATGATGCTTTTCCATGTTTCACCCTTTGGCTTTTTTCGCGTGTTGCAACGCGCAGAATGTACACGAGCGTGAATCGAGGACGCATTTAAGGCCATTGTAGAGTTTGCCTGGTCGGAGTAGATGATGCGGGAAGCAGGATACTCTATCGCATCGTTACAGAGCCTCAACCGTGGAGATGCGATACGCGACCGTTGCATCGAGTTATGTGGTGGCAAAGGTTACTGGACAAGCATCCTAGCTATTAATGGCTGTGGAAACCCTGTCACTTCAAAACATGTCTGTCCTGCCGGTCGCAGCTCGACTTGTTCCTCTTGGATTCCGGCCGCTCCTTCCATCCGGCTGCAACTTGTTCGCGACTGCCCTTGTACCATTGATTGATACTCGGCAATGACAGGTTCTTGCTGCGGGAGTGCTAGCCTCCTTCTCCAGCCTGCCTCAGATGACAATATATTGAGAGAACGGGAAGCCTACAAGTCGGTTCATCGCGGTGGAGCCATATGATCATAGCTGATACCCAATGCGACTGCCAGGTATTTTCAGCCGCTGCAGGACCTACTCAGAGCCAGCAAGCACTCGTCCGCGCCGGGCAAGCCTTCCTCGTCTCCAGATCGAGCCTTGACCGCCTTTGCGCAACTGGCCGCATTTCGTCTCGGAGTCCGTAGAGCATTCATTTCTCTGATCGATCGCAAGTACCAGTACGAACTCGCCGATTGCGACGGAAGTGCACTTTGCTGACCGCTGAAAAAGATACATACTCGCCGAGGCCACAAAGACTTTGTCCTTGGAGAAGGACACAGTAGACGATGAACGGGACAATCTGTGGGTCGGTACGACTCAATTCGAGAGGAAGGCAACTCCCTGCGAGTATGCCGCAGGCCTTCTCATCGCACCAGGTCTGACGGTCGGCGAAGACAAAGATGGCGTTGTCGTCTTTCGAGATCTGTCTCAACATGCCTTGTTCCAAAATCACGATATTGTGACCGCGATACCGTACGGTAAGACATTCATCTGTTCATTGCCAAGATTGTGCTCAAGCCCCTCTCGTGCTGCAGTGTGGAGCATATCAAAGCACTATATCTGACCCGAGTTCTGCTCGTTCCATCGACTGACGCTCTTAGGTCGGTTTTACGCTGGTGTGCCCATAATCTCGACCACTGGTCATAACATTGGTGTTTTCTGCGCTCTTGATGATAATCCGAGAGAACAAGGCTTGTCACTAACAGAGATTGATTTCATGAAAGATATGGCAAAGACAGTCATGGGCCATCTGGAGATGGTGCGAGCCACCGTGAATCTGAACCGCTCTCAAAACATGGTTCAAGGACTTGGTCAATTCGTCGACGGCAAAGCTAATTTGAAGGAGTGGTGGGACAACTTTAGCCAACGCCAGCCAGGTCATGCTCAATCAAGGGCTGAATATGAGCGCGCCGGTCAGCCCGAGGCCAGAACGTCAAACTCGTCTGCTAAGCATATGCGACCTGCCTATACTTCGGCCGGGCTTCCAGACACCAACCCAGCGCCAAATGTTTGCTTCAGACACCCCAATTTCGAGGCACCTCACTCTGAATCCACCGCCACGGAGGCCGCGTCCTCACCACTTGAGAAGGCTGAAATTGGTAACCAGCTGCAAGAGGACTCAATTTCGTCTGATATCAAGCCTACCTTCCAGCGAGCCGCGGAGATTATCAGAGAGTCTGTAGATGTTGATGGCGTCATCTTTCTTGATGCCTCGATTGGGACATTCGCTGGCCTCGTCGATGAGACTGAACAGCACAACAATGACACCGCGGAAACGTCGACAAATACATCAACATCGACGATCTCGGACGGAACAGCTGAATGCCTACAGGTCCCAGAGGACAAGCGATGTATCGTCCTGGGTAGTTCTCTGGCATCCGTCAATAGTGTGAGGACTGATCACATAGCCAAACAGAGTCCAGCTCTATCGGTAAGCGAACGATTCCTGCAAAAGCTGCTCATCAAGTATCCCAGGGGGAAGATTTGGAATTACGACGTCGAAGATAGCAGCGCCTATGAAGGCTCAGTCGATTCTCCTCGGACGATGACCGAATCACTAAAAAATCGAAGGGGTGAACGTTGGCGGGAGAGATGGACAATCCAGAACCTGTTCCCTGGCGCACGCAGTCTGGCACTCGTGGGCATTTGGGATCCTCAAAGAAGCAGGTGGTTTGCTGGCAGTATCGTTTGGACTTACAATCCGACCCGCAATCTATCCGCAGACAGTGAGCTGAATTACATGATTGCGTTTGGTCAATCTATCATGGCAGAGATTGCAAGAATCGATGTCAAGATGGCAGACAAGGCAAAGGCCACATTTATCAGTTCGATATCGCACGAGTTGAGGTAAGACATCCATCGAGCTGGAAATTATTAGACAATGCTGAATATGTCCTGAGAACACCTTTGCATGGCATCATGGGCAGCTCCGAGTGTCTTCAGGGCACACCATTGGATGCATTCCAATCTGGTCTGATCAACACGATCGAGACATGCGGAAAAACGCTACTGGATACCTTTGACAATTTGCTGAGCTTTGCAAAGATCAACAACCTAACGAATAGCTCCAGTTACCGGCGGCCATCTGTACCGAGTATTCGAAACGAAGAATACCGTAATGGTACGGACTCGGTGCAAAGCCGTGTTGATTTGAGCATTCTTGCCGAAGAAGTAGTCGACACAGCTTTCGCAGGGAATGAATTTGTCAGAGCTATCCCGTCTAAAACAGGCATGGCCAGCGCTGGTATCATAACCGGGCTTGGTGAAATCACAGTGCTCTTGGATTACGACACAACGAAGAACTGGGTATTCACAACCCAGGCTGGTGGCTGGATCCGCATAATCTTGAATCTGGTAGGAAACAGTCTGAAGTACACCGAAAAGGGTCGAATAACTGTAAAACTCGACCACAGACCCTTGCCAAACCCTCTTTCAGATGACGACGTCGAAGTCACTTTGACTGTCAGTGACACTGGACGTGGCATGTCGGAAGATTTTATCGCACAGAGTATCTTTTCTCCGTTTGTTCAGGAGGATTCTCTGTCTCCTGGAACTGGCCTTGGACTTAGCATCGTCAAACAGATTGTCACGAGCATGGGAGGAACCATTTCGGTCCAGAGTAAGAAGGGTCACGGCACTACCTTCTCAGTCGTTGTCTGCATGACACAAGACCGTTCTCCTGCAGATTCGGAAAAGCCATGCGCGAGATCTGCAGTCACTGCAGTGTTGAAAGGCAAGACTCTCAACATGATCCTTCCAGAAGGAGAACATGATGAGACACACTTCATCAGTCATTGCAATAGCTGGTTTAGGGTGCCAATTGTTTGCACTCCTGAACCGATAGAGGCAGCAGATGTCTATCTCATCCTGAGCAGACATGTGAGTGCTTTCAAACAGCAGCTGGTGTCCAGGCCTGAAGATGCCAGTGCCGTCGGCAATCAACCCGTCATCATACTATGCAAGGATCTCGTTTCTGCGCAGTCACTTCAACTTTCAAAATATCTGGCGGCCATCATCCCACGTACAGAATTCCTGTCGCAGCCTTTGGCTCCCAGTAAGATCGCCAAGATTCTCATAAAATGGTTTGAGCGACCCACCTACAAGACAAGCTCTAGCTCAACAATTGTCGTGCCGCCAATGTCTACAAGCATCTCATCGCAACGTCCGCTTGCTTACAGGCTCAACTCTGATGTCTCACAAGTGAGCAGTCTATCGAATCCAGAGGTGATGGTTCATACGCCCATGGAAGAAAAAACACAAGAGGCGCTACTTTCCCGAGTCAACGCCTCAGTAGAGGCCATACGACAAGCCGAAGTGTTACAAGCACAAAAACAGGCATTGTTACCACATTTCCACAATGCTTCGCCTACACCCAGCGTGTCGGTCCTTCTCGTCGACGATAACAGCATTAATCTGAATCTCCTCGCCATGTTCATGCGCAAACAACGCCGCGCGTACGGCACAGCCACCAACGGCCTCGAAGCCTTCAAAGCCTACCAAAACTATTCGGACCCTACACGCGTGCTCGAAGATCCTAACAATACCATGACTCTCCAACAAGTCACTTCTTTGACGGCCAAGAGTTTTGACTTTGTGTTGATGGACTTGAACATGCCTGTTATGGACGGGCTTGAGAGCACGCGGCAGATCAGGGCTTTTGAACGCGCCAAAGGGCTGAGGCCGGCGATGATCGTTGCGTTGACGGGCATGAGTAGTGCTAGTGCGCAGCAGGAGGCTTTTGCCAGTGGGGTGGACTTGTTCTTGACCAAGCCGGTGAGGTTGAAAGAGTTGACCAGGATTTTTGAGGAGAATACTCGAAAGTTTTGATAGGGGAGTCGTATACAGTCTCAGAGTACACAGTTTTCAGTCTGCAATTGTCGAGATCGCTGAGCAGATTGAGGATACCCGTTAGTTTCGATAGGGAAGTCAAAATATAGTCTCGAAGTACAAATACTTCAGTCCGCAATTGTCGAAACCGCGTGGACAAGATCGTTGAGGCGAACAACGCTCAGACTCATCGTCTAAACCACACGAACCGGAACTCGACCGAGTTCATGCGCTTGGCTCGCACGAAGCTGTCACATGCGGTCGTGAACGGATCGCGCATCAGGTTCCGGCATTCGCTATTCCTCCAGTCCCTTTGCTTGTACTCGATAAATCTGCATTTCTCCTCAGGGAGAACAGTATCTCTATGTCTCCGCGGGGAGAGAGTAGCACGGAGGGTCAGGGACCTGGGAAAAGCCTTGCTGCGACAATGTGTAAACAAGCTTCATAGCGCATAACTTCCTTTCGAGCTAAGGTCCTTCTCAATGGCTTTGACGACATCTCACTTTCTTCTACTTTAGTACATGTAAACTGGCTGCCGTTGCTGTAAGTGCATCATCCTGGAGCCGCTATGCGTAGACGATGGCGCACGGCAATAGACATGGACGGCATTAAGCATGGTAAGTTCCGTTCAAGTCTTGTATTGTACGGAAATAGGTAATTTGCACGGTTCGATCGGCTGTTCAAGGGGTCGAAAATGATCCATCGAAATCCTCTCCTTGGCGAAACACTTCCGAGTCTGTAATCACAGATGAGGATCTTCAATTCTTACTCCACGAGGACATGGTAGGCGTTGAGTATGCATTGTTCAATTTACAATGTTGAATGCCATCGGATTTTGACAAGCCGCATTCATCCGCTCCACTAGATCAAATATGTTCTATCTGGGTGTGTTTCTAGCATTGGTCAGCATCGCTACTGCTACGAATGTTCCTTCTATCGATGCAGAGATATATCATCGTTTTCAGACGGCATGTTTCCGAATCAACGGGCTTCATACTCTTCTTCAAGAGTCTAACAATCCGCAGCTTCCGCACTCTCGGCCACCGATTTTGAATGTCACGATATACGAACCGGAGAAAGCGGGTCCTGGCTACTTATTCCTTGCACCTTACACCTCCCTACGGGCTGAAGAAGTCAAGGATCCCGCAGAGGCGTTTTTGACCGGTCCATCGATATACGACAATAGTGGAGTAAGGAGCATTGACTGGATGCAAGATGTTCAACTGATCATTGCTCTAGCAACTAATCTGGACGGGATCCTCAATGCTGCAAGGCAGAGACGCATACGACTTCAAAGTTGTCAAAGTCAATGGCGAGCCCGAATTATCCTTTATCATCTCAGCGAATGAGTTTCACGCAGAAAACCCCCAAGGATCAGCCGTGCGTCTCAACAATGCCTACGAAACCATAAACACAACATTACCACTATTCAACACTCCAGAGATAAACATACACGAATACAACATCATCAACAACGGAGAATCAGCATTAATCCTCTACTCGGACCCCGTCTTCATCAACGAGACATGGATCCAGGATGATGGGATCGCTGAAATCGACCTCAAGACAGGTGCTACACTTTTCCGTTGGAGCGCAGCCGACCACATCCCTCTGAACGCAACAAATTTCAACTGGCCCAAGCCAGGCACCACGGCCAAAGACCGTGCTTTCGACTGGTTTCACGCAAACTCGGTTGACAAAGGCTCCGACGGCGATTACCTCCTCTCCTCGCGGCACACGAGCTGCATCTATAAAATCTCGGGAGCCGATGGAACAATCCTCTGGAAGCTCGGAGGCAACGACGATAGTTTCTCCTACGCCTCGACAGACACAGCAAGTTCCAATTTCTCCTGGCAACACGACGCCAGGTTTCGATTCGAGAGCGCCTCTACGACAATCATCTCCCTGTTCAACAATGCAGGCGCAGAATCCCCGGTTGGAAACGAAGAATTAGGATTATGGTCCCAAGCGCTGATACTCGAATTAAACACCGCAGCCAACCCTATGACGGCAAAAACTCTCCATAAATACGACAGACCCGACCACCAAATCTCCATGGCAAGAGGAAACGTGCAAATACTGCCCAACGACAACGTTCTCGTCAACTGGGCAGCCGGAGGTCTGGTGAGCGAATTCACGCACGAAGGGACTACAGTCTTGGAAGCGAGATTCCTGAACGAGAAAATGAGCACCTATCGCAGCTACCGGTATAACTTTACCGGAAGGCCGAGTGCACCGCCTGTCGTCAAATCTCTCGTCCAAGGAAACACTCCCGACTCGGCGAATACGTTTCACTACGTGAGTTGGAATGGCGCTACAGATGTGCATACTTGGAAGTTGTTTGGCGCAAAAGACAACTCGTCGTCGGGATCCTTGGATGCCTTTGTGCTTTTGGGAGGCGTGCAAAAGACGGATTTTGAGACCGTGTTCATGACGCAGGGGTATGCTGCATACGTGTATGCCGAGGCCTTTGATGTTGATGACAGGACTATGGGTCGATCAGTCCCTACAGCAGCGCAGGTTCCACGGGCATGGCTAGGTTCCTTCTGCAAAGTCGACGGCACGGAATGTGCGGCTGGTGATGCAGCTGCGGCTAAGCCCGTGCAGGACAAAACTACTGGGAGCGAGCATAAAGATGCAACTTCTGGGTCCGGCGACTATAATAACGCAATCGCTGGATCTGCTGGCCAGAAGGACGCAGCAACTGATGCAGTGCAACTACATGCACCGCATGATGGTTGGATATACCCACTGTTGACCACGTTTTGGCAGCTGATGGTTGTTTCCTCGGTAGTTCTGGTGGGATTCGTTCTGTTTGTACGCTTTTGTCGTCAACGGAGCGTTTTGCGCTTCAGGACGTGAGTTAGAATTAATGTATACTTTGTATAGTTGCTCCAACCAGAAAAGGGTTCCTTTTCAACTAGTCCAAAGATAAGTGGTCTGCCAAACATTCCAATCAATCGTCATGCATACAGTAGGAGGTCAAGCGCCTCCACCCGTCCTCATCCTCTCCATGACGTCCTCCTTGGGCCTAACATCACAAAGCTCGCCACAATTGCGACACTTCCTCGCCTCTTTATCCTCGGCAAACGCATTCACGGCCTCCTTGATCTGGCTGCCGAGATCGGTACACACAAAACTGGCCTCGTGCACCACAGCCTCACAATCCTGACAATACCACCTCAAAGTATCAAGCTCGCCCTCCGGCCTAGGCTGCTCAATCACAATACCCACCGTATCCGCAAACCTCACAGGATTATGCGGCGTATTCGCGGGCAACAAGAACAACTCGCCCTCATCGATATAAATATCCCGAAAGGCGTCCTTGTGGTCCTCGGTCTTTTGGACGGTTTTGAGCAGCATGCGGCCCTTGTATTGGTAGAAGAATTCCGGGGTTGTGTTGATGTGGTAGTCGGTTCGTGCGTTTGGGCCCCCCACTATCATTACAGTCATGGGGTTCTGGTAGATGCAGTAGTTGTTGATGGGCGGTTTTAGGAGGTGTGAGTTTTCTTTTAGCCTTTGGGGGGGTTTTTTTTAGTGTTTGGGGAATGTGTGGGATCAGAGATGGAGGAGACAGCGTATATAGGTACATACCATTTCGGTATGTTCATGGGCGAGCCTAGGGGTGTGTTTGGCTGCGCATTGGTTCCGTTAGACATGATGTTGGCGCGAAGGACCAGTGGTGTCAAGCGCAGAGCTGCTGTTGTATTCTTTGTAGCTCGTGCAGTTGCGACAGAAGCGCGCAAAGAAGACCGGTTCATCAAGTGTAGAGGAACAAAAAGGTGGCACGCTGTGGTCTGCATATAAATTGTACATTTGTCTCACGTCATGAAGAAGGCGGGGTTCCAGTATGCCTGAATTGCCAAGATCTTCGGCGATAACGATATCTCCAGGTGATAATCAGGTGGTGCCAGCAACGGCATCTCACCCTGCCAAGGGAGGGTCCTGCCCGCTGACTGCTGCCTCTCCTCTCGAGGCCATAATCCAGCTCTCTTGAAGCGTTGCCCTCTTCTTGCTATCTTTACACGTGGTTTTGGGAATTTATCAGTTCAGCAGTGATAATCATGGATCACGGAAACATGGGTCACGGCGGTATGGACCACGGCGGCATGGACCACGGCGGCATGGACCACGGCGGTATGGACCACGGAGCCATGTGCAACATGAATGCAAGTCCCGCACCTCCCTCTCCCATACTCAACTTTCCCTCCCCCTTCCAATGTCTTTCACAAACCCTAATGGCGTTTTGTTAGATGCTCTTCACCTGGGACACGGAAAACCTATGCATCGTATTCAAGTCCTGGCGCGTCACAGGCACCATGTCGCTCGTCTGGTCCCTGTTGGCCATCGTGGCGCTGACGGCCGGCTACGAGCTTTTGCGTGAGGTGGCCAGGAGATATGAGACTAGAGGTGGCCTTTCGATCAAGGATGATGATGATGCACCCAGTGAGTTTTTGGTTTCTTCTCTTTCTCTTTATCCCCCAAACCAAAACCCTCCTCTTTTCTCCTGCCTCTTTACCCTTACATGGGTTTTTCTCTTAACCTCCGTACCTACTCTTCTTCCATCCATTTTCCCGCCCATCCACAAACTTCGCTTCTTTCTGCCTTTCCCCCATCAGAAAGACCAGCGTTCTTTTGCCATTCTTTCATCATCTTGAAGCAAAAGGGGATTTCTCTCCCCCCCTTCAACGCATAAAAGATAAAAGAAGAAAACCTGAGGCTAAAATGCTTTTTGCACTCTTTCTTCTTTCAAAAAGACGATCAAAGCTCATTGCTCCCATCATCATCAACTACAGGACGAGCTTCCGCCATCGGTAACCATCGCGCATCGGCAAAGAGCGTCAAGGCGGCTTTTTACGCCGCTCAGGTCTTTTATTCGTTTTTCATCATGTGAGTTTTTCTTTTCTCTTCTCTTCTTTTTTTTTCTCTTCGCCCCTTTAGTTTCCTCTTGTTGGGCCGAGTAAAAAAAAGCCGTTTTTGGCTGTCTTTTTTTTTTTTCTTCAGTGGATTCCGTCAGATATGCCGGAATGACTTTTGTTCTATCAGGAGAAACATGGGGTTTTGGTGGCGTGATGATGGAGAATGACGGGGAAAAAGAGTGCATATCTGATTTTGTCAATTCACAGGTTGCTATTCATGACCTACAACGGCTGGATCATGCTGGCCGTCGCCGTGGGCGCATTCGTGGGATATCTTCTCTTCGGCAACTCTCCTGTCGCAAAGAGCGCCGCTTGTCATTGAAACCTCCCACATCAAGTGGAAAGGAAACACGAATTCATAGAAGTACCTCTGAACGAGATGCTCGCAGGGTTATGGGAAGGAGTAGCTGCATCGGTAACTAGAATGGTAGTAGAAAACAATGTTTCCGGCCCACGATTTTTTCATTCTTAGATGCCCTTCCACGATTTTCCATTCTTATCTCAGACGCCCTTCCACGATATCTTGATGACGTGATTGGCCTTTTTCCTCGTACCCCTTACCAATCCCAGATATTTCAACTCGGCCAGCGAACGCAGGAACAGAGCACTGGAACACAATGATTAGCCTTGCCCCTTGTGAAAAGCCTAGCCTTGCCCCTTTTGAAAAGCCTAGCCTCAGGAGGAACAAAGCGAAAAAGAAAAAAAAAAAAAAAAAAAAAAAAAAAAAAAAAAAAACTCACTTCGTCAACACCTCATCCTGCTCATCTCCCACAATACTCACAAACGCCGTCCTCAAATCAGCAACATTGATCATGGCGCCACTTTCAAGGTAAAGCTGATACAGCACAGCCGTGCTGGGCTGCGTGCCCGCCAAACTGTTCTCCTCGCCGGTGCCATCGTCTGCGATGACGCAGCAATCACAATCCAGATAATCGTGCGGAGATGCAAGAGCTCTTTCGATGGCTCCCCTCGGCTTGGGCATGAACACGTCTTTGTGCGGACTCTTCATATCGTACACGAAGATTTCGTTGAAAACCAAGTCGGAAGGATTGATAAGAGCCATGTTGAGCAAGTCTTGGAGAGCGGAAACCAATCTAGAGAGGAGCGAGGTGTATGCGGCGTCGGATTTTGTGAGGGTGGACTTTTGCTTGCTGAGTTCGACTTTTTTGGCGACGACGGTGGTGCGCAGAGTGCTGTTCTGCAGGTCTGACTCGCTGCGGAGGGGTGTTGCGTGGTCTTCTTGCTGCAATTGGAGGGTTTGAAGTTCGGAGAGTAGGGTTGCGCATGTGCCGTTGAATGCGAGTCCGTTTGTAGTTGGCATCAGTTCTAGTTCTTGGAGTATGAGTAACAGGGCTTCGGAATTTGATCTCTTGAGATGCAAAAACATGTTTCTTTCCAGATTTGAATCTTTGAGTTGGCCGGAGAGAGCGTCAATCAATATTGTTGATTTTGGTTGTTGCTGCAGCAGAGGGAGGCGTTTTTGCAGAACCATCAGGATGTCAGTGGTCTTCAAAATCATGTCCAGAGCTTCGATGCCGGTTTTGATCTGATCGTTAATGTATTCCAGAAGATATTGGTCAGAGTCCAACAGTGCTCGAGCGATATCAGTATCTCCATCTTCTAGCAATGTCTCCACGTGTCTGTGCTATATTAGCAAAGTTGTGACTCTTCTCATGGCTAGTCACATACTGTTGAAAAGAGGGGAGGTTCCTCACGGCTGACATATGCTCGGGCGTGATATCTGTCAGCATGATATTTTCGTCCAAGAAGATGCTGAGAGCATTGGCATAGAAATGCGACAAGTACGCATACTGACATATATTAGCCCTGCAGAAAGGAAGTACGGGATCATGTTACTGACCTGAACACTATCTAGGAAAGCATCAAGACTTTGAATATGCTCTCGTTGACGTCGTAAAGTGGCAGAGCAGATGCCGGGGCCCATCCATAGATCGAGTTCTGTCGAGTCGGAAGGCGAATACAAGGCGTCCATTACCTTTTCAAGAGCACTCTCGGCCTTGACTACATCAAATCTTTGACCTTGGATACAGCGAGTGGCCTTTTTGGACAGCTTGACTTGAAAGTTCTCGATTGATGTGGCAATGCCAAAGAAAAAGACAAAGGGTATTCTGTCTTGCCAGCGACTTCCGGGAAGAAGTTAGTAGGAGTGATGATATAATCACACGGCAGATACTCACGTCAAAAGCTCGATTGCATCTGACAGTAGAGAGCCATCAAAAGCTTCACAGTCCTGGAAAGCCACGACCACTCGAGAGAGATTCTTCTCCTGACAATGATCATGTAAGAGTTGAAGATCATAGTTCAACAGACCAGTCCGCTTGCGGGTTGGTTTCACACATTCTAGTTCGTCCTCATCCTCCGACAGAGGATCTGCAACGGTACCCTTGGAGATGAGATTCTTGAGCATTGTCTTGAGATTCGGAGCCAATGCAGAAGTCAGAGAGATGAAAATGCTCTGGTCAGCTTTGCTAATTCGGTCGGAAAGTTGAGAGAAAAGCAGTGCATGAGATGCAATACTTGGACCAGTGAGAATGATGGCTGATGATACCTTTGCAGGGGCTGGTTGAGGATGGGTGTTTTGTACGAAAGTAGAGATTTGATAGATGGTAGACTCGTTTATATCGAGAAGCAATTTCTATGCTTGTCAGATATAGCTGGGGTGAGAAATTACAATGAACCAACCTTGAGACGAGCATGTTGTTTTGTCCACAGTTTTTGGTAGAGGGAGCGACGGCGAGGCCAGGAAGTGTGAAGACCTTGCACAGGCTCGACACGACGTCTTTTGGTGGGACGGTCCTTTCTCCGAGCAGATGGATCATACGCATAACAAGTTTGGAAATCCATAATGCTGGATGAATGTTATATTATGGCAATGTGGAAGAACAACATTACAAGATTGGAATGGGTGCGGACGGGAAAATGTTGCAAACGCGTGTTGGCAACAGGAAATGACGGAGGCAGATGCAAAAAAGTTTGGAGGTTGTGGAAAGAGCAGATGGCACTCCTTCCGTCCCACAGACTCAACTCTTGATGCACGTCTTCAGCCTCCGGAGAAGCGCGTTACAACCGCGCCTGTTCCAGCAAGCATGTCGACTTGCCTCGACGACGCGTATCATCGCCAGATATAAGCGGCTTGGAATCCGAGCCCAGCAATCGTCGCCCCGGCCGACAAGACAAGTCGTAGGGCAGCCCCGAGACGACGAGGAAGATGCCATCCGCTGGTTTGAACAGGATGTGCATACAGGCGCTGTGCGGCGTGTTGAGGGCAATCCCGAAGAACTCGAGGCGCAGGAGCTGAGGAACAAGATCGCTGCCCTAGAGAAAGAGCTGAGTGAATACCGCAATGAAGATTCGAACGAGGACATGCTGGCCGCTCTGGAACCAGCGGACCGGGCCAAGGTCAAAAAGGCTTTGAAAGAACGCGATGCCTACGAGAAACACCTCACCACCGGCCTCACCGTCAGCCTGGACATGCCTCCACTGGCCGTGCCGCTCCTCAGACGCTTCAATCAGGCTCTGAAGGAGTCTGCCCTCCATCCAACCATGATCACCCGCCGCAAGGACCTCTGGAGATGGTACGGCCGTGCAAAACATGGCATGCCCGCCCTGTTGAGCATGATCCCAAAGAAGGCCTGGCAGCTGCTGTGGCAGATTCAGTCTGTCGACTCTCCTACAAATCCCGATCGCTTGGAACACACGGAACAGCTCTTGCGCGACATGGCCACGGTCAATGTGGAGATCATGCCTGATCAGTCTTTGGTCTACATTGACACTCTTCTCGCTCTCGGCAGGACCGACGAAGCGATCGCCATCTGGCAGCGATCCTACGACTCCCTCTCAGAACCCGCCCAAGGCCTGTTGTTTCTTGGTGTCCGTCTGTTTTCCGAGAATGATCGTCTGGACCAAGCGCAGAACCTCCTCATCCAACTCTTCAAACACTTTCCCCATCAAAACCCTCGCATCATTCTGCCCATCCTCGAAGCCCATCTCCGCGCCCAGAAAGACGAAATGGCTTTTGGATGCTACGTCATGCTAAAGCAGAGGCTAGGCGACCAGATGACCATGGAAGACTACGACGTCATTTCCCTTTCCTTTTTGGACTACGGCAAAAAGGACTTTGCCCTAGCCGTCTTTCGCGACATGATGCTCAGAGCTCCCGCACACAGACTCAAGGACCCCGATGACACTGATGTCGAAAGGCGAGACGAAATGTACGAGAAAGTCTCCAAGCGAATCGAGTGGCTGACCTCGGGCACCACAACCACGGCCGAAGTCAACGAAATCTCGCTCAGGGCATTGTGTGTGCTGCCCACCCAATGGCAAAACAAATTCTTCTACGGCAGTTGGCTGAAGAAGCTGCTTGGCATGAAACAGCTCGAGGCTGCCACCAAAGTCGTCGAGCTCATGTATGAACGTGGCATCCAGCCAGACGCCAAACACATCAACGGTCTGATTGGCGCCTTCTTCCGCACAGGCCAACCCAGGTTCCATGAGATGGGAGAGTCCATGGCCTGGAATATGATACAGCAGCGCATGGACAGGAAGTACAGAGAACGACGAGCCGCTCGCGGCGAAGCCGAGGAAGAGGATTACAACAATGCTCCATCCATCTACGACACCCAAGGAAAAAATCTGAAAATCCCTCCTCATCTCGAACGCTCCGTCCCTCTCGCCACGATCGAGACGTTTAATGTTCTGGCATTGCACTACTCTGTTCACGAAAAATGGGCGCTTATTCACCATTTGGACAACATGCGCCGCCCCGCCAACTTCAAAATGGACTCGGCCTTCCTAAATCACATCCTCAACATGATATTCAACAACAAGGACGAATTGCATCTCTTCCAGCGCTTCCTGAAAGAAGCCAAACACGTGTCTCCGGACTTTGAGACGTACAATCTGCTCTGGACGGGTCAGCTCCACAACCTGCGTATCCTGAAGCAATTATCTTCGTTACCTCCTCACCATCATTTGCAAAAACACAAACGGGGGTTTCCTTCTCCACGCCAGCTGTTTGCTCTCCAATATACCTGGTTCTCTCGTCACGATCCCAAACGCCAGGCGCTGCTCACCGCAGAACTGACCTCGGAGATTTACACCAAGATCATCTCATCCTTCTGCGCGGCCAAAGATTTCGCAGGATGTTTGGTGGCTTTGAACAGCATCGCGCACACTTTCCAACTCTTCCCCGACGCCGAATTGGCGAGGGTAGTCATGACAGGCGTCGCGAACCTTTCGGCCACCTCCTCGTTCCACAATCCAGGCCCCACCATCCGCGGCCGCAAAGGGCGCCAACAACTGCCCACCAACGAGGCACGCCTGAAGACCACGGCCAAAGTGATGGCAACTTTGGCCGCCAAACGCGCGCAAGGGCATGCTGAACGAGGCATTGATGTGCAGAGAATGGATGTCAATAGACGGAAAGAGGAGAGTCTGAATTTGGTCAGCGAGTTTTTGAGGTTGGTGTTGGTGAGGTTGCAGGGGGGATTGGTGGAGGAGACTGAGAAGAGCATTGAGGCGGCGAGGCACGAGATGTGTGTCAGTAGTGATGTGGGCATGGGGGACAAGGATTGTGCTGATGTTATGCTGTAAGAAGAGATGGAGGGAGATGTGAGTTGGATTTGCGTGTTGAAACATGTCTGTTGTATAGGATGGAGGCATTATGTGTGGCATTAAGCATGTAAGTGTGAACAGATTATATACTGTATATAGGAAACACCACTTCACTCCCGTGTCTTGATATTCCTTTCCCTTATCCCGTCTTGTTGGTGCAAAATTTGTATACAAGAAAAGCACAGACCACATTTCACGTGCGTCTTTCTCCCAATCGGGCACTTTGCGACCAGACTTCACGCCAAGGCACTTGTTCACTTTCAAGACCACAACCACCACGCACAAAAGAACAGAAAAATAGAAAAAATGAGCACCTCAGAACAAACCCCTACAAAGAAGCAGAATGAAGCACGAGGAGAAGACAAAAAAGAAGACAAGAAAGGAGAAGAAGAAGACGAAGAAGAGGAAGACTACATGACCATGGCCCTGCCCAACACAGCGACACCAACCCAAGCATTCAAAAAGACCTCACTCCAACTACAACGCCAAAAACGTCATCTAGCCTCACAGAAGGCGACTCAAAAGCCCAAAAAACAACTCGAAGCCGAAGCCAGCATCGCGCTGCAAAAAGCTCTATCCACAAACCCACTGACATGCACCTCAAGCTCACCAACCCCAGCGTCATCAAAAGGGCTTCAGATGATGCAAAAGATGGGGTTTATGCCAGGCCAAGCACTGGGACGAGCAACCCAAAACGGGCGCACTGAACCGGTGTCACTGGAAATAAAGCAAGGCAAAGCAGGGATAGGCGCGGATGCGGACAAGAAGCGCAAACTACAAGACGAGCTAGAGAAACTGCATGATGCGGAAAAGATGCGCAAAATTGGGCAAGGCGAGTTTAGGAAGCGGGTGGCGAGGGAGAGGGAAGAGAGGAGGTTGGAGGGTTGTTGGTGGGGTGCCATGAAGGTGTGCGAACGACTGGATACGGCGGCATTGGAGCAAGAAACGATAACAGCGCCCACACGCACGCAGAAAGAGCGCGATGAAAGGAACAACAACAAGCAGCAAAAGCCGACAGACTCTGCAAACGTAAATTTGCTCTGGCGTCCCCTGCACGCAAAACGCCAAGATCAAGTCCGCCAAAGACAACTTCAGAAGAGCGCCTTGGAATCTCTCTCCTCCTCCTACCACCACGACGCCGATGCCGATGCCGACGACAAGATGGCGCTCGGCCTCGGCACGGAAATCGACGAATTCGACAACGAGCACAATATAGACACAGAGTTGGAGGAATACATGGCGTTGGAGGTGCAACAACGAGTCAACAAGGTGGTTGACTACCTGAGGGAGAGGTATAACTATTGCTTTTGGTGCAAATATCAGTATGAGAATGAGAGGAGGGAGGGGTGTCCTGGTGACACGGAGGAGGCGCATGATTGAAGAGAGATGAGTAGAAAAAGGTATACTGATGAATGCCATGAGCAATGTTTAAAGATGGGAGTAATACGACGCCAGGCTCTGCCCGTGCAGGGGGTATAATCCGTTCAACGCCTTGCTGTCCGCAAAAGAGAAACCATACGAGTAGTCGAACCAAATGCCATGGAGAATCCACACTAACCCTCGTCATCTTCCCGACCGCCCCAAGACCACTCGTAAAGTCTTGAGCCCTGACACGCCATGAGTGTGGGCTGACCGTCGGGAGAGCCGACAAAACGCAATCTATGTATGCGGCCCCTTTCTTTACAAGGGTCCGCTCCAGTCAAACTGCCTATCAGCCTGCCACTTGCCAGCGAGTGTAGCTGGATGATGTTGTCGTCATCCGATGTTGCCAATAGCTGTGCCTCGGCCCGTACGTCAATGGCGACTGATGGAAACTGCGACTGCACGGGTGCCATGCGCAAGAGAGCCGGCGAGGAAGCGTGAGGACCTTTGGGTCGAGAGACCATGCGCGTGTCGTAGATTGATGCGCCCTTGAAGCCCGAGACCACCACACGTGAGCCATCGCCCAGACTGCGTACACCCGTCACTCCACTGGTATGCCGGAAGCGTAAAGAGCTTCCCCTCGCTCGAGCATCCCAGAGATATACCGGCTTTGACCTTGTGCCCCCTACAGCCACTGTTGGTGTGAGCCAGTCGATTGACCTTACATCTTCAGACAAGCCGTGATGTTGGAGGATGTAGCCTTGCGAGTCAATCATGTATACGCCCTCTGAACTGCCAATGGCAACAACATCACGAGGGGCGCCTGCCGGACTTGGACTGCTTGTCCAGAGTGCAGATTCCGGTCCGCCGAGGAGGAGATATTGTGCTGGGGGCGAGTCCATGATTGGAGGTGTTCCTTCTAGGTCGACGCCGGTGCTGTCGGTCATACCTGCAACAAACACATTGCCTGGATGTTGTCGGTCGTAACATGTAGCGACCAGCGTTCTTGACTGTGAGATGGTGACTGATGAAACATCTGACCGAAACGCAGCAACATCGTAGCTCATGTCCCTTGAGCCCAGAAATTGCACTCTACCTATGTTTCTCGATCCAAGACCCATAATGTAAGCGTCCAGTTCGTCATCGACAAAGAAATCAAGGATGCTGTCACGCTTTCCGCAACTTCCGCAGCTTTTGAGCTTGAGAATTTCATAGCCTTGAAGCTGGCTGGCTATCGCGGTAACGCGTGCTTCGTAGTTTGAGAAATGTGATCGTCCTTGCTCGCGCCAAAGTCCGATGCCTGCTGCTGATGCCGAGTCCAGCACTTTTGAGCGGCGAACAGTCTGCATCTCTCGATTTTGGCGAGCTGTTGCTGTCCTTTTGCGTTTCTGTAGGAGGGGGTTAGATTATGTGCGTGATAATCAATCTGCTGATTTTGGAGAATGCGCATCAAGGTTGATGATGGTTGATAGTCATCGTTTGACAAATGAATGTACGACTCACTCTCGACTGCTCCTTCTCTTTGCGAGAATTCTCTTCAGAGTACTTCGCACCTGCTGGCGCAACATGGTTCGCTTGCACTCGAAAGTACTTGCCCTTTTCAGCATCTACGTATAAGCGTCAGTACCAACGTTCCCGAGCAAAGCGTTGGCCATCCAAGTACCATAGTAAAAGCCAGGGATTTCCCTTTGCGCCATCCTCGAACTCCTGATCAAAAGTCCAAGAAATGTTGATGACGATTGCAAGGCCGTAAGAGGCAGTGAGTTTCGGTGCAAAAAGATCGATGATGATGAACCTTGGGAGCACGTCACGGCAGCGTTGAGTGTGAAGATCCGGCCCGCTCAAGAGATCGGCATAAATAACCACCCGCGTGGGCAGTATCAAACACAGCAGGTCACCGCAAGGTAAATCGATTCAGAAGAACCAAGAGCACTCGATCAATCAGTCAGCTCGACAGCAAGAATATCTCGTAGTGCCAAGGTGATAGATTAAATATTGAAACTATAGAAGAAACGCAACATCGATATCAACTGCTTGCGTTGCAATCGGGAGGTGGGGGTATCAGCTAGAAGAGCAAAGATCCAAATGACAAACTGATTAGCGCAAACGCAAAGAAAGAAGCAGTGTGAAGAGCAAGACGATGCTCTCTCTCAAACTCCCACCATTTCCCCAGAGCCCTTAAAGATGCACAAATTGTGCACTCACGCTCGATAAAGAAAAACGCCATGATTATGTCCCCCGTATTATGCCCGTCCCCAGGTAATAACTTCGTTGCGCTCTTTCTTCGTGCTCTGAGGTCGACCGACCCTCACAAACTGAGCTTCGTCTCATACTTGAGACCTCTACCAGCACACCATTCCCTCAGTAAAGAGTATCCAACCCTTACTGCGATAAGAGGCTCAGTGTCCAAACCTAGCGGCAACGAAAGATGGCCAGCAAAGCGGCCAGGTTTGACATCCTCATCGGACATAGTTCCAGATCCTGATCCACTCGTGGCCTTCTTCCACGTTTTTGGAAATGTGGACATCAGAGTAGACAGAGAGAGTTTGGCATTTCCTTCTCTTGACGCTTTGAGACTCGCTGCAGCGGCGTCGTGTAGAGCGCGCGTATCTTCCGGCGTCATGTCCGATGGCCGTCTTGCTGTTAGACGCGTGAGGATCATAGCATTGCATACGACGCCTAAATGACATGCCACACCCTCGAGGACTGGAAAAGTTTGACAATGCGAGCGCACAAATCTGATAAAGACTGGGAGTGTAAGCCACGTACGTGCCGGATCGAGCGGTGATGGTGGGTTGCGAGAGGCGAGACCGCGCTCGGTGCAGTAAAAGGAGAGGATGAAAGTAAGGAAGGACTCGAGGGCGAGAGCGGCGGCCATCTCGGGAGGATCTGGTTGAGGGTTGGTGTTGTGCTTGGTCGCCACGGCTGCCGCGGCATGCTTAAGGTCGCGGCCGATCCTGCTGATACGTGCGGCTTCAACTTCCCACGCATGGCTTTCTGCCGTTTTCACGTGTCCCGATGAGGGAGACGGTTTGGAGGTGGCATCTGCTTGGCGCGAAGATGAAGGCGTACCATTGGTCATGTTATCGGTCGACTCGACTCGCTTCATGGCGGCTGATGTGCGAAGATCCTTTTTAGGATTGCGCGCGGGGGGTGGGTCTTTTTGCGCTGATGGGGTGACAGACAAGGGAGTAGCAGATTCCTGTTTGACGACATGATCGGTGTCGACGGGCTTTTTGCGCTTTGAGTCTGGAAGTGGAACATGTTCGTCTTGATTCCGAGGACGTTTTGTTGCTGGAGTTGCGACGGCTGGCGTCTTTTCCGTGTTAGGGGGTAACACGCGTATGGTCTTTTGAGGTTTCATTTGCAGATAGCGACCCAGATTCTTGCGCAACGTCTTTGGGATTCTAAGCTTGACAATGAGTGAGGGTGCAGCAGAGTCTTGTTCTGTCTCTTGTGGGCTATCGCGCGTTTCGGGGTCTGGAATGCTGGGTGGGGGTTTGCGCGACTTGCCGGGGGCAGGCGGCGGCGGCGGAGAAGGCAGGCGCTTGGTCGCATGCTTGTGTCGCGAGGGTCGGTAGGGATCGGCATCGAGGGATGCAATTATGCTGGCGGGTAGTGTGGGCGAGATGGGTGTAGGTGGTAGTAAGGGTTTCTTGTCTCGTGTTTGTTCTTGTTTTGGGGGAGGTGGGGGTTGTTTGTGTACTGGTGGTGGCTTCGGTGGGAGACTGTGCTGCGGGAAGTGGAGGGGCGACAAGATGCGCGGCAGACTGGGAGATTCACGCGACTTGAGGGTGGACTCTTGTGATGTTCTGTTACGCGCGGGTTTGGGCGAGTCGGCGGCGTCAGGTTGCGACTTTTTGTTTGCGTAGGCGGCCAGGCTGATCTTCTTCTTGGGCTGCATACTGGGCGTACTGTGAGCGCTTGCCTCGTGGTCCTTGGCCTTGTCGGCATTGTCCTTTTGGTAATGAGAGTTGCGATGCAGCTGGAAGACGTCGGACAATGGCTCGTGGTAGTAGAAGGTCTGGTACTGCTGGTTGGGGTCGTCTTCGGCGCGTCGAAAGGGCGTGGCATTCAGCCACATGGAGGCTGAGTGCGAGGTGGCATGGTGGAATTTGGGTTCGTCCTGGGGGATGCTCAACACGTACGGCTCGTCGGGCGTTATTGCGCGCATCCGGTCGACACAAGCATCGATGCGCCTAATGAGTTCCTGCTCCCATTCCGGACGGGGTGCAGCCATTGTGGCGAGTCGGCGGTGGAGCGTTTCCTTGTCAGACCATTCCTCGTTGTGGGTAGGTCAGTTGTGCATATTATTGAGGGATTGAGAGATTGAGATGGTGCATTCAGGGCTCCGCCATCCATGCAGCAGCAGCGTCAATAATGGGGTCCGGAGATAGTCAGGCGAACGGCGCCTCTCCCGACCCTAAGATGCAACTGCCAAACCCTTTCGTCATGCTCAATCAGGCAATTTTTGCTTGTGACATGTATCATTCTTTGTCTCCTGCATCTAGCCGTCTTACACTCAGGTACATTATCTTCCCCGCTCCTTCTTTGCATCTTCTGTACAGGCTTCTGTGCGCGTGTGCTTGACAAACCAATGGCCTTGGCTTGTTTGCTGTTTTTGGCACTTTCCTGTTTCGTCGTCTCAATTGGGAAAGAACCAATCAAGGGCTCCTGCCGATATAAAATGTAGACACATGTGCAATTATTTAGAGATATAGTCCTCTTCCTGCATGAGCGAGGATAAGATAGAGAATGCACGTATATGTCTTGTTATGCTTTTAATGAAATACAAGTCAGGAGGGGCTTCGGAGGACTCACCGCCTTTGATTTTGGAGTTTGCCAGGCGTGCGTCAGAACAAGCAGCGACAGACAGATCTTCAACAAACCCCGCCACCACCAACCTACCCGCTCGCATTACTCGACGGTTGCCTCGATCCTTGTGTTCTAGTCTGTCTCCGTGTCAAGTTCGCTTTAGCTGGTGGCGAGCATGGATGCTCAGGCAAGTCGCTGCCCTTTGACCCACGTGCCTGCCTATTGTTGACTGATGTTTCTGTGCTGCAGGTCGAGAGCGCCATCCAAATCTCCTTTGACCCTCGCGCCGACCAGAACCTCAAAGCTCAGGCCTATGAGTTTCTGCAGCAGCTGCGCGACGATGCGTCGGGCTGGCAAGTGTGTTTGGCCCTGTTCACTCGTGACCCCTCGCCCGAAGAAGTCGTGCGCCATGTGTGTCTCGAGCTGGTCAGCCATGCCGTACAAACAGGTCGCCTGGACGAGCAGAGTCTGTCATACGTAAAGGACAACCTCATGGGATACATCCAACGAACCTTTTGCGGCCAGTCGGGTCGTGTCGACTCGCCCAGCATCCAGAACAAGCTCACTCAGACCATCACCTACCTCTTCACCTCACTCTACGCCACCGCCTGGCCCACATTCTTCGACGACTTTAGGTCGCTTGCTGGCGATGCAAGCACAATTGGCTCCGAAAACCCGCAGGCCACCATGCTGTACCTCCGCGTCGTTAGCTCGGTCCACGATGAGATTGCAGACGTCCTGATTCCTCGCACTCCAGAAGAGCTCAAGCGCAACGGTGATCTGAAGGACTATGTACGCACGCGCGACGCTGCAAACATCTCGCTCTTCTGGCAACAAGTGTTGGCGAGGTGGAGCCAGATTGATCTTGGCATAGTCGAAATGTGTCTTCGTTGCGTTGCGCGCTGGGTCAGCTGGATCGATATCGCGCTCGTCGTCAACCAGAACATGGTGAACTTGTTGCTGGAAATAGCTGGACAAGCAAACATTCCATCGGCAGAGAGCGCAGAAGCAAAGATACGAGATGCCGCCATCGACACATTCACCGAGGTGGTCGCCAAGAAGATGCCGCCTCAGGACAAGATTGGTCTCATCACATACCTCAACCTGGCCAATGTCGCTGGTCAGCTGGTTGCCAGCCCTGCCTTGAACGAGCGTCGTAACACGTCAAACTACGACAACGATCTGGGCGAGACTGTCGCAAAGCTGGTCAACAATGTCGTTTTTGATATTGTCAAGGTGCTCGAATCAGAGGGTCTCGACGCCAACACGGCATCTCAGGCCGACGAGCTGTTGCAGCTCTTTGTTCCTTACCTCCTCCGCTTCTTCTCGGACGAATACGATGAGCTCTGCTCTGCCGTCATCCCTTCCCTGACCGATCTCATCACACTCTTCCGCATTCTATCAAAACGTGGCGCTTTTCCCAGCCAATACGCGGCCATGTTACAGCCTATCCTCGACACCATCATCGTCAAAATGAAGTACGACGAGACGGCCGATTGGGGTTCCGAGAGCGATCAGACAGACGAGGCCGAGTTTCAGGAGCTGCGCAGAAGGCTACATGTTCTGCAGCAAGCAGTCGCTGCTGTTGACGAGACCATGTACATGAATACCTTGAGCAGGGTCGTTGCAACCACATTCAACAGAATTTCCTCTGACAACAAGCCGAACTGGCGCGATTTGGATTTGGCTCTGTATGAAATGTACCTCTTCGGAGAGTTGGCCATCAAGAACGGTGGTCTCTACTCCAAAAATGCTCCCTCTAGCGCCGCATCGCAGCATCTTATTGAAATGATGGCCAAACTCGTCGAGTCTGATATCGCTTCGTATCCTCACCCCGCTGTACAACTGCAGTACATGGAGATTTGCGTCCGATATTGCACCTTTTTCGAGCACCACATGGAATCCATCCCCCGTGTTCTCGAGAACTTTGTCCGCTTTGTCCACAGCAATCATGTCAAGATCAAGTCCCGTTCCTGGTACTTGTTCTTCAGACTGGTCAAACACCTTCGCTCCCAGCTCGGAAATGTTGCTCAGACTGTCATTGAGACTGTCGCCGATTTGCTCACCATCCATGCTGAGCTACCAAAGGAAAGTGACGATGATGACATGTCCTCTGAAGAGAACGATCAATCTGCAGATGCTCTTTTCACCAGCCAGCTTTATCTCTTCGAAGCCGTAGGTGCCATTGCCTCTACCGCATCTGTGCCACTAGAAAACCGCATGCTGTATGCCCGCACGCTTATCAGCCCACTTGTCACAGATCTGGAGCGTCATGTCCCTGTGGCCAAGAGTGGGGATGAGCGAGCAATCCTCCAAGTCCATCACATCATCCAAGCAATTGGCACATTGTCCAAGGGCTTCTGTGATTGGATGCCCGGTAACACATCTGGTGCACCGCCACCTACAGAGTTGGCTAGAGAGTTTTCACCAGCGGGCGAAGCTGTACTGGCCGCTCTTGAAGCTTTGAAGCACTCAATGCTTGTTCGCACGAGTGCCCGCTTCTCGTTCTCGCGAATGCTCGGGGTGCTCGGATCAAACATTTTGGACAAGCTCCCGAGATGGATTGATGGCCTTTTGTCGCAGTCTTCCACTAAGGATGAGATGGCGACATTCTTGAGAGTGCTGGACCAAGTGGTCTTCGGCTTCAAGTCAGAGATCATCTCGATCCTTGACCAGCTGCTCACTCCTTTATTGCAGAGAGTCCTCGCAGGATTGTCAGAACCAACCACTGGCACTGATGACGCGATCCAGCTTGGCGAACTCAAGCTGCAATACCTGCAATTCATTCTGGTCATCCTCAACAACGATCTCGCACCCGTGCTCGTCAGCAGCACCAACCAACAAACTTTCGAAACCATCCTCACCACACTGGAACACTTCTGCCGCGATCCCTCTGATTACCCTACAGCCCGTCTCTCTCTTGGCGTCCTGACAAAGATGACGCAAGTTTGGGGTGGCCCTGACCTCACCATTCCTCCTCCTCCAGGTGCGGCTCAAGTCTCTTCACCAACCGTCCCTGGATTCGACTCGTTCATCATGCAACGCTTCTCACCACTCACTTGGGCTCTCGTGTCTTCTCCATCCTTCCAACCCAAAGATGCCCAAGCGCGCAGCTACCTCACGGAAGCGGCCACCTTGCAATGGACCATCCTGCGCAAGACTGGCGTCGCTTACGAGACCCACCTGCGCGAGACCGAGATGAGGGGACTGGGACTGCAGGATGAGATTATCGGGGAGTACATTAAGAATCTGGAGATGAAGGATAAGTTCGAGTTCAAAAAGTTTTTTATTCAGTTTGTGCAGCAGGTTAGGTCATGATTTTCAAGAAGCCGGGACGGATACCTGTTCTTAGCTGCTGTGGAGTTTTTTTTTTTTTTTTTTTTTTTTTGTTCTCATTTCCCAACTCTTTTCCTTCTGCATGGATATTGAGCAATGGATAGAAAGAAAAAAAAGGAAATGTACGATACCCTTACCTCTTTTGATGCATTGCAAGGTATATAGAGCGAAGGAAGAAAAAAAAAGAAACAAGTATCAAGAAGAAGAAGAAGAAGAAGGAAAAAAAAACTATAAAACGAAAAATTGAGAAATCTCATGGCCTACAAAAAACAGTCCTCTCTTCCTTCCAAGACTCGGACGTATCTCCTCTTTCTCCTTCTCTTCCTTCCTTCCTTTCCTCGATCCCATGTTCCAACAAACAAATACCGTAGAACCTCCTGTCGCATGGATCTGCCGACCGACTGCCGAAGGTGAGAAGCAGCGGTCAAAAAAAACACTGCATTCGTTAAGCAAGCACAGAAAGGACGACGACAATGATGCTGGGGCGGTTATCAATCGCCAGGAACCGCGGATGGATCGCGCTCTCTACAAGTGAACAGAGGGTTTCAACTTTCTGTTCCAGCCAGCATTTTGGTCCGAGGATGTGAAGAAAGAAAGGGAGAGAGAGAGAGAGAGAGAGAGAGAGAGAGAGAGAGAGAGAGAGAGAGAGAGAGAAAAGAAGGAAACAGAACACAAGCAAGGCTCATAATGCGATTTTCTTGTAACCAAACGAAAAAGGAGTTTTAGTATAGATATCTACAGCCGTCTCATCCCTCCATTTCAGCATCCTCCTCCTCTTCCTCCTCGTCCCCCTCCTCACCCTCCGCAGCATCAACACTAAACGTAGGAGCCTGATCAACACCCACATACGAATCACACATCAAAAACAGAGTCAAATCGTGCTTGCCAGGCGTCGGCACCGTAAAGTCCAGTCTAACCTTAACCTGCTCCCTCGCAATCGAGATTTTCTTGATGGAAAGCAAGAGCTTCGAACTCTCTTCGCCGACCACGAGCCACCAGTTTTCGTGTTTGGTGGCCGGGTAGAAGGGCGCGTGGACGGCGTCGTCATTGGAGGCATTTCCGTCGTCGTCATCGACGTCGCGGTCGAGGGTTACGGTGAGATAGCTCGGTTCGCCTGCTGTGACGTTTTCGGCGTCGTCGAGCGTAAAGTTTAACTCCACGTTTGGGTACTTGTCGTTTGTGAAGCGGGCAGCGTCGCCGAGCTGTTGGTTGCTGAGACCCATTGCCTTGATCAAAGAGTCATAGTTGGGGTTCTCAGCAGGGTCCATGGCGTCCATGAATTCAAAGACGTCGTTGATGCCAGCTGCGTTGACAGACTCGATTACCGCCGGCTCAAAGTGAGGGATCTGCTTGAGCGGAGAATCGCGGTCCCACATTGCTTGCACGACCATCTGGCTCATTTCCATGGCGCTCATGGCATTTAGGTGCGCTTCAGAGGACAGCACATCCACGCAGGCGCTCAGCAGAACGAGTACCTTCTTGAGAACAAGCTCTTGGTCCTTGGCGAGGTCGACAGGTAATTGCATGCGCGAGAAGTGTGCTTGCAGTAGAATGAATGCCTTGAAGTGAGGCGACTCGAAGTTGACTTCGGCAAGCTTGACAGGGACTCTGTCGTAGATGCGCTGAAGAATGCGCTCTTCGTGACGGCGGGTCTGTATGTCTTCAAACTCGGTGGCTGCAGTGACAATCTCGAGAATGCCCTTCAGCTTGGTAGTCTTCTTCAGAGACAACAGGAAAGTTTGCATGGTGATGAACGAGATGTTGTAGTAACCAGCAATCATTGCGGCGTTGAGGGGTGTGATTGAGTCGTCATCCTCGTCAACCTCAATGATGTTTGCATTGGTCAAGTCCTTCAGGGTTGACTCGATCAGCTCTGACAGGTGGTAGTTGAACCCATCTTGCGTTGTATCAGCCAAGCCGTAGAAACTAGGGTTGGCCATGAGACGGCGGTAAAAGTAGGTGTATGTAAACCAGTTGATCGCGTCCTGAGTGTCCTCGATGATCTTGGTGCTGATTTCCGTCACAAACACATCATGCAAGAAGGCCTGCAACTGACTCTCTACAGGAAGTGCCTCTGTCAGGAACTTCTTGTAGTAATCTCTCTTGACGGCTGGACACATCAGTACACCTCGAGCCTTCTGATCGACCATCGGTCTGCCAGCCTTTCCGAGCATTTGCAAGATCTCACTGATGGGGTAGTCAATGTAACGATGCTCACGGCCCTCGAAGAACTGAGTGCCCATCACGATGACCATTTGAGCAGGTGTCTGGACCTCCCAAGCACAATCTCTAGAGACGAGCATGACTTGAATAGCACCAGCCTTAAAGAAGTGCTCAACAGCACGCTTGTCGAACGGACTGAGGGCTTCGTGGAAATAGCCAATACCATGCTTCAGAGACTCTGCCAGTGCACGTTCATTGATCTTCTCCAGCACAGATGAGATATCTTCCAGGCTAGCGTTGAGGAATCGATCTTCCTGGTCATCTGCAACACAAGTCGCCAGCAAGTCCACGGCGGTCGCGCGCACCTGCTTACGATTCGGAATAAACACCATAGCGGGTGAGCCAGGAGCAAGCTGAGCAATCGCCTGGTAAACAGGCTTTACCATGGCCAGCATCAGAGAGGGGAAGTGAGGGATGGTGAAAGATTGAATGGCCAGTTCGAGGGGGATTTGTCGGTATTGAGGACTGAAGTTGAAAATGGTGTGCTTGCTGGCTCCATACCACTCACCAACATCACGCGCGTTGGACAGGGATGCACTCAGACCAATGATTCGCAGGCCGTTCTCGAGTTGTTTGCTGATGGAGTGACTGCGAGATACGACGTTCTCGTAAATATAACCATTGTGTCCTCCGATCATGTGGAGGTCGTCTGCAATCACAAGTGTTACGTTCTGCACATTCTTTCTGCGTTGCCACATACGAGACATCATGTCCCACTGCTGAGGCGTGGCAAGGATGAGATCTCCCTTTTCGAGTAGCTTGAGATCAGCAGTAGTCTCGCCAAGCAATTTGACAATCTGTTTTCCACCCGCAATGCCAGTCAGGCGAGCTTGCCAATCCTTGAGTCGCGCATCTATCGCCTCCTGGAAAGGAGCGATGTAGACGGCCTTTCCAGTGCCTTGGTTCCAGTGACGCAGGAGAGCAAATTCGGCACATACAGTCTTGCCGCTACCAGTGGAGGAACCGACAAACACATTTTCATCTGATGAGAAGAGGGCATTGAATGTCTGTGTCTGAATCTTGTTGAATCGTTCCCAGCCAGGGTACAGATTGATATACTCATCACGCTTCAGCGCGGCGATAGGAAGTGGTTGCAGATCCAGGAGAGGGGTGTGAGCTGGGAACTTCTCAGGGAGAATAAGCTTTTGGAAGGACACGGCCAGGCGGGCCTCGGAGTGCATCCATCTGTCGGACAAGACGGTGATAAAGTAGTTTGGAGGCATAGGCTCAGTGATGGGGACTGTGAACTCAACAAGGTGCTCGTTCATCTCCGACTCGGCGTATTCCTTGCGCAGAATGAACTGATCGTGGAAGAGAATTTCTTCGCCATCGCAATCCTCCACAAGAATCCAGAAGCTTTCGGACTTGCCATGAAGCGCTTCGTCCCACTCAAACTTTGGCGAGATGGTGAGCTCCACACGAAGCATAGTCCGTGTCATGGGCTGGACTTGAGCCTGAATTTCCAAACGAGGGAACTTCTGGACCAGGGCGCAGACCTGTCGACCAGCTCTAGGCAAGCCAAGAAGCTCTCCCATGCGAGGGGGATCAAGGTCAAAGTAGCTTGACCATGGTACATCGATACGTTCAGCCTTGCGAACAATGTCAGCAGGGCACTCGGGGAACTGCCTGAGCGGTGACATGGTTGGCCACATGCGCTTCTCGGCCATCTTGCAGAGATTGAGAGCATCCTTGACTACTGATGCCAAACCCTTCTTTAGGGCAATCTCGAAGACGGCTCTCAGAATACGACCAGCAGATTGTGTGACGTAAACAAGATCAGCCATTAGTGCGAGGCCGTCAAGCTTGAGGCGAGACACGTATGCTTGGAGCAAGACGTTGATCTTGCAATGAGGCTCATCGATAGTCTCCTTTACAGGTATAGGAACTCTTCCAAGCAACTTGGCCAATTCGAGCTTCTCGTCTTGGCGAACAGGGATGTACTTGAATTCCTCACTGAGAGCAAAGACGCGGAACAGCTCGATGGGAGTGATCGATGGCTGGATGTGCTGGTTGTATGTCAACATCGAATTGTGAGTGATGTAGTAGTGCGACGCGATACGGCCAAGCTCTGTAGACTGGATGCGACCAGCACGTTTGTCGTACTTGACAAGGTTTGCCTTTTCCAGAACCAGAGCCGCGGAGTGGATTAGATCAACACGTTTCTGCTCAAGGGTTTCATCGTCCTCGTATTCAGGCCCAACTTGGTACAGTGCTGGTGACCGAATCATACGCACGAAGAGATATGTGTAGCCTAGCCATTCGACGCCCTCGTCGCGAGTGCGGATGTTGCCGAGGACAATCTCTGCATTGAGATTGTCTGCTAGCTTGCTGACAAACTGACTCTCAATTGGGAGTTGTTGATTGAGCAATGACAGGTAGTACTGAATTTCCTGTTGTGTTGTGATGATGATACCCTCGCCATATGTGTCGTACTGCGGACGACCAGCTCGACCCAGCATCTGGAGAACATCTTGAGGTGAGAGCTCAACCCAACTACCCTTCTCGGGCGAGTAGATCTGCGTACCCTTGATGATGACAGTATGCGCAGGAAGGTTGACGCCCCAGGCAAGAGTGGCTGTGCAAACCAATACTTGCACGTCTCCAGAGGCAAAGAGCTCTTCGACCGAGTTACGGTCCGCTCTAGTCATACCAGCGTGATGGATACCGAAGCCATAGGGAAGCAGGTCTTTCAAATCTGCGTTGGTCACACTCTCTGCTTCTTCTGTGAGAATTTCCCGGCTGGCCGCATCGTGCTTTAGAATCTGGCCGATGGTCTCGAGTTCCAGGGCCTTGTCGCGTATGTACTTTGCCGTCTTTGCTGTCTCTTTACGAGAGTGCACGAAGATTAGCATCTGATTGCGCTGTTGGCCAACTTGCTCGAGGACTTTCTGGTAGCAAATGTCGTTCATAGTCTTGAGCTGCTTGATGGCCTTCTTCTCAGTCACGCCAATGAATTCTTGCTTCAGAGGACAAGGTCTGTACGTGCCATCGAAATGGAAGAGTCCCTTGGCCGGGTCGACTCTCAGGAATGCCGCCACATCGCGATAGTTGGGTAGCGTGGCACTGAGACCTATAATACGGACCGGCTCGCCAGTTTGTTCCACTTTGCGAATCTGCCTGCTGACAATGCTCTCAATGACCGGACCACGGTCGTCGTGCAGCAAATGAATCTCATCGATACAAATCAGACGAACGAGATTGGTGTAGCTGGTATCAGTAGCCTTGCGAGTAATGACATCCCACTTCTCCGGAGTTGTGACAATGATTTGAGTCTCGGCGATTTGTTGCTTGGTGAGTTGACGATCACCGGTCAGCTCTGAAACCTTGATACCATATGGAGCGAGGCGTGCACCAAAGTTCCCGACCTGTTCTTGGACCAGAGCTTTCAAGGGAGCAATGAAGATGATCTTGAAAGCATCCAGATCAATCTCACCAGTATCAGGGTTGCGGTGCTTGCCAATCTCACGTAGGATTGCAAGCATGGCCACGTTTGTCTTTCCAGATCCGGTAGGAGCACAAATCAGCATGTTTCCATCATCCTTGAAGGCGGTGGGGAAGCATCGGGTCTGGATGCGATTGAGCTCCTTGGAGCTTCCGAAACCAGTACGGGCCCACTCGGGCAATTCTGAGGTAGGTATGTTCGGTGTGTCAAAGTCCTCGCGCTTGCGCTTGGGAGCGGGCACATGGATCTCGTCGTAGCCTTTGAATGTGCGCTTGGTGGAGCCTTGTGGTAGCTTCACGCTGGGATTGGTCATCAAGTGATTTCCTTGATCAAAAACGAGGTTGTCCAGGTTCAGAACTTTGCTCGGCTGGAGACCGCCGACAAGACCTTCCTTTTTCTCGTCCTGTTGGGCGGGCTTTCCAGAAGCGGTGTCCAAGTCCATCAGGTCAAACTGCATCCTCCCCTGGGTCTGTCCGTCGGTTCCTTGTTGGCGCGTCTTCAGCTCCCTCAAGATGTTTCCGTGTCCAGCCTGAAGCATTTCCCGTTCAACTGCCACGCGGGCAGGTTCATCTTCGCCGGCTCGTCTCCACCTCGTGGCCCACACAACCTTATCTCTATTCTTGACAAGCTTCGAGACCAGCTCGGGATGCTCGTAATCGAAGAGCTCCATCAGATCGTTTTCAACATCGCGCAACTGCTTTTCCTCGCCATCAGAATTCAAGCCTGCCATCATGAGCAGGGCTTGTGACGTCTTGTCTTGCTGTATGTGCGCATCCTCGTAGAGCTGGCCAATTTGTCGTTGGAGCCAGAAGGCGTCGATTTCATGTGCGGGTATGATGTCCTCTTGGGCGGCTTTTGAAGAGCGACTGGCAGCCGGAGCAGAGAAGACGAGGTCTTCATCGTCGCCCTCTCCAGTCATGTCTTCGAGCGCCTGTTTGGCAGCGTCGTCTTGAGCGATGAGTTCCGAGTCGTCGATTCCCGCGTCTTCGTCGTCGTCTGAAGCTGCATCTCCGTCGCGAACTTCGTAGTTTTGGCCGTCGTCCTCGTCTTCATCACCAAAGTCGACAGCAACACCTTGGCGCTCATCAATATCGGCGCCTTCGGCCGCATTGTCGGCATCATCCATGTTCTCGTCGTCGTCCTGAGCGTCGTAATCTGTAATCTTTTTTCCCAAGTTGACAAGCTCGTTGAACTCTTTCGAAGACAGGCTGACACCAACAATGTCGTCAATCTCCTTCTTTTTGTCAAAGTCCTTGAGGTCCTGGTCTTTCAAGTACTCCAAGATGCTGTCGGTGGCACTGGCTGTAATGTGGAGACCATAGTCGCCTCCCATCTTCTGAGCGACCAACGTGTTTATCAGGGTGTAGGTGGCCTGAGTGGCGGGTGTGCGAGGACGATATCGTAGACCTTCGATGTTGAGGTCTGCCTGTGAAAGAATGCCTGCGGCGCGAGCATTTTGGGCGGGTTCGGTCCGCTTGCGCTTCCGTTGGGCATCGTGGGCGTCTGGTTGTGCAGGTGCAGCTTCGCGGGCATTGCGCGATCCCATGTCATTCAAATTGATACGTCCAGCGAGTGATTCGGGGTCGCCAGTACTGTCATCACCTCGGCGCGTGATGAATCGGCGGTCCGCCTGGAGAACCAGGTTGGACATGGCCGAGTACTTGTACTGATTGAGGCGCTTTGCATCTTCGTTTTCGGCCATATTGGCGGCTGTGTAGTGTAGAGAGATTGATGGCGGGCGACAAACGTAGATGGAAGCTACGCGTGTGCTGCCTCGATGACAAAATGAATCTTCTTTGGATTTAGAGCTTCATGCAGCGGCGAACACTTTCAGCGGGCCTTGGCGCTCCGCTGAGCTTCCACTCCCTGGCAAAATTGCTTGGCAGTGATCTACGAACTAATAAAGTGAACGGACTATGCTTTTCCGAATTGGGTTGACCTTTGCCAAGGACCACATGCGGGCGCAAATGCTCGAGTGAAGCACGAGATGCTACCTCGGAGCGATGCTCGCTTGAACAGCTGGACAGGCAATCTGCAGGGCTTGCTCAGTTTCTTCAGTCTCGCTATCGGGCATCGGTGTCTGTTGGGCGTGGAAAAGATGAGATATAGATGTGCGGCATATAACAGAGCACGTGCATTCTCCAAACGGGCTGGATCTGGATGTCCCCACGTCATTGCGCCGATCATCTAGATCGAGCATGGCTCTACGAAAGACTACAAGACCTGGACCGTTCCTCGTCCTTCTTCTTTTCTGACAAACTCACAAAATGGTTTCTATGTGGGGAACGAAGACGACCGACGACGAGCAGGGCGATGATGGCTCCACCACGCCCAGGGGCTCTACCGAAGACACAAGGCGGCCTCCGTCTCGACGCTCGTACGAGCGAAGAGAACACGAGGCAGACGAGAGAACGAGACTGCTGCCTGCTCAACCTCGTCCTCCTCATTCTGATGGTTTCCTCGATCCCGATGATCCGGCGGTGAGCTGCTCCAATTGCCGGTTATGACGCATGCTGACTCTTGCCAGGTGTCTCCGTACAACCTCTGGACTGTGCGCTTCTTGCGCTATGTGACGGTGCTGTTCTTCTGCATCAACTTCCTCTGGTGGGTTCTGCTGTTTGTGAGCATCTTTGTGTCTCCTCCCGGACTGCACACCAGAGGCTCTGGTTTCTTCGACTTCTCCTATGTCACCCTCACCGCTGGCAACCTGCTGGTTGCTCTTCTCTTCTTCTCCAATCCTTCCAAGGCCATGCGCATTACCATGGGCATTGTCGCTACCATCCTGGCCATTGATATGATCATGATCCTCGCCACCCCCCGCCTCCGGGTCGAAGAGGGCTGGCCAGGCATTGCGTCGGTTGCCTGGGCCACGCTCATCGCCCTCTGGTGCGTCATGACCGACCGCGTCGTGGCCTGGGGCAAGCACGAGGAGGAGGAGCGTCTGACTGGCCGCGCCGAGACTCGCCGTACCCTCCGCGAATGGGTCGCTGTCTCTCTGGCCACTCTGATCCTCATCGTCTTCACCGCCATTGCCCTTCTCATGACTGCAACTCTTATCTTGCGTGCTCGTGACGCCACCTTGCCCATGGACGGCGAGCGCTACTTTGTTGACGGCGACAAGTACCAGGTCCACCTTGCCTGTCTGGGCAACGTCACTTACGGCTCTGACGGTGCCGCCAACCCTACACTGCTGCTCGAGGCTGGTGAAGCTCCTTCTGAGTACGACTTTGAACACTGGGCATACGCTGCGTGGCAGAATGGCACCATTGATCGTTACTGCTATTGGGACCGCCCAGGCTACGCTTGGTCCGACAACGCCCCCAGCCCTCACAGTGCCGGTATGTCTGCCGATGCCCTATCCGAGGCTTTGGCCATAGCTGGTGAAGACGGTCCCTTCATCCTGGTCTCTGCTGGCTACGGGTCCATCGTCTCGCGCATCTTCTCTGCTCGCCACGTCCGCAGCATTGCCGGCATCATGATGATCGACCCGCTCCACGAGCATCTCCTCCACCGCATCGGCGGCGCCTACAGAGGTTTCACCCTTTGGGGATGGGGCGTCATCTCCCCTCTCGGTCTCCAACGCAACTTTGGCGCCATCTTCAACGGCCGCACCCGCGAAGACCGCGTCTACGGCCGCTCTGCCTACCAAGGCGGCAAGTTCATCAAGGCCCAGCTGCAGGAAAACCTCATCGCCGAGTCCTTTACCAAGAACGAGGTCGCCAGCGCCCGGACCATCCAGACGCCCGATGTGCCTCTTGTTATTATTAGCAGTGGCATCAGTGTGCGACGGGATCAAGAGTGGGAGGAAAAGCAGAGGGATCTCACCAAGCTTACCGACAACCTGATCAGCTGGGATGTTGTCTCCAAGGCTCCTCACGAGGTGTGGAGGACTCTTGAGGGCCGAAATGTCATGGACAAGCGCCTCGGAGACATTGTCAAGCAGAAGTACAGGCCCACGGTCAACGTCGACTAAATCTTTGTGTTGGCTGCACTCTCGGCTCGTTTCTCTCTTCTACGCCGTTTGTTTTATTTTTCTCTACTCTCTGATGAAAGCGTGCGTCTGTAATGTCTCGTTTTTTTTGTCATGCTACTCTTTTGCGTTTCTAATGACTTGGCATTGTCAGCTTCTTTTTTGTTGCAATCGCAGTACATAGGTATAGTCCAATCCAGTTCCAGTTAATGAATCAATCTCTTTCCGGTGTAATTAACAAACCCCGGCTGGATTCATGCATACCATTGCCCTTTCAGATGCCCTGGTCGAGTTGAGCCATCTTTCTATCTGTATTACTTGTGTTCTTTATTCTCATTCCAGCGGGGTTTCCTCTAGTCATATTTTGGATTCAAGCGAGTAAGGGTTCCCGCTCCTGCTCATCATCCTCCCGCTGCTGCCCACCTTCACGCGCAGTAAAAAACCTCGTCAACCTTCTTCTCGTGACACTGCCCCTTCTCCCGTGCCGCTGCTTCAACATTTCCGAAGCCAAAAGACCCCAATGCCACAGCATCCCGGCAATAAACCCCACGGCATCGTTCTTGAAGGCCAGGCATCCGGCCACAGTGACCAGCATGACAGTCCATCGGTTCTTCCTCTCTTGCTCGCTGAAGCCACGTCTCTTATCCGCCGCCGACGCTGAAGAAGAAGCCGCGTCCTCGCTATTCTGCTGTTCGGTGGTTGCCCACACGTCTGCGCCCTCGCCATTGCCGTTTCCGCTGTCGTGGTTGGGAGTCTGCGTGTCCAGGGATTGGCCCACCTTGGCCAGCTCGACGCCCGCAGCCAACACCATGACGCCCAACAGGCTCTTCGGAAACCTCTGCAGCAAAGGGATGATGCTCTCGCCAGCAACGAGGCCGAGAGCCAGTTTCGCGAGGCCGAGAAGGATGATGCTGGCGCCGCTCCTGGCGCCGAATTTGTATTGCGCGGCGAGGCCGCCGCTGCCGTGGCACACGGGCATCGCTCCGAACCAGCAGCCGACGAGATTGGCAATGCCGACTGAAAGCCCCACGGCCGTGTTTGAGGGCGCGGGCGGGTAGGCGGGGAAGAGCGAGGCTGAGAGCGAGGTCACTGCCAAAATGCTGTTGAGGGTTGTGAGCGGCAGTTGCGGGATGCCTGCTCCGATTGCGCCTTTGCGGAAGTCGGATGGGGAGGGGATGGAGGTTTTTGGATGCCAGGGGTGGAAGGATGAGGGTTGGTGGACTTGATGTTGAGATTGGGAAAGCTGGATGCCTCCGAGGATCAGGCCGAGGAGAAACACAATCAGTGCGTAAGGGATACGCGGAATCAACGATGATAGGACGAGAAAGACAAATGCTGCCATTGACCATATCCAGTTGTCGGACCAGCTGGGAGAGATCCATCCGAGTGGTTGAAGCAGACTGCTGCCAGCAGAGATACAAAGCGCTAGACCAGCTCCCACCTGAATACCCCTGACAACAGGCACCGGGACAACACGTCCAAACCACCTCAACAAACCACTGACACTCAACAGCGTCACCACCCCTCCCACAAAAAGACCCGCAGAAGCATTCTCAGTCTTTGTGTATCTCTGGCTGATGGCAATGGCAGCAATAGCTTTCATAGGTTGTACAGGAAGTGGAATGCCAAAAGCAGCTCCAGTCGCTATGTTTGCGAGTCCAGAAAACACCAGGGTGGCCGGTAGGGATATTGAGTTTGTCAGAGTGAGGGCGATAATCAGAGGCAGGAGTGTTCCCAGGTCGCCTAGTGCTCCGGAAAGCTCATTCAGCGGTTGCGTTTGAAGTGTCCTTAGATTGTGCTTGTTTATGGCCGCTAGACGCGAGTAGAAAGATGCCATTGTGATGGGCTGGTTTTTAGGTTTTGATAATGATATGACAGTGCGAAGAATAGGGTATGCTCAGGGAAATGCTCGCCAAAAAATCACGCTTGAAGTCAGAAAGAATGGGTTGTCAAGAGTACAAAAGCTTATGATCCAGCCATGTGACATATGCCGACAACAGATAATGATCTTTTTGGTGAAACCAAAGAGGACGTCTCAAAAATCAAATCTGAAAGTGGTTGGTCATCCTAGTGACGATAAGTGTCGGTCATAGCTCGCTGAATGTGACCCTGTCCCCAATTTCAGTCGCGTCTTCCTGGAAGCGCGTCCTTCCAAAAGACATTAATCCATACATGTTTGTTGTAAGTCGAATTGACGATGACTTCAGAGATATCGTCTTCTCAGGCACATATGCCCATACCGAGCTCGCAGATGGTTCCGATAACAAATGAATCAAACAAACGCGACAGATATCGACCCGTGAAGCCACTAGCGTATGAGCTTCAGGATATCATCAATGTTTATATCGAAGAACAGCTTTGTACGACTACCCCAATTATCTCTAGAAGACTTCTCACTGAGCTTGCCTAGATTCTCAAGCTATTTCTCTGTGTCTCAATACACTCATCGCCGGCACTGATGGCACAACTGACGGCCGTACTTTACCAGCACAGATTCCTTCTCCACAGGTGTTGGCTGTCATTGCCACTTTGACAGTGCATCCTAGCTGGACCACTCGCGCCAAGGAGCCGGAAAATGTCAAAGTGGCCAACGATGCGCTTTTCCTCCTGCGACACGTCAACACCATTGTTGGACCCGTCAACGCCAAATTCAACTCGGCTTTCGAGTTCGCCAACAGGCTCGATTCTCGCCAGAGACGAAGGCGTACAGATGATGTTGAGACGGTCGGCCAAGAGGAGACCAAGTTCCAGGTCGATTTGGCCGGCAAAGGTGCCATCTGGAGTCTAGCTGATGATTTCTGGGCAGTGGTCGGCTGGGCCTTCAACTGTTCATGTCAGCATCCAAAGCGATGGGAGAGATGGAGACCTTGGCTCGAGTTCATGCTCGATGTAGTTGAAGATGATCTGCACGAAAGGAAGGCAGCAGCCGAGTCCCTGAAAGCAAAAGCTAGAGAAGAAGAAGCCGAAACTCTGTTGTCAGAGAGCTTGATAGCACAGTACTGTGCATCTTCAGGCGACGGTAGAGCAGGCAAACGAAGAGTGATGAGAGCAATCTTGGCCAACGGCAGTAAGAAAGACATGGACGAGTTTCATGAGATCTGGAAGAACGAGACGAAGCCTCCAAAACAGAAAAAACAGGAAGAGCTGATGCACAGAAAGAAGGTTGACTTTGAAAAGGAAGAATACGGTGATTACATGGAGGGAGATGATTCTGAGGAAGATGATGACACACCCTCAACCCCCAATGCCACCACATGGTCGCGAGTGTCAGCGCGTAAGAGAAGCAGACCATCTTCCGCGACGCCGGACATCGACGGAGCAGGCGAAGACAGTCTATCCTCAGACTACGGCGGTGCCGAAGCAGTACAACTACGCAAGCGGCTCATTGCTTTGGTATGTCTTCCCCATTTGGCATGAAAACCGCCCAACTAACATTTTGCCAGCTCACGCAAATCTCATTAGTCTACGAGCACGCTTTCCTAGAACTTGAAGATTGCTTTGACTTGCTCACTGAATTCATACGCCCCCTACCACTAGCCATTTTCAGCCAATTCGTGTTACCAGTATCGCCCTACCTCAACGCGCACTCGCAAGCCTCACTATGCCAGGACGTCCTTCGGCCCATCATCTCGTCAGAAGCGCCCATCTATCGCTCGCACACAATGACGCAGGCAGACTTTGAAAAACACTTTTTGCCTTACGCTTCCAATTACGCAAACTATGTGGATAACGCAAGGGTTAGCATGTTGGTGGAGAGTCTGTTGCGGTTGATGTTCAAGCACGAGGCGTTGAAGGTGAATGCTGGCTTCAAGAAGAAGCTGGAGCAGGGCATCAAGGCCAGGGAGGACAAGGCAAAGTTTGGAGTGAGGAAGTTGGTTGGCGCGAAAGAGGCGGAAGAGGAGAAGGCGGTCAAGTTGTTGGCTTTGAGTGCTGCGAGGATGAGGGCTGTGGGTCGGGCAGCGTCCAGGTAATAGAGGGTGTCTGTCAAAAAGTATTTTTAATGTCTTACAAGGCACATGAGAGTCGCTTCGATGACAGACGAAATGAGAAGATTCACGTTCAAGGCTGGATATGGGCAGAAGAAAGAAGTCAGATATACCTTCTAATCATTGGGGCTGCTTCTATGATCTATCAGGTCATAGCAGAAATCTACATGAATCGAAGGCTGACAGTTGAGGCTCTGGGATAAACACCATGGACAAAAATCAGCAAGCAGGAGCCCACAGGGCCAGATGCAGTATGATTTAGAAAAATAAAATATAATAATCAGCAAGCAGGGTTGCCCAATGGGGTTGCTCAATAGGGTTGCCCAATGCACAAGTCAGTCTTTGCGAATTGCTGCGTATCTCGGTAGCCGAACAAGGTGATACAGTCATACAAATGAATCAATCCCATCTCGTTCTCTGGGTCTTGTAGAAGTGTCTGAGAGCGGTTAGGGTTGGTCGTACACCCAGGGAAGTCGCAGGCAGAATAATGACGGAAAGTGCAAAGGCGGTGAAAGCGCGGGGCATGTGTCCCGGTGATGTGACTGACAATCAGGTCCACCTTGCCAACTCGCAATCCCATCACTTAATTATCCTCGCTCGAGTCTATCTTTGACCCGTCATCTCTCCAAGCAAACACGCATTGCAAACACTCTCGCAAAAAGTACCTGGTAGCCTCGAAACAACCGGCAGATCGTCCCCCATCCCGGCCTCGGCGGTCCAGACACTCGGTGAAAGTCGCCCAGCATGTTGAAGATCTGGTCAATGGTACGTATGATGCGAGGATGGTATAGACGATGGACTGCTGACTCGATGGTACAGAAGCAGCAGCAGCAGAAGGACCAAGCGGCGGCGTCAGGTGGCGCGAAAAAGAAGAAGGTCACGGCAGCACAACTGCGGGTGCAGAAGGGTATGTGGCACGCAAGAATGCAGCAGCAAAGACAGGGACTGAAGCACGACAGATCTCTCAGAACTGTCGCTCGGCAGCACAATGACAACAACCTTCCCGGACCCAGACGACATTCTGCATTTCAGCCTGACCATCTCGCCCGACGAAGGCATGTACAAGAACGGCACCTTCAACTTTACCTTCAACATCAGCCAAAACTTCCCTCACGAGCCGCCAAAAGTCAAATGCACGCAAAAGATCTACCACCCCAACATCGACCTGGAGGGCAACGTGTGCCTGAACATCCTGCGCGAAGACTGGAAGCCGGTGCTCAACCTGAACGCGGTGATTGTGGGGCTGCAGTTCTTGTTCCTCGAGCCTAATGCCAGTGATCCGCTCAACAAGGAGGCTGCCGAGGATCTGGCACGCGACAGGGAAGGCTTCAAGCGTAATGTGCGCTCGAGCATGGCTGGAGGCGGCGTCAAGGGCGTCTCTTACGATCGCGTTCTGAAGTAGAACTTTTCTGTTGTCAATGATGGCATGCGTGGAGTTCTTGCTGCCCTTTTAACCCGCTGATGCGAGCGGCTTTTCGTTCCTTAAGGTATTCTTATGCATCCCTTTTCTTTAGGTATATCTGGCACAGAGCATATATCGACAGCTCGTTTATTTCTCTTAGAATGCGCTGTACTATGCTCTTTGAATGTTCTGTACTGTGCTCTTCGAATGTTCTGTGCTATGCTCTTAGAATGTTCTGTACTTCATGTTGCATGTTTAAATACATGTAATAAGAGATGCCGCCATGGACGCGGTCTGTGCTCAAGCAACTTTGTCGATTTCGTCTTGTGCTTGTAACAAAGTCAAGAGTCCAAAGCCACAAGCAGCAACGACCCACAATGCAAACAACATCAAGGATAACGCATCGCTCGTCGCAGTGCCTGCGCCCGCTCCACTCGCCGCAGCAACACCGCCACGTCTCGTCCTTCCGCCGCACAAAAAAGATGCTCCGCGTGCAGCCCGACGCTTCCTTCACTGCCCCGACCGGCCAACAAGACCACATCATCTTCAACCCGCCCTCATCCGCCCCGAACGTCTACCACACACCCCTGAAATTCCTGCCCAAGGACGACCCCCGACGCCGCCTGCACACGCTCCTCCAACCCAGCAGCAGCACGTCGGCAGCCGCCGAAACAACAACAACAACAACAACAACAACAAAACTGCCACCGCCCGTTCGCCCCGAATACGAAAAGAAATACCACTTGAAGCAGGCCGACATTGACGAGATCAAGCGTCTGCGCAAGGAGGATCCGCGCCAGTGGACCCGCGTCAGGCTGGCCAAGAAGTTCGAGTGCAGCCAGTTTTTTGTTAGTTTGTGCTGTTCGGCGCCTGCTATTGCGAATGAGAGACAGCAGGAGCTGGAGAAGATCAAGGAGAAGTGGGGGAGGACGAAGACCGAGGCACGTGAGGACAGGCAGATTAGGAAGAGCAAGTGGGGCATGGCTGTGTGAGGGAGAGTGGCTGTTTTGAGGAAGACAAAGGCTTGCAAAGCATGTTTGCATTGTTCAATGGGTGTTTAAGGAGTGTTTGGGCGCATCACTTCGAATTTTTTCTCTGTATACTGCTTCATAGAAGTTCTGACAAAAAGGCCCACGCAAGGTGTCTGTAAGATATGGTTGTCTGGGAGTGAGAACATCTCTACTGTACATATGTACCAGTTGTATATTCAACAAACGTAAAGACCACACAGACGCCATTAACAAAAAAAAAACCAAAAAACAAAAAAACAAAACAACACAAAAAAAGCGATAGGAAAAAAGAAAAGAAAAATGAAATCAAAAAAACAAAATAAACCGTCTTGGCGGCTTCTGTCTCGGAGGACGGGCAGCGGCAACATCCGAACGTCACCTCATACCCTGCTTTGCATACCAGCCGGGGCATGAGCAAGTCGCAACAACCACCTACCCACCACCAATCGCAACCACATTACCACCAACAACACACACACATCACACACATCACAAGAAACTCGCCACGATGCCCGTCAAGCCCATCACCGGTGTACGTGTTTTCCCCGCATCCCCTCTCGACACTTCCAATTGAGCCCGATGTTTCCCTGCGACGCGACATCCATCGCATCCGACTCTCTCTCTCTCTCTCACCAGCACCTCACACCGCAACACCCGTCCCCAAATAAGCAGGGAGCAAAACTATATATATATATATCCATGGAAGTAATTTTCGGACTGACGAGACATGGTCGGAAAACACAATAGATGCTGCGTAGAGGTCTCGTCCTCGATCTTTCCATCGCCTTTGGTCTTGGTTCCGCTGCTGGCTATCTCTGGTGGTACGGTATGTTTTTTTGTGAATCTCCTAAAAGTTCACTCTCCCTTGGATGCTTTCTCTTTTCTCTCTTCTCTGTCTTTTTTCTCTTGCCTTCCGAAAATGGAAACGAGATCCGAATGATTTTTACGACGACGACGACCAAAAAAAACGAATATGCTCCCATTTCATTTCATCTCAATAAACTACCAAAACCAAACCAAAAAAAAAAACGAAACAAAAAAGAAAAAGAAAGACTAATTCATACCCCTTTTTGGGGGAGGGATTCCAAATAATCAGGCCTGCACGTCCCCTCAGTCCGCCGCCGCGATCTCTTTTACGCAAAGCTCGAAGACGAGCGCGCCGCCGCAATGGGTCAGCTTTAGATGCAAAGGCAAAGCAAAGAGAAAGAGAAAGAGAAGAAAGGAAAGAAACACGCAAGCACCTAAATCTGCACACCCTACCACACATTGAAAGGGGGAAGGAAGGAAGGAAGGAAGGAAGGAAGGAAGGAAGGAAGGAAGGAAGGGGAAACCAATGGCAGTGGGGTGTGTATATTCCCAACTGAGAGAGAGAGAAGTGAGAGAGATAGAAAGGGGAGAAAGACTTCATACAACGTCAATATCCTCTGGTTTTGTTCTTTTCTTTCACTCCCCTGCCGAATATACACACATCTCAACCCACACATCCCAAGACTGGAATTCACAAAAGACAAAAAAAAAAATACACAGTCCTATCGCTTTTTGCTCGCTGTGTAACCTCATATGATACTATTTTCACGTACGACGAGGTGGTGGTGATGACAGTGGTGATGACGACGACGGCGACGACGTTGACATTGATCAACTTCTCAACACCTAACCTCAACACCCTTCTTGGAAACAGTCATGTACTTGACCCCCTTGTACGGCCTCACGCCTTCCCCCAACCCCTTCGACTTCTTCGCGTCAATAACCAAACTATCCACCTTGAGACCGCTGGCCAACCATCCTTTGACGCCGAAACTCAGGTGCGCGGCTGTAGGCATGAGGGCCGCTGCTGATACCGACGTGAATTTCGCTTTCGCTTTCGTTGTTGCCGTTACCGCTGCTACTGCTCCGTTTTTCCTTTTGGTGGTATGGCCGTTCTTTGATGATCTTTTGGCGTGTGGTTTTGTGACGCTGTTATCGTCGTCGCTGTAGTCGTAGGAATTGGTGCTCGCACCGTTTTGCAGGTCGTCGATATCGTGCTCCTCGTCATCATCATCGTGCTCATCGGCATCGGCAGAAGCTTCACCGACGACAGAACACCTCAACACGGCTCCCGCACTGCCACTGATGCCCTGGGCCTCCTTGGCGCTCATCTTCCACTCGACGCTGACGTCGCCCGGACTCCAATGCGCTTCGCCCCTGGTAGCTCTCAAATCGTTGACGATCCTCACGCCGGACGGGATAGGGATGGAGATGCTAAGGTCTTCGAGGAGCGGTGACTTTGTGTCGTTGGAGGAGGTGGCCGAGGGGTTACGGAGAGTTGAGGGCCGCGAGGAGGAAAGGTTGGAGGAGAGGCTGGATGCTGCTGCACTCGTCGGCGATGAAAAGGAAGAGGAGCTGTTGTTGAAACCGTTGCCAGAGCCAGAGCCAGAGGAAAAGCGATGGCTGACGGTCAAGCGCACCTCAAAGTCGGTACCCGCAGGCCCCAGTCCAGTCCGCATTTCTATCGAAGCAGGCAGGTTGACATGTGTCGCTTCGGCGGAGAGAGGGCTCGCCGTGGGGTCGAGCAGATCCACATCGTAGCCCGCAAGCACAAACCTCCCGTCGGGCGGCACAAAACTCAGTTCTGCAAAGTCTCTCCAGCGGGCTAGCCGCACGCAAGGATGGAAAACCGGTCGTTGCATGGTGTGTTTTACTTTGTCTGCTCCCGGGCCTGAGCCAGCGCGTAGACTGAGCAGGAGATCGGGGACGCCCGAGACCTTTGAAGTAAAGGCTATGCTGCCATTGGCAAAGGCTGCCAAAGGGCGACCCGAGGGCGCGTAGATGACAGAGAGAGTTTCGACAATGTCGACGTACATTTCATTGCTAGTATGCCTGACATTGGATCTGCGCCAGGGGATCTGACTTCCGGCCGTTGACAGGGTGGGCGCAAGAGTACTGCTTATGCCACCACCAGATGCACCCAGTCCCGGCGGAGCTCCAGGTAATCCCACGTTTCCTAGTAGTTTCCCGACCCACGAGGGAGTGTCGACGACATCGCGCAGCGCATTGGCTTCGGTACTGCACACGAGACCTCCGTCGCACATTTCGGCCAGTACTTGGGCTATAACGTCGTAATTGGCCTCCAATTTGGTCGCCAGCAGAGGCGCACCCAGAAACTCCTCCAAGGCATCAGCCACGCGATGCAGGAACTCCAGAACAAGGAGGGGCTCGGTGTCGGTGGAGCATGGGGAAAGAAAGAGTAGGTTGTCCTGTAGCATGGAGAAGAGCAGGGTCGGCGGGTTGGTGGTGGTCAGGTAGATACATGACGGTCGGGGTTCTGAGTAGGCCAGGTAGAGCGGGAGGACGGTGGTTGCTGATGGAGGGCGGCCGGTGAAGATGTGTGACACGATGGCATTGCTGCAGACATGATGATTAATATGTGTGAGACGACGGCGGTTGGGGTCGAGGGGGTTTACTGTACTTGCGCTCGTTGAATATGTACACTGCCTCTATGAGTCCCATGGTGACATGAGAAGGAGTTTGGTCTATGTTTGTAGTAGGTAGCTCCTACCTATTTGGTCGAGTCGAGTCTCTGGCATTGAATGTTTGACGCGCGCGACGTCACCGACCATCTCCAGGCTCCCAAGTCCCATACCACCTCACAGCAAACAAGTCCTCACTAATTGTGCGAGAATTTAACATGGGCAGGTGTACACAAAAAGAATGATTCCACTATTGCGCTGCCTTGATGGGCGCGATATTCTACAATTGATAGGCATCTTCATGCTCAAGCATTCCCATCCATTTCTTGACTCCTTGTGCGCCTGTCGAACTTCCCTCCCTTTGTCAAACGCCTGCCCGAGCAAAATCATCCCCTTCTGCTTTGATCCTCCCCGAATGCCTGTGGAAAATCACGCTTTTGTCGCACTATCGCCTCCCCTGTAGGGGCTACGCCCGTTGGATCTGCCTACATTCCATGAGGACGGAATGGTGGTCCTTGTCCATGGAAGTCTGGCTGTCCCTGGTTTTGGAAGTTTGCTGGTCCTTGAACTTGGGCATTCTGATCCCGATGGCCCTCCTAATGGCGTCTCGGGTCTTGGGTGTGCTGAGGCGGCATGGGCATTCCAGGTGGAGGAGCGAATCCAGCACCTCCCATAGGACTAGGGCCTCCCATAGGCGGCGGTGGGAAAGGCATACCAGCTGGAGGCGGGAAGGGCATACCGGCAGGAGGTGAGAAAGGCATGCCGGCAGGTGGTGAGCCAGCTGCGCCTGGACCCGGTGGGAACGGAGGCATGCCGTTGGGAGGGAATGGCGGCATTCCGTTGGGTGGGAAAGGGAACGGAGGCATACCGCGGCCAGCGGGCATGGGAGGCGCACCAGGAGCGCCAAAGGGAAGTGGTGGCATACCGGGAGGGAAGCCGAAAGGCATTGCTGCCACGCCGGCATGACTTCCACCAGGCAGCATGGGGTTGGCGCTTGCTTGTCCCTCGGCCGCGTATGATGTTGTGATGCTGTCAATGACACTCTGCGCCTTTTCGTGACCGATTTCTGTTCGCAAGCCTGTCAGTGGCATTTCAAAAGGAAGGCGCATTCGCGGTGCGGCACAGGGCAGTCCAGGAAGGCGCGTTTGTAGAGCCAAGACATACGTTGGTAGTAGTCGACTACATTTCGGAGATGATTACGACCGGTGTTGTGAGCTTTTCGCACGCTCATGCTGTCGTGAGTGAGGTAGACATCGCAGTAATCGCCTTGTCCTGTGCATGAGTATACCAGCATTCTATGCGCAACCGTGGGACGAGAACCTACAGAAGAGTGAATGAACGTTAGTTGGACGAACCCGAACAAGGAGAGAAAGACTTATATTTCGGCATCTTGACGAAATCGGTTGCAGGATCAGATGCGACGGGATGCTGAATGGCGCAAAGCTGCTGCTCCAACACACTTAGATGCGGTGGATGCCAAGACTTTGATATACTCCATCCATCACATGATGGGACACGCCAACTTCCATCCATCTCAATTACAAAGATTCAACAATGTCTGGCATGCAAGTGCCTGCTAACAGCGTCTGGAGTTCCATGAACTACACTCCTCCTCGCGGCTCTTGCAATTTCAAAAATGGCATGATTTCCAACAAATGTCCCTGCCTCCGCTTCATGTTGCACCCAGTAAAAGTAGGTCCCATCAATCTCATGCTCAAACTCGCCATGTTGTTTGAGCTTCTTTTTCTCTTTCTTTGTCCATACCAACACAAACCCCGAACCCCCTTTTACAGGCCGCCACATCATTTGAATGCGACGGCTGTGGCCACCATGCCTCCTATCACAACCTGGACAATCCCTCTGAAGACGCCATTCTCGCAAAGTGGTCCGCACAGGAACGCGTCGTGGCACCACAGCAGTCCTCTACCTCGACACGTAACAAGCGCAGACGCATCACAGAGCTTCAGGAAAACGGTTACTTGGCTGCCATAACCATCGCAGACGACCCCTCGGAACCCCTACAGGAAGCCATCGACCCTTCGGTTAGAAACAGCATTTCATCCCTCTTAAGCGGCACCACAGCCACGAGGAAAGCAGCCCCAAAATGAGTGGGGGTAAAAAAAAAGGCTTGCTTATCATTTGCTCTCCCCCCTGCCGATTATCTCTCACCTGTCAAATGTACCGACTCCGCCAAGATTTTCAGCTTGTGTCTACAAGCCACCACCGCGCATGACCGATGGCCATCCAGTTCATCTCTTGGACACTGGCATGTCTCTTGATCGCGTCTAATCATCGCAGATCTCTCACAACATCATTTGGCATGGAATTCAAAGGTTGCTCAATCACAAAGAGCCTTGACAGAAATCATCTTGGCAGAGACTGTTCCGAAGTTCATAGGCTCAATATGACAGCAGAGCACCAATGTTTGTCGGCGCATCGAGTCCTTAACATCAGCCTCAAGAGTCGAGAGTAGTCAGCTTGTGGTGGTGGCACTTGGACGTCGCTGCTGGAAAAAAAAGCAGGAGATCCAAGCATTTTCCGATTAAGGAAAATGTCCAGAATCACATTACAAAATGCTTCCAAAAACCCAAGAGCCTCCACAGTTTTTCCAGAAAGCAAAATTATCATTTTTTTTTGAACGAGGGCGCAGAAGACCCGAAAAGAATAAAATCACTAGGAGAAATTCTGGCAAGATTGCACAAAAGAAATACGAACAACCACACGCGGGAGATACATGTAACATGAAGGCGGGAGATAAGGCGGGAGTAACTTGTTGAATACATAAGTGTACAAAACTACCTACATGTACTTTACCAAAGGAAAGAAAGAAGTGCAAAGAAGAGAGTAATGATAGTTCTTGACACTGTTTTATTCCTTTCCGTTGCCAACTCATAGCACCACGACAAACAAAGTGCAAAAAAAAAGAAAAACAATAAAAAAAAATAGAAAATAGAAAAATAAATAAATAAAAATAAAAAGGAGCATTCGAGACGACCCAAGGTTAGAACCGTGAGGTCGTTTTCTTTCTCATCAGCCTTGAAATGAATTGGGAAGAAACAAAAAAAAAATAAGACAAACACACGTATGGAGATGACGCGCCAGAAACCACAATGTATGTCTAGCAACGGATCAGTGTGTCGTGGGAGGAGGCGCCTTCTTCACAAACAAAGTCATCTGGCGCGCGCGCGCAAAACTATAACAAATGGCTTAAAGAGCTCACAAAAAGCAACAAGAGATTCACTCTGATAAGCCGTCTTTCCGATATCGCCAACGAAATGATGGGCTGGCAGTGACGAGCCGTGCAAGCCCGTGACCCTCAGCCGTAGCAGACAGCTGCAAAAGACACGGTTCTTCAGGGGTGGCACACCTGGGAAGCAGCAGCAATACTCACAATGATCATGAACATGGGTTCTTGATCCCAAGTTCAATCAGGAGCGCTCAGAACTGCAACGGACGGCCATCGGCGATGAAATAATGACCGTGTCTGCACTGTACCCCCGGCTGCATCACACAGGGCTAAGGCAGGAATGAGGTGACATGCTATTTGCAACCTACCACTCTGCTGGGCAGAGAAAAGCAGGGTCACTTGGTTGTGTAGCGCAAATTAAAGCAGTTGATGCTGTGTAGTATCTGCATATCGGTTTCGTTGTGGCTTTGACTGCATGACTGCATAAGTGAGGCTGTGGAAATCGCGTTGTATGACTGGTGCGATATACGAGCGCACCAGTGAGAAGTAACGGTGTGGGGAGCAGTGGCATGCGGACGCGAGTGGTATGCACTATATGCCATACATCAATGCCATCGACCTGACCGTTCTTCGTGCTGTCAGCAGCATATCGTGCATACCTTGATATATCATTGCAGTGCTCGGGATCGGGATTGCCGAACCTCTGCAACAAACTGCGATCACGCACAAAAAGCCTCCAGCCGCATACGTGATGCTATCAATTCTGTGACCTAAAGTTTGGAGACACATGCTTTTCGCGTTGATCGTGATTAGTATGCCTTTTGAGTTCTGTCCCTTCCAAGACATGATTTAAGGATGTACTTGTATGATTAAAGCATGCTAATAATGACACCGGACCGTGTATGTAAAGTTTTGAAGGGATTACATCTAACCCAGACGATAGAAGGCAGCATAAAGCACTGATAAGGAGGACTTGGAGGAAAGGTTGTTCATCCTTGGCTCCGGGGACTTGAAGAGTTCCCAGGACCCCGCATTTTCGTTTCCAACCTTAAGCACTACCTCATCTCATACATGATTGTTTCCTCGTGCTCTGATGTTGCCCAAGACTCAATGTATCTTGGTGGAGTTTTCGGTGGACTTTTATTCTTCGGGTATCATATTTTGAAGCCGTTACAGACATGTCGAATCAAGAAAATGGGGTCGCTGCCTGGAAGTTTTCCATATCACCGATGGTGGTGAACAGCCATGGCGCTCGGGGCGACCGAAGGCGTTCAAAAACAGTGCCCTAGCGGATGTGTCCGAGTCCCACGTGCAAACGGCACTGCATGACGGCCCGGAAACCATCACCCCTTGTCGTCTTTCTCGTTCGTCGTCGGTCGTCAGGTCTGTTTCCACCGGTGCCAGAAGTATGGCCGCTTTGTCCAGGTCATATCGTCGACTCTGGAGATCAAAGAGACGTGGAACACTATCGATAGCTGAGTGCTGAGTGGAGATTTGCATTGGTCGCTTGGAATATGATGGGTTTTGGATGACTCGATTCCATCATAGACCGTTCCGCATGCTCTGTTGCATGGCGCTCAATGTCGGGTCTTCAGCCAGCCATTTCCCCTGGGTCGTGTCTTGAGATCGCAGAGCCAACTCTACCCGAGCTGGCGTTATAGAGACAAGTTCCTGAAGAGAAAGCTAGGTCAGCCAAGCCTTGCTCCCAAAGAAAAGTGTAGGCTGTTCTTTCCCACAGCAGTGTGGTTCATTCAGCTGGCTGGCTTGCATCTGCTTCGAGGGGCTGGTGCTTGGCTTTGAAAGTTGATCCTCTTAGGAAGCAATTTTTCTTAATGAAGAAAAGAGGAGAAAATACCGAGAGATCAGGGACTTACTGCGCGCAATGTGTCTGCAATCTGAAGAAGTGCTGGAGTATGAATTGGCGAGGGTTTATTGCCTCCAAGAATGGCATTTCTCGAATTGATCCAGCGCAGGGCCGCACTTGCCCTGAGATATGTCTGTTGAATCCGGAAACGACGAACGCTGGCATCAAGCATGATTCTGCAAACCCCACAAGTCAGTTTATATCCAGGAAGTCATTTGCTGTGAAGTAGGTACCGAGGAACATACCGTTGGAGTTGCACTTTCTCCTGCTCGTCGTCTCCATCGGGATCTGATCCTTGCATATCAAATGGTTGGACGAGTAGAGCATGTGCTTCCGCGGCACATTGCCGTAGCACTTGGTATCCTTCATGGTCATAATCCTCGGCTGATGGGTTTGCCCTGATGTTTGCGATAAAGTGTTGCAAGTGTCGAAAGTCGGAAAGAACTTCGGCAATACGCATGGCGCGAGCCTCATTCACTGAGGCAGTGCATGTCAGGGACGGAAGTTTGGCGACAGTAGGAAGGGTAGCTATGAAGGAAATATTCTTACATCCGTCGGTCATTGAACCAGAGTCGTATTTGTCCAGCGCGAGGGTAGTTTTGACTCTGGAAGGGGAATGATCGACAGATATATAAACCACCATTACAACCGCAGCCACTCCTTTCTCCCTGAGCCGATTTGTTGCAGTCCAGAAAAAGTATAGTTCATATCCACATGCAACGCAGAGGCGGGCAATGTGCGCAGAGATCGGGATAAAGATTAGAACAGAAACGAGAAGAGGGAATGTAGAAGCGGACTCGGGATGGCCGTGGACAATGAATTGGGAAGGAATGGGATGTTTTCACAAGACACCGACTTAGGCAAATGATCGGTCGTACAGGTAATGATAATGTGAACGGGGTCTCACGTTTTCAAATGGCATGCTTGCGCCATGTTGGACGTCACAATCTCTGCGACACAGAAGTGTATCGCTCTTTGGCGAGCTATTCCCGAATGCTCCAGTGAGCACACGCGCAGTTTAGCGTAATATTAATAGCAGCAGAGTCAGGACTTCAGGTATCGGGTTGGGCTGTGAGGCTTGGAAAGGCGTTTCAGCGACTGCGGCGGGGAAGGAAGCGCCACAAGTCAGAGCTACCGTCGGCACTACTTAGTTTTGGTTTTGCGGAAACGAACAAGAAATCATGGCTTGAGATACGGAGGGATAATGACACAGCTCGGTATTGCATGCGAATCGGCATGTCGTGTCATTGCTGGAATGTGATGGTTTAACTGACGTCGTGAGGCTAAAGTCTTCAATCCTTCTCAGCAATCGCCTGCAGACGCTCGTCGATTTGCTCTTCGGTCAGGGTGGTGAAGTGGGTCGTGGTGCCTTCCTTGCCATCGGAGCGGGGACCGCCAACAATACCAATCTCAATCTCGCCCTTCTTGAAGTCGACACTCAACACTGTGCTGAGGGTGGTGATGGCGAGCTCGACAACCTCCTCCCAGCTGCCTTCTGCGCACTTCTTGTTCCTCAGCTTCTTCTCGAGGTGATTCATAGCCTCTTGTGCCTTGGGCCCTGACGCGGTGGCCTTGTATCCGACGTAGTAGCCTGCAGGGTCGCACTTGTAGAGTTGAGGGCCGAACTCAGAGTCGACTGAGATGAGCGTTGTGGCAACACCGAGAGGTCTCATGTATGCCTGCGCCGCACATTAGTATATGGTGGACGGCACGAGCCAAGAAGCTTCTCACTCTTTGCGTGTAGACTTGTGCAATGTTTGCCAGGCGCTTGGCTAGAACATCACAGGGCATCTCGTAGCCATTCTTGTACTTGAACTCGGCAGCCTCTCCGCGCGCTCTCATGACCGACGCTCTCGCATCTGCAATGGAGCCTGTCATGACACAGCCAACCGACGGCGACATTCTGTGGATGTACGAGACGGACGACGGATCGATGAGCTTGTCGGGGACCTTTTTTTGCGAGATGACTACCGCGCAGTCCTTGCCGCGCACGCCGACTGAGGTGATGTTTGCGGCAGTGATGGCCTTGAATGCATACTCTGCGTCTCGTGTGAGCTGATGATGGCCGACAATTGTGAGATGCATTCACACACCGACTTGATAGAGACGACCTTGGTCCGAGAAGATGGTAATGTGTCTGTCGTAGCCGGCGCTGCCTGTTGCTCGGCTTAGCTATGCTCATTCATGCTTGGAGCATCCGACCACTCACTCATGATGGGCAACTGTGTGACTGTGTGGGTGCGTGTGGTAGAGAAGGCGTAAAGACTCCAATCAACTGGATCAAAACGTGAACGAGGACAGGCTGAGTGATGGTGATAGAGTGGTGATGGTGATGATGGCGATGATGGCCAACAGCGCGTGTTTGCCTTGCTCGTCATGGAGCTGTCCTCCGCCAGCGGAAGCAGCCTTGGCATCCCCGGCCGATCAATTCCCCGAGATTTTTTGTTTCTTCATCTTTGGCTTTGCATGTGACATTTCATCTCGCTCTTTCCCCAATTGCATCAATATCTAATCATGTCAAACGAGCAAAGAGTTCCTGCCTGGAAACGGCTCGGCCTCAGTTTGACAAACGCCAGCGAGACTGCCCCGGAACCCACATCCTTACCATCCACCAAACGTACTCGAGACGATTCCGATACTCCCAAAGGATCAAAGAAGCAAAGACTCGACCAAATTTCTAGTCCTGCTCCAAGGCAGTCGCAACCCACGTCAGTAGCTGAAATAAACTTCCTTGCCATCCTCCTTTCTGTTGAACAAGCCATTTCCTTCGCCTCTTGTCATCCCACTCAACCAGCGTGCCACTTACTGACCTTGTTCCACAGGCGAGCATCACCAGAAAAGTCCATTCTAGCTACACCCAACGGCAAGCAAGGCAAAAACAAGTCTGTCGTCTTCTCAAAGGACACCAAGACCCAAGATGGAGACAGCGCCCAAACATACTTCCAGGCATGGGCCAATGACGAGCTCGACTACTACGCCCAGAAAGCAGCGGATTACGATGCCTCTGAAGCAGCAAAGGCACAAGCGACGAAGCAAGACGACGCTACTTCCAAACCCTCACAAATAGCCGACATGCTCGCCGAAAAGGCAAAGGAGGACGCAAAAGCAGCCAAGAGCTTGACAAAGGAGCAGAAGAAACAAGAAAAGAAAGACAAAAAGAAGGACAAAACCAACGAGGAACAGAGCCCACGCGAAGGAGAACAAGCAGTGGACGAGCAAACAGACAACCCCGAAGGATCCTCTGTCCCAGTGGTCAAGAAGCAGAAAGTCAGAACGCCAAAAGACAACAGCAGCAAGCCTGTCCCAGAATACGTGCGCTACCTCGAGCAATACCACAACGATCGACCCTCCTGGAAATTCAACAAGTCCAAACAAAACGACCTCTTGAAAAACATCTGGAGCGTCTACCGTGTCCCCAAGTCTTGCAATGAGGCTCTCGTAGAGTATCTTGATGGGCTGCAAGGACAAGGCGCTCGTCAACGTCTGCGCCAGGCGGCCCAATCTGCGACCATCGAGATTGTGGCTTTCATTCGAGCCGAGATCCCAGAAGCCAAAGATCAAACAATGGAGACTTCGGAGGCCAGGAAAGCAGCTTTCGAAGCCGCTCTTAAACAGCAAGAAGAAATTCTGCGTGATAATGGGGTTGATCCCAACCCGTCCAGAACAAAGGCGATTCAGGAGCAAAAGGACTATGATGAGCGAGTTCAGCTAGTCTGGAGCACAATGACAAAGGACGACCCCAGGATGGCCCCAAGAGCTCCTCCTGTCGCACCCAAGCCAGTACCCGTCATCGACACCGCGCGTGCCAAGCGCAAGAAGAAGAAGTCGAGAACAGATGTGTCGGACAGCGACAGCAGCAGTAGCAGTAGCGGCAGCAGCAGCAGCAGCAACAGCGACAGTGACAGCGGAAGCGATAGCAGCAGCGATAGCGACAGCGACAGCGAGGATGAAAAGTCTGCTGTCCAAAAGGCCAAGATTGCTAAACTCAAGGCCCAACTCGCAAAAGCAAAGATCGCAAAGCTGGAGGCTAAGCTTGCAAGGGCCAAGGCAGAGAAGACGAAGAAGAAGGTCTCAAAGAGTTCAAAGGATGATTCGTCGTCTTCAAGCTCGGGATCTGACTCTGACTCTGACTCTTCCAGCGACTCTTCTGATGACTCCTCTTCGAGCGACTCTGATAGCGACTAAGTAGGCAAGATTCACGAGAATAGCTGTTGAAGGAGAGTCTTAGACATGAGTCCTCACTTACTTCCCCCTTCCTTACACCTCAACACAGAGACTGCCAAAGTTCGCACCCTGAGGATTCTACGTATCAGTACTCACAAATCAAGACTTCTTGCATAAACATGTGAGAATCTTTCTTTTGAAACAATTCAAGTGCAACATCGAGTTGGCTCTCGCTGGATAATCATTGATCGTACTACATTCTAAGCCTCATCGCATAGAAATCGCAAGAAGATAGAACGACAAGCATTCATCATCCGGAGTTGCCGAGAACAGAAAGAAAAAAGTTTACGCATGTCCAAGCGATGGAATTCAAAAAATAGGAGAAGGAAGCAAAAGAACTAGGGACATCTTCACAAGAGCCCTTGTATTCTTTGATATCGAGTCAAATATGTCCTATCACTTCACAATATCCTTGTTCCACACATACGCAGTAACCATGACCTGCCAAACTAATGACAGAGACCCGATCTGGCGATACGGAACGAGACAACTTTGATCTTGAGCAGATGGAATTTCTTGTCGGTTGTCTACCTGCACAAGCATTTCTCTACTCAAATCATATCCTTGACTCTTTCGACAACTTTATCTCTTCATCATCCACGGACGGGCACACAATTGAATCTACGTTGTCCTATAAGCTTGTGGCGGCGTCCCGCTGGCCATGCTACACTGCCATGCCAACCGTTTTTCTGGATCTTCCCCTTCTGCTGGACCAGTCAGTTCACCAGTGATAGAATGCACAACTCCGCGATTGTGAAAGATCACTAAGTCACCAGCTTGCCAACGGTGAGCGTAGATGTTCTCCGGTGCATATATCTTGCTGGTGAGCTTATGCACCGTCTCGCGCACTCGAGCCAAATCATCCACCACGGTCACTTCACCTGTCGAAGGATTCCTCGTGTGCAACGCATATACACAGCAACCGAGTACCTGCAAGTGAGGTTCATGGTTGCCATGGTTTTTCCAGACCATCTGTGGTACTGTCAGCAACCTCATATCAGCAGCTATACAGGCTCAGGCACTGACGGGAAAAGTGTGGACTTTATCCCAAGTCCACTCAGGCAGCTCCTCGAAGCTCTTCTCGTTGCCCACTTTCGCAATCGTAAGCGCATCATCCGTGGCCTTGCAGTTGACGATAAATTCGTAAGCTCTCGGTGCGTACTGAACTGACGTATTTAGTGCGAACTCTTTCTCTTCATCCGTAAGAAGACTAAAGGCTCGAGCACCGGAATAGACTAGCAACTTGTTAGTCGCGTATATCCCGCCGAAAAAAGATACCTACTCACATGCTGTTGCTCCCGCGGCAATGGGCATCACGTCGCCGTTGGGAAATCGAATTTTCTGATCGGGCAGCTGGGGTACTTCGATCGCGTGTAGAGTGGTTGCAAAGCCCGGTAGCCGTTCGTAAAGAGGAGCGTCCATGTGCCAACGATATGGACGTGTGAAGCCATCCTTGATCTCTTCCGCTGTGAGAGGGTTCTCATGGAAATCGGTGTGGCTCTGCAAAATCCGTCAGCATGCAGTATACAAGACATGGCCAGTTGCGACAAGCTTACCACATGCTTGAGATTCATACTGGGAATATTCTCGTGACCAGAAAAGCGGCCTTTGCCAATCACGGTGACTTGGGTGGCTCTTGGTATTCTTTGACTCCTGTTCTGCGATAGAATGTTCTCCTTGTCTGTGACAGTCTTTTCTCCTCCGGAATGTACGTCCCAAGCCGTCGCATCGAAGAATTTCCCAATCTTGGGCATAAGCGTGGGATCAAGTCCATGCTGGTTCCGTACTACAAGAACGCCATTGTTGAACAATCCATCCCGGAGAGTTTTTTGGTCATGTTCAGTAAGCTTTTCTGGATCAAGATACTGAGTCTCTGGTGGCAGAATCACTTCAGCACCGAGCAGAGAGCTCTTTCGGAGCTCTGGCGAAAGAGGGACCACACGTAAAGGCTGGTTCATGTATGGCATTTTGGCTCGAAATTGTCAATTGACGCAATGTGTATGGTATGGAGAGCAGTACTGCACAATAATACTTTTTAGTAGGAGATTCAATGTCTTAACTTACTTTAGGTCTCTGATAACGGACCGAGTGGCTATATAATCCGTGAATCAGGTCTTTGCCGCTGTCGGCGACCTCCGTTATCTTCAGACACTTCACATATGGTTAGGCGTCCAGCAAAGTCTCATGAGAATATACTGTGTACACTGTGCAATGGATTGTGCTGCGTAGAGAGACTCACATAGGTGAGAATGCCCCGCCGGGGGATCGGCCAATGGAGGGGCAGGCGGCCAGGCATCGGGCAAGCACGAGGCAAGCAACAGGCGAGATAGCATATATCTAGGGACCCTTGAGACACCGGGTAATCAAGGATATGCTCCGTTCCTATCAACGACCGACATCTTCTTTAGGATGACGAAGATTTGTTCCTTTCCTAAATCTTCGAAGAGAATGAGTATGCTCTACACGATACCAGTCCTCCGAACAAATTAGCAATGTGTTTCATTGTAGTGAACTTTGATAGAAACACGATATGATCTATCCGGTTCAGCAAGGTGGTATTCAGACTACATGTATGCAGGTCCCGTGGGTGGTTCTGGAGACACTCGATTTCGCGAACAAAATAAAGTTTCAGAAATCTGGTTCTTATCGATGTCTGCAATACTCGATTTGTTTGGGACGATTTCTATTATCGCCTCTTCCGTTCTTCTGTTATCAGTCTACCCAAGGGGTGCGGGGCCTGATACCACCTCCCAAAGATTCTCTGTGTACAAGTTGAGAGTACGATAGCAGACAAGGGGATAAGTAAGTTGGAGTCCGCTCCCGACAGACCTATTCTGTATTAGCTTTATCAGTCCCTAGTAGAAGGCGTGCATCTCAATTCTGCTTCAAATTGATGTAGACACCACATCACAGTCGTGGTACAGCTAAACACCTTTCCTTGCACCATAATCCTTGTGCCCATTCCTACGTAGAACTTCGTACAAGATGGAAGAGAAAGAGAAAAACCCCGAGATCAAAGTCAGCGCATCGCCTGATATCACGGTTGGAGAATCTTCTCCTGTAAAACCCTCCTCCCTGAAGAGTCGCTGGTCTTATTTAAAGAGCAAGATTGAGATTGAGTCCGAACCAAGCACCTTTGCTCCTGGAAGATGGAGCAATGCTGGTGAGTTGACTGATCAGTAGCTATTGCAGGTTAATTGGCTTACAGATTTCTCCAAGACTTGGATCCAACTCCTCCAGAACAGAGAACATGGACAACTCTCAACTGTGAGCAAAGATTGATCGGCCTCGGTCTTCACTGCTAATGAACTCTAGATGTCTTTTACTGGACAAATGATGCCATTGCTCCGGGAAATCTTCGTCTTGGATCCTCACTATACTCTTTAGGTCTCTCATGGAAAGTCGTGCTTGTGATAATCGCACTGGGTAACTTCCTCATGGCAATTGGACTGACATTGAACGGAGTGGTTGGCTCACGCTACCACATTCCATTCACCATCCAAGCCCGCGCTCCATTCGGCTTCATGTTCTCATTCTTCATCGTCTTCGTCAGAATGATCGTCGCCGCTTTCTGGTATGGTGTCAATACGTCCACAGGAGCCCAATGTGTCCGGGTCGTTCTTATTGCAATCTGGCCCTCCTTTGCGAATGTTCCCAACCACCTGCCGGAATCGGCACATATCACTACACAGTCGATGGTTTCTTACTTTTTGTACTTTGTCATTGTCTTGCCGTTCCACTGGATCCACCCGAGACAGCTTCGATGGTTTTTTGCCATCAAGTCTGCGGTCTGTCTTGCTGCGGTTTTAGGCATGGTGATTTGGGCCTGCACTGCTACTGGCGGTGGTACTAACAATGAGATCTTCCATCGTGGTAGTACTATCTCGGGTAGCACTCTCGGCTGGACATTCATGAGCGGATTGAATGTAAGTGTTCTTCTAGGCTGGTTCTCACAATCATGCTTACACGCATAGGCCATGCTTGGAAACTATGGCACCCTGGCAGTCAACATGTAAGATTCGACATTGCCGTAGCATCGTCATGATAAAAAGCTGACCCTGGGGACAGCAACGACTTCACCCGATATGCCAAAAGGCCCGGTATGACATATGTGCAGCTTTTCATCATCCCGGCCGCATTTGTCGTGATGGCATTCTTTGGCCTCATCATCGTAGGTTCTGCAGAGAAGATGTACGGCGAGCTGCAGTGGGATGTCCTGAGCATCATGAACCATTGGAACGACAGCAGTGCTGCAAGAGCGGGGGCAGTCTTTGCGGCTGCGAGTATGGTAGTCGCTCAACTCGGCACTGTAAGTAGCACATGCCCATAATGCTCGGTGTCTAACAGTGAAACTGACGGCGAGGTAGAATCTGGGTGCGAACTGTATCTCGGCAGCAAACGATCTGAATGCCATGTTCCCAAAGGTAAAGAATGGGAACCAATAAAGTAATTGGCAAGGAGAACACTAATGTTTGAGTTGCAGTATATCAATCTTCGACGCGGTCAATATATCATCGCGTTCATTGGTGCTTGGGCATTAACACCATGGAACATCCTAGCATCAGCCAATTCATTGCTAAACTTCATGGACGGATATGCGATTTGGGTGAGTTTGATCTTGACAGCATGAACCCCCCGATATAAAGACCAATTTACCCATCGTTGATACGTTTGAACAATCTTACTGATCACATTACTCGATAATTAGCTCGCCCCGATCACAGGAATACTCATTGCGGATTTCTATCTCATCCACAGGCAATCTTACGATGTCAAGGAAATGTACAATCCTCACGGAATCTATCAATACAACCGCTGGGGCACCAACTGGCGAGCTCTGATCGCTTGGTCGATCGGATGGATACCACTACTAGCAGGACTTGCTGACTCGGTAAGTGATGCAAAAAAGAAAAAAAAGAAAAAAAGAAAAAAAGAAAAAAAAAGAAAAAAAAAGAAAAAGAAAACATATACAGCAAAAGGACTATACTGATCAAAATGTACTCAGATTGATTCCGCCAACACAGTAAGTGTGGGAATGCAGAACTTCTACAATCTGGGCTATATGTATGGTATCACTGCAAGTTTTGTTGTTTACACGTTGTTGAGCATCTGGTTCCCCGACCGAAAATCGAGGTACACGACTCCTGCCGGCATAGCTTGAGGATACAGTACATAAATTGCGCACCGGAAGAACGGAATTTGAATGGAGAAATTGTATTATCACGAAGATAGATATGTCAAGTAGGCTTGAACCTCACAGGGCCACGGCAAAGGAAGAATTGACTCGAAATGATCAGTCATACCGATATTTACGGCTCTGGTGCTGACGCTCAAGTTTTCACCACTCCTCTCTGATGGTTAAAACTTGCTTAAGCGACGCATTGGACACCACTGGTTCTGATTGACGGCGTTCTGGAGGTGCTTTATCGCGGTCCTACGCTTCTGTACGTAAGGTTATTTCACATCGCGATGGATCTGCTACTTTGAGCCATGCTGTTAGTGAAGTGCATGTGTCGGCCATGTCGTCAGACTTGGATGTTATCTTGTGAACAGGACGACTGCGTGCCCTGTGCGGACCGTTGAGGAGTTTCCGTATGCTAGACGCATGGACATGAACTGGTCCCAGGCCAGAAGCAGGAGATCACGGCACTCCTAGAGCCTGTCCACGTCATGTTCCTGCCCGTCAGCACCCAAGTCGCCATCTCCAAGCCCAGAAGGAGCACAGGCGCGCGTCAGGTTGCGGATGAATGCAGATATCTGCTACCTCGAGAGACAGACAGCGGTTCCATGGAGCAGAACACAATGGACAAAATCTCTGGGTAGTAAGTTGGTGAGACTTGTCTGTGTGCCTCGGTATTCGATGCCTGCTCTTCGCCATCTCCTTCATGACAGTAGTACAAAATACCAAACCCCTAAATCCTAAGTACTAGAGACGGAATGGGACCACAAACGTTCTCGTTCTGGCACTGTCCTGATCTTCTGTAAAGGCTCCCGTACGAACTAGGAATCGGTTGGATGTGCGGTTAAACAAGGTAATATACTTAGGGGGATATACCTAGGTGGAGAGACGGTACTGGCCATGGTTGGTGATCGTAACCCAGTCGTACAGATCAGGGTCTGGGATGTAGCTAGTACGGCGTAGAGGGGAATCGTAGGACGAAAAGCCGGTCGGAATGATATAGCGGGTGCCCTATAACACGCCAAGGACGGTTCCTATATTGTAGTCTAGAATGTTACCTACATTGAGGTCGTCCTCGTCGTCGGTGTCGAAGTGGCGAGTGGATTCCATAGGGTTCTCCGACCACAAGCACATTACTTCCTTTTCTTGAGGGCTATACCACTCACGGGCATCCCACCAGATGCAAGGGCCAAACGGAAGAGTGTTTTCGGTGAGTTCGTGAGCTTTGGACTCCCGGACGGCCAGAGAAGTTGAGTTTATCCATCATGCAGTGTACAAAACTATCCTGCTCCTTGCATCCAATGACCGAAGCCCAAGATGAGGTGGCGGTTGGTCTAAGCATCCGTCAGTATTAGAAAGATGTAGCTTTGTCCGGATTAGATCGCAGATACCATATTGTTCTCAAGAGGAGCAATGGAATAAAGGGTATGCATTGCCAGAGGCTCAGTGATCTCGACGTCGTAGTGATACCGCTCGAAAAGGTAATTGAAGGCAATTTCCATGCGACATTAGTCTAGAAGCGTAGTATGTGCGGTTTCTTCTCCTCTGGCGATCGACCTCCGTCGCTTACCGCTCGTATTCCTCCAAGAGCATGATGTAGAACGTTATATGCCGGGAGGACAAGAGACGGGTAGAAGAGGTAAGAAGTACCGTGTTTGAGTGCTTCATTGACCCGAGTGTCGTACCTGACCAAGAGATAGTCAAAATCCTCAGGGGTGAAGCGGGAGTCGTTATTGATGGCGCAACGCCAGCAGCGCTTGCCAGATTTTCGGCAGTGCTCTGTGTAAACAACGCGATTAGCTAGGGACGTGAGACTGGCGTAGCAAAATTACCTTCCTGGAAGAGTTCCATGTACTTTGCACACTTCATGCGTGTGGTGATAACCTCCACTTCGCTTGCCAGGAGGGCCCGTCTCGTACTCGATCTCGTCCTCGGCCTCGCACCCGAACGACAGCTCGTCGCGCAGCGTGCCGTTTCCCTTGATGAGAATCTTGCGAGCGGTGTTCAGGCCCTAGGCCAGAGTGTGTTTTTGACGTGCGTTGACGCCGGGTTAGTGGCAGGCAGCCGCCATGCAGTCGATGTCGTTGTTGCAAGACTTGCTTGCGGAAGTGATGCGGAGCCGCTAGATGTTTGGACCATGGTATCTTAAAATGACAACGAGAAGGCCAGGACCTTTCTAGGTGTCCGGTTGGTTTCCTCTGCTTTCAATGGTTGCCAATTCCTCCCGTACAAAGATCCCCCACCCCCTCCCGGAGAGGTTGGATGCAACCTTCTCCGCAACCTCCTGCTGACCTTCAATCATCCCTCAGATTCAGTCATCAAAGGGTCAGGGTGCCAATCCATCTTGCCATTCAGAAGGTTGATCTTGCCCTCCAGTTAAATTGATCATGGATAAAAGGAGCTTCCCTCGGCCAACCAGGTCGCGGTTTCGAGTCAATCTTCAAAGCCACAGTAGAAACCGTTTCGACCCTAGCTCAGGAGCTGGGAAGGATCTGGTTCAAGAGTGCCCAGGACAGGCATTCCCCAAGCCTCTGTGGCGGGCGCGATAACGGATGAGAAGAGCCCCAGCACCCGCCCAGCGCAGATATATAATTGACAAGAAAGATGTTGCCTAAGCAACTGGGACGGTGGGATAGAGATGCGAAAAGAGGAGCATGGACGATGTGTGGAAATCCATATATCCTTCATTCGATTTCGTTCGCCTTCTCCAAACTTTGCTGCTGGGGCAGGCGTAATGAGGAAAGGTACGACCGTTCACCCGGTATATATACGAGCAGTCGGATAATGGTGGTATCGAGTGATTAGGATGTGAGAACATAGGTATATAAGCAGGTGGAGGAAGTGAAGATATAATGATATGAGAATTGTGATTTGAATCTACAGAGCAGAACAGACACGCTCTATATCAGGCGCGAGTGTTTGCTAGTTGGAAAGGAAGGGTTTTTCAAGCAGTCGTGGGAGATAAAGAAAGTGGGATTGAGTTCAATGGACGCTCTGGATTCTGCGTGTTTGCAAAGATCTTGAAGGAAGGTGGCAAAAAAGGAAGGAAAGGAAGGAAAGAAAAGAAGGTGCGGTTTGAGAAGCAAAGCTGAAAGCTGTAGCTGCCTATTTGCTTGCTAACCTACATTTGCGAACAGCGGTTGTGGTGCTGGTATGTACAAACAATTTTGGGAAAGATAGAAAAAAGGAAAGAGATGAACATCAATGCGGAAAAAGCCCTAGATATGCCGACTGTGCGTGCTGATTTGTACTCGACACTGCAGCTACACATTCTCAGGTATTATGCCAATGACATCTCTCAGCTTCAAAGATAATAATATTTGCTTATACTCCAATCTTTCTTCTCCACACAACAAGTATCACCACTCCTTCTTTCTTACAAGTTCCTAGCGGCCTCGAGCTTTTGCCTCAACTCGTCAGGTCTAGGCTTTCCAGCCTTTGTAATAACGATACCCTTGACGATTCCCACCTGCACAATACTCACAAAGCCCCTGCACACTTCCTCCGCCATCAAGGCCAAACATCTCTCTCCTTCATCAGCAGACAAAGGATTCCTCAAGGAATTTTGAAGATGCGAGATCAGTGTCTTTGTGGAAAAGCTCGCTCTGGGGCGTCCGTTTGCCAGTACATCTAGGCAGTGGACGATGTCGGGTATGCGGTCGAGCGCTTGTAGGCGATTTACTTCTTCGGGAGTGGGAGCATTGTTGACGTTGTTGAGATTCGCATTTTGTTTGGCGAGAATGCGGTCGAGCAGGCTTGAGCCGCGCGAAGATACTGCTTGGGCTGACTTGGATGTGGTGGACACGACGGGCGTGCGTGAAGACTGTTCAGCTGCACGACCAGCCAGTGCGCTGGCTTTGAGTTCATGGAGGCGTTGGGCGCCTTTTGAAGATTGAGAGGTTCTGCTTGGGGCTATTTGGCTGATAATGACAGGACAGGCGGGAAGTTGGGCTAAGAAGGAAGGTATGTCTGATCTTGCTTGCGGTGATGTTGATGTCCAATTACTCCAGAGGCGTGCCAAACGCTGTTCAAATGCCTGCAGCAACTTTGGGTGGTCAAAGTGGGCAGTTGTGATGTTGTTGTGCTCGACGAGTTCAAGACAAAGGCTCCCTTCTCCGTTATCAGCGAGTTCGAACGTGTCGTTTTTGCCGAGGATGCCCAGCATAGTTTCTATGTCTTTCTCGGTGACAGCTCTCTTCTTCCAGCTCCTTGTGACGTGCGGTAGTAATGTAGAGAGATACATGGGGGTGCCCAGTCCTTCGTGAGCGCAAAAGAGTGACACGCTAGTGAGGAAAGCCTTGAATAATCGAGTCAAGTCTTGCAGCTGGGCAGGCATCTCTGAGGTGAGTGGCACGGATCCGAGACTTCTGAATGAGCGTGGTGTGAGAGGGGGAGTGTCGTAGACGGGCGTGTCTTGTTTTGTCGACTTTTTGTCAATGAGCAACTTCTCAAACAGCTTCGAGGCCGTCTTTGAAGGCGTCTCCGCTGGCGTTGGAGGCAGCGCATTCTTGAAACGCTTGTTCTCTGGTGTCGTAACTCCATCTTCTGTGTCTCTTGATCTCTTCTTGGATTTTTGTGTGTTTCCCACCCCTTTCTCTGCAGCGGCCGGGCTTATTGTTGATGCGTCGGTAGATTCTTCTGTGGATACTGATACTGCGTCTTTCGTCTTGCGTTTCTTTGCACTCTGAGGAATAGATTGGCTCTTGGTAACGCGTCCAAAAGTATCAATGGTTTTTTGTCTTTGTTTACCCGCTTCAGGGCTGGCCGCCTTGCGTTTTCTCGTAGCAGGCATGATTGTGAATATGATAAGGTGATGATTATAGAAGATACAATAATACAGAATGGTATGAACAATGCCGATGTCGAATGCGTCAATCGTGAGAACGAAAACAATTGAAGTGAATTGCGCTGACCGGGTGATGCGCGTCTTTTCGTGTTGGAGTCGCGTTGGCGTAAAGTGCCGCCAAGCATTTCTTCATCATACCTACCCAGGTAGGTACATAGTAACTTGAAGACAGTCAATGATGATTCATGCAGAATGAGGAATAGGGAGTTGCAAGCAATAGGACGACTACGCAAAATTCAACTTCATCATTTGCACCCGAGGTTTCTTGGTAATGTATTACAATTGGTGAAAGAGGAGAGAAGAAGATTCGTGACTTCCAGACAGTCGTGATAAAGCAAGCGAGCCGCTTACTTGAACCAGCCAAAGAAACCACCCTTGGCCTTGTTGGCCTCTTTCTCTGCAGCAGCCTTTGCCTGGTCAGCCTTTGCGTCTACCGTTCCCACGATCCTAGCGACACCATCGCCGACCTTCTTGTCGAAAGTGTCAATGGCGTTGTGCACCTCCTTGCCCGCCTCCTTGGTGTATTGGTTAATGTTCTTCTCGGCATCCTGGCGGTAGGCCTCGAACTTGGCATCGAATTCGCGAGTCTTGTTGCGCGCCTCCTTGACCTATGGGAATTGTAAGCAGGCGTGACGTGAAACATGGCAGACCTCCAAACTCACAGTGTCGTCAATCTTCTGGCCAATCTGCTCGCCGTACACCTTGGCCTCGGTCTTGAACTCCTTTGCGGTGCCAGGAAGATGGCCCTTGACCGAGCTTGAGGCGCGGGCGGCATCGTCTGAGGTTCGTGAGCGCGCGTTTTTGACATGGCGAATTGCTAAGACTTACGCTCCATCTGCTTCTCAGCAAGCTTGGGGCTGCCACCGGCATTGTAAAGGTAGTATCCACCAAAGGTGGCGGCACCAAGGCCGGCAATAAGGGGAAGACGGGATCTGGCGGCCATTGTGAATGTGATTGCTGGTGTATGCGAAGTATTAGGTAGTAAGTGACCAATCGATTGTGATATAGTATGCGCTATGAAAAGAAGAAGGAAAGAATATCGGTCTGTTTTGAAGATCAAGGATGGAAGCTGCAAGCTGCCAGTCCATTCAAACGTTTGTGGTCATGACGTTGGCCGAGGCGAACGTCATTCTCAGCCCCTCCCGTCGCTCCCTATAATTAGGTAGGTAACGCTCGATCATTTTAAAAGAGACACCGACGGTGATGGAATAAAGCCGAATGGTGACTATCTCGTCTCAATTAGCAATACTCAGACCCATGTGTCTTTGCTTCTTTGAGCTACAAGGTGAGTTTGCTGATGGCTCCCACTCTTTCAGGTGGCCGCGGTGAGTCCTTCTGTGTTTGTCTCTTGGCTCAGTATCACTCCGGCAAGAGCGCCAGACCTATAAGTACATGCGTGATGCACCTTCCAATTCTGAAGTTGCCATCAGCTCTGAGATCCCGTGACCTACGTCCAGGTCTCATCTCATCCCGTTTCATCATCTACTTCTCTTCCACGCATCGTCAAGTTTTCTCCAGCCATCATGGCTTCCAGAGTGCTGCGCGATGTTACCAGCTACAAACGCTCTCAACTAGCCGATCGGCGCGCTACATTTGAGGAGCGCAAGCTTGCACTCCTCGCCAAAGTTAAGAGCAGCAAAACCCCCATTCCCACTCTCATCGAAGGCCTGAAGAAGCTTGGTCTCAAGTCGACCACATCTGCAACTGAGCATGGCGGCTTCTCTCTCACAAACACCCTTCTGATGCACAATCAATCCGAGTTTGACGAATCCATCCCAGCTGCCCTTCCTTCTCAGTGGAAGGCTGACCTGGAGGCTCTGCTCGACATGCAGTCCAACAGATACGAATATACCGACCTCTTCTCTCGCCTTGTCATGGAGTGGATCGACAACCCCAATGATGCCAACCTTCTCCTTGGTGCGGGTGATGATGCTGAAGTGCCCAACTCTGATTCCTCATCCTCTGAGAGCTTCGAGTTAGCCCATGTTGGCCGTGAGGAGATGCATGTTCAACGCAAGCAGTGGGACTCGCTTGTCTTCACTGAGCGTCAGACCGACACTGCCGCTATGAACCTCTACCTGAACGAGCTCTTCATCGACCCCAAGCAAAAGAAGAAGATCAAAGAAACTCCATTCGAGCTGCTTCGTACATCCTGGAAGGCCGAGATGGATGTCAAGAATCTTGCTTGTGACAGGCTTGGAGTTGAACAAGCTATCAAGGCCGTGCTCAAGGCCGATCTCCTCAGTGGTGGTAAGAGAGACGAGCTGATTGCACTTCAAAATGCTGGTGCCGGTGTACTCGGGGAGGTTGCAGACGTCATCAACATGGAGCTCGCGAACCTCGCAGACTGGTCCTGGAAGCCTTCGCCTACTCCTGCTCAGATGAGGAAACAGCTCAATGGAAAGTACAGAGTCTACATGGATCCTGAGATTCATCAAGCCTTGCTCCTTCAGTGGATTGGAGTGCATTTTGCCGTATCCACGAAACGTGTTTTCCAGGACTTCTTCCGCAGCAGCGCCTGGCAGAAGTCCACAGCCTCTCCCATGAGAACAGCTGACCGCATTCGTGCATCCTACTACTTCAGCGGCTATCATGCCGGGTGTCAGCACTCACTCCTGCACACTCGTCGGGAGCAGTTTATCAAAGACTTCTTCCTCGCCCAGCTTCCAGAAACCCGCAGCGAAGGCAATCGTGATTACAACGCTCCTGACGACGGAGATTCTGATGATTCCATTGACTCTGACAAGAAAACTCCACTTGAGGTTAAGCAGACCCTTCTTCGTCTGGCCACTACAGAGCTCATGCTCCAGAGGAAGATCTACGGTAGCTTCACTCTGTGCCAAACCGACTTCAAGTGGTTTGGTCCGAGCCTTCCTCACAACACCATCTTCACTGTGCTGAAGTTTTTGGGTGTTGAGGATAGTTGGATCGACTTTTTCAGAAGATTCCTCTCCATGCACCTGGTCTTCCCACAGGATGGTTTCAACGCTGAGGTTCGACAGCGCCGCTGCGGAGTGCCTATCAGTCAAGCTCTGAGCGACGTGTTTGGTGAGATAGTCCTTGCCTGCCTCGATTTTGCCGTCAGCAAGGCGACTTCCGGACGCTGTCAACTCTATCGCTTCCACGACGATGTCTGGTTCTGGGGACAGAAAGAGGCTTGCGAAAAGGCTTGGGAGGCAATCAAGCAGTTTACATCTTGCATGGGTCTGGCCTTGAATGAGGAAAAGACCGGATCATTTCATGTGAGCGATTGTGGAGAGAAGCCTTCGGTCTCTTTGCCCAAAGGCCCTGTCAGATGGGGATTCCTGGTTCTGGATCCTGCTAAAGCTCGTTGGGTTGTTGACATGAAGAATGTTGACCAGCACATCGCAGAGATGCGCATGCAATTTGCACAATGCCGTTCAGTTTTCAGCTATGTTCAAGCTTGGAACAGCTACATGGGCCGATTCCTGAGCAACAACTTCGCCCACCCGGCAAATTGTCTGGGAACTGAGCACTTGATGTCGGTTCTTGGAACTTTCAAATACATTCAGAAGAAGCTCTTTGTGGACGAGAACAACAAAGACAGTGATGAAGATGTCACGTCTCACCTCAAGTCGACCATCAAGCAGCGTTTCGGCACCAGGAACATTGCCAATGCCTTTCTCTATTGGCCTGTCGAGCTCGGAGGTCTGGAGCTGCGCAACCCTTTCATTCCACTGATGAGCATTCGCAGCAGCTCGATCGAAAAGCCTGAGAAGAAGTTTCAGGCTGCATTCGAGAAGGATGAGGATGAATATGAGATTGCTAAGCAGGCCTTCAACAAGGATAGTGTGAGCAAGCACCCTCGCGAACCAGCCAAAGGCTGTGACCCAGAAAAGTTCCCGCCTCTTGAAGAGTTCATCCGCTTCCGTGAGGAGACATCGCACTCCGTCAATGACGCGTACCAGGTGCTTCTCAAGTCACCCGATGTCGTTGGCTTGGAAAAGGCTCGTGCAGTTGACTATGCCCTCAAGTCTCTTCCTATGGAATTCCGCATTTCGAAGAAGATCACGCCTGACTTCGACGCCATGGACGTCTATTGGCGCTGGGCTGTCCAGCTGTACGCTGCCGAAGCTATGGAGAGATTCGGCAGTCTTGGCTTGGCTGAGAAGGAGATGCTGCCCGTGGAGCTGGTGAATCTTTTGCGTAGCGAGCGTGTCCGTTGGCAGGGATGAGCGGTAGTAGGGAGTCGAGTATTTCACGGCCGTGGTGCGAAGAGCAGGCTGTGTTCCGGGCGGAGTGCAACTGGCACGCATGAAGTTTGATGACACAAGAACAGCATATTTTTTACGACGGTATGATTAACGATAGCATGAAAAACAAAGGCACGGATGGCATCAAGCACAAATGGCGTGTATAGCATCATTATATTAGCATAGACTCAGGTACAACATGGTTTCCCTTCTGCCCTACTCGTTCTCCTTGTCTGCTGTGTAGTCAGTTGTAATTCCACGTCTAGGAGAACAAAAGTTCGACCTACCTGTAAGCCACGGCTACCAACATCACCCTTTGTACATGATGGACTATTGCCATCACGAGGAGGAAGAAGAATCGCCCTCGAAGCTGAAAGTACCGGGAATCATGTTTCAGGAGTCACTTTTCCTCAACTGTACCTCTATAAGTCGATGAACTCTATACAATACTGATGAGGTTATAGCAGGTCTACGAAAGGGATGGAACAAAAAGAAATGAGGAGGCTACTCTTTCGATAATTACTCATCCGCATAAACTTGGGTAAAAAAAAAAAAAAAAAAAAAAAAAAAAAAAAAAAAGACAAAGCAAATAACAAAACCTCATTGAAAAAACTGCAATTCATCGGAACCCCGTATCCCAAAGCCAACCCCCTATCCCAGACATACCGGTGTACTATCTATGGTTTCCACGCCAACTTCTACGTCCAACTTACCTTGAGGCGGTTACTTTTGCTATGAAAGAGATATTGCAAAGTAAGAAAAGACGAGACGTGGGATGTTTTGGAACAACGAGTAGCATCACTCGAGCAATCAGAAGAAGAAGACCGAGAAATATGATCAAAAAAGAGGTTCATTAATTCTTTGGGAGAAACAGACAAGCAACTCGATAGTTAGGGGTATTCGAATAAGCAATAAATCCCAAATGAAGAAACATGGAAAGGGTGTTGAAAGAGACTGGTATCGAGAAAAGAAGAAGCAAAGCAGCCATCACTACTGGCCAGAGCCTGAGTATCCTTGACTTCCAAATCCAGAGGGGGCGCCGAAACCGCAGGCTCCTATCGAAGGAGAAGGGGGATGAGGACGAGGGCGGCGGTGTTGGGGGGTGCTTGGGGAAGAAGTGGCAGTATTTCCAGAAGGAGAAGCAGGTACGTAATATGGTCTTCGGCTTCTCGCAGGAGGAGGGATATTTTGACGTGGAGGAACTTTTCGTGGTGGAGACGCAGCAGAAAGAGACGAGGGAGATTCAAAACGAACAGAAGCAGAAATCGGGGTGGGAATCTCTTGACTCTCGCGAATGGTGGATAAATGCGATGCCAATGCATCTTCGGTAAGTGGTCTGTAACCAGCCCATTTGCGCTCAGGACTGGGCGGTGCCGCAGAATCATCAACTCTTATTTGTGCCATTTCTACCCATGTCGGTGTTCTCAATAGGACGGGACCAACAGGGGGTTCAGCCTTCTAGACTGCTCCTCGGCCAGAAATATCCAGAAATCTCTCGTCCAGTCTTTCAAAGAGATGAACAATTTCCTCCCAAAAAGTCTCTGCTCGTGAGAGATTTTTGGGTGCATCTCTTGGAGCATCTGGCTTCTAGACATTGCTTCGGGTGTTGTGGAGGAATCGGTTGTCAATTCTTGTAAAGAACAGCACGAGCTCCCACAAGAAAGTGGCGAACCAGAGGATCAAGTTTGCCAGATCGATCCACACAGCGTTCTTCATGCGTGAGTCGTCTGAAGGCGTCATTTTCCTGTCACTGGGCATGTAAATGTTATAGAAGGTGCCAAACACAGCTGCCCAAAGTAAGCTGTACCACATATCAACATCGAATTTCAGCATCAGGAGACGCTTGATGAAACACTTACACCATGATAAAATCCAAGGCAAACCTGTAGGGAAATCGCCACGGGCCAGGCCAGTAGAGCAGAACGAAGAAGCCGGCCATACTAGCTACTACCACTGCGAATGTCCATCGGTAGTCAATGCCTGGAGTGTGAAGATCAACGCCATAGAGTCCTGCAACGGTGACTGCGAGAATAAACTGGCAGATGCGGAGGATGAATCGAATGATGCCGCCAAAGGATGAGTGATCCTTGAGGGATTGTATTATTGACATGATTGTTGTGTTGATACTGTTGTTGTTTTGTTGAAAAAGAAGATACGAAGAGAAGAAGGCAAGGGCGAGTGTAAATAGTCGACCAGTGACAACCTAAAGGAATGTACAATGAGGTGGCACCTTCCTCGTGGACTTCTTTGAACAGATTCGCATGAACTTTTGTGGAGATTTGAGCAGGTTTCTGGCACAGAATAGCAGAAAGGGAAGCGTTGAGCCAAGAACTGAACTTGTTGATGAACTGTGAGTTGTTTTTGCAGCGGGTCCAAGCAAGGGCATTTTGTCTACCGTTTGTGTTATAAAACGTTGTATGCTGGAGTCACAAGCGAAATAATCAGGCAAGCCGATTGGCTGACGTTGGCGACCCATCGATGCTCGTGTTCCCATTATACAAATGACATAGACCTTGACATCCACCTAGTAGCATTAACAATACTGAGTGCGATACAAAACAAGACTTATTCACATTGCCATGGAGAGCGAGCACGGTTTCTTTAGCCTGATGACGCTGATGTGCGGGTGGCCTGCCTAAAATCTGCTTTAATCTACTTTCTTGCCTTGCCACTTCTTGTGGTTTTAGAGTCGGCTGTCGGTTTCGATTCGGCGCTTTTGCTCTGGCTGCTGGCGGTCGGCGCGGCAAAATTGCGCAATTGTCGCTTGGGTCTCTCCTCTGGGACTTGTTCGTCGGCGGCTTTGCGCTTTCGTGTCGTCGGTTTTTTAGTTTCGTTGGTCTTTTGTGGTTTTACTTGGTCAACCTTGGTCTTGGTAGAGGTGATGGGTTTTGACTTGGCAGCGGTGGTCTCTTCTGTCTTCTCTGATCTTCGTTGTGATAGTGATTTGGTGTTGAAAGTGTCTTGCTTTGCTCGCTTTCGAGTAGTCGGAGGTTCAGGGGCTTCTGTATCCTGATGGACTTGAGCAGACAGTGGATGTTTGCGCTTCTTGGATGCTGGCGGTGGCTCGAGCATTGGCTCATCCGGTTTTGGAGCAGCTGGCGGTTCGGCGGCTACGCTGTCCTGGGGAGAGGGATATACGGTCTGAGAGCTTTCTCCTTCATCGTCTTCTTCAAGTGATACACCCTGACCAGATAACCACTGGCCCATGGAAGAAGACCCACCTTCTTCAGTGACCTGGTTCAGCAGGTTGGACGTGAGGTTTTCGAGCAGATTATCCGTGTGACCTCCAGCCAGCATTTGCATCATGGCTTCCATGAGCGCAGACTGGTCTTTCCCAGCGATGCCAGAGCTCGACAGTCTTTCGGCAAGAGCGGCCTTGAGCATGGCTGGGTCCATGTCTTGCAGATCCATGCCTGCCTCTCGCACATCCTCATTGTCGTCGTCTTCTTCCGACTCGTCCTCCCACGCGTCCTCTTCGGTATTTGGTGACAGGGCGATGGGTGCAGGCTGATCTCTAATAAAATCACGCCAGTGTGGCATGAGGGCAGTTGGCTTTTGCGTTTTCTTGTAGATTGGGATGTTTTGATCGAGGTTGAAGACTTGGTCCGACGATCTCCAGAGGACAGTCGGGTAGTCTTGAATACCGCGCAAGCGTATCTTTCTGATCGTGTCTTTCAAGTCTGCCGCCCTCGACTTTTTTTGCTTGGCGTAGTCTTCCCGGTCGTAGAACTCGGCGTTGCCATACTCGATTTCGGACCAAAAGGCGTAGTTGTCGTACTCTTCTACCAGCTCGTCTTCGCGGTAGTATAGGGGGAAGACTTCGGGAATGGCTCCGGCGGCGAGCTCGTCCTGGAAGATCATGTCAGCATTTGTTATGCTTGATTTGGTAGAATGCATACGGCCAGGTTGTCGTCTCCTGCGTCAGCGTACAGGTAGTCATCATCGCCATCATAATAGTCGACGTCCGAGTCGTAGTCAACAAACCCTGCCATCTTGTTGCGTCGCCGGGTGTTGCTGACAATGAGAAAAGTCGGATGAGGTAGAGAGAAGGGAAAAGAAGGTGCAAGGAGCTTTAGTCTGACTGCATCGTCAATGTGATGCTGCACGATGATGGAAAGCAAGCGCCTGTAAACATTCCCCCACACTTTTGCTTCATCCGCTCTTTCCCGACATTGAACCCTGCATTGGGAAGTCACGTCGCACTCTTCTAATTACCGCTCTTCTTTTGTGACCATATAAGTCATCTGTCGTATCAAGACCGCTTGCATGTCGGGACTTCGGGCCTCCATTGAAATGCTGTACATGCAGAGCTTACCACCCCTTCCATGGTCGACATGGCTTCACGGAACTATCTGAAGGTGTGCCGGCTCACGAACTCCTGCAGGCAGCCGCCCCCCGTTCAAGGCGAAATGTGATGAGTCGGTCGAAGGTATCATCAGAATGAGAGACCTCTCTGGCCCTACTGTCATGCCCAATGAACCTATCACGTTATAAGGTACCTGCGAGCCGAGTCCTGCGTACGGCGTTCTTTGCCTCTCCATCTTACCTCAACTTGACGAGGCCGGTCTTGATCCAATATTGAAGACGTCAAATAAGTATGCCTCCCATTCACATGATGAACCTTGACTTCCAGATGGTCAAACAGTCATGCCTCCGATAATCTCCCACAGGTCAGCTAGGTACCCCGCACCTCCGCAGCACGCCCTGCGTTTACACCTCGGTTTGTATTGTGCATTATTGTAAAGGCTGCGTCTTTCTTTGTCAGCTACTTGTATTAGCCTTGATCTTCCAAAGAGTACATAGACAGTCCAAGCCAATCACAATGTTCCGTCACACTCGAGCCCATCGAGGTCTTATTCCAGCAGTAAACAAGCGATTGAGGAGCACAGCAACATCAAGCCAAGCAATCGAGAGACAACCACTGCAATCCATCCTCATCGCAAACAGAGGAGAGATCGCACTTCGAGTTGGGAGAACAGCCGCGCAGTATGGAATCAGAACAACAACTCTGTACACAGATCCGGATGCCAACAGTCAACATGCCCTGAGCTCCCCCTTTGCCATCAATCTCAGCGACCCAAGTCAATATCTAAACGGAGACCGAATCATCCAGACAGCACGTGAGCATGGTTGTCAAGCTATCCATCCTGGCTACGGCTTCCTCAGCGAGAACGCAGACTTTGCAAAAAAGTGTACCGATGCAGGTCTGAAATTCATCGGCCCCCCTTGGAAAGCCATCGAGGCCATGGGCGACAAGAGTCGTTCCAAGGATATCATGACTTCAGCTGGTGTCCCTTGCATTCCCGGCTACCATGGCACAAACCAGGATCCGGACTTTCTCAAACACCAAGCAGCTCTGATTGGATATCCAGTCTTGCTGAAAGCTGTCAAAGGTGGAGGTGGTAAAGGCATGCGCATTTCCAGATCACCTGAAGACTTCCTCGACCAACTCGCATCTGCAAAGTCCGAAGCAATGAGTTCTTTCAGTGATGAGGTCATGTTGGTTGAAAAGTACATCACCACCCCTCGCCATATAGAAGTCCAGGTTTTCGCAGACAAGCATGGTAACTGTCTTGCCCTTGGTGAGAGAGACTGCAGTATCCAGCGACGCCACCAAAAGATCCTCGAAGAGTCGCCAGCTCCCCATCTCGACGAAGCGCTGCGACAAGATCTCTGGGAGAAGGCTCGAGCGGCCGCCTTGGCTGTTGCCTACGAAGGTGCTGGTACTGTAGAGTTCATTTTTGACAACGATTCCGGTCAATTCTTCTTTATGGAAATGAACACTCGCCTACAGGTGGAGCACCCTGTCACTGAGATGGTCACCGGGGAAGATCTGGTTCACTGGCAGATTCTGATTGCCGAGGGCGGCAAATTACCCCTTACCCAAGAAGAAGTTCACGAGAGAATCAAGTCCCGAGGTCATGCAATCGAGGCTCGCATCTATGCCGAGAATCCTGACATGTAAGTCTTTGAACTTGGCAATTGTGTTGATCAGTAATTGACGAGAAACAAGGAACTTTGTACCGGACTCTGGAAGACTGCTGCACCTGAGGACTCCAGAAATCACCGAAACCGTACGAATTGATGCAGGGTTCGCTGTAGGCGATGAAGTAACCTCGCACTATGACCCAATGATTGCCAAACTCATCGTCCAAGGCCCAGACAGACATGCCGCATTGCAAAAGATGAAGACTGCACTCGAAGAATACGAAATCGCCGGTCCCATCACTAATATCGAGTTCGTCAAGCGCATGTGCGTAAGCCCCAAATTCGTTGCTGGCGAGGTCGAGACCGGATATATCGAAAAGAACAGGGACGAATTGTTCCGCAAGATTGACATCTCGGACGAGGCGTGGATGCAAGCAGCCCTGGGCCTGTACATTGCCGAGCAAGGCCTAACGGGCAAGGAATCTATCCTCTCCTCCCAAACCATCGGTTTCAGCACCGGACTTGCAGGCTCGAGAACATTCGACTTGGTAGAAATACCCGCAGACGGCAACACCAGCAGTGCGACTTCAAACACAGTGACCGTCCACCACCTGGGGCCCCACACCTTTTCCGTCTCAGCCAAGGGCCAACAACCCATCAAAGTAACCAGCAAACTCGACCCCGCGACCAACAAACTCCAGTCCTTCTATCCGCACACCCGCCTCGAAACAACCTTGATCCGCGACCCGGAAACCAACAAGCTCACGCTCTTCCAACAAGGCCTGCAACACCGTCTTGCCCTCGCAGTCCCCAAGTGGGCTGAAAAGGCCTTGGGCTTGAAAGATGTGGCTAACAGCGTTTTGGCGCCCATGCCCTGCAAGGTTTTGAGGGTGGAGGTGCAAGAGGGCGATGAGGTCAAGAAGAATCAGGCATTGGTGGTTATTGAGAGTATGAAGATGGAAACGGTCATCAGGGCTCCCGTGGATGGAGTGGTGGCCAGGGTTGTGCACAAGGCTGGGGATTTGTGTAAGGCTGGTACTGCTTTGGTGGAGTTTGTTGGTGAAGGGGAGGGCGGAGCAAAGGCTTGATTTCTCTCTTCCACTTTTTCTCTCTTTTTTTTTACATTGTATCCACTCGCGTTTCTCTCTCTCTCTCTCTCTTTCTTTGCTTCCCAGCAATTGTAACCTTTTGCGTTACCAATGACTCTTTTGCTACGCCTTTCTCCCTATTCAGTGTCCCTGATTTATCTTCTCGATATACTGTTCTCGGAGTTCAGAATCAATGATATGCCTGTGCTCGTTCCCGTATGCCAGGGCTACTGTCTTCAAGGATGAAAGGGTGAAGTCTCAAGAGTAAAAGGCTATTTTATTAACATTATTATTATTATTTTTCTAGGGACAGTAAGATACAATGTGTGTTGGCGGAAGACATTTCATTTCCGATTTCTAAACAAGATATCTGAATCCAGCCCTCATACGCAGCGCCTCGTCCTCGCTGTCCAAATACTCCTTTTCAGCCGTATGCTTCACGACATCGGGCCTGCTCTCCCACGCCGCCGCCTCCCCAGCCTCGAGCTTCTTATTCAGATCCACCAAAATCATCTTCATGACGAAGCATCCGACAACAGTGACGCCAAACATGGCCGTGACAATTCCGTAGCTCTTTCTGTAGCCGTTAGCCGTCAGATTCCAGACGTAGCTGCCGGCCACGTTGCCTAATTGGCTGAAGGCGTTGACCAGGGCGATAGCCACGGCTCGCTTGGCCGGGGGACGAGGGAAGGACGACGAGATCCACGAGTAAAAGACGATGAAGCCGGCGTACGACGAGGCCTGCAGGAAGAGCGCAATATAGCGGGCCGCGGTGTTTAGAGTGGACATGTTGATGACGAAGCCCACGAGACCGATGCAGATGGGGCCCACGATGTGCCAGAACTTCTCCTGGGTGCGGTCGGCGTGCCAGGCGTTGATGAGGGACACTATGCAGGCGAAAGCCCACGGTGGTGCACTCATGAGCAGAGTGGGCACGTAGCCGAAGCCCAGCGTCTTGGTCAGCGAAGGGAAGAAGGCGTTGAAACTGAGGCCGACGACGTAGGCGGTCAAGCTGAACATCAAGACGTAGATTTTGGCGTCTTTGAGCGCCATGAAGAATCCGGTGAAGATGCCATCGTCGACTGAATCCTCGTCGCTCTCGCCAACGTCCTCGATCATGCGGATTTGAGCTACCTGCAGCTCTTCGGCCGTGAAACCGCGGGAGTTGGTGGGCAGATCCGGGAGCACAAAGACAGCGGTGATGGCAACGCCCATGGTGACGGCTCCTTCGATCCAGAAGAGCCAGCGCCATGCGGCATGTCCCAGTACACCTTGCATATTCGAAAGAACGCCGGCGCCGACCAGCGATGAAAAGGCATTCGAGATGAGGTTGCCGCAGAAGAGAATGGCGTTTCTGGTGGTCAATTCGCGGCGAGTGTACCATTTTGAGAGGATGAGAAGAGCGCCAGGGAGGAACGCAGCTTCGACACAACCCAGGAAGAATCTTATGGCAACCATTCCGCCAAAGTCTTGCGCGCAGCCAGAAAGTGTGGAGATCATGCCCCACAGCAGCATCACGATTCCGATGTAGATAGATGGACGAGACATGCGGTTCACACAGATATTGGACGGGATCTGGAAGAGGATGTAGCCGACATACAAGATACTCAGACATGTCGCGTATTGCTCATCGTCAATCTTCAAATCCGTCTGCAAGCCCTTGAGACGGGCAGCACCAAGATTGTTGCGATCCAAGTAATTCATAATGTATATGAGCACAAACAGCGAACACCGCATGTCCAACTTGCGCTTCATGGATTTTTCGACAATCTTGCGACGCTCCGGGTCCATGGGAGGATGGCTCTGCTCAAAGGTCTCGATCGGCGTCTTCTCGACGGCAGCGTCATGATGGTCGACACCATCAGACTTGACGTGATGGTCAGCCATGATGACTGTTGCGAAGGAAGCGGAAGGAAAGGAGAGGAGGGGGGGAAAGATGGGTATCAAGGATCGCTCAAATGCCGGGGGATGCAGAGCAGATATTTATGTGGTTTCCCGTGGGGTCCCCAAAGTTCACTCCCCGATGTCCCCAGTGATTATGGATATAGGATCCACCTTTCGGCGGCTTGGCTGTATGAAAAGACGGAGAGATACACCGAGAGATGGAGGGAAAACACGGAACAATGGCGAAGCTGAGGCCAACAAGTAGCACCGGACGGTGACTGCGGCATTGCCGGCCGGCATCTACCAAGAAAGACATGTCCCGGACGTTTAGAAGGGCGATGTTTCTCATGAAGGGCTTCCGGACACGCCCTACTTACAAAGCCAGCAAGGTGGTAGGTAGGAGAAAATCTTGCGTTTGGTGACCATTTTGGTGGGTGGCGTTGATGCCGATCTCCCAAGCCATCACAGATGTTGTTCCTTCAGCGTCAAAGCCCGGCAAAGGTCATGGCCGCTGGTAATTGCTTAGCAGCAACAAAGCTGAAGCGCAGATTTCTCTCTATTGGGGCCTGCAAATTCACTGAAGCGACCAAGCTGATTTGACAAGAAAATTTATGGAACTTTTCAAGCATGTGGTTAGAAGGAGGTTGCTTTCGGAAGCTTTCCACAAAGCTTGAACATGCAATGTCTTGTCTCGGAAACGTATAATTGTGCATAAAGCATACCATACCCTGCATAAATGTACAGTATCGAAAGCGAGACATCTCGGCTTCAGCATCGCATCAAAAGCACCCCCTGTCAGTCCAATCATTGCGACTGCTGCAAAGATGTCTTTACAACCCCTCGCCATCATCGGCGCAGGACTAGGAGGTGTCACGCTCGGCCGGGCCCTCCTCGAAAGAGGCATCCCGGTCATAGTCTACGAACGCGCCGCATCAACACCCAGAAACGGCTATGGCATCAGTCTGCACGCATCAACCTACAAGCCTCTGCTAAATATGCTGCATATGGATGAGCAAACCTTTAGACAAAACGTTGCTGTCGATGCCGCTATTGGTGGGACTGGTGTGATTAACCCCAAGAGATTGATATGTTCGCGCGATGTGACGGCATCGTCTTTTCGTGCTCATCGCGAGAGGTTGGAGAAGTTGATACGGAAAGGCTTGGATATCAACTGGGATACTGGACTGGATGGTCTGACCCAAACACCCGGCGGCATCACTCTGAACTTCAAGGCAGACAACACTCTAGAAGGTCAAACATGTATCGTTGGAGCCGATGGTCCGCATTCGGCAACGCGAAAGTCAGTCTTACCAGAAGCCGAACTTGAGGTCCTGCCTTTCGTTACCTTCAATGGAAAAAGACGAGTCGGCAGAAGCTCGTTCGATGAACTCTTTAAACCAAACATGGGAGGTTCGAATGTCATCGAGACCCGCAGTAACGGCACCTTTTTACAAATATCCGTCAACGACTTCACAGATGAGCATGTCAGCATAAGCTGGGTCTACTCGCGAAAAGCTCAAGGACCAAACGACGTACTATACCAACCACAAAGGCCAAAATCCAGCGCCTCAGACATACCCAAGGAGTTCTTCCAAGAAGTATCTGCCCTCCAAAACCTCTCACAGCCTTACTCCGAGGTATTTGATGAACAGAAGATGGACAAAGACCGCATTTTGACCTGGTTGATGCGCACATCCAAGATCGAGCTCTCTCAGCTCTATCAACTGGCGTCCAATGGAGTATTCCTCATGGGCGATGCTGTGCATTCTCAAGCGATTCTTGGGGGTGAGGGCGCGAATATCGCCATAGCAGATGGCCTGACGCTTGCGGAAGCGATAGCTGCTAAGAGAGGCGATGCCATTACGGATTGGTACAAGAAACGATCACCAGTGTGGCAAGAAAGCTTGGAGACCAGCCTGACGGCGATTGAAGACATGCACAAAGATGGTTCTATCAAGTCAAAGGTCTAGTCGCATGTGGTCCGCATATCTAAGCACCACGAAGAATCCAGAAAACACGGATCAGCAGAGAAAGACAACAGGATTCTGCACTGTATCCATCTGCCTCTTTTCTTCATGTTGATATGATTCCCAATCCTCAAAGTGAATGATTCTGATACAAATGTCATATTGCTTACAGCCCATGAACTCAGCACGTACGGCCACAGTCAGCTGAAAACTGGGCATCCCGTCCGCTCTGCCATACATAAGCAGTTGAACGGCAGATTAGTACTACGGTGGGTGACCACGTGGGAATCCCTGCTGCTGTACGTTTTTGTCGTTTAAGTCTATGTCTTTTTTGCTCCGTCCCTTTGTTTGCCCCCTCTCTTCGAGACAACATGGCCGAGAGCGACTTTTTTTCCTGGGCCGGGGTTTCCTTCGGATCCTTCTACCACACACGACGTCTACCGTTCTAAAAAAGCAAACACAGAGGGGTTATTCCCCAAGACTCTACAACTTTTCACCACTACCAGAAAACACAGGCGCCTCATGCACCAACAAATTACCCCTAATGCGCTCGACTTGCTCCTCGCTCAAGCCAACCAAATCTCTGACATAACCCTCCGCACCCCCAAACCTGGCTTGCATCATCTCAACCGTCTTGACCATCTTGTCCGCATCCGCATTGATCATGTTCCTCACGCCTTGCTCATTGCCCTCCAACGCCGGGTTCTTGAGCAAGCGTTCCGTGAAGAGCGGGATAAGATGCTGGAGCCCGGTATCGGTGAGAGAGTACTCGTAGCCAATGGTCGAGGTCGGGGTGTTGCAGAGGAGGTAGAGCAGGGCGATCAAGAGGCCGGTGCGGTCTTTGCCGGCTGTGCAGTGTATTATACAGGGGGAAGGGGAGGGTTGGGATAGGTGGGTTAGGATAGTTTTGTAGGCGTTGGAGGTGGCGGCTGCGAGGAGGATGTCGGTGTATGCTTCTACGAAGCCCTGTGTGTGGTTATCTGTGATCAGTACAATTCTGTTTTCAAAATCATTTCTTTGGATTATTCTTCTTCTCATTTCCCCTCTGGATTAGAAAGATAAAGACAGAAGGCAGAAGCATAGTAAGATCCAGGCAAAGAGGACTAGTTGGTCGGGGAAAAGCAATGAATAAGTTCAAAAGATATTGATGATGAAAAAGACTCACCTCACTACCCTCCTTCGCATAATTCTTAAACCTCAACGCAACCTGTTCAGGCCCATAATCCTCGTCCGCAAAAACCGGACACCAAACCCTCTCAATCCCACCCTCCTCCATATCATGACCCTCCACCCTCGTAACAAAAACCTGCCCACTCTCTTCCCGCACGCCCTTCCACTCAGGCCCTTGCTTCCTAATCTCCGGCAAACTGCGCAAATCAAACACTTTCTGCACGCCTAGCTGTTTGAGCTGGAGGAGGCCAGAGGGCGTGATGTTGGAGGGGTCGGCGCTGCGGTAGACGAGGTTGCGGCGGATGCTTGATGGTGGTGCGCCGTCCCGCGGGCTTGTGCCGTATCCGCCAATGTCGCGGAAATTCGCGATGCCGGCGATGTTTAGGAAGGGAGGGGGTAGTTTGGGGGCTGCGGGGATTGATGGGTCGGCCATGGTTTATCGAGTGCCTTTTTTTGTTTGTGTGATATGTACCTCAGGTGGTATGAGGTTACGTACTGACGAACGCCAAGCATCATATACTGCTCTGCAGAGCGGAATGTACCCATACATGTATATGGAAAACATTCGGACTGTTTCTTGTGTGCAAGCAAGCAAAAAAACATTATTTGAATGTGTTTCGTTTTGTGCTCTTCCGGGGTATTTCTAGCATTGACTCGTCATGGTAACTCTTCTGCTGCACTGAACTACCTATTCTCGACTCGATAGTTCTTGCGGTCTCATCTTCTAGCTCGTCCCTTTCTCAGCACCACCCTCAACCTGCTCTCTCCTCCTCCTCTCACTCGCCGCTAGTCTCCTCTTTCCCGCTTCACCTCTCCCACCGTCAGCACTCTTCCCATCTCCTTTATCAGCACCTTTATGATGGTGGTGATGCCGTCTCACAGGCGCATAAACATCGTTGAAGTTCATCACCACGCCCAAGAATCTCATGTCTACATCAGGCTGATACGCAAGATCCCCAAGCAAGACATTGACTTTTGCTCTAAATTCGGTCGCCAGAGTGGACAATCTGCCGCGTAAAGACGAGAGAATTGCTGTTTCATCTGCTGCGTCCATTGCATTCTTGTTGGTCGATGAGAAAGGAAGCAATGGTGGGATAGTGGGGGACTCGTTGTCTTCCCTGTCATGAACACGGCGGTGACGTGCATTTTTGTTTTTGCTGCGGCGACCAGAGTAGTCGTCGGGGTTATCGTTGTCATTGTCGTCTTCTTTCTCGCTGACGCCCCATTTACCAGCCGCCGTACGGGTTTCGATCTTGGCTGCTAGATCTTGTCGACGCGTGAACTCGGCCACAGAGAACGAGTAGAGACTATCCACCGCATCCTTGTATGCCAGCATCAACTTGAGCAATTCATGCAATTGCGCCGTAAAATCCGGTCCCGAAGATCCTGCCGTGGAGGCCAGGAGACCTTTACGTGTGATACTGCGCAAATATTTGCCATGGGCCGAGATCATGTCGTCAAGAGTGGCATCAGGTGTCCTCATGGCCGTTTGCAATCCCTCCCAGCCAGCTTCAATGACTTCAAACAAAATGTAATGTTGCAGCTGACTCACAAAATGTATCATTTCTGCAATGCCGCCTCTTGCTGATTTCCAGTCAGAGTCAACTTTGTCAGCAACGGCACCCAGTACACCACGAGCACCAGTCATGGTGCGCCGCCATGTGCTGCCCAAAGCAAACTCCACACGCTTGACTCGCCACAAGAAATTAAAGGCTTTGAGATATTGTTTGGAAGCCCAAGGGGTAACAATAACATCCAGGGGAGAATCCACGCGGTACTCGAGGGTGAAAACATCCCAACCGATTTCTCCATGCGAGAGCTCGAGCATACGGGCATCCAAACGGCGAAGTACGTCGGGAGAGTCGTACTGGGCATTGCTGTTGCGAATCGCGTGTTCGAGCTGGGCGGTCAAGGTGTGCCGGTACTGGCTGTTGGCCGGTCTGTCCAGATTTGATGCCAAAGATTCCATGAGTAGCGCTATAAAGTCGCCTTGACCCAGGAGTAGATACTTTTTGAGTGCTGCAAGGTGCTCGAATAGCTTGAACTTGTCTTCCATCAGATAAATCAGACGGGCCATGGTGCCCTTGTATGCCGAATCGATGGACGATTCGAGGGTGGCTGTATCGCCATAGCGAAGTTCGCGCATGGAGCTCTTGCTGTGATTCTCCACCCAAACGGAATCGCCGCACCCATAGCGGATGAAGTTGAGGGATTTGCCAATCAAAAAGACCTTTTTGGCAAAGTCTGGTGTGATGATTGTCGGAATCATGCTGTCCTTGAGACGATACTTGTCTTCCCAAACACTTGTCGCACCACCACGGCGAGGATCAGATTCGGTATCGGCTTCACGATTTTCGTAAACAAAGAACTCTAGAAAAGGGTCCTCGAGCTCGCCATCGTAGATCCAGTGTTGGAGCATCGTGTAAAAGGGTCGAGTGACATGGATCAACAGGCGCTCAGCGAATGTGTAGACAAACGGGTCTCCGTGTGATGAAGCGTAATAGTGGATGAGTGAGATCAATTCACCGCCCTTCTTCTCTTTGGCCTCTTCGACTATCATACTCATAAGTCGCAGACCCATGGTGGCTTCTCGAGTCCACACGACACATCGCTTCAACGTGACGCCAGCTTTGCCCAGGCCCAAGTTGCCAGGAGACTCGTCCAGTTGTTGCAATGCCCTCCTGATCTGGGCTTCAAGAGTAGCGACCAGACCAAGGTATGCTCTCAACTCGACGCCAATTGCAGAGCGCAGACTCTGACCCACCAGGCCACCTTTTGACGACTCGACAAAGGCAGAAAGACTCCGGTATAGCAATGAGGGTTCGGCAAGTGTATGGAGTAAGCTGACAATAGGCACTGGCAAGGTAGTCGGTAGCTTGAGCGCCGATTCGGAAAAGGGAAGATTGGTCGAAGAGAGCCCTTGCAGAGTAAAGGGCAAGTCGCGTAGTAACTGAGCTTCTGACGGCGCACCGGGCGCTTTCGCTGAACCGGTAGGCTCGGGCGACGCCTCTATTGATCGGGTTGATGCGCGCAGGGACATTCTTTCTCTCGATTGCGGTAGTCGCACCGGCTCTGGGTCGTCGGGATGGGGCAGTCGTGGTAGACCAGTACGCGAAAAGGCATCGTTGAGAACAGGCGCATCGCTGCTGCTCTGTTGACGCAAAGGGGGCTGCTGGCGAGGAATGGGCGACGAAGCAGTAGCGGCGGCGGCAGCAGCTTCCGGATTGTTTTCCGAGTCCGAAAGACGGTACAAAAAGTACAGGATGGCCCATTTTCTGTCAAGCACGGGCTGGCTGAGCAGCCGTGAATAGAGGTTCGAAAAGTGCAGGGCCTTGTCTGGGCGGGTGTTGTCGCGCACCAGCTTCTGTCTGATCAGGTCGGCGGCATGTTGTACGTCGTCTGCTGTTGTCAACGAGGCCTGTTCATCTGCGTGGAAAGTCAGCGTGCCTGTCTCCAGCATACAAGTTAATCAGAGCGTGCCTGCCTAGTGTGTTTCTGGCAGTGTGCAATGCCTCGTCAAAGCGCTGGTCCTCGACTGCCTCGTCGTCGTCCTGCCTCCAATCTATTAATCGAAAGAGCAGCTGTTGCAACGCGTTGTCCACGCGCTGCGCTCGATTTTCCATCGCTCATGGATGCTCAGTGTCGGAGCGCGATCTTCTCAATACGCGTGATGCCAGTAGGACGTGTTTGTTTGTACTGACCACCCGCCAAGCAGCCTCCTCCTCCTCCTGCTTTGCTATAATAGTAATCTGTTCTCGGCGCATCACTTTGACAAGGTTACACGACTTCGAACGTGTAATTCAACACAACCATATTTAACAAATACAAAGATCAGAAATAAAGCAAAGTCCTCCATAAGATTACTACTCCGACCAACGACCAAAGCCAACCCGTTTGTGCAGCGATAAACCCCCTTCGTCCTTCTGTGAAACATGTACAGTTGAAGGATAAGACACATCAGCCTCCTGCAAGAATCAAGAACGCCTCGCACCTGAGCCTGGGCATCTGTATCTTGCCTTTGCTTTGCAGTCGTGCATTTTGAACGCCCGTCGAATAACTCCCTTCACACATCCACAGCATCTACCGTCTCTGCATACCGCCTTGGGAGGGTACACCTTGCTGCATGTTGTGGCTGTGATGTTGGTTGTGGCCCATCTGCATCCCGTATGGATTGGAGAATTGATGAGGATCGCCGGCAATGTTTTGCATGGCTATGCCGCTGATGCCCTGTGCTTGTGAAACCGGGCAGTCCTTGTGAGCGAGTAGCAAAGTCTTCAGTCCTACTATTTCCTCACGCAGCTGAGTGACAGTTGCGGCCAGCGCGTCATTCTCAGTCGAGAAGATCTCGACTTTTTGCTGGAGGTTAGCCAGCCATTGCTTCTTGCGCTGACGACACTTGAGAGCCGCGATTCTGATCATGCTTGTCAGTCTTGTTCATAGTCAACAAAACCCATGCCACATACCTGTTTCTCTCGAGGAAATTCTTGCGCTTCTCTTCATCAGTCATCTTCTTGTTGTCAGGACCTCTTTCATTATCCATGTCATCCAATTCCGAGTCATCCTCGTCCATCGACGGCATGCTGGTCTTTTGACGCTTGTTGGAGCCTTTGGGTTGATCGTCCGTTCTGCGTCTGCCGTTGGTACCCTTGGCGTTACCGTTTTTCTTGCCCTTGCCTCTAGTGGGCTTGACATCTTCGTCATCACTATTGGAGAAGTTGCCGTGCTCGTTCTGAGTTGAGCCAGAAAGATTGCTGCCAACCGAGTTCTTGTTGGCACGCGCCGACATGTTTGCCTGATCATGTCCTTGCTGATTCAAGCCGCCAGGGAGGTGTGGAGGGTTGCCCATGTAATTCATCTGAGGCTGCGATTGAGGTGGCGGGTATTGCTGAGGCTGGTTGCGGTTGCTACCTCTGGCCTGAGCCAGCATGAAGAGACCGTTAGCTGCGTCATTGGCGTCATGCTGTTCGAAATTGTTGTTCTGTTGTTGCTGCTGCTGGCCGAAGCCCTTGCTATCAAGGTTGGGCTGAATGTTTGGATCGACGGCAGCAGAAGTAGGTGGCTGAGGCATGGCAAAGCTGTTTCCGGAGTTGATGTTGTTCTGTGATGCACGAGCGTGCATAGCAGTTCTGTGGAAGTCGAGAGTACCAGGCGTGGCGCCACCGCTCTGGATTGCGTTGAAGATTGCTTGAGAACTAGGACTGGGCTGCGGGAACATGGAACCCCCGCCACCAGGAGTCAGACCAGTTCTTAGAGACGACTCGTTCGGGGTAGGCAAGCTGGCTCCAAAGTGGTGGTCGTTGCTAAAGTAGTCGTTGGACGACCCAGCCGGGCCGGTTAGCATTGCCGGGCTGAGAGGGCCTGAGCGAAGAGATCCGGGCCAACCTGGGGTGGTGCCGGGGTGAAGAGGTGCAGGCGACGCAAGACTGTTGACTCCAGGAAGTTGAGGCTTTCCTGGCGTATCGGTAGAGCCACCGAATGCACTTTCGAAGGGGTTGGGTTCCTTGGTTAGATGAGCGGCGGTGTGTGCTCCGCCAAAGTAATCGTTGTCTCCGCCAGCGGCCTTGTTAGGGACAGGAGGAGGTGCAAGCAGCGCATTGGTCGAGGACGCGTTAGTTTCCTTGGTGCCTTCAGCAGAGGGCTTGACTTCGTCAGGCTGCTTGATGGCGGGAATGTTTTGATGAGTGTCTGATGGGATGTTAGAAGAAATTCACGTCAAGCTTCACGCGCGATGACGGTTGCTCACCTTGACGCGAAGGAGAAGCAGCTCTGTCTTGGCCCGATTGATCTGTGATATCGCGCATAGGTAAGTATCATGCAAAAATCATGAAGGGGAGATGCGCGATGACGACGATACGTCACCTACGTATGACGACTCGACGGGTATGCTCGGGCGACACCGGCCATCTGTCACTTCCAAGCCAAATAAAATAGAACCCTTACCTTCGACTTTCAATGCGTCCTTACTCTTTGTGCTGGATGGAGAAGACATGATTGTTGTTGTTGCTTGAAAACGGATTGAGATGCGCTGCAGGTGGCGTTTTCTGACGTAGGATCGTCGTTTCCTTCCTTTGACCTGGAAATCTCACGACTGACAACCAAAATGCCTTTTCGACTTCTTCCAAGGCACAACTTTTGAAATTATTTGACAACTCTGCTCGGCACCGTCAGTTTCAAGTTTCCATGGCAGGTGTTCAGCAGAACGCGAGTTGCGGCTCCGGCTGTCAATCAGTGCAGCTATTGGCCCCCGCTCGTGCAGTCGCGTCGCAACCCGCTCCTGTCGCATTCAGTGGCAAAGAGACTTACCAACGATGAGATGTGCTGTTTCGCAGTCGACGGCGACGCGTAAATGTCGCTGTACTCGAGTGCTCTTTGCTTGCGGCTCTGCGACACTGACCTGATGGTATCGTCGACGTGCTTTGAATGATTTCGTCGGTGACGCAATCTGATGATTTCTTCCAAAATTGCGCGAAAAAGGCCCCTCGGGTTTGCTGTCCTCTTTTCTGCGCACGACAATCTTGAGTATGGTCCAATTGCGCGCGAAAAGCTGAAAATTGCTACGCTCTAATCTCTCAAATGATCGCTGCAGCGGTGGTTCGATTAGGCGCGTTGCGTTCGTCCTTCCTGTACCGCACGGATTCGCTGTGATGACGAAGGAGGATGACGTGTGGGAGGTCGGAGAACAAATGCTCTTGTATTCACAGAGGCGGCGGCGGATGGGGACGGCTGGAAAAGCACGTGATTTGAACACTGTGTTAGCGAACGGGTCGAGCTGCTTGATAATCAATCCTCCATACCAGCCGCGGTCCTCTCGGAAAAGGCATCCGTCTATCCAGCATCTCTATTTTTTGTTGATGACAGTCTTCATACAATGAGTCAAATAACGCACTTAGATACCAAGTTCTGTTGCTTACAAATGAGGAAAGCTACCTGGTGTTCGGTCGAGGTGTAACAAAGACGAGCAGAAAAGGTGTGGTATGGTGACGTTCTGTAACAAGACTTGGTGCCGTTTATCGAGAGGTGGGAATGCCATCGGCTTGTAAAGATCGACATGGCGGAAACAGCAGTTTATGGACCGGAATTCGTATGGCGACTCCTAAATCATACTTCTCAGACAGCATATTTACATGGTGTAAAGCCATGAAGTTGTTCTATCATCTGTTCCTACCACGCTTAAGATGATCGAAGGAGTTCTCCGCAAACGGTTAGGAGCCCTTTAGAAGGAGATCGATCATACCTCGTCCGTCAACATATAGCCAGCACATGCACTGTAGTAAAAGCTGAGCTTAGTGAGCTTCTATATACTCCTTCTATACCGTATTCAAGTTACTTTTTCTTATCAGTACTTGAGATTCTTGTACTCATTAGTAAGAAGATTATTTATATCCATCGTTACAACGCTGCAAGTAAGAAATGCTGTAAAACCCCTGATTCTGAAGGAGCTCTCAAGGAAGTCTTCGACTACGACGACGACATGCAGGTCACTGTTTGGGAAAGGAAAGAAGTGCACTTACAACATGATTGTTCTGGTTATCAGATCTTCTCACTGGCCCAAATAGCACCACGACAGCCACCTCTTATGACGTTGGTCAACAGCTCGTACGGCCTGGCCATCTTGGCATCATTCTCGACAGCGGTGTCCAGATGCTCGAGTTCCTCATCCCTGATCCTCCTCAGATTAGTGAGCAAATCCGTCATCTCCTCACCAAACTCTTCGCCCCTGTCTTCCATATCCTTCATCCAAGCCAGGAGCTCCCGCACCTGAGCATTGTAGTGGTCTCCAATTTCCGTCTCGACCGCTTCTGTACATGCCATGGCGGCCTCTCGGCCTAGAATGGCGGTTGTCCAGCCCAATGCAGTGGCAGCGATACTCCAGACTGGAGTCATGGCGGTTGGTCGGATCCGGTGCTTGGCCAGAATGTGATTGAAGTACTTGAAGTGGCCCTCTTCTTGATCGGCCATGTGCTTCATCAGTGGTCGAAGATGCGGATGGGCTCTGACGGTCGGAGGGGTTTGTGCCTGGTAGATGAGGACAGCAGCAAGTTCGCCAGTCTGGTTGACTCGAAGCTATAATCGGTCAGACTTAATGCAAGAGAATATTACATGAGAAGGCGTACAGCACTGTCGAGGAAGCGTTCTTGTTCAGGAGTCAACGGTCGCTTCCTCTTGCCCGTAGTACCAGTTTCGATGGTATTTGGCTTTGCTTCGGTACTCGGTGAAGCTGACGAGGTGGTGATATGTGAAACCTTCTGTAGAGGGGCGACATGGAGTGGTCGAGGCGAGGCGGATATGCTCCTCGTACACCGGCTCAGGTGGCGGAGCGACATTCTGTTTTTAAAACCTATTGACAAGTGAATAGGCGGTATTCAATGTTGTTGGCCGGATAATAACCGCTATTATTCTCCTCTTGTTCTAATAATTCAAAGGCAATAATTAGGTAATGATCATGTCTGCATCGTCATGTCGGACCGTGGAGAGTCGCAGCTTCCTTGGCGCGTAAATGCGGTCTTTCCTCTGGTGAGTGATGAATCCAACAATTACTCCAGCTGCTATTCTTCGCCCCAACCATCAATTATTGTCGTCCTTGACCCTTTTCTATATTCCGACATTCCTCCATCTCACACCCTTCTCGCCATCATCTTCCTCCTCTTCACCCTCGAGCCTCGACAAGCTGACGCTCCTCTCAACCTGATCCCCTGATTTAGCTCCACGTCAGCAACCATGTCCGACAACGAAGATCTTCTGGATGCCGAGCTCCTTGCTCTGGCTGGAGACGACAGTTCCGATGACGAGAGGGCCGACAACAGAGCTGCACAGCGCTCATCTCCCGTTGCTCTGTCATCAGAGCCCGACCGCTCACCTCCTCGCCGAGGTGTTGCGCAAAAGCCCAACTCGCGCACATCTGCCACGCGAAGACGGAGAAAGGACGACTCGGAGGAAGAAGGCGAAGCGTAAGTTTTTCTCGAGCTGCGCTTCCTGCTTCTACTCTCATCTACCCGCCCGCCTGCCTGCCTGCGCATAAAGTCATGAGCGAGGTACTGATTGCCATCTCTCTCAGCTCTGCGCCCTCATCGCCTCGCTCGCTAGGTTCAGCCGCCATGGACGAGTCCGACTCTGAAGACGGAGACTTCGAACAAGACGCTCCCCTCTACCCCATCGAGGGCAAATTCCGCTCCGAGTCCGATCGCGCCGAAGTCATGGCCATGACCGAAATCCGCAGAGAAGAGATCCTCGCCGAGCGTGCCGCCGAAGTGGAAAGAAGAGCCCAAGACCAGCAACTCAAAAAGATTCTGCAGCAACGCAAACGAGAGCAGGCGGGTGCTGATAAGAGGAAGCGCAAGGCTGCTGCTGCAGACTTGGACGATGAGGATCAGCGCAAGAGCAGCAGGCCAAAGGTCAAGGCCAGCGGGCCCCTGGAAGCATACAAGCGCGAGCGAGAAATGAAGGGCCAGCAACGAAACCGCGAAGATGGCCGCCGAAGAGACCGTTCCCCCTCGCGCGACAATGACATGAACTCTGACCGCGACGCCGACGGAGACAGCGAGGTCGAGTGGGACGAAAAGCCCAGGGCTGTTGCAGCCGCTTCACGCGAAGAAGCACCTCCTACTCTGCGCGACTTTGAGCGTGCCCGTGTGGGCAGATCAAACTTTGCCCGCGTGTGTTTCTACCCGGGATTCGACACCAGCATCAAGGGCTGCTACTGTCGCGTCAGTATAGGAGTCAATCGCGACACCGGTGCCCCGCAGTACCGCATGGCTCAGATTAAGAATTTCGTCACTGGCAAACCCTACCAGATGGAAGGGGCAAACGGCAAGCACTTCGTCACCGATCAATACGTCGTCCTCGCCCACGGGAAAGCCGAAAAGGAGTGGCCCTTTATCGCCTGCTCCGACTCTTCCTTTACCGAAACCGAATTCGAGCGCTACAAGACGGCCCTCACGACCGATTCCCTCCGCATTCCCACAAAGAAGACCCTGGTCGCGAAACTCGACGACATCCACAGACTGCTAGAATGCCAATGGACCGACGAAGACATCCAACGCAAAATCACCCGCCAGAACACCCTGCAGCAAAAATTCGCAAACTACGGGCGCGAGAAGCTCGAGAAGAGGAGAGAGGAAGCGGCTTCGCGCGGCGATGACATCACGGTGGCCAAGTGCGACGCCGAGCTCGCCGCCCTCAGCAACGGCTCCGGCAGCACCGCCGCAAAAGCCGCCGCGCAGGCCGCCCTGATTGCAAAACAAAGCGGCAAGCACGCCCAACAAGAGCGGCTCGCGGCGCTCAACCGCGCCAACAGGAAAGCCAACAGCGAAGACGTGCGCAAAGCCCAGCTTGCCGAAAAACGCGTGCTCCAAAAGGCCCGCGAAGAAGCTGCCCAAAAGGCAAGAAAGGAGCGCGAGGAGGCCGAGGCTGCGGCAAAGCAAAAGTCGTCGTTGGCCGTGCCTGACGATCTGTTTGGTGACGCCAGCGATATCAGCAGGGCTGGTACCCCGGGTCCTGCCGCCGCCGCCGCCGCCGACAAGAAGACGCCGGTGAATGACAAGGTCAAGAAGAATACGACGAGTGCGTTGGGGGGATTGAAGAAGAAGAATAGGGATGAGGATATCATTGCTGACATGGATCTTGGTATTGATATTGATATTTGAGGAACGAACGGGAGGTGGGAGAGGCTGGATCAGCATTCTTTTTTGACTATTATTTGATGGTATGAGAGAGAGGGAGGGAGAGAGATGGGTCACATTTGCCCCCCCCCCCCTTTCTTTGTTTCTTCTCACTGCTTGATGGGTTTTTTTGAGAGCAAAAGAGACACGGAATCTTTTTTTTTTCTTGGTGACTAGGCTTTTTAAATTTGCGTAGAAGAGAAAGGAGAGAGAGCTTTATATTCTCATTTTTTTTCCTCTCTCTGAGAAATCTAGGGACGATAAAAGGAACGAAACGATACTCGTACACCCACCCATCTTACATCGAGCTTTTTTTTTTTTAATCCTTTCACATCAAGTCCAGTTTTTCCCCTACTCTCTTTCTTTTCTTCTTTTTCTTCCCTTTTATTTTCATTTTCATTTTCTGTCCTGTTCTCTATTCTTCTCGTATACCCAGAAAATTACTAGTCTTTTTTTCTTCTCTACTCTTGTTCTAATCCTACTATAGCCAGTAAAGATTGTTATAATTACTGAATATTTGTTTTTCTTTTTTCTTTTCTTTTCTTTTTTTTTCTTTCGTTTCAATATAAAAGACGTCTAGCCCATCATATATATATAATAATAATCTCTTATAATCTCTACTAAGCTCAAGTAGGTAGGTACCTATATCTAAGTCACCCCTATATACATGTATCTAAGCTAGTTCGGTTCGTAAGAGAAGAAAACTACTTCCTTCCTTCCTTCCTTCCTTCCTTCCTTCCTTCCTTACTCATACGCATAAAGAGAGAGAGAGAGAAGAAAAAAACATTAACAAAAGTAAAAAAAAGAACAACAAAAAGACAAAACGGAAAGACAAAGACAAATATCATAGGGTTATTGCCATAGTAATCTTGGATATAGAGAGAGTAGACAGACGGCATGAGAGAATGACAAGTAGATGGTATATGTATATATATTTATATAGCCAGGGTCAAACCTGTTTAGAAAGGGAAAAAGAAAAAAAAAGAAAAGAAAAATGCCCAAGGACAACTTCGAACAAAAGTCCATGGAGATTACAATCACAAGTAAGGAAGAGAAAGAGGGATTAAAGAGTAAGAAGAACCATCCAAGACCCCACAGAAGAACAGCAGGGAGGAATGAAATGGAAAAAAAAAGTATATTGCAATGGATAAAATAATGATAAGAAGCTACCTGCTGCAAAAAACACAAGAGCTACCTTGGGTGATGCCACCAGCAAAATAGACATCCGTGTGTCAGTCGCGTCCCGGCGCCCCACTGCAGAACCCCACTGGCTCCTTTCACCGAAACGCACAAGTAAAGAGAAAAGAAAAAAAAGAAATCCTTGCCCTAGAGAGTGACCTTCAAATCCCCTAATCCGCACCAGCAAAACACCCCCAGAAGCCAAAATGAAAAAAAGAAGAGAAAGGAACAAAGGAGAATCAGGTCGTGGCTGATAGGGGAAGCCTTAATCGCTCCACCACTTTACTTCATCGAGGCAACAGTCTCCTGGTCACTAGCGTCGAGAATGTCATAGTCGTCGTCAGTGAGGAAGCCATCATCCTCAATTTCATCGTTGGCACTCAGAACCTCGAGGTCATCGCTGATATCCTCAAAGTCTTCTTCTTCTCCGCTAGCAACGCTGCCAGGAATGTCAGATGGCTGCGATGCCTGCTCCAGCTCCTCATGAGCCTGCTTGGTCATGCCAGAGCCGCTGAAAGACTGGTAGGTCGAGCTAGCGGGGCTCTCCTTGTCCAGGGTTGGGAAGACCATCTGGCTGCCCTGCATCTCGCTTTGCTCCTGGTCAAGTTCGGCCATCTCTGGCTCTGCAGGCGTAGCTTTGACAGGGCGAGGAGCCATGACCGCAGTGGCAGGCTTGAAGTCGCCAGAGACTGGCACAGTGGGGGTGGAAGTCTGGTCGAGGTGGGTTTTGAGCGCATCCATGCGTTCCTTGTAGAGGGCAAAGTAGCTCGGAATCTGCGTCTGGGACCAAGAGCGAGACGATGCGTCAGCGTCGGTAGTCTTGGCGGCAGTAGCCTTGACATCAATATCGCACCACAGGCGGTCGCCGAAGGGTTGGCCATCGGGAAGTTTGATGCGCCAGTAGCTGATACATTTACCTTCACGAGCAGGTGCCTTCAGGGTTACAGAGAAAGTGGCACAACTATGGGGAGCCAGAGCCGTGGCTACTTGGCTTTGCGTAGCGTTGGCCATGTCGGAAGCGGACGCAGTCTGGTTATTGTCGATGTTGAGCATGTTGTCGCCTCCAACGAAGTGGACACTGCATCCGGCAGGCCAAGCGTGGGGCCCGGGGTTGTATATGGTCCAGCTCTGGACAAACTTGGTGTTGGGAGCAACGACGGTGCCGTCAGGGATGCTCTCTCTCTGAAATCTGCCCTGGAGGAGATTCCAAGGAGTGCTGGCCTCGGTTGGCTCCACCTTCTTCTCGTCATCTGAAGGCTTGATGTTGGCGACAGTCTTGACCGGAGCAGTGGCATTGGCAGGCTGCTTGCGGCAAGAAGCGGCAGGCGATACATTACGGACACGCTCGCGGTCGCCGAGCTTGCGAAGGCCATGTCTGGTCTCACTCTCAGTCGAGATGGTCAAGTGGTTGACGGGTGTCTTGAACTTGACCAAGGGGTGCGTCTTGTTGTGGAAGGCCGTGGGCAAGGCCTCGCAGTTCTGACAGAAGTCCGTGTCGTGGCAAACGACGCACTTGTAGCGCACGCCTCGGATGTAAGTCTGTTGCGAGTCGCCCGAACAGAGAGGGCCATCACAGTAGATGCCGTGGTGGGTGACGGACGAAGGCTGGCGGCCCTTGAACTTGTCATAGATGGGGGCGAAGCGGTGGCCAGGGTGGGAATGACGAGAATTTTCGTGGCATGCGCTGCAGTAATCAAAGTCGGGGCAGTCGAAGCACTTGTACCGGATGCCATGGATCATCTTGTCGCAGCCATCGCACTCGGCCGTGTGCCTGAAGTTGCGGCCAGCAGGGAGAAGAGCCTCTTGGGCGAGCGAAAGGACCGTGCCATCAACAGCCGGCTTGAAGTGGTGGGCAGGGTGGTGGGCGTGGTCGTTACGCATGTGACATGCGAGGCAGAGGTCAAAGTCGTCGCACTGGAGGCAGGTGACAAATTCGCTGTCTGGGAGGGTGACGACACAGGCATTGCAAGTGCGGCTCAGCTCGGTCAGAGTCTTGTTGTCATCGCTGCTTTCCTTGGCCTCGGGGGCGGGAGAGGGCGAGCGCTTGGAGGCGGGGGCGAAGCGCTCTGTAGTGCTGCTGATGACCTTGCCGTCCTGGATGCTTCGCTTGACCAACCAGTGATCGTCTCCGAGGCAGGCGCTGCCGTTTGCCACGCAAGTCTCGCAAAGATCAAAGTCACCGCCATCACATACGCTGCAGTGATAGTGAACGTTGTTCATGACTCTATCGCATGCGTTGCAGAAGATGGACCATGGTCCTGGCGTAGTGTCGGACCAGTGAGACTTGGCAGCACGCAGGGGAAGAGCGCGTGCAGCAGCGTATGCGGGAAGGTCTGACATGTCAGTGCTTGTACAAGTAGGCTGTAGCAACCACGGCTTACCAAATGGACGTGGCAGAGGGGCCTCGACTTCGGGCTTCTGGATGGAGCTCTGTGCCTCGCGGAACTCAAAGATACCAGGGCCGATGGAGCGTTGGTCGAGTGCAGTGGCGTCTCTGGAGGGGACGACCGGGACTGACGAGGTGGTGTCTGCCTCGGAGATAGCGGATGCTCTCAGCTTGAGCTTGAGCTTGGCCTTGGCAGCACGGATAAGAGTCTTGAAGACGGCAGGGTTGGAATCATCGAGCACGACATAGCCGCCGGCCGAGTCGGAGAAGCGTTCAAAGATGACGACTTTGTCGGGGTCGATGCAAAGAAGGTGGCGGAGCTAGCGAGACTGTCAGCCGAGGGAGAGGCACCCACTCGAGATAAGGAGATGGGACCTTGTTAGGAAGTGTGCTTGCACCAAGATCCTTGAGAGGAAGTTTGATTCTCTTGGTCGAGTCGTCAAACGAGATCTTGATGGTGATGAGCGTGTCCTCGTTGACGGCAGCTGTAGGAGGAGCCATGTCGAGCGAGGCGTTGGTGGCAGCCTAGTGACGTACGACGTTTTGGATGGATGGCAATGAGCGCGTAAAGCAGAGGGCAGGAGACGTCAAGCTTCCAGAGAGCAGGCTATCTAGATGACAGTCGCCCGTGTTGAAGATGGACAAAGTGAGAGAAGAGACGAAGGTCACCGACGAGGTTGACGGCGTGAGTGAGAGAGAGTCAGTGGAGGTCGATCACTCGCACTTAGGTAGTCTCGACGCGCGGGGAAAGGCAGGCACGTCACGCTTTGCTGCGAACCAACCACCAATAACCTCTTGCCGAACGTAATATCTGCTGAGATGTTTCTAGACATTTTACCAATAATTACTCAGCTTCTCTTTCCCTTGGATCAACACATCTTCAACTATTGTAGCAGTACTGTTCAACAGACCAGCCTAGATCGATTGACCAAGGTAGGTATCCGTACAAGAGGGTACCGACGTTTCAGCGTTGCAAACCATGCTCAAAACGACTGACGGAAGCCTGAATTCAACATATGATATCTACCGAGCGCAAAATAATACACCAAAAACGAATCACCGCGTGAAAAGAAGTGAAAATAGCTGTCCAAGGTACAGGACCTCTGACGGTATCATTGACAAAGGAGAAGCAAAACGCTCACTAAGCTTGTGGATAGAACACGGGACCATTGTTATGGTAGTAGTAGGTGCCCTCGGGGCTTGGGGTCATCATGCCGCCCATGCCTGCAACAGCATAACTCTGCGGCTGCAAGTAGGCCTCAGGTGGTACATATTGCATCTGCGGCACTTGGGTGTAGTATGTCATGCCATTACTCTCATGCGCCATGGTGCTTTGCTGAGCATCGCTTGCCATGGACAGCTCGGGAGGCGCGTAATCCAGGGGTGCTGTGTGTGGAACAAACGATGGAACGGCACTGTATTGTGTCGGCTGCGCGGGGTAGTAGTAGTTGGGGGGAACATATGATGGGTAAAAGTTGGATGTGGGAGGTTGGAAGGGCTGTGCATGGATGGCCCTCTCTGGAATGTTGGAAAGTGGCGTTCCGCTGGTATACATGTATGCTGGAGGGCCGAGTATAGGCGGACCCATGTCGGAAGACGCCGACTGAGTGCTGATACTGCCTTCTGCAATGTGCTGAGGCAGCTGGTTGTGGAAAGGCTGCTGCTCTTGTTGCTGTGGAGCGTGAAGAGCGAGCCCCGCAGGTGACTCGATGCCCGTCATAGAGATGGTCTTTTGCGGACGAGGTTGGTGGACAGTGTCTGGCTCGGCCCAGTGTTCAACAGCCGGTGTCTGGGGTCGAGGATAGGAATGAGGGTAACGCCCATAAGCAGAGCTAACCGGTGAAGGGTTTGATGAGCGGTGCGAGCCGGCATGAGGTAAGCGCACAACCGGCCGACCAGTACCATGCGCAGCACGAGCAGTATGAGATCCTGCAGGGGAGAATGCAGAGTCCCGCGGAACATCACGAGCTAGCGAAGATCTGCGGCTCATGGAAACAGCCTGTGAATGCATACTACCGCCAAACAGACTTGGACGTCTGCTTGATGGCGCTCCGTAAGGACCAAAGCTACCTCGGCCCTTGCCAAAGCCTTGTTGGTTGGGTCTGAGCGCTCTTGGGATGAAGACAAAGGATCGCTCAGGAGCCGGAAAGACAAAACGGACCGGATGATCAGGCATAGAGATGCGTACTGGCTTGTCACGGCGAAGGGGAGCCCTATGGTCGGGCAATTTCGTGTACGACTTGACAGGGACGGCGGGAAAGGGTATAGCTGAGGCCATTCCGGGCAGCGAGACACGTATTTGCACGCTGCCGATGTGCACTGTTCTGGAGAAGTTTAATGCTTTCGGCTGAGCAACAGGAGCATTCCTGGGCACGGGTTCTGGTTTGACGTTGGGGAACTGCACAGGTCGCTGGCGTGCCGGCGGGCCACCACGCTCGTTGATGGTTTCGTGGAGATCGTGAGTCCACGGTGCGTCAGCTGTTCGCTCGGTTGGGGGAGCATGACTTTGACCAAAGGTTAGCGATAGTTGCAAGTGTCGGATGCCACCAAACATGCCTGCTAGGGGCCTGCGGGACGCCCCTTCCTCTTCCTCCTCTGCCCCGGCCGTAGGAGCTGAAACCTCGCTGGTCTGAGATGCGAGCGTCGTGCATGAAGAAGTTGCCTCTGTTGGGGATGAAGGTCGGATCTGTATCTCGCTTCCTCTTGTAGTCGTCGTGTTCGCGCCTTCGGCGGTCCGCTACAGTGTCGCCTCTCTTGGATACGAAGGCGCTTGCTGATGAGACGATGGGTGCACCGGCCGCTACAGCCGGAGCATCGGTGCCATTTTGCTCGCTGCCTTGTTGGCTCGAGGGTGTCTTTTCTTTCTTTGCCTTCTTCGCCCGAGCGCCATGGAGCTTGCCAGACACGTTCGCAGGAGCTGCAGTCGGTTCGTTCGGTAGAGGTGCGGTGCTCTCGGTGTCGGTAGACTCGGCAGCATCTGCGTCGACAGTGTCGTCTAGGTCGCTGGCTTCCGACATGTCGCTCTGCGAGTCATCGTCGTCTTCATCGCCATCGGCTCTTCTGCGTCGATCTGCAAGCGTCTTGGTCGAGACACGAGGCGCCATTGGAATCTGCTGTGCAGACTGTCGGACGGGCTCCGACAGGAAATAACTGAGGGCGGATGCAGCAGTGGTTGATTGAGCGCTTGCCGTGTTTCCAGGGCGGATAGGCCGAGCAATTGCATGCAAGTTTGACCGACACTCGGCTAGCTCACAGAAGCAGGACAGATAAGTAGCTTGCTACACCATGTACCTCTTACGCTCCCATGTCTTTATGTCATAAGTTGGAGCATCACTCAGCGAATGGTGCCCGCGGCGCTAGCCTTTTCGGGCCAAAGCTCCTTCCCGGCCAGCTTGCAGTCGCCACGAGCATTCAAGTAAATAATCTAGGTAATTATTCGCCTCCTTTGTATTGCTCTTCTACGCGCTCTCACTGCCCAGCTTTGTCAATTCTCCAAGCACAAAGTCCTCCGCATTGACAAGCTCCGTACTGCCGTACACAATCCGCTTCTTGCTCACTGAGCCTGCTGCCCCTTGTCCACTAGTCCTGTTTGCCCAGTCTTGCAAGTTACCATACTCGTCCATGCTGCCGCCGCCGACTGTAAACACAATCGCCTCGCTGTATCCCTGTCTCCTTTGGCCGAAACTTGCTTCAATGCCTCGTGTCACGCTGCTGTTGCCAGGATTCCTGGCTTGCGCTGCCGATGGCGGCATTGTGCCTCTGGCGTTTGCGCTACGCGGGTCAAAGTACAGGTAACCTTCTGTCTTTTGCAATGCACTGGTACTCGCGTTGGAAGGGTCCATCAGCGACTCGGTAATCTTGGTCAGGGTCAGATCCTTGTTGACAGGAAGGAAGTTCTTGACACCCGAGATGAGGTTCTCAAAGTTGGAGCCAATTCCGGCCTCTTTGAATTTGTCCGTGAGTCCCTTGGACAACGAGCTGAAGCCGCGGAAGAGGTCGTTGGACGCCGACGACTGTGCGGGCTGAGTGGGAGCGGATGATATCATCGTCATGCGTGTGATTTCGCGTACACTGAGAGAGAGAGAGAGTTAGCATCGCGCATTGTAGGGTTGATGAGGCAAACAAATACTGACCGTCTGACATAGTTCAAAGGCGTGGTGTCGACTCCAGTGTTGCGCAAAATCTCCTCAAACCGGTCCATGTCTGCTCGAGATACGTCTTGCTCCGTACTCAAGAACCAGATGATAAAGATTCGAAGCTTGTCCAAGGGTTCATTGCCTTTATCGGGATCTGTGAGCAGCTCTAGCATCTGCGCCTTGGTTTGTTTGTTGATGGTTTCCTCGAGCTGGAAAAAGTTGTCCAGCTGTCTGTCCTTTATGCCCTTCAGGAGGGCAGTCGCAATGTTCATGTGCATGTCGAGGATGTTTTTGCGCTCGCGCAACTCGGGCAGCAGCGTAATGGCTGCCTTGAGATGTTGAGCTGAAGCTGACGTGTCATTTTGAAGATCCTCGATCGAAGAAGCGCCCGTCTTCTTTGTGATTTCGCTGGCGTCTTCCTTGTAGCGGGTCAATTCTGTATCGATGTCTTCGGCGACTTGTGGGAACGGCACTCCTGAATTCTTGGTCCAGAAGAAGTCGTTTGTCGTGAGGTCGTATGAGCGCTTGGTCGCGGGTTTGGTGGCATCCGAGTCGTCTCCTGGTAGCTCGACTGTGATGCGGTTGAGATGCATCTTGAGCACATCGTGAACCAAGGATTGATATGTCCATGAGTGTGAGAGCATGGGAACAAGATCGAGATTACGGTCAACAATGATCAAGATGGGTCGAGAAGCAGGCGTAGCGGCCGCAGTACTAGAGCGAGCGCTGGCACTGGAAAAGAGGTTGTCCTTTGCATTCAGGATGTGGTCGCGCAGCTTGCGATCCAGCTTGGCTGCAATCATCTCGGCCGCACCGCCTTTGGGACACCGGATGATGGGAATAGAGCCTGGCAGGTAACTTTTAGCACACAGTCTATACACAACTCTCTTTTCAGCTTACCCATAGTCACGGCTACGCTGAACAGACCGCTCACGATGCGATCGACCTTGGCGTCAATCTCCTCGTCGCTAGTCTGCGCGCTGTTCATGGTGTAGTAGACATTCTTGCCCATGCCCAAACTGAAAAGATTGGGCTCGCTGACGATAAAATTCAGGTATTGGTCGTAAACCTGCTGAATGCTTTCTGATGTTCCTCCGGATGCTATCTGGGCGGCAAAGTCTTCCAACACGGGTCTTGAGATGGAGGAGAGGAAGTTGATATAGGCTGATGAGTACATGCCATTGGCAAGGTCGGAGGCAATGATGTCCAGGTTCTCGGCGGTAGGCTCAACGAGGTAGAGGGCCGGCACGTCCGGGATGGCATGGCGCTTGGCAGTGATAGGTCTGACACGTCGCTGTCAGCAGCAGCTCTGCGGGCAATACTCAGTGTGTGTATGGGACATCTGGTTTTGGTCACGTACAGATGTATTGTCACGCCCCAAGAACGCAGGTCCGAGACGCGAAGCACGCTGCTAATCATGTCTCTCCCAAGGCTGTCGAAGACCAGCACCTTCCAGATGGGCTCGCCGTCGGCATTGAGTATAGGGGTGGCTTTGCTGGTCAAGCCGTGGGCAAGCGGCGCATCGTGCTGGCCATCGGCGCTGTCAGGAGAGGCCTGGTTGAGGTTCAGGACTTTCTCGATGGACGCTGCAATACCATGTGAGTGACAGAGTCGGAAATGCGTAAAAAAGGCACACCCACCCACTTGACGGTCCCGGAGAGAGTTGTGCTGGGTTGCCATATCGACCCGTTCTATCTCGGCCTAGATGAACAGTTATGCTCTACCGCATGCAAGGTCGGGCGATTAGGGAGAAGCCGAGGGAAAGGATGCAGGCGCGAGTGAGCGTGGAATAGGCAGTTGCGTGAGAGATGTGTACAGTAAGGTGGACAGAGTGCGAGCGAGTAGGCAGTAAAATAACCCAGAGTACCAAGGTACTGTAGTTTAGGTACGGGTACCTGTAGCTTCAATAAACTGACACCTGGACGTCCCCCACCGTCATCATCAAGCGCAACAAGTTCAAACTCGCCAAGCCTGCCGCTTTTTCCCACAAGATTGCGCTTTCCCTCCCCATCGGCCTTCCATCTCTCTTCCAACACCGTCCCCCTTCCCCTTCTCCCATCGACAACCATCCTGTGTAATTGACCTTTCATCTGGCTCTGTTGCCATCACTAATGCAAGGCGGCGCTTGAACGCTCGTCTAATAAAGCTTGTCATTTGTGCTCTAAAGAAGAAGTGACGGGCAAGTCGGAGGAATAACAAGTGCTCGCTCTCCTTACGAGTGCTCTTTTGCGACGGTGCTCACGTTGAAGGACAAGCGCGCGCGTTCTGGCTTCTGGTCAGTGGTGCTTATCATCAATAAATTACTTCTTCTTCGCAAGCCGGCAAGGACTCTGCTTTGCGGCGCACTCTTCTGTTGCCACATCGAGCCTTGATCGCGGTCTGTGGTGCAGCTCGCAGCGCTCTCTTTGACAAGCGAGCAATCCACGCTTTTCGCACGCGTCGATCATACACTTCACTTCAGACAAGCTTCTGCTACTACCCAGCCAACAGCAAGCGCTTCTACATCGCCCGCCTCAACAAGACAGACATTCCCACTTGACTTGAGCCGCGCTCTCTTCTCGTAATCTTGAGCCATAAGGCAGATTGTCGTTTGTGATTGGCTCCTCTAAGCTACGCACATACCGCATAAAGAGCAGTGCTTACTTCGTCGTCGTTGAGAACATCTGTTGAGAACGCATTGCATCTCCAACCATGGACGGTCACAACCATGAGTCTTCGTCGTATCAAAATGGCTATAATCCGGCCGACGAGTTTGGAAACATTCTTTCAAGTGCTGGAGATGATGACAACTTTGCCAACTGGAATTTTGATAACTCTGCCTCTCACATGCCGAGTCACAATGCTCAATCAGATCCATACTTGGCCTGGCAGTCAAATGCTGGACTGGATAATTACAACACTCAACCCTTCACAAAGAGCCCTTCAAGCCTTCGGCCAAACTCATACACTGGATACGACAACTCTCACCGTTACTCACATTCCGCTTTCGATCCTTCACTAGTTTCTGCAGGAGCAAATGGGCCATCCTCATATGAACTTGGCCCCTCTCCTTACGGACAACCCCAGTCGATCCAACATGGCACCATCGCCCCGCAAGCTCTGGAGCATGAGCGTCCTCAAATTGTGCGGCCGAGTCAAACTTTAGGTCCACAATCATATACCCGGACGAGCACTACAGATCCCACTGGCTATTCCAGAGCTGCTCCTCAAGCACCTACAGCCGACCAAGCTGCCATGCACGGCGCAATTCCAGCAGGTATCCGCTCGGGAGACTTCTTGATGGTTGGATCGGACGAATTCGCAAAGGCAACGAACTCTGTTCCCCACCTCAATTCCTTCATTCATATCGGCCAGGGAGAGCTTGAGTATCCAGTTAACAAAGGTAAGCACTTGATGAGATTTGCTCTTGACTTTGTATTTTACTAACAACTTTGACAGCTACTCTTGCCCCCATCGCTCGCCGAAAATCAAGAAACGAGCTTCGTAAGATTGCCGGCAATGACCCCAAACTTCAAGGTTAGTCAAATTCAAGAATGCTCATCACAATTAGCTAATTCGCTCTTCAGCCAAACTGGGTAAGAAGCATGTTAGAAAGACCCATGTTTCTTCCGGCGGCCCGCGAGGAAGCGGCCAGCCATCACCGTCCGTGAATCAAGAATCCTCTGGTAGTGACACCGGAACTTCAGATTACACTTCGGATGAATATTCTGATGATGAAGATGAAGTCTCACCTCTGCCAGCCCAGAGACCTGAAGATCCTCGTGAAGGTGTCAAATATGATACCATCAAAGTTTTGTGGGAAGGTCGTCGTGGCGGAGTGTCTGCCGACAGGATCCGGAATGGCATGGTAGAGTTCAATGAGATCGTGCAGACCATAAAGAATCGATGGAAGGCAGATTCTCTGGCTCTGTCAGGTGCTATGGATCGCAAACAGAATGGAGAGCTGCCGCTGCTGAAAAGCAGGGTAGATGACCAGTTAGAGATGCTAAAGATTGCTTTGAAAACTGCAATTGAGTTTGGCAACAGAGACATATTGGCACAGTGAGTTGATCCAGCTTCCACGCACGCGGTTCGTGCATATACGAAGTATCTTGCTAATCACACATATCACAGGCTGGGTCACCATGCTCAAATCATGGCGTCTCTGGCTCAATTCTTGATCGATCGCATCAAGACATCTGACCCTAACGGCCCCTTGACACGCCTGATCCTCGAGGTTCGTGCATCCCATGAGCTTGTTATACGCTGCTTGCTAACCGAAGTCAGTTTCTCGCGTTTTGTGACACTTTGACGGAGAAGACATATGTTGGTACAAAACTGCAGAAATGTGTCATAAATCTGGGCAAAAACGGAAACACCGAGATTCACGATATTTGCGAGCGAATCAAACAAAATGTTGCGGAGGCCACCAAGAAGCAACCAGGTAGTGAACAGCAGTCGGGTGTCAAATCACCCCCGAGCGGTCGACGCACGCCTGAACCTGTGGCTGGTGTCAAGCGTGGTGCTCCTGGCAGCGCATCGTCAGACCAGACTGCCAAGAGAGTCCTCGTGACTCCTGGCGTGGGAAATAATGCTGCCAATGGCACCGCAAAGCCGTCGTTGGTCAAGCGCACGCTTCCTCTTGGGAATGCCCCGAAGCCAGCTGCTACTGCTGCTGTCGTCGGCAAGCCCTCTGTAGGGGCCTCTGTCAAAGCAAAGCCGACCATCACAAAATCGATCACTAGCGCTGCGACCGGTGCAGGGGTTAAGAAGGCAGTGACCAAAGTCACCGCTCCGTCTGTGGTTGCTGCTGCTATGTATGTTCTATACCATTCGTTCTCACCAATTGAGCTGACGTGAAATCTTAGCAAATCGATTGAGAAGAAGGCCGCACCTGCACCTCCTGCCAAGCCTGCCTTCTCCTTTGCCGAGACTATGGCCAATCTGAACAAGAGTAAGGAAAAGGAGCCAAGCCCTCTCAAGACCGAAGAAAAATTGGCACCTGAGACTCCGGAGGAGAAGGCAAAGCGCCTGCGCAAGGAGGAAAGACGCAAGCTGCGCGTCACATTCAGGCCTGATAGTCAGCTTGTCGAGGTCAGAATCTTCCATCACGACGCCGAAGAGGAAGCCGGTCACGATGCAAGCATGATTCGTGATGTTAGCGATGTCGGCGGCGAGGGCCGTATGTTCAAGCAGCACAAGGACATGATGGATATCGACGAAGATGACGAAACTGCCGCTACAGATGAGAGCTTCGGCGAATACAATCCAACGTGTAAGTTGAAGAACGCCGAGAAAGTCAAAAAATCGACAACATTGCTGACTCATTTAGTGACCGATTTCAGCTCGGTGGACGTGGAAGAGCGAAGGAGAAACTACAAGCCCTTCGCTGGAGGCGAGTTGGAGCCGGACTCTGCAGAGCGTACCAGGCGTGAGCAGTACGAGGCAAGCACTTTGATTGTGTTTTACACGGATCCAAGTGATATACCACCATGTCCTCGTGAGCCAGCAGAACCATACAACGGGGAGGAGATGATTACGAAGCCATTTGGTTCTCTTAGTACTCAAGAACCGCTTGCTGTACGTAACCATGTTTGCTGTTCATTCATTGACATTACTGACACGATGCAGACAAGAATCGCCAACCTCGTGGGACCTTCCCAGTCTACGCCCAAGCAGCAATCATGTGCAGCACCGGATATTTCCGCCATCCTGGCTCTCATCAACCCCCAAGGTCAAGGCTCGTCTCAGCCTGCACAGCCCGGTTCAGCTGCTGCACCAGTTGCTGCTCCCGTCCAGAATATGGATCAGATGGCAGAGATCCAGCGCATTCTAGCGTCATTGCCACAAGCTCAAACCCAGTCTCAACAGCAACAGCAGCAACCCCCTGCACAACCTATCCAGCCACAAGCACCCGCACTTCCCAACATGGCTGCGGATCTTGCAGGCATCTTTGCCAACTTGAACCCACAAGCTGCCCAGGCACCTAACATGTTTGCCCAACAGCAGCAGCCTGATCCCGCTGCCTTTGCAGCTATGTTTTCACAGATGCAGAACGGTGGCCTGGGAGCCAACATGAACCAGTTCCCATACCTTGGGACGTTCAACGCACCCAACATGAACCAGTATCCCGTACAACAGCAGAACCAACAAGGCGGTTTCGAGAACGAGGAACGCCGCCGATGGCGCGAAAACGGCGGTGATAACAACACCGACTACAGTCGTCGTGGCAAGCCCGGAAAGAAAGGAAATACTTTTACGGATAAGCGCTTCACCGTGCCGTGCAAGTATTTCAAGAAAGGCCAATGTCAGAAAGGAGACTCTTGCACATATCGACATGAGTACTGAGGACGAGAAATGCCATGGAGCATTTCATCGCCCAACATAGCTCACCAGTTTCGCCCAGCATTGCACACAAGCATGGATTCGCATCAATTTCGGAGTTTACGGTATCTAGCATTTTCGGAGCGGGTTGTTTTTTTTTCCATACTTGCATCTGCACGCGAAAGGGGCAACTACAGAAAGGCATCATGTTTCTTTGCGTCTCGATCAATCGGGACCGTGTCCACTTGGCCACGTAGTTTTTTTCCTAAGATAGCATCACGCATATGGCGTTCCAAGAGGGCGTCGTTACATGCACTCAAGCACTCGCAGCGTGCTCTTGTGACAGGGAGATAGATAAAAGACTTTGATCGATCGAATGAGCTTCCCATTCCTAATCCATCCGTACAGTGGCTGGTGTGAGATAATTACGTACGTTGGCCATATGCCGCTGCCAGCTGATAAAGCGTGTTGCCTGTTTCATGACGTATATTGCAGGCAACCAATGAGAAGACGGGCACGCGCACCGATAAACCCAATGGAGACGCGGACATTTATTCGTCACGCAGGTCAAACAGGCACACAGATGCTAGTGTTCATCAGGGTGCGGTGATGAACGATCGCGGCAGATTGGACCGGGCCGTGGCGTGAAAGCTTGCTTCTCCTGGCTGTTTAGATGGCTTGTGTGCTCTCCTTGGTCGTGCTGTCCTTTGAACAGATGAGCGAGCAAATTACATTGTAAAGAACTGGCTGGCTAAGAGCTGCATCAAAACTGACACGCGTGCTATCTGAGAAAAAAACAAGCCGTGACAAGCTTCTGGGGAGCGGTTAAGCAGCGGTGAAAAGCTTGTCTTGCATAGCGAGCAACCGCCCGCAGTCGTCGCTGCCTATTTGATCGGCACGGCGTGTGAACATGACAGCAGGCGGTAGCAGCGATGACGTGCGTGGAGGAAGGAAATGCGCAGCTTCCAGGCTGGAGACCAGACCTGGTGACAACAAAGCAATTGCCATCTATAAGGACATGGACCTTTCCCTCATTGATTCTCACCACACCTGTCTTTCTATCCAACTTACCTACCTTAGCTATTCAACCACACAATGGAATCCAACACGAACAACCTCTCGCGGGTCAAGCTGATCCACAATCCCAAGTACTCGCGCTCTGGCTTGAAGTCATATGTCTATCTGCTTCGCAAGTACAACTTTGCCCCTACGATGGAAGGACCCTACTTCATCGGCAAGGTTGTCGAGCAGACGGGCAAGCCAGCTCTGGTCAGCAAGTTCGCTACTCGCATCGGTGGCCATGCTCGCGTCAAGCAGCATGTCTTGATGAAGAAGGACCCCAGCAGCGGTCAGGAGGGCAAGGTCTCGGCTGAAGACCAGCAGAACGACTCTGAGTACCTCTGCCAGGTCCAGATCGGTACGCCTGCTCAGACGCTTACTCTGGATTTTGACACTGGAAGCTCCGATCTTTGGTAAGTTCGCTCCTGACAGTATGAACAATCCATACGTCCTGATCATGTATCTCAGGGTCTGGTCCACCAAGCTTTCCCAGAGCATCCAAACTCAGGGCAAACAGGCCGGTCACACCATCTTCAACCCCTCCAAGAGCAGCACCTGGAAGGATGTTTCGGGAGACACGTGGCAGATTTCGTACGGAGATTCGTCATCGGCCAGCGGCACTGTCGGCACCGACGTGGTCAATGTCGGTGGTTTGGTCATCAAGAACCAGGCCGTCGAGATTGCCGACACCATTTCTGATCAGTTCGTTCAGAGCACTGGTGACGGTCTTTTGGGTCTGGCCTGGGGTTCCATCAACACAGTCCAGCCCAACCCCGTTCAGACGCCTGTCGAGAACATGATCAGCCAGGATGACATGTGCGTGCTGTTCTCAACATGATTCATCAACTCTGCTGACATGTGCTTGTAGCCCCAAGAATGCCGAACTCTTCACGGCCAATTTGTCCTCGTCCAAGGGCAGTGACGAAAGCTTCTACACCTTTGGCTACATCGACACCTCGGCCACCGGCGGCCAGACCATCAACTACACTCCTGTTGACAATTCGCAGGGCTTCTGGCAAATTCCCTCAACCAGTGCCCACGTCAATGGCAAGGCCATCCACCGCCCCAAGAACAACACCTCCATCATGGACACCGGCACCACCCTGTGCCTTGTTGACGATACCTTTGCCAAGGCCATCTACGCCGCCATCCCCGGAGCAAAGTACGACTCTTCGCAGCAGGGCTACGTCTTCCCTACCGACACTGCCACTTCTGATCTTCCCATTGTCACCATCGCCATCGGTTCCCACCAGTATACCATCAACAAGGAGGACATTGGCTTCGCTGATGCTGGTAACGGCATGACTTACGGTGGCATCCAGAGTCGTGGTGACATGGACTTTGACATTTACGGTGACACGGTGCTCAAGTCCATTTACGCCGTCTTCGACCAGGGTAACCAGAGATTCGGCGCTGTCCAGCGTCCTGACTCCTCCTCTACCTGAAGTTCAAATCTGTGACATTGGAGAAGGGCATGTCGAGAAGTATTTTTTTTATGTCTGTTACCTGAGATGAGATACACGAACCATGCAATTGTTTTTTTTTATAAGATTAGACAGATCAAATTATCACAGTATTCGTCAACCTGAACTTTTCCGTGTCATTGAGTAATCTACACCACGTACAGTATAGAGAAGAATCAGAGAGAGAGAAAGAATTAGAGAGAGAGAAAGAATTAGAGAGAGAGAAAGAATTAGAGAGAGAGAAAGAATTAGAGAGAGAGAAAGAATTAGAGAGAGAGAGAGAAAAATAAGATGAATGATAAAAGGTCTATTAGATTCTGTCGTCCTTCTTTTTGAAACTATAAAAGAAAAAAAGAGTAAATATCGCCATGCCGTCGTTAGAATAAGAAGATATGGACAATGTAACGTCCAAGGGAAAAGAGCAAATCTAGTAGTGGGTAATCGAAAAGTAAAGGTAGACATTTGGTGGAGAAAAGCGAGAGATGAGAAAAAGCCCGATGGACCCCATCTACCATGTGAACATGATAAGGTCAGGGTTCAAAAGGATAGGCAAGAAGAAGTGCGCAATGATCAACTGCGCAAGCGGGTAAATGGCAATGAACTGCGTGATCCTCCACTGCCAAGGCACAAACGCGGCAAGGACAACCATGCCCGCAGCGACGACAATGCAGAAGATGAACGTAAACTTGAAGTTCTTGACGACCTTGGCGCATTCCTTCCAGAAGGTGGTGTTTTCGGCTTCCTTGGAGGTGGCTCCCCAGTTCATGTCGATGCTGAAGAGATGGGACAGCAGGGCTTGCGAGACGTGGAGACTCAAACCACCGAGGAAGAGGGTCATCAGAGGTATCCACATGATGTTTGTGACAATACCTCTAAGAAGGCCCTGTTCATCAGTGCGGTAACGCATGACAGCAAGAGCAACGTTGCCTAGAGCCGTGAAAACGACAAGAATGGAAATGTAAATGGCAAAAGAGTCCAAGTAGTACTTGTCTTGGTAAGAGTTGTACCAGCCGATAAGGAAGTAGTTGAGAATTGTAAGGATCCAAGCGCTGCCAAAGGCGTAGTAAGTACCGATATAAGCCATGATGGTGAACTTGGAGGGAAGGGGAATGGCAGAAACGATGAAGCTGCGGAAGAGCTTGGTGAAGGGTCCGCGGGTAGGCCAGTACTTGAGAGGGTGGAAGAGCAGCTCGCTGCAGCCGTAGGCGTATTTTTCCCAACGCGCAAGTTCGTCGTAGACGGTGAGGGAGACTCCTTCCTTGAAACCGTCGCCTGTGTAACCGGCCAGGCGGACAACGTATCCGTCGTTCTGCAGGCGCAGAGCCATATCGAAATCTTCAGAGACAGTCTCTTCGGACCAGTACTTTTCGCGACGATCGTCTTTGCAGTCGTAAGCAATGGATTGGACGGATGACCATCGCAGGATGGCGTTGTGGCCGACAAAAGGAGCGACATCACCACTGGCAACGGAATATTTGATCTGCGTGTAAATGAGGTTGGTGAACCACGTGATGCCGTTTTCGAAGAAACTCTCGGTGACATTCATGATACCAGAGGCGTATTGCAGAATGGCAACCTGAGGAGACTGGTGCATCTCACTGGCGGCATCGAGCAAACAATCGGTAGGCACACGGGTATCCGAATCAATCAGGAGAATGTAGTCACCCATACGAACGTTACCATCCGCCCAGGTGCGACCTTGGTCTTCTTCGACAACCTCGTTGAGAGCGTTGACATAGAGCTCGGCTTCCTCCTCGTTGCTCCAGTTGGCGTGCTTGGGAGTGGCGTTCATCTTGTCTTCGACGCGGTTGCTGACCCACAGGGCGTAGTTCATGTTGGAGGCCTTCTTGAATTTACCGCGACGAACGAATGCTTCGCCGTGCTGACCCTTGGGATCGTGGCGAGGACGGGCAACCCATCCGATGTTGTGCTCGTCGTAAAAGTCTTGACGTGCGCGAGCCTCTTCGTCCGAGATCAACTGCATACCGTCGTCGTTGATGAAGATGTTGGCGGTGCCGCCCTGCATCTCGTAGGTGGAAATGGCAGCCTTGATGGAGTGGATGGTGGGCTCAATAACGGCCTGCAGACCTTCCTTGTAGACAGGGCATTGGATGGTGACGTGTGGAAGGGTGACAAGGTCGGCATGGAGGCGTTTGGGAGGGACGCCCGAGTAGAATTTTGTGTTGGAGTGCAGTTGAGAAATGGGACCGAATATCTGGCAGAGACCGCCCACGGCAGCTTGGTAGAAGAAGATGGAAACCCAGGCTTGAGGGATGATGCAGAGGGCGAAGGCAATGCGGATGTAGTTGCTGTCGATGGCAATTTCCAAAGCGATCCTTCGCCAGCCAAGGCCCAAGACAGTGACGAGGGCACAAATCGTGATTGCACCCAAGACGGCCTGGGTGAGGACGATGCGCCGAGGCTTCTCGATGGCACCTGCCTCTTCACTCTCGATGCCGAGATCTTCAATGTTGATCTCGGCCATCTTCTCCTTCTCCGACACTTCCTCCTCCTGGCTCTCGTCAGGCCAAATCATCTTCATCAGCGCCCGTTCAATGTCCTCCGCTCGCTTGATCAGATGTCTCGGCTCATCGTCCCACACAACGAGAATTCCGCGGTCTGCAATGAAAGCGGCAAACTGATGCTTGGCGCATCGCGGCAGGTACGAGATATTGGGAAGCACCTGCAGGCGGAGACCACTCCTCAGTGGGATGAAGGTGCTGTCGTTTCCGTGCAGGAAAAGCTTGATGACGCGTGTGTTGACGGTCATGGCACTCTGGAGAGACGGTCAGCGTTGCTTTCGGACGCCATGACAAGATATCACTTACTCTGACGTTGAGAGTCTCAATGGCCTTGAAGAAACCCGCCGACTCGCTCTCGAGATCCGAGGGGCAGCAGGCGTACTTTCCTCTTGATTTTTTGAGCACAACACCCTCGTCGTATCCGCCAGCAGTCCACAGCAACTCCATTTGTTGACTGTAAAGGTGGTTGACCATCATGTCACACTTGATGTCGTTGATTTCTTCTCGTGCGTTGTTACGGAAATCGCCCTCGGGGAACAGGGACGCCGGCGCTGAGCCATACGGTGTCGCTGCTCCCGACCTCATGGGATATTGCGGTGTTGATGTGCCAGTAGAGATCTTTTCGCTCATGGGAACGTCGTTGCCCTTCTGGCTCGGGCTCTTGCCGGGGGCCAGGTATGATTTGAGACCCATCGTGATCGAGTCCGTGGATCGCTAGGATGTGATACGTCTGGCCAGAAGCCAAAGATTTATTGATCCGAGTCCAGCAGTTGAGAGTCAGTAAAGATCTCTCAAGATATTGTCGGATAATGCGATGTTGTATGGGTGAAAAAGCGAATGTATGTTAGGAAGAGAGAAAAAAACCTCGCCAGGTTGGCAGCACCTCAACTGATCATGTAGTCTTGGAACACGCCAACGCATTAATTATTGCATTTGATAGCGTAGACGAAAAAGCCATGAGCGAACACCACCATCCTGACCCAGAACATTACCAAAACGGCCTTGATTCAGCGCCCGGCCGTGGATAGCGTCGAATTTCTTGTCCTATTCGAGCATGGCCTAGGCGCAGACGCTAACGGTTCGCATGCACATCGGTTGCCTGTCTTAACCTTAAGCCCATAGTGCGTACCTGACTTTTTTCGGCAATGGTCCGGTGCTGCTCTCTCGCTCTCTCTTTTCTGCCGCTCACCGGCCAACGATTGCTGGAGGATGAGCCTGAGGCGGTGGTTGAAGATAGCTTCATGCTGCAAACAGCCGAGCAATCTGTGTTGTAAATAGTAGACCTGACCTGGCCCCGGCAGCCGATTGATTACATCGATACGATAATGATTTTCAGATCTCGCTGATCCGGCGAGGAGATCCAATGCGTATCACATGGTCGTCGACACAAAGCTGAAAAGACCACCCCCTCACCTCACTCATCCACAGCTGTCTACGGCGAGGTGGAGTCTCGTCAATTTTGCAGCGATCCATCCCTCGAGACGAAAGCTTGGGTACCTTTTGCCTTGCATAGAAGGACGCTGCTTTAGCGAGAAGACCGCAGCTGCTCAACGGAAATATCTTACAGCCCACGATGGCGCATGGATGCCCGGCAGCGCGGGATGCTGACAACGCAAAGCGTGTTGGACCGACAATCAAGGCTCACTATCTACAACCACGGACGCGGGATTCCTGATGGCTTGAGCTTTACCTCTTTTCTTTCACAACGATTTCTGGCTTCTTCGCCCTGTAGAAGAAGATTAAATTACCACCTAGATGAGACCCCGTGGGCCTTTTCAGCTGGCTATGACGAGACGAGTCTCGTCAATAATGTCTCAGACATGTCTCTGCTCCTTTCAGCTCTCCGAGCCCCGAGCCCGCTCTTTTCCTCGAGGCGCGACCGTGCTGTCTCTTTCGCTCCAACGGCCCGGCCGATCTTCGTTATGCTGCAAAAGAGAAGGCTGGACGGCGTTTTGTGCTATGTAACAGTCTACATAAGGGTCCATCGTTGTCCTTGCCTCCTCGTCCTCGTCTTTATTGAGCAATTTGATAAGGCAGTGATTTGACATTTTTTTTTCCCATGGCTGCGGTTGAGCTGAATCCTTCGTTTCCACCAGCTGGAAGAGCTGAGATTCGTACCGAGTACCCTCATGCAGGTCCCAAACAGGCTTTTGCCGTGAAATCGACGCAGCCAAGAACCACCGGAACCGCAGTGTCGCTATTTTTGAGTTGAATGCATGCTTTTCCATACATGATGCCGTGGCGGGCCATCACTTCCGTGTATGTAATACTCCTTCTTTCCGACATTGATATCCGCCTCCCACGATTTTTACTAGCGTACCTCCCATGCCAAGAACACATACGAATTATGTCTATGCGCTCGATATCCTCATGGGAATAATGACTATACTGCCCCCCCAACCCCCTAAGGGGGGCTTTAAAAAGTGTTCTTAGGTATGGCGAGGTGCGATTCTATATCCACTACGAGTTTGGAGAAGTTTGGAGAAGGTTGAAATTTATGGGAGGTACGCTAGTAAAAATCGTGGGAGGCGGATATCAATCTCGCTTCTTTCTCTTGCCTCCTGCTCGGCCGTTGTGTTTTGCAATTGACCGGGGTTTCCCTATGAATTCCACGAACGGTTGCTGTGTCAAACTGCTTCATACATGTACATGTATCCAACGTGTTCATGGAAATATACCTTTACCGTCTTGTTATACGAGGACGACGGCCTTATACATGGTAAACCCCAGCCTCCATAACGGGACGCGCGACTGAAAGCGCTATTATTATCATTATCATTATCATTATTGAGCAGGGATAAAAAATCATATCTTCTTCCCGGAATGATCGCCTTCTGCGCAACGCATACAATGGTGCGATTCTCGTTGAAAGTGCAATCGGCAGGGAGGCTCTCTGCGCTCCTTTACTCAACCCATGCAACCACGCACCCCATGCATATGTCTCTCGTGTATTTCGGCCGCCTTGTGCTTTAAGGCAGTGGAGAGTAGACCGGAGGATGATGGTTTGCCTATCGTAATCATTTAACTTTCCTGATGATCATTACAGCAAAACAAGATTGGGTTCATTGGTTCCCTGAAATAACTTTCCTACTGTATAGCAATAATCATCATAGAAAGATCATAAACACCGAGATATCGAATCCACAAAAGAAGAAAAAGCTGAAAGCTATAAATTGCGTATCTTGCACCAATTGTTCGCGCGCGGGGTGGAGATTAGTTTGGATGGGGCAAGACAAATGGCGCAGCTGAACATGTTCCTACTCGGTCGTTTTCACGAAGATTGGGGGTTGTTTCAATTGATGCTTCTCCTCTTCTGGATCGCAGCTGCTTCCATCCAGAATATATGTTGGTGATCATATTAGATAGTTAGGGCAGAAATGGCATGGTGGAGGATATTAATGACAATCTCCAACGGCCTTTTCCACCAACTATTATGCTTCTTTCTTCGTTCTTGTCTCGGTCTGTCGCGACTTCAACCGTTGCTTCCTTTTTGTCAACCATATGGAACCCCCCATTCGTGCCGGAATTTGGCGCTTCATGGCAAAAACAGACAAGGAACGTCCGGAGGCTTAAATTTAGCATTGATGCTTGAGAGAGCAAAGAACAATGACCCGATCTCAACGCTTATTCCGCCAACCTGTGTATAGTGTCAGCAGAAGAATGACGGAAGCTAAAAGAGTCCTGCTCCATGGTGATTTTCACGTACCTGTAGCTGACCAGAGTGTCTACCTTGTGATTGTTTGTGGAAAAGCTGCGTAGTTGGACTTTTTCAGCGTCTTGAATGTCCTTTGCATCGCTGTCTCCCCATTCGAGAGGTACTTCAGAGTCTTGGTCGGCGTAGACCAAGACATTGAAGGTGCAGTTGCCGTCGAGCATGGGTAGGAAAGTGACGGAGGCTGTGATCTGGCGGAAGATGGACTGGATCTCTTGTTGGACTTCTTGGTCGGTTTTTTCGGCGGTCTGTTGCTCCGTTGAGCTGCTGGATTTTTAGTTCTGTTGAGCCCGATGGTCATTGGCATCATCATACCTGGCAGCATTCTCGTCCACGGCCTTGCTGGAGCCCTTTGTCTTGGAGTCTTTGCCGAATATTTGGACCTAATCGTTGTTACAAAACGTATGAAATTGAGGACAGGGTGGTGGCACTCACGTCAAATTGCCATCTCTCAACGGGCTCTCCAGTTTCTTTGCTCGTGATGACAATGATCAGTTTTGAGATTTTTGACTTGAGCATCCACTTGTTTAGCTGTGACATGATCTTTTTGATGTATGCTTTGACTTGGTCATCTTGCGAGACTGTGGTTTATTGGTTAGGCCCCATGCTCTCTCCGCATGAATAAAATGGTTTATCTTACCCAGCATGTTGAGACCATACTTCTTGACTCTGTTGGAATATAGTCAGAAATTTGAAATATGAGATACGGTCGAGCACTAGTAAGCTTACGCTGTAAAGTCTTCTGGCGGGTATACACCGCGTTGGAAGCTGGACGGGTCAGCATGGAGTATTGAAATACTAGCTATGATGGACAAACATACAGAATTGTGTTGATACAATACTCGAACTAATTGTTTGTATTAGCTGTCTGAGATCTGATCAATTGAAGTAGAGGTCGTACAAATTCGGTAACAGTTTTGGAAGAGCCTGATAGGCGTTAGTTTTCGAAAGATGTTGCATGATAGAACATCACATACCCTTCAAGGCGAGCTTGTGGGTACTCTTTTCCTTGTCTTTCGACTCCTTGTCTTTCTTTGCTGGCGGCATGGTAGGAGTGGACAGATGATGGTCGGATGTGACAAAAGGGAGTCTACAAAAGCCCTGTTTGTTTATGTCAAGGTCAGAGAGAGGTGCATAAGCCGGCAAAGGAATAATTTGTTGACAGCAGAAGAAAGTAGAAGCGCTGCACTGAGATGACTTGACTCTGGAAATTGAAAAGTCGAAATGGATTGAGCGTATAGAGTAGCAGGTATGTAATCTGGATGCTTTGATGGGGAAAGAGCTCGGACAAGTTTGGAAGAAGCAACAGCGGCAACAGAAACAGCAACTGCAAAACTTGACGCACATTTCAGACTTAAAAGCACACGTGGACCAGATGCAAGGATGCTTCGCGCGCGCCCTTCCTAGACGCATCAAAATCAATGCGCCCTTTGTTCGCCTCTTCCACGCGACAAATGCCCGGCCGGCGCAGGTCGCCAAAAAACAATCTGCACTCGAGGAACGCATCGCCGCCATCCCCATTGACCGCTTCCGCAACTTTTGCATCGTCGCTCACGTCGACCATGGAAAGAGCACCTTGAGCGATCGTCTGCTAGAGCTTACCGGAGTGATTGAAAAAGGAGGAAATGCACAGAGCCTGGACAGACTGGATGTCGAGCGAGAACGGGGCATCACCGTCAAGGCACAGACATGTACGATGCTGTACAACCACAAAGGCCTCGATTACATGCTTCACCTAGTTGATACTCCTGGTCACGTCGACTTTCGAGCAGAGGTCTCGAGGAGTTATGCCAGTTGCGGCGGAGCCCTGCTGGTGGTCGATGCAAGTCAAGGAGTCCAGGCTCAAACCGTGGCCAATTTCTATCTTGCCTTTTCCCAAGGCCTCACCCTGGTGCCTGTAATCAACAAGATCGACCTTCCCTCAGCCGATCCGCCCCGCGCTCTTGAACAGATCCAGGAGACGTTCGAACTGGATCCGAACAAGGCAGTGCTTGTTTCGGCAAAGTCTGGAATCAACGTCGAGGCTCTACTTCCTAGCGTTGTCCAAAACATCCCTGCTCCGGTTGGCGACGAAACAAAGCCGCTGCGTTTGTTGCTGGTGGATTCGTGGTATGACAACTACAAGGGCGTCATTCTGCTTGTTCGCATCTTTGAGGGCCGGATCAAAGCTGGCGATCATGTCACATCCTTTGCCACGGGCCTGAAGTACTACGTCGGCGAGGTCGGAATCATGTACCCGCTTCAAACACCAATGTCTGTCCTGCGCGCAGGCCAGGTTGGCTACATCTACTTTAACCCTGGAATGAAGCGGTCGCAAGACGCAAAGGTCGGCGATACCTACACCACTGTCGGTTCTGAGAAGCTGGTTGAAATGCTGCCGGGGTTCGAGGAGCCAAAACCCATGGTGTTTGTTGCAGCTTTCCCAGTTGATCAAAGCAACTACGAACACCTCGAGGACAGCATCAATCAGATTGTCCTCAATGACCGCAGCGTCTACGTCCAAAAGGAGTCTTCGGAGGCCCTTGGTGCAGGATGGCGACTCGGCTTCTTGGGCACATTACACTGCTCCGTCTTCGAGGATCGCCTACGACAAGAGCACGGCGCAAGCATCATCATCACCCCTCCCTCAGTCCCTTTCAAAATAATCGATCCAAAGGGCAAAGAAACCATCGTGACAAATCCAAACGACTTCCCAGATTCCGACTCGCTGCAACAAAAAGTGGCAGAGCTGCAAGAACCTTTCGTTCTTGCCACTATTACTATGCCAGAAGAATATCTTGGCAAGGTTATTGAATTGTGCGAAGCCAACCGTGGCGTGCAGACCGAACTTAGCTTCTTTACTGCCACCCAAGTCATTCTGAAGTACGAACTCCCGATGGCGCAGTTGGTTGACGATTTCTTCGGCAAGCTAAAGGGTCTGACGAAAGGGTACGCCTCTCTCGACTACGAAGATGCTGGCTGGCGCAAATCCGGCATCATCAAGCTGCAATTGCACGTAAACAAAGTCCCCGTCGACGCCGTGGCGCGCGTATGCCACCACAGTCAAGCGGAACGGATAGGCAAGCAATGGGTCGTCAAGTTCAAGGAACACGTCGATCGGCAAATGTTTGAGATTGTGATCCAAGCTGTGGCGGGCAGGAGAGTCGTGGCCAGAGAGACCATCAAGCCTTTCCGTAAAGACGTGTTGGCTAAATTGCATGCTGCTGACACTAGCCGACGCAGAAAGTTGCTTGAGAGGCAAAAGGAGGGAAGGAAGAAGTTGAGGGCTGTGGGTAATGTTGTGATTGATCAAAAGGCATTCCAAGGCTTTTTGGCAAAGTAGAATTCTTTTCTCATATATGAGTTATAAGGGGTTACGGCTCGACGTTTTGCTGCTTTTTGCGCAAAGAATTGTAGTGCTCGCCCAGACCGAAACCATGCCTATAGTAAGCTAGCCATAGTTTCTTCTCTTCGTTTACATTTCCATCTGCAAGCGGATCTTCGGGAGGATTTATCTCTTCGACTCTACCACTCCCTTGCAAAACACTGATTTGCACATTATACGTCTTTGCCAAGGCCATGAGCTCTAGTTGGCCGCCCCACTCGGCAGTGGCTTTGATTTTGTAGACATAGTAGTCTAGCGGCTCGTCGAGGAAAGGAGCGAAATCTTGAGGGTGGGAGAGAATATAGTTGGCTGCTTGCGCGCGGACGATTTTGTAGGGTGGCAGTTGTTGTTGTTGCTCTTGTCCCTTTTCTTCTGTAGTTGTGATGGCAATAGTGGGCGTAGCGTCGGGAGCTCCACCCAGCGGTATTTGCAATTGCTGCAACTGATCCGCCACGGCAGAATATAGACAATGGCCGTCGGCGCGAATCTCGTGCTCTGACAGATTCAACGTGTTGAATTGGGATAGCATTTGGTCGCGCTCGACGGCTTTGAGGTTTGGGATGTCTTGGGCTTCGAGGTGGGCCGAGGCGATGAGGGATTCTTGTTCTGCGGCGCGGCGGGCGAGACGGGCCTTTGCGCGGTTGACGGGTTTCTTTTTTGGTTGTTCTTGTTCTTGTTCTTGTTCTTGTTTTGGTGGTGGCGGTGAGGCCATGTCGTTCTTGCTCGAGTCTTGTTGGTTTAGATCCAATTGTTGTACTTGTGTGGCCAATGTAGCGTCTCCTTCTCCTTCTTGGGCTTCTTGTTGTTCTTGCTCATCTTCCACCGGATTGAGGGCTTGCAGCTCTTCCTGATGCCGGGCCTTCATGTCGCGCTCCAGACCGTCGCATTCATCATTCACGCCCTTGCGAGTTTTCTTGGTTGCGGCCTTTTTCTTTTGGGTGATTTTGGCCTGGAGGTCTTTGGCTTCTTTGCGGTGTTTTTGTTGTAGCGCTTCCATGGCTGTATGTGATAAATATGCTGAGCTTTGTGCGACTGCAATCTTGTAGTTTGTGGTGTTGGGAAGGCGCAAGCTTTGATGACAGCCAGATTCCGAGGCTTCGAGCGGTATGCGACGGGTACCTACAATGACGACCGTGAACCCGTTTCACCTTAGTTTCGATCAAATGTGACGACCCTCCTATAAGAAATCCTAGTAGGTCGTCGGTAGTATTTCTCTTCCTACAACAACCATGCCACATGCAACGCGTTCACTAGGCGTGGCGGCTGCTCTGGTAGTCGCCTTCTTGACTCTAACCTCCCTCTTCGCCACCATCTATACCTTTGGCTTTCCAGAACTAGACTACTGGCACTGGAAACACACTGCAGATGCATATCTTCAAAACTCACACAGCCAAAATGTACTTGATAATATCATTCGACCCTCTGCCTCCTCCCATCAGGACTACCTTGTCGGCGCCGCCAAGGCGGATATCACCGGCCCAGTCGCCGAGATCAATCTCATGGGCTACGCCGACCCAAATCAACTGGGCTCAGGACTGCGACAGCGTCTCTACTCGCGAGCATTTATATTCGGGCAACTAGACAGTCCTCGTGATCGCTTCGTGTACCTGGTTCTTGACACCCAATCTGGAGATACTGCTGTCCGTGACGGCATCTTGGAAGGTCTAGCGGCTCTGGGACCCGATTATGAAGTTTACGGAAACCAAAACGTGGCTGTTACTGGAACGCACTCGCATTCTGGGCCTGGGGCATGGTTGAATTACCTGCTGCCTCAGATCACCAGTCGAGGATTCAGCAAGCAGAGCTATCAAGCTATTGTCGATGGAGCGATTGAGTCCATCAAGCTAGCTCATCAGTCGCTCACACCCGGCCAACTTTCCTTTGGCAGCATCGACATAAAAGATGCCAATGTAAACAGGAGCCCTTATGCCTATCTCGCGAACCCTGCTGAAGAAAGAGCAAACTATGAGCATGATGTAGACAAAACTCTAACCCTGTTGAAGATGAGCAGGAATAGCGATGGCAAGCATGTAGCTGTATTGACTTGGTTCCCCATCCACGGCACCTCGATGCTTGGCAATAACACCCTCATCACAGGCGACAACAAAGGCGTTGCTGCCTACCTGTTCGAGAGACACGCTACCACTTCCACGCTCAAGAATCGAGACTCGACTTTTGCAGAGGGCTTTGTGGCAGGCTTCTCGCAGGCAAACGTAGGCGATACATCTCCAAATGTCAAAGGAGCGTACTGCGAGTCCGGGCCCGAAGAAGGCCAACAATGCGACTTCAAGAACAGTCTTTGCGCGGGCAAAAACGGCCCTTGTCATGGCAGAGGTCCACACTGGGGCTTGGATGATGCGGGCACGGCATCAGCCTGGGAAATTGGACGTCGACAATACTTTGGCGCTCTGGAACTCTACACCTCCATGCTTACTCCCGAAAGCTCGTCGAGCATACCTATTCAGGGAAATGTAGTACGTGCGGTACACACTTTCGTCGACATGTCTAATCAAACTGTCCTCCTGCGCAACGGGTCTTATGCCTCAACCTGTCCAGCAGCCCTGGGCTACTCCTTCGCCGCCGGGACAACCGATGGGCCTGGTGCCTTCGACTTCAAGCAAAACAACCCCGGCGACCCAAACGCCTCTCCCGTGTGGAACGTCGTCCGCAATCGTCTCCACACTCCCGATGAAACGCAAATCATCTGTCAGGCTCCCAAACCTATTCTGCTGGACGTGGGCGAGACGGAAAGCCCGTATTTGTGGACGCCGAATGTGGTTGATGTGCAGATGTTGAGGGTAGGGCAGCTGGCGGTTCTGGTGGTGCCCGGCGAGGCCACTACAATGGCCGGCAGACGGTGGAAAGCTGCTTTGCGGAACGAAGCTTCTGCTGCCTGGCAGGACGAGGACGATACCACACCACCGCTCGTGGTGCTGGGGGGTCCCGCAAACACGTACGCGCACTACATTGCCACAGAAGAGGAATACGGCATCCAGCGCTACGAAGGCGCCAGCACCCTCTACGGCCCGCACACACTAGCCGCCTACATCTCTCTGTCGCTGCAACGCCTGCCGTATCTGTCGGCTTCTGCGCAGGTTTCGGCACAACCTCCGTGTTTGCCGCCGCTGCACCCCCAGTTGCCAGTGCTTTCCGCCGGCCCGAGACCGCCCATCCACACTAATGTCTCGCTCTCCTTTATCTCTCCCGTCGTGTTCGATCGTCCGCCTCTTTTCAAGAGCTTCGGCGACGTCACGAACGATGTGCTGGCGCGCTACTCCCTCTCGTCCTCCTCTCCCGCACCCACCATCAAAGCGACCTTTGTAGCCGCCAACCCCAGGAATAATCTCAGGCTCGGCGCCACTTTTGCGGCTGTGGAGAGGTACTCGATGGATAGGGGTGCTTGGGAGAGGGTGAGGGATGATGAGGACTGGAGCTTGGTGTTTGAGTGGAAGAGGACCAGCACCACGGTCGCGACTTCGGAGGTTTCGGTTTCGTGGGAGTTGGAGTGGGAGATTGGGGGTTGGGGTCGTGGTGACGAGGGACAACAGCACGTAGCAGGAGCAGGAGCAGGAGCAGAGCGGGAAGACGAGTCGGAGCTGGAGTTGCAGAGACCGCGACAGGAAGAAAGGAGAAACGATAAGATTGAGGAGTTGAAGGGCAGGTATAGGTTAAGGTATTATGGCGATAGCAAAGGGATTGGAGGCGGCATCAGTGGGTTTGAAGGCACGAGCGGTGAGTTTGAACTTTATTGATTTCCTCGTTCCTTTCATTCTCTTTTGCTCTATCTTACAAAGTCTTGAAAAGTGTTACATTTTTGCTTCTTCCCTCTAATTTTCCAAAGCATCATCAATTTCCAGAGGGAAAAAAGAAAAAAAAAGAGAAAAAGAAAAGAAAAAGAAAAGAAAAAGAAAAAGATGCAAGAAAAGGGGATATCCGGCCCTTCATCTTGCATTCGTATATATTCACGTATCGTAAATAGCGGCCTGCGAGACCCATTTCTTGACAAGAGCAATACGCACTTCAGTATCAGCAAACAACCACATCTCCGCCACAGCGCCATCCAAAAAATGCTGCACGGCCGCCACCCTCGCCCTCACGGGCAGAAACTCGAATTGCTCGCAAAACACGGCCGTGGCCTTGCCTATCGCACCCCCGCTTTCGGGTGCAAACTGGTAAGGTTTCTCTTTGACGGGCAGGTGTTTTTCGCCCGTAAAGTACTTGAATTTTTCAAAGGGGCGGGAGGACGGATTGGGTGGGAGGAGTGGGTCGGCTGCTGGTCGTTTGTTTGGTGCTTGTTGTGTTTGGGCATGAGGTTTTGGTGTATTGCTGTTTTGTGAGGTCGAGCTGTTGAAGCAACCTGTCGACAGCGGCAACCTTTGTATATCTTCCGAGGGTGAGGCGGTGTGGGAGGATTTGTCGTGGTTGTCGCCCACCGTTCTTCCCACGGCCTCATATGGTGAAGGCGGCAACTGCACGGCCATTCTCTCAGCACCACCGGCAGCACTTGCGGAGCCAGCAACAGCAGCGCTCGCAGTGGCGGTACCCTCAAACAGCTCTCTCAACTCATCCAAATGCCTCAACGGCTGCGTGCGAAACTTCCTGGCATTGGGATCGACGTCGCGGTAATACCTTTCCATGTCCTCCTCTGCGGCCACGGGCAAACCGTCTTTGCCCCTCGTCCAACTGCCCACGTCGTCCACTAGCCTCGAAAGTTCCATATAGGTGCGATAATCACTCCTCAGAGAACCGAGTTTATTCTTCATGCGCACGTGATCGCACAGTTCCGGCTGCGAAGAGTGGGATTTCATGGTTTCGGCCACGCGACGATAAGTTTCCATTGTAAAGGCCGAGGGAGCTGCTGCTGCCGCCGCCGGTTTTAGTACAGAAGAGTTTGGGGTTGATGTGGTGGTTTGTTGGCTGTGGCGGATGGATTTTAGGGCTGTGATTAGATGAAACTCCATCGCTGGTGTCCATCTTAGCTGGAGGCGAGATGCTTTTGTTCCCGAAGGCGAGTCTGTGGTGGGTGTTTCTGGCTCCATTGTGCTTTTTCCCCGCTGGATGTCTCCTGAGTTCCGATGGGCTGATGATTTTCCCGATAATGGAAGTGATGGATTGAAAGACGGGAAATCGGGATTCTGTTGTTTGTGCGAGAAACGCAAAGAAACCCACGTCAGAGGTGATTGTCCAATTATCAAAAGATACTATTTCAATTCAATTCAATTCAATTCAATTCCACAACCAACAATGAGCACAACAATCGCGCCCCTGGCAACGCTAACACCGGCCTCCAACACACGCACCTGGCTCACCTCACCGCACCCCCACTCCCCGATAGTCGCAACAGCCTGCAGCGACCGCACCGCCCGCATCTACTCGCTCACCACCTTCAACCTCGTCAGCACCATCTCCGGCGGCCACAAGCGCTCCATCCGCAGCGTAGCCTGGAAACCCGATTCGGGCACTGCCGCATTAGGCGAGAGCGTCCTGGCCACGGGCAGTTTCGACGCCAGCGCCGGAATCTGGAGACGCAGCAACAGCCACCAAGACGCCGAAGAAGTAGATTTCACAAGAGCGCGGCGCCATGGCCACGATGATGATGATGCAGATGGCGAAGACGGCAATGAAGAATGGCGCTTCGCCGTCGTCCTCGACGGCCACGACTCTGAGATCAAATCCCTCGCCTTCTCTCCAACTTCCCCGCTGCTTGCAACCTGCAGCCGCGACAAGTCCGTCTGGATCTGGGAAGAGCTCGACGACGACAACTTCGAGACCGTCGCCGTGCTGCAAGAGCACCAAGGAGACGTCAAATGCGTAAACTGGCACCCCTCGGAAGAACTGTTGGCGTCCTCGAGTTACGACGACGACATACGGCTGTGGAGGGAGGACATTGACGACTGGGCCTGTTGCGCGCTGCTGAGCGGACACAAGGGCACGGTATGGTGGGTGGAATTCGAGGCCGCCGAACAGCCGAGCCCTGCGACACTCGCAGCAACAGCAGAAACCGACGCTCAAAAAGCGCTGCTCCAACTAAGAGAAGCCGCCGGCCCGCGTCTCGTTTCCTGCTCCGACGACCTCTCCACCCGCATCTGGCGCCGCATACCAAAAGCCCACCCAAACATGCTCCCCAAACCCGGTCCCAAAATCCCAAGCATCATCAAAACAAACTCCATCGAGGAAGAATGGATCCACGAGGCTTCGCTCCCCCAACTCCACGAACGCGCCATCTACAGCGTTTCCTGGAGCAAAAAAACAGGCCTCGTTGCAAGCACGGGCAGCGACGGCAAAATCATCGTCTACCGCGAACAGTGGTGCAGCCCTCCGTCCTCGACGACCTTTGAAACCACAAGCGGTCCAAAGGACATTGCAAACACGGAGTGGGTCAAAGTCGCAGAAGTCGAAAATGCTCATGACGTCTTTGAGGTTAATCACGTCACCTGGGCCAAGAGGAGAGATGCCGGTCGCCGTCATGATGAAGAGGAAATTCTCATCAGTACCGGCGATGACGGCGAAGTGCGTGTGTGGACACTGGAGAACTTTTCATAGGTAGTAGTCCAAAATGCCTCCTTCCGTCTTGATCATCACATACCTATTGGTACTTTGTGTGATATCAAATCAAAACGCAGCAAGAATGGGTACAACCAGCAAAGAATGGATTATAGACATAACCCCGACAACGGGAGTGTGTGAGCTATGTAAAGAAAGCTAGTAAAACACTAACAAATGAAAGAGGGGGAATCAACTAACTAGAGCAAAACGAAGGAAATGAAGTAGACACGCAGTGATTACAACAGAGATTACAATAATCATCATCCTTTCCACCCAAGCCGCGTTTTGTTATCTTCGTTCAACATTATTAAGTCACGAGCCACATTCCAGACCTTCAACTACGATGAAGTCGTTCATGATTGGCCTATCCTCTGAACTTTTCCTTCAACTTGGCGAGGAAGCCCTTCTTTTTGGTCTTGCCATCCTCGTCAGTCTTGGAAGATCCGGCAAAGCTGTTGCGGTCGCTCTGGGGAGTACCACGGAGGAAACTGGATCTCTTGGTAGCGTTCTTTTGTGGTGTGGAAGGCGGGCTGGACACGGCAGGAGCGGCAGTGGTCTCACTGGGCTCTGTTTGCTTGGAGGAATCAGGGCGGGTCATGGGAGACACGTCACGAGAAGGCTCGGCAGAAGCAGCAGGTGCGGCCAGAGTGTCAGACTTGGGAGCAGGGATCTGTGCTTGGCTGTCGGCAGGAGCATTCAAACCAGTGCTGGCAACAGCAGCGGACATCGTTTCGTCATGTACCGGCGCCGTGCTGGTGGAGGCTCCAGAGAGGCCGACGTTCTCAGTAAAGGCCCCAGCTTCGGTAGTTGCAGCCGAGGTAGAGGTGGGCAGAGTGCTATCACCGCCAGTAAGATCGCGAGGTTTGTCATCCTCGAGACCAGAAGGAGTAGCCACAGCATCGCCGGCACCGAGAACTGCCGCTGCCATGTCAGGTTCAGGCTCGGCAGCCACAACATCGGGAGAAGCGATCGACTTGTTGGTGGGGGGGAGGCCCTGGTTCATGTTGTCGATAGCGCTCATGACCGAAGACGGGATGTGCTTCTCGACATCAACGCCGGTCACTTCGGTAGTCTTGTCGCGGGCTGCATATGCAGCGCCAGCGGCAGTCGCACCAAGAGCAGCAGTGCCTGCAGCGATGCCTGCAGCAGCCTTTTCAGTGATACCCTGTTCACTGCTGCCAAGCACGCCAGACTCGGAAGTAGCAGGTGCCTTGTTGACATGGGACAAGAGCTCGCTCTCAACATCCTTCTTCTCGTGGACGGCCTCAGGGTTGGCAGATGCTTCGGGGCTGACATGGGCCTTCTCTTGGCTCTCATGGACCACTTCGGGGACTGCATCTCCGCTGTCAGTGGCGTTTGCTGCAGTCAAGGCAGTCTCCTTGCTATCAGAGGTGGCATTGGAACCAGCCAACTCAGTAGCCTTGTCGCGCGCGGCATATGCGGCGCCGGCGGCAGCTGCTCCAACTGCGGCAACGCCTGCGACGGCCGCACCGGCGATGCCTTTCTCGCTCGCACCGAAAACACCCGATTCGGATGTGGCAGGGGCTTTGTTGACGTTGGACAAGAGCTCGTTTTCCACGGCACTCTTCTCCTGAACTGCCTCAGGATTGGCAGATGCCTCAGGGGGCACGTGGGCCTTCTCTTGGCTCTCGTGAACAACCTCAGGCACAGATTCGCCGCCCGCGACATCCTCGGTGTTGGTGTTGGATGGTAGCCCAACCTTGCTTGCTTGAGTAGAAGCAGCCGCAGAAACAGCTGCAACACCAGCGGCGGCCTTGCCGGCGATGCCTTGTTCGGATTTGCCCAAAAGACCAGACTCGGAGGTTGCGGGAGCTTTGGACACTTCGGAGAGGAGTTCACCCTCCACGGCGGTCTTCTCGCGAACGGCCTCGGGAGATGCAGCAGCTTCGGGAGAAACGTGGGCACGCTGTTGGCTTTCGGTGACAACTTCGGGGACGGAACCATCGATAGTGGGTTCTTGGCTTGCGCCTGACAAAGACTTGGTCAGGGGGGCACCAACGCTTTGATAGGCATTGGCAGCCTGATCTTTCGCGGCGTAAGCAAGACCAGCGGCAGTGGCTCCGAGAGCGGCAGTTCCAGCGGCAATCTTGCCAATCATACCGCCCTCACTGGCACCCAGAATTCCAGACTCGGAGGTTGCAGGGGCCTCGGGAACGGCGTGCTTCAGCTCGTCCTCGAAAACAGCCTTCTCACGAACGACTTCGGGAGAAGCAGATGCCTCTGGATCGGCGTGGGCGCGCTCTTGGCTTTCAGTGACAACATCTGGGACTTCCTTGGAGGCAGGCGTGGGCTCAGTTGCTTGTGTGTAAGCAGCGACCACCTTGTCCTTGGCCATCATGGCGGCACCGATGCCGACGGCACCAGCAGTAGCGAGACCTCCAGCAATGGCTTCAGGCACGTGAGACTTTTGAACGGTGTCGGCAACGTTGGAGGCGGTCTGAGACACGGCGGTAGTGGCGTCGCCGACGTAATCACGGTTTGCAGCGGGAGTGTCATTGGACACGGTCTGCTTGAGCTCGTTTTCAACAGCCGCCTTTTCGCGAACAGCTGTGGGGTTGGCGGCAGCCTCGGGGCTTACGTGGGCAGCCTGCTGGCTCTCAGAAACAACTTCGGGAACACCAGTCACGGACTTTTCGGTGGCTTCCCCATCGATTGCTTGCTTAGCTTGTTGAGCCATGGCCGAGGTGGTCTCCTGAGGGCTGACGTGAGTGGCATCATCAACAGTCTTGGGCACTCCGCGGGGCTCCAGAGGGACCTGGCCGGCGAGCTGAGCGGTTGTGCTGTTGGGAGCAACAGAAGAAGTCAAGGCATCGTCGTAGATTGGTAAGTCCTGACCCATTGGAAGGCTTGATTCAGGAATCATGGTGCCACCGATAGGAGGCAGATTGAATATGGCGGCGCCGCGCGACTCTGCCTTCTCTTGAGAGTCAAGAGGGGAAGGGAGGACGGGAGCGCCAGTGTCACTAACACCGTACTGAGAGTTGCTGACTGTCGACTCGATGGTGTTGCCGGTGAGCGTGCTCGGGTCAGGAACAGGCTCGCCGGGAGCAAGCTTGATGGGATTGCCAATGCCGCCGGTGGCAGGAATGGGGTTGACGCTAAACGTCTTGTTGTCCTCGGCCTCTTCCTTACCAGTCGAGGGGCCATTGGCGCCAGGAAGATCCTTCTCATTGAGCTCGCGAGACTCATTGGCGCCGTCGAGTCCGGGATGACGCACGGTGGATTCGACAGTGTTGGCGGTTAGGGTGCTCGGGTGAGGGACAGACTCGCCAGGAGCAAGTTTGACAGGGTTGCCAATGCCGGCGGTGGCAGGAATAGGATTGATGAACTGCTGAAGATCGGCGGCGGGAGTGACGGGGAATTGGCCAGGCAGATCTTCAAAGCCAGGAGTCGCGGCAGGGAAGCTGGTGTCATTGGGTGCGCCCTCGGAAGTGACGCTCTTCTTTGCGTCCTTCTCAAGCGGGACCTGGCCAGCAAGAGCGGCGGTGGTCGATTGAGGGCCGACAGACGAGATTTGCGGAGGAGCAACCTCGGGCTCGGGGCTCAATTCTCTGGCCTCGACAACGTTGTTGAGGTTACCATCAGCATCTGTTTCTTGCCTGGCAGTGGGGTCTGTAACCCATTCGCCGTCGACAACAAACTAGAGACATGGTGTTAGGCGCATCCCCCGCTATGATGGGCCGAGACGGTGACTTCTTACCTTGTACAGAATTTTGTTCTCACCGGGCAGAGAGACGGTCTTTGTGAAGGTGGAGCCCTCCTTGTCCAATTTGATTGACTTGGACCAGCTGTCGAAATTGCCCGTTACGAAGACTTCTTGAGCGGGATGCGCCCTGTTGCGAAGTGTCAGCTCGTCCGCAATGCGCGCGCGTGTCGTTGCTGCTGCCTGGAAGTCGCTAGGATTGACCTCGCGACGCGCTTGTAGCTCGACTCACCAAGAAAAAGTATATCTGCCCATGACACGCCGAAGATTGCGAGTTCAGCAGAGAGAGAGAGAGAGTGATGAATGGCCTGTGAGGTATCGGCCGGGGTTGTGAGCGGAGTGGTAAGAAGATGGTGGGACTGGAGTAACACGAAGATGCGCGCGCCTTCCAAGAGAGCTTGCACGTCAGCCAAAGTGGTTGGTGCGGTGGCTGTCGCCTGTGGCTTGATGGCCAGATGCTTGACGGCTGACAGTTTTGCTTCCGATGGAGTGGCAGGGGACCTGATGGTTACGAGCGGGAAGAATAACGATGTTTGATGATGACTACAGCACGGTATGCGTGTCTTACTCGCTGCTTGGTGCGACAAGATACACGCGACAACTTGAGAAGGAGCAACCATGCTGTAGCCACGTCGGAGGAGGCGCGAACCATAAGCTCGTGCCAAACCTTCGTGGCACCGCAGGAGATTGGTTACGAATTACAATACACTATGGAGATCCACAATGCATGACCACATCAATCGAAACATTTGCGCTTTCTCCCTGCGAGAATTTAGAATCATTATTATTGACAGATCCCATAACTTGCTCTTGAGCTGCGACTTTGGAAAAAGGAGGTGAAGGAGCCTGTGCTTGGCGGTCGTCATGTACGAGAACCCATGCGTTCTGTACTGCGGTCACTTGTCTCAGCTAAAAGCACCAGCTCTTGACAGGAGCTTGCCAAAAGACTATTCGAGTGTTGTGACACACGAGTAGGGTCAGCACTGTAGGTAAATTGTATATGGCCAATCTGCATATTGGACTGACGAGTTGTCGACGTTCAATCGAGAAATGCGGTATCATGGCACACCTATATCGTGTCTTGGCATATTGTAGGTGCTCGGCGACCAGGAAACACCGTCATGAACAAGCAGAGACGCATCTGTCAGTTGGGTGCAAGGCCATTTCAAGATATCTATACGCCTGGTTCGACGGAAAAGAGATTGCGATATAACTGAGGAAGCAGCGCCCCGCACACGGGGAATTGGATGTTGAGCTTCTTGTTGTTGCGAAGCCGTTGTCAATGTAAAGCGGTTAGCCATTCTCGAAGAAGTAGCTAATAGCGTCTTGAATAGTGGCAGTTGTGAGCAGTAGCGAGGGAGACCAGCTCATCTGGCCTCAAAAGCAAATGACCTTCAACTCCTACTCTTCTCTCTCCTCTCACATACGTTCAGACATACGTTCAGATATTGTCGAGTGGTTTTGGCTGTCAAATTCGTTGCTCAGCACACCTGTCGTCACGCGTCACGACTGCCCCCTCGTTCTGCCACCGGTCGCACCTTCCCCCCCCTTCTCGAGTGAACCCTGAAGTTTGCTCATCAGTCAGACTCAGTATTTACGCTTGCAGCATCAACCTCATCTCCACTGCTCACTCACTCAATTAAAATCAAAGCACTGGACAGCTGCATCAAGGCAACAGACCCCACCTCGGCAGTGTAAGCTCCACGTCCCGCGGGCTCCTGCACCTGACGTCCAAACACAAGCTCTATCCCCAGCTACCAAAGTAGCTGATCCTTCCTCTCCAATGGCTGTCCCCGCCGACTACAAGCACGAGATCGAAATCCTCGAACGCGAGGTCCTGCAGAACGACCCCGCCGATGTGATACAGTTCTGCGCAAACCATTTCCAGCGTCGCCTAGAGTCTCAGCGACACGAGTTTCTCTTGGGCGCACAGCATTCCAATACGAAAACATCCGCAGAGACCAGCTTCCCGGGCAACAACCCTTTCCATCACCAAGCCCAGCAACCGGGGCAAATGCAGCGTCTCGAGGAAGAGGATGAAATGGACACGTTCGCCTCACCCACTGCTTCTTCCTTCCCCAACACTGCTATGAACCGTGACGCATCGCCCTTCGCCACCAACTCCAACCCTTTCGGCGCCAGTCACGCCGCCAGCCCCCTCGCTTCCCAGTCACAGCCCGAGTCCCAGTCTCAAGTCCCTGATCCATCGGCACAAGGCGACAGCTTCGGAGGCTTCAACTTTGGCTTTGGCGGCGCTCAAACCATCAGTGCCCACAGCCAGGCATCCGGTGCTGGCAACAACCGCCAACAGCTGGATGTGCCGCAGAACTTCCCCAACAATTACAACATGGGTCGCCGTGTCTCGGTGTCGGCCGAGGTATTGGCTCCCTCGGGCACTGATGACTCGGACTGGAAGCCACCCAGCTATCCCAAGACTCAGGAACAGGTCAATCGTCTGCGCACGTCCGTGTCGCGCAATTTCCTCTTCTCTCATCTGGACGAGGGACAGACAGAGCAGGTCTTGGGTGCATTGCAAGAACGTAAGATCCCTGCCAAGGGCGTCAAGGTCATTGCGCAGGGAGACGTCGGTGACTACTTCTACGTCGTCGAGACCGGGGCCTTTGACATTTACGTTTCACCAACCGGCAAGATCGAGCCTGGTATGAATGGCATGGGCAACAAGGTCGCTTCTTGTGGTCCCGGTACCTCGTTTGGTGAGCTTGCCCTCATGTATAACGCGCCCCGTGCCGCCACCGTCAGCAGCTCCGAGCCCAGTGTCATTTGGCAACTCGACCGAATCACCTTCCGACGCATTCTGATGGACAGCGCCTTCCAGCGTCGTCGCATGTACGAGTCCTTCTTGGACGGTGTGCCTCTTCTCAAGACCCTCACTCCCTACGAGCGCAGCAAGATTGCGGACGCTCTGGAGACGCAAAAGATGCCCGCAGGCAGCACCATCATCCGTGAAGGCGACGTTGGTGATCACTTCTACATGCTCGAGTCGGGTACCGCCGCCGTCTACAAGTCTGGAATTGAGCACTCGGTCAAGACATACATCAAGGGAGACTACTTTGGCGAGTTGGCCTTGCTCAATGACAAGCCTCGCGCTGCCTCTGTCGTTGCAGAGACCGAGGTCAAGGTGGCCATGCTGGGCAAGAATGGATTCCAGCGCCTTCTGGGACCTGTTGCGAGCATCATGCGTCGTGACGCTCCCAGCGGTGACGCCCAAGCTAAGTATACTTCCAGTGGTTCATTCCCCGACACTCTTAACCCGTTCTCATCGGCCTGAATCGCTGGGAAGTATAACGTAAGCTCGACAAAGCGGCAGCGATTGACCTGATATCCGTATCATTTCTGGAAACGCGCAGAAACGTCATGAATCCCGTACCTTCATTTATTATTTCTAGAGCTCTATCCAGGCGGCAGATTGTACTGGTTGTCGTCCCTTTGTAAACGTTTTCTTTCCTTTCTTTTCACCTAAATGGAATACTGCCTTGAAAATGCAACCATAACTTTCCCAATCTCTTCACCATGATCGTGACCATCCCAACTAGCTCCTGTCTCTGATCAACTCTATCCTTCCCAATGCTTGTTGTTGGATACCTAAGGTAAGCAATGTACCGGTTTAAACTTGGGGCCTCGTACGTCACTGGAAACCCCGGGGAAGGAATCAGCTTGCCGAGCTTTCCGTAAAGAATATATCATCAGCTTTATAGAGTTGGAGATCTACATCTTTTCTTCTCTTCCAATCGACTCATTCTCCTAATTGCTACTCGTATCACGACTCACGATCCGTCTTTTGTAGTTCAGCGCATCCTGTCGCCGAATCTTACTATCTCGGACACGATCCATCTTCATCGAAACGCAGCAATTAGCCTTCCACTTTACATATCCTCTTTCACAATGGACTGCCTTCCCATTCCCTTCGTCTGCTTCCAGTGCGGTATGTGGATTTTACCTTGAAAATAGCACTACTCTCACTAACGCTATGCAGGTACCGACCAGAATCCTTGCCATTGCAAAGTAGTGGGCCCAACAATCGGCTTCGCGAGTGCCATCGTCCTTGCAGTACGATACTCTCTTGATGCGACCATATCATATACTGATTGCGAATTAGGTTGTCTGCTGGCCAGCTTCTCTCTTCTGTGGCTGCTGCGCAACGGAGACTGGAAAGAAGTGAGAACTATACTTTATCCTTCGTTCTTCTTGAGGCCCTGCTAACAGACAGACAGAATGCTTGGATATCCAGCAGATGCAAGTGGAGCGATCAGCAATGCTATACCTATCTAGTGTATTCTTTGGAAGAGTGAGACCCTGCGTGTTCTTTTCAAGGTGGTTAGTTTTTGTGAGGGCGTTTTGAATTTGGGATTGAGACACAGAGCTTTGCCGGGCATGCCTCAGGATGTTCATGGGTAGTGTATTGGGACATCAGAAAAGGCAGAATGCTATGAAACTCGAATGCACTGATCCTTGAATCGTGCAAAAAAAAAATAGCTGGAAAGCCAGGGAAGTTGTCGACATGTCGATGTGATAATATCAAGAAGCACAACATCATCGCACCAACAGCAACTTCTCCCGGCTCTTCCTTCTAGCAGAGCATTCCTTCTAAGGCAGTCTGGTCCTGTTGTTCATTTGGGTTACCTAACACTCACTGGGGTGTTATGGTTATCTGGCTCACCCAACGCGTTCTCGGCAGGTTCTGCACATTATCACCTCCTGCAAGCGCGCATTAAAGTCAGCACTCGACATCAAAACACGACCACGACACGATCACACCAGCACATTGAGCATTAGCTTATCTGGAAAACACGATACCACGTCAACAGCTTGTGCCTGTGCCAATTGCACACTGGTCGGAAAAGATCCTGAATACAACCTCGAAAATTTACATTTCTCTTTCACAGCACAGAACATGCACCATGGACTCGTATGGTCTTCAACCTCCCAGTGATGGTGAATCGAAACCAGAGGACGGCTATAGCTCTCTCGGCAGCTTTTTCAACCGATTTGACTGGTGGGAGGAAGGTGCAAAGGCCATTAGCAACTTCTTCGGCAAGAACCTTTCGAAACACGATCTGCATGACAAAAAGCTGGACAATCTTTTGGATTCTCTTGACCAGTATGAGGTGAATAGAAAGACGGACTGGGAGAATGAAATTGAAGACGCTGGCAGTGAGAAGCTCGGCGAGGCCGAAGACTTATCTCATTCTCGGGACAACCAGCCTGCAACTTCACCAAACAACCCTGCGCAGCAGACAGGAAACAGCAATGGCAATGGCAAACAAGACACGATTTCCTCGAATAACCTGGTCCATACTTTAGTACCCCAGCTAGAAGAACCAGACTCCGACCTGCCCGATGGCGAGGACAACAACACGATTTCACAAACATCAGTCGCGCAAGAAATTCAGTCGCTTGAAACACAAAATGAGTATCAGTCAATCGAGGCTGATAACCTTGTCGATGATCCATCAGGCAAAGCTGTTGGGGAGACGGCGCCAACCATTGGAAACCCCCTCGATGGTTCATTCTCATCTAGTTCAATGAGGGCTGATGGTATCAACACATCGTCCCCTGCTTTTACAGGAACCGTCGAAAGTACTAGGCAGTCAAGTATACAGCCAGATACAGCGCATATTCCACCTCAAGCACACAATACTGCCGATTTCCGTCTTTCATCCGAGGAGTTGGCACATACGCTTCTCAAAACACCACAGACTATATCCACAGGTCCCACGGATAATCTCAACGTTTTTGTCACTTTGGATACTGGAAGAAGCAAGAATGAAATATCTCTGGTATCAGATGTCGCTATCAGACCAGCCAATCTCCCACAAAATCTTCCACTAGCAGCTACGACAGCTTCATCAGGCTCGAAACACCTCTCTTCGCGGACGCAGCACCGATATGTTCAGGATCAAGATTCGATCAATGAAGTACCTGTTTCTACCCATGACGGTCCGGGGCTCGGTCAGCCCCTGGGAAGCTTTGCTGAATCGTCATCAGATACGCAGATAGATCCCGAGAATATCCAAAAGATCAAAGATGAGCTTTCTGCTGAGTATGAAACCGTCACCTGGGATGACGTCCCTGCAATCTCCAAAGACAATGAGACTGCTGCCTCATCAAGCATGGGCTTCGAGGCTATTCGAGAAGAGAAAAATGAGCTGTTGACCGAGCATGTCATTCATGACGTCCCTTCAATTTCCGAAGATGAAGAAGAGGCTAATACTGTGCACAATACTTTTACTGCCGCTGAGACACAACTCGGCCAGCCGCCTCAAGACCATGAAAGATCGTTTCCGGATGCAAAGATGAACCTTGAGGATATCCAAGAAATCAAAGATAAGATATCGGCCGAGTTTGAGCGTGTTGCATCCCGCGACGTCTCTATGGTCTCAGAAGACGACGAGGTCACTGTCATACATAATCCTTCTGCTGCCGCTGTATCATTCTTTCCGCCTAACCCATATGCCCCAGCTGGGGAGTACTTCACCGATACAGATGACCAGGAGATGATTGATGCAGAAAACCACTCTACCACGGAAGATGCGGTCCCAGGCTTAAATTCCAGAGATTCGACACCAGCCAACCCCAACTCTCTGGAGAATGATGTCCAAAGCGAAATCGTTGCTGTCGAACACAATCAAAATCCATCTTCCATCAAGCCAGGAAATAACTTCGAGAACTCTCTCGCTGTATATTTGAATGACGAAGCACAAGTAACTCGCAATGGTACGCCGCCAGCACCACCAGTATCACCCTGGGAAACACCGAAACATGCAGGCACGCCTCTTGATTATCTAAGAGCTCTGAGTAACAGTGCTTCAAAGTCAAGAGTGCTCAATGCGCCCAAGTCACGAACGCCGGCCCCGTATTCGCCAGCCAAGATGAGTCAAGATAGATTTGGGAGAAAAAGCAAAGAGTCCACTGGCGTATCAGATATTCTCGACGACAATGAAGGTGCTTTTATAAATGAGAAGACCACTCCTAGCGTGTCTTTCCTCAACTCTCACAATGAAATGACGCCCGCAAAGAAGAAGATCACGTTCGCGAAATTTGAACCCAAGAGATCTACACCATTCGCAATTGCAGAGAACGAGGAGGATGACTTTGAGGAAGATGCAGATATGACTCTCGATTCCTCCACATACGATCCGACAGCATTATCCCTAGCTCATACCAAGCGTAAGGCAAGCAACTCTCACAATGATGAGCCACGATCAACAAAGAGACGCCTATCTTCTGGAGCAGGGGCTGAAGACAAAGAGGATATTTCTGCGACTCAAGAGGCCAAGCATAACGCAGCAACAGCACGACAACGCGATCCAGAGTCTCCTGATGAACTCGGCTCAGCCTCGCCAGATGAACTCGCTGGTGGCATGGAAACATCTTCTTCCCTGTTTTCACTAGCACCATGCAAGAGCAAGAAAATTGTCACCACTAAAAAACCCGCTTCCAAGCGTTCCCGTGCCACAAAGAAGTTAGATTTTTCTGCAACCATGGACACTGCAACCGCAAATGCTACTACCACAAAGAGAGCACCTAGAAGATCGGTCGGCAGAAACGAACTCGCTGGCATTTTTAATTCGCCTCCACGCAAAGCAGAAGAGAAAAAGACTGCGCAGTTAGAAGCTCGTACCACACGTAGGGTCTCCAGCACACCTGTACCTTCTGTACGCTCCTCTGCACAATCGCTTGCACCTTCCGCTGTACATTCTCCTTCTTCTGCCACAACAACCGCGGCCAGCGACGACGAGCCCTCGGCCTCGGTATCAGAAGCCAATGGACCAAAAACAACAACAGAAGAAGAAGAAAGAGAACCAACAGCTGTTAAGAAGGTAGAGAGAAACGTCCGAACCAGGGTCTCCACCCTCGAACTAGCAAGTCTGGGCCTTTCTCCGGCGACCACTTTGATCACAGGGGACGAAAAAGCTGGTCGAATCACAAGAAGCAGCACTCCTGCAACGACAAAACCGAATTCAATCACAGCTTCTTCGGCCCATGCCAAGGATGGCAAGAAGGAAGCAGTGAAGAGCAGTGCTCGAAAGCCTGCAAGGGCAAAAGCTGTTCCTGTTGCCAAAGGGGGAGGAGGAGGAGGAGGTTTGTTTGATCTTAGTATGAAAAAGAGAAGAGATTGATGGGGGGTTTTCTAGCTCTGGGGTATCGACAGCTCAAGGCGGGCAGAAGAAGACAGACAGTCAAAGGTGAGTTTCTAGCAAAAGCATGAATTGCAAAGTCTTCGAGCCCAGGCAAAACTGCCACATAGATGACTATGAGAGAGAAAGATGGAAAACGGAAGGAAGAAAGAGTGTAGGAAGATACTCAGCGGCAAAAATCAAGGGGGGGGAAAATAGGTAAAAACAAAGGGAGGGGAAGAAGGGAAGTCAGATGGGCAATACAGAGAGAGAGAGAGAGAGAGAGAGAGAGAGAGAGAGAGAGAGAGAGAGAGAGAGAGAGAGAGAGAGAGAGAGAGAGAGAGAGAGAGAGAGAGAGAGAGAGAGAGAGAGAGAGAGAGAGAGAGAGAGAGGGTTCGTGATGGCAAGAAAACATTCAGATTTTCAACATTGATACCTTTTCGTCTGTTTAATCTCTAATGCTAAAAACCAAGCCCAACTTTCCTGTGACAAACACACGAAAAAAAAACAAAAAAAAAGAGGTGGTATCTTGACAAAAAGTAAAATATCCTCCGATTCTGAACCTCTTACCCAGACCCGACCGACACCCCCTTCCTGTGGGGATAAACATTTCAACCAAAATAAAATACGTACATACAAGTATTGCATATAACGAACAAGAAAAAAATAAAAAAAAAGAAGAACATTCAATCAGGGCTTCTCATTCCGAGAGCCCACAGAACTAGACACTCGCCCAGCCTCCAAGCGATCAACCTGCACTCCATCATCGCCCTTGACGCCATACCGAGGCTCAACAACAAGGGAACTGCGACGTCTGGCGCCTGCCGCGGCTTCCGTGTCCAGGTAGTTGATAAGCAGTTCCCCGGCCTTGCCATAGCGGTTCGGGGTCTCGCGGGCGATTGTGACGACGTCGAAGACGTTGGAGGATTTGTGGAAGATTTCGTCCATTTCTTCGAGGGAGCGGAGACGGGTTTCTGTGTGTGTGTGGGGGACACCTGTTGTTAGAGAATTTTGATGGGAGAGATTTGAGGGGAAGAAAGGGGCGGCTTACCGGGATAGAAGAAGTAGACGGCAGGCACGATGGCTGCGTTGATGACGGCGAAAATAATGTACGTTTGGTAACCGATTGTCTCGAAAGCCACCGGCGTGATCATGACGACCATGACTAGGTACAATTATTGTTAGCTCAACCAGGAACCGCCGGGGGGTTTCATCCTCAAAGGGGTAGGTACTTACAGTTGAAGATCCAGTTCGCAGAAGTCGATAGAGCATTGGCCGGGGCTCGAATGCGAAGAGGAACAATTTCGGCTCTGTGGATTCAGGGGTTAGCTATTTTTTCCGACCTGATGCATATGAAACCACGAGATGACTTACGGGTACAACCAGGTCATGCCAAGCCAACCAACTGCAAAGAAAGTGTTGAAGACAAATAGCATCACAGCAGCCACAATACCAAGACCAGCCGACTGCTTCGAAGTAGTACCAGCCAGGATGCACATAGACGCTGCTTGACCGGCCGCGCCGAATAGCATCAACTGACGACGGCCAAACTTCTCAATAGTGAAGACAGCAATCCACGAGGCCGCAAAATATTCGGTTCCGTTGGCAGCGGCCAGGATACGTGAGAGGAAAGGCGAGAGCTTGATGCTGTTCTCGTAGATGGAAGCAGCGTAATAGGTTATCAGGTTAATTCCGCTGATTTGCTGGAAAACTTGATTGACGTAGGCCAGACAGACACGGTGGAAGTTGCGGTCCTCGTCCATGGTGAAGAGATCCTTGAAGCTTCCGGATGACATGAGCATGGCAGAGTCCTTGATAGCAGCGAATTCGGACACGATGTAGGCATCTTCAGGTTCTCGGTCGTTGAGGGCACACAGAACGTCTAATGCTTCGTCCTCTTTCCCTTTCATGACGAGCCAGCGGGGACTTTCAGGGAGACCCATAATGAACATGAGAATGATGAGAGCAAAGACGATTTGGAAAGCGATCGGGAAACGCCAAGAAATGGAAGAGGGTTCCAGGTAGGAGAAGCCAAAGTCGAGCCAGTACGAGATCATGATACCTCCAGTGATCAGGGCACCTTCGACCATGACCATCTGTCCACGGCGATGGGATTTAGAACACTCGCTTTGCCATGAAGGTACCGTGGAAGTGTTCATTCCGTTGCCCAATCCAGTAATGATTCTGCCAGCAATCAAGTGGCCCAGGGAGAATGCCGAACACTGGAGTGCAGCACCGACGACCATAATCGCGCTACCCAAGAAGATCATCTTTCGTCTGCCCAGGATATCTCCCAGCCAGATGGTCAAGATGGCGCCAACGAAGCATCCGAGGTTATAACTTGCAATACTGATACCCTGGATGGTCGAGGTGTATGAGGCAGTTCGACCGGCAGGTGGGTGTTGAACATCGATCTCAGGAAAAGTGCGAACGAAAGACCCAAGAGTGAGCAAGCCACCCATCACACCTTCTTGAGCTCAACAAAGCCGTCCCTAGAACCAAAGAGTTGAGCAGGGACACACATACCTTGATCATAACCAAAGAGCAAGAAGTCCAGACCAGCAATCACACCGACTGCCAAGTTCAAGTGGAAGCCTTTCAGGCCATAGTACTTCTTTCCAAACATGCTGGGCTAGATGTGTAAGGAAGGATAGGAGACAAAAAAGAAAGAGAAAGATGAGATCTGCAGAAAACCTGCGCCTCAGGTCAACATATAGTATTTCTCCCCAGTACAGCATCGAGAGTTTGACCGTCTTTGCCGCTTGGCAAACTCCAATTCTGATTATACAAACCGTGCGTCCAAACGGGGCCTTGAAGCATGACGCACGCCGAAATACAATAGATGATTCCCCGGCCACACCCACATTTGCCCGCAGTATCTCCAGGTTGTGGAGACCAAGGGAAACCACGGTTTTCCTGTTTGGGACTGCCGGGTGAGGAGAGAGATCGACGGTGAGAAACGGGCGCAAAGGGTGTGGTTTTTGGTTCCCCACGAATCTATACACACGGCCAATCGGCCATGTCAACGTCTTTCGGAGCGGCATTGAGAAGTCAGGTTGCATGTGTCGGTGCCGTTGTGTTCCTTGGAAGTGTTTCTGTATTTGCAGGTGGGTATCATGCACCTCAAGAGTCGTCCCACATGCCCATATTGACAGCATCGAGATGATTGACCGAAAATCAAGAGTCATGCTGGCGCATAGGGCTTCGGTTAGGTCATAGAGTTCCGCCCTGACGTGAATGGGTGGGTGGCCAATACTACTATCACGCTTTATCACCTTGTTTGTCCTACCACAGACTCTTCGACTACCCTCACCTGGTTGATGATTCCTCGAGAGGAGAGAGCATAAGACTTAGGTTTCCGTCTTCGCCTCTTCCTGTACAAGCATTTTACTAAGAGAAAAAAAAAAGAAAGCTCCAGATTTTGGCCATCGAGTCGGGACTGCCGGCTCACGGCTCACGGCCATTTCACGTTTGCGAAATGGTCGTCGGAGCAGCTAACCAAAAGCGTACAATAGCGGGTGGCGGGAGCGAGGAAACGAATGTGGGCTTTTCGATGCAACAACTTTCTGCCCTGACTGACTCGCTCTGCCGGCTCATGTTGCCGGCTCATGACTTTTACATCAAAAACGTCTGCTTGTGAGTGAGAAGAGCAAGGAGGAAAATAAAAAGTTCAAGGTCTTTTCCATCGGCCCATTGTACGTGTCGAAGGACTGAGTGACAAAGCGCCAAAGAGCAGTATTTGTTTCCAAATGCCAATGCTCGCATTGATGGTAGGGAAAAGCGTCTTGCCGGCGAGCTTCTTCTTCATCAGCGACCTGGTGCTGAGACGGTACGGAGTAAGCAAGACGCCATAAGATAGAAACAGACAAAGTTCCCCTCACGAGTCAGTACAGATCAGGGTACCTGGTCCATGAAATACAGGCCAACCCCCGGAGACATCTGGATACGATACGAGTTTGTGCAGCAGCAGCTCAAAACTCTCCTCAAAAAACCCATGGCCACGTCCATGTGGCTTCTAGAAACAATGGAAAGGAAAAAGAAAGAGCTGCCTGCTCCACCTTCACCAAAAAAACCGATCGCCCAAGGAACGGTCAAGGCTTAAAATAAAACAACCCATGTAGAAAAGGGACAGACGGACTACCGAAAGGAGGCACCCGACCACATCGCAAACAAAGTCTCTCTCCACCAAATGGACCCTAGAATACGAATGGGACGGGGCAGTTTTTGCGGAGAGACAATATGGAGAAAGAGGAGAGAGAAAGAACGCTTCTTCTGTTTCACTCATTTGTTCAGCAGGCCAGACTGCACACCTACTCCGAGGAATCATGTTTCCACCCATATGGGGTAGTCCGGAGAATCCCTGTGGCTTTGTATTGTCAGCAATCACTGCCCAGACGTTCTTTCAGAACGACCGACAGTCGCGTGCGGGTCACCTATGCTAGTATTATCTGCCTGGGCAGCGAATCGCAGTCTAGCAGTCATGTGAAGCACAATGAGGTGAAGTATGGCTGATCAGAAGCGCGTAGGAAGTCAATGAAAGGTTGAAGAAGAGGCGTTGTTCATTATTGCTTGGAGCAAAAGCTATTTATTGACCACGCAAGAGAACCCTCCTCATCACAAGATGTTGTGCTAGTCTACCTCCAAGCAGACCGTTATCAGATGAAGTGTGAAGATGGGAACATACCATCGAAGCATTGCTGTCGAGTTGAGTAGAGTTGACATTCTACCACGCCGAAGTGGCAGCGGAAGCAGCAGGAGCAGCATCCCAACCACTACCAGCCGAGTCGTCGCCCAGTTTAGCGGTGTCCCAGCCGCCCTCGGCAGAGACAGAGGCAGCGGCGAAGTCATTACCACCAGAAGTGGCGGCAAATTGATCATAAGCACCACCGGCATTGGAACCAGCGGTCTCATCTACGGCGGTGCCAGGGCAACGAGTAGCAGTGTGACCGTACTGTTCGCAGTTGCGGCACTTGACCTTGGACCAGTCCTTGGGCTCGGGACAATCCTTCCAGAAGTGGCCCATTGTCTCGCAGTTGGTGCACTTGACGCTGCCAAGGTTGACTGGCTCAGGACAATCACGGGCGACGTGTCCAGGCTGGAGGCAATTGCGGCAGGTAAAGACACGCTCGTTAGTGCATTCGGCGGCTCTGTGTCCTTCCTGCTGGCAGTTGCGGCACTTTTCGGCGGGCTGTAAAATGGTTAACCAGGCCCCAGAGCATTAGTCAAACTCAAACACTTACTTTGTTAGGGCACTCTCTGGCCATATGACCCACCTCACCGCAGTGCCTGCATTCCTTGTCGCCATCGCCATGGACGACACGAGGCTCGGGGCAGTCACGAATGTAGTGACCGTCCTGGTTACAGTTGGAGCAAGTAACCTTAAGCTTCTCAACCTCCTGGATTTCCTGAGGACAGTTCTTCTTGACGTGACCTTCTTCGTCACAGTTGCTGCAGATGGTCACCATCTTGTCCATGGGAAAGCCGGCATCCTGGAGGCGCTCAAGATTCTCCTCGGGGGTCTTGGGCCAGCCCTCGGCAAGGAGAGCTCGACGAGGCTTGGTGGTCTTCTGGATGGAGACCTGGTAAGTCTTGCCTGCGTTGCCTTGCAAGTCGACCATGGTGTGGACTCTGGAAGGCACCAGCTGCTCCTTGGCGATCAGATAGTAACCAAATCCGGTTTCACGGAAGCACTCCTCGAGCTGAGCGAGAGTGAGCTCAGGTGCGGCCTTGCAGTAGACCCAGAAAGCCTCCATGAAGTCGTCGGTATCACCATGGGCGTTGGCGACATTGAGGTTGTTCCAGGCCTGGTCTCCGTTGGCGAGATAAGGCAGGCCTTCAGGGTAGACATGGTACTTCTGGGTGCAGTCAGCGGCATTGTGACCGAGATTCTTGCACTTCTTGCAGACGGTCTGCGAACAAGCCGAGGCGCGATGGCCCTCTTGACCGCAGGTGCGGCACTGGACCTTGGGACATTCAGAGCCACGATGGCCCTGCTCACCACAGTTGCGACACTCGCCGGTGAAGGGGCGCTCGATGGCCTCATTGGGGCAATCGGCCTTGTTGTGGCCAGTCTGTCCGCACTTGAAACACTCTCCGGTATTCTTGCGAGGCTCGGGGCACTCGGACTTGTTGTGACCAGGTTGACCGCAGTTGAAGCAGCCGTCGCCACCACCGCCGTTCATTTGACGACCCTGGGTGCACTCGTGCGTGAAGTGACCGTGCTGGCCGCAGCTGTTGGTGATATCAGTGTCAGCAAAGAAGATCTCAACCAATGTGACAAGGCAGGATCAAGTGAAAAGGAGGCCCACCATCGACAGGTATACTCATTCTTGTCGCCGTGCTTGGAGACGTTCTCGGGCTCGATGCTAGCGAAATTGCCGCTGGAAGTGCTGTCATTCAAGGAAGCAGAGCCCCAACTGGTAGCTATCATGGCGTCAGTGGCCAAGTCTGAAGGTGCGACAGTCTGAGATGGAAGAGTGGGAATCCAAGATCTTGCTTTGAACTGTAAAGAGAGGAAGAGGAAGAGCTGCGATTGACTCGCCAAATGGAAGGCAGAGTTGGGTCGAGGAAGAGGAAGGAGACGAGTGAGGAAGGAGACGAGTGAGGAAGGAGACGAGTGAGGAAGGAGACGAGTGAGGAAGGAGACGAGTGAGGAAGGGCAACAAGGATGAAAGAACGCAAACCAACGCGCATGAAAAAAAAGGTACTCACGAGGATCAGCATTCCAAGAAGCCATGATGGAATAGCTGTAAAGGTGTTGTTGACGAAGGATTGAAAACCAAAGAGCAGAAGTTGCGTGTCCGATGGCAGTATCGACTACGCAGACAGCTTGGTGTTCGATGGGAAGTGTGAGAGGGAAGGGAAAGAAGCGTTCTTAAGTAGTCGCGCGCGCCTGTTGCTGTGAAGGTGGAACTTCAACAGAGAAAAGTCTAGTCAGCGCAGGACGGAAACGATTGGAAGGTGCAGAGGTGAGTTAACTGTCGAGGGAAGGTCCCGGAGAGGATTGAGAAGGAGCTATCCCAACTCAATGGAAGACACAAGGACAGAGGCCGATGGATAAAAAAAAGGCAGGTGGTAGCGTTCCAATTCACAATATGGACCAGCTCAGCAGAGAGTCATAGAGGAAGCAGCAATGAGGTAGTAAAGCCAACTATTGCAAGCAAACAAATGAATATCGACAAGGATGGCTTCACTCAGCAAAAGCCTCACATCACGAGATGGAGATTTTTTCGCCCACCATATTTATCTAGCGCAACCCATATTAGTGTAGTGATATTCAGCACGAAAGGCCATACACAAAGAAGCCATGTCTGGCAAGGGCATTCCTCAATGAAACATTGTCATTCATGCATCGTAGCATAGTCTTCTGTGGAAAGGTGGACGTATTCATTCAGCATAAAACATGTAAATTTGAGTCGTATCGTGTACTTCATTGCTGGAGCCCTCTGAGACAGAAATAACCAAAAGCCAAAAGGAGAGACCCGATGAAAAACCCCTCGCTACATCATTTAGCATAAACTCCGAGTCATTAAAATGTTCGTCTAGACACCCCTAATCAGTCTAACGACCAAGAACCAACAAGCGCCAATGAATCTAAAGGCACTGAGGACAGCAACACTCCAAAGCACAACGCTCATGTAGATGGTGCTGCGTTGGGTGGAATTCTGAGTACCAACAGAGACGCGGTCGAGACCACCAGTATTCAACACGACGGCCGCGAGCCCAAGATTGCAGAACATCCAAGCAAGCACGACGGCACTTCTGAATCCCTTGTAATAATCCTCGTGCTTTTCAGATGCAGAAGGGGTCTTGACAGGGGGCGTCCACTTGGTAGAAAAGACACGAAGCTCTTCTTCGTATTGGCTGTTCAGATCGTGGTCGTCACTGGGAATTGTAACATCGACTTTCCCGCCAGGCTTTGTGATTGCCGAGGGCAGTTGTTCAGGCTTGTCGTCTCCCTTTGTACCCCAGGTGATGTCGTGAGTATTGCAGAAAGCGTAGACGTTGAGAATGTTGATGTAAGTAGGCGTCAAGAGGAGGTATTGGACAAAGGATGTGAACATGTGCCAAGGGTCAAAGAACATGAACGAGGCCACAAAGTAGAGTACATATGTACTGGCCATGGACACGATCAGCGTCAAGAATAGCGAATTGGTGAAGAGCATGCCGAAGGTGAAATGATCAGTCTCTCTCAACTGTGCTTGCACAGATTTGACAGTGATGAAGATGGTAGCGAACATGAGATAGCTGGAGTATTTGTCAGAAGGGTGCGAGTTAGCGTTGGAAGAAGGAGACTTACGTCATGAGGATTGCCCAAAAGTAGACCTGTGTCATGTAGAATTTGTTCGAACCTTGTGGCCGATTGCCAAGAGCGAGGACGAAGCAAGTAATCAAGACAGCAAGATAAATCCATTCGAACAGTACTCCCAACACTTGACCAGGCGGGAAATGGAGGCTTGGATCCGAGAGGGAGCCAGTGAGGATACGGAAGACGAGGAAGAAGTTACCCTGGAAAGTCAGATATTAGCCACGGAATCCTGCAGCGTTTCGGCGGGATAGACTTACGATAGCGAACCAAGCGAAGAGCATGCTGACACCCTGGTAGAAGAACTCAACCATGAACATAAAGTTGCGAGCAACAGAGTGGTTGCTGCGGAAGATTTGATGGAAATGTGCCAGTGCATAGACGGCGGCAAAGAAACTGCCGTTCAACCAGCGTCTTCGCTGAAGAATGAAATCTGCCATTTCGGTGGGCACGTCGGTTTCTCCTGTAGCCGACTTGACATACTGCAAGATCCAGGAGCAATTGCGCTTCGACACCAGCTCGAAGCAGAGAATGCGGTCCTCGGCAAGATACATGTTGGCAGTAAAGATGCCAGCATTGGCACCGTGCATCTTCTCACCAGCAAAGTATTTTTCGAGAGGGCCCTGACCAGTCTTGTCGTTTTGTAGCGCCATGAAACGGTAAGCAGAAAAGGCACCGGGCAGGACGCTGATGAAACCAAAAGCAGACTCCAAGGGCTTGTCGAGAATGTTACTCATCTTGTACTCAAAGTTTTGAGCGGCGACCAGTGGGTTGATGAGCGTTTTGCCATGGTCCAACATGGCTTTGATCTCGCCACAAGCACCGGCGCACATGGGTTCGAGGTCAAAAGCCTTCCAAAGCTGGTAGATGGAGTCTTTTCCTGGCTTGGTTCCGGCGTCGATCAAGACGCAAATGTTGGGATCAAGAACCTCGCCAAAGGCCTGGAAGAACCATCTGTGCGAATTGATTTTCTTCTGGTTCTTTTCCTTGAGACAGAAGAGAATTTGCACGGGGGTATTGCCCTTCTTGACCGAGACAACACCCTTCTTGAGCTCCAAGGTCATCTGGGTGGTGTACTCGTAGATGTGAGCAGTGACATCCTTGCCGTTGACCTGCTGCTTGGCGATGCCGTCTTGGTAGACGCCGAGACCAGCGAGAACAGCCCTGGTGCGGGGGTTAATTTTGGCACGACCATCGCTGACGACGCAAACGACAATCTTCTTCCAAGCCTCCTTTCCCCAAGTCTTGCTGCTGTTGCGCGAGTTCATGTATTCGATGTTCTTGATGACACCGATCATGGTGCGGGCAAAGAGCTCGTCTTCCTCGTTGTACATGGTGATGACAATGAACAGCTCGGTGTGTCTCGGTTTGGCAAAAAGCTTCTGGCGCAGGGTGAAGCGCTCCGAGTAGAATTCCGAAGGGTCGCAGGTGGCAGCCGAGTATCGCATGTGGGTGAACTCGTCGCGCTCCGGAGGCTGAGCGTGCTGAATCTGATTGAGCAGTCTCGGAGGCACTGGACAATCCAGCACCAGGTTGCCATTGAACAGCTGGACTTCCTTTACCGTCTTCCACCTCCGGATGCCGCCTCCTGTGGGTGGCGGAGTGGCGTCGCTATCATGCTCCTTGGACATGTCGTGGGGGTCGGGGCCATAAGCAGTGTCTCCTTGCAGCATGGGGTTTGAGTCCTCGCTCTGCCAGTAATGAGGGCGTTCGTCGGCAGAGGGAGGCCCGTATTCGTCGGCTGTAGGCTGGTATGGCTGATTGTGGTAGGCATCGTGGTGGTCCTGAGGATTGAGGGCAAAGTCACCGTAGCCAGGAACGTGCTCTACTGAGAACTACCGCGAGGGATAAGCAAGGCGCAAATGTCTAGACTGGCAATGAAGGGGCTTACCGTGGGTTGGGACTGAAGTCTGTCTGAAGGAGTGACGGGTCGTGGTCCAGGACCCATGGGCATGTGGAGCGGCTCATCGTGCGTGTAAGGGTTGTCATGCAGGGGATACGACTCGGCGTTGGACATTGTTCTGCCTGAGTGAGGGTCGATGAAGGGGTTGTGCGGTTGGGTGCCGTAATGCTCGTCTTCGTCCGGCGAGTGGCGACCGTATGCTGGGGATGAGAAGGATATGGTCAGTTATAAGCTACAATCCACACGCTCTATGGAATGCTCAAGCTCGCGCGCCCCCGCCTCGTACACGTCTCGAGTTGAAACTTACAGTCAAGACGATTGTACGCCATATCTGCGATTGATCTTGGGGGCAAAACACTGCAAAGAAGTCTGTTCCTCCTCTGCTGATGGTATTGGGCAGTGGTGCTGTCAAGTCGTATCACGCAGGTTTCAAGGAGCCAGACGGGCGACGGGTGACAGGAGAATGATGACTAGCCACAAGAGGGGAAAGGCTTTGTTGTGGATTCGGGACGTTTGCGCTTCGCAACTACTCCAGACACGCGCTTGCCAATATTGATGCACTCAAGAGCAGAAAAGACAAGATGATATTCTGCAAAAGAAGACGAACAAATCGGCCAAGACGGCGCGTCAGATCAAGCGCAGTCATGTCCTCTTCTTTTCTGCACCGCCATCAACATGCCCGCAGCATCCCTGATGAAACGCGCAATCCTTCCGTCTCCTGCTGCGCCTTTGCACCCACTTGGTCCCTTTTTTCCCGTCGACCATGAATCTGTTTTTCTTGACTCGACCGCCTCGGTTTATTCATAGGATCGTGATTCTCCAATTGATACTCGTCTTCGACGTCGTCAAAGTAGACGAATACGGACGGACGATGTGCAGTGTTTAGTGCAGGGGTGCTGTTTTTAGAATGCCATGGCAACCGTCTTTTGCTTCCGGCCCGCACTACACATCATCGTCATGACGAGCATGCATTCTGCTCACCTCTCCACATCTGTCGACATTCATGTTTTATGCACTGCAGTATGTGTCGACAAGCACATGGTGCTTCTCTGTGCGGAAGAGATCCTTACTGCTCTCCAAACAAGTAAAAAAAACTTGCTTAAACCGACAGGCCGTCTCAAAGTTTAAATCCAGCAAAGAGTCGTCAACAATGTCCTCGTGCCTGATACGCGCGTCATGTACCATTATTGCCAAGTCTTTTGCAAGGCCCCTCTGTGGGGAACATACAAATGTCTGAACAACCTCAGGTAACTACATGTAGTAGAAAAGCATGACGAAGCTTAAGTCAGCAGGTGACTGACACCGGTGGCGTGGGTAAGCTTAGCTGCGTGCGCAGCCACAATAACCATATTCTGATTTCTTATAACGAGAGGTGAGGGGCTAAAAACAGCAACAGTATGGCCAGTCTTAGCTCAATACCTGTGTCGAGGATGAATGATATCTTCTCTCCTAATCACACCGTTCCCCTCGTGCAACACCATCGTCTCTCGCCTCTGTCGGCGGACTACGGCCTCGCGGCTGGACTGCGAGTGCCTCCGTGATGTTGCAGCAGAGAGAGCATCACTCTCGTCTGGACTATCAGACGACTCTTCAGAAGATGCAAATCTGACCATCGGACGCGTTGTCAAAGCTTGATCAGCCAGCAATTCAACCAACGATTCCACTCTCTGCGATGCAGGGTGGAAGCGCACTCCCACATCCGACTCATCGAGCGGAGGTAAAGGGTATGGAAACACAAAGTGTGAGTCGGGATATCTTGGTTGGGCAGGGTCTATGATGGTCGAGTCTTCAACAGCCTCTGCAATGTCTCTCAAGGAAGCGAGTCCGCGGCGATGGCGTCGCGACGCGCGAAAGAAAGCTCGACACATGATTTGAGTCGTTGGACCAGACTTGTCATGCAGACTCGAGACTGTAGAATCGCGAAAAGGGTATATGTCTGCACCTATGTTATCAAACAGATCCAGCAGTTGCTTGGCCTTTCGTCTAGTGTCGGAGCTGGGTGAAAACAAGTCCAAGGTGAGAGCTGAGGCCGAAGAGTCATCATGAGCGAAGCGGAATAGTAAAAGGGTTGTCGCACTGAGAAGTCAGGACAGAAACAGTGGGAAGACAAAGGAGCGTCACCTGTTTGATATGTCTGCGTTCGGCGATGTGGTTAATGTCGACAAGGCCTCGAGACTGATTGCTGCAAATAAAATAAGAGGTTGAACAAGGCCAGGATTATTGCACTTCTTACAGTCCTCTGCTTGAGTTTCGTTGGCTGTCTTTGCATAATCAGGATCGTAGACATCGCTTAGAGATATGGTGGTCCTGAGAGCGTGGGATATGCCCTTGACGGCCACAAACAGAAACGCGCCTTTTCATGATCAGTCTCAGTCTAGGTGGACGTATCTCAGCAATAATACCAAAGCCTAGCCACAGATACCGATCCCGGACATGCCAGGACATGTTGGGTGGGCAAATGTGTATGAGGCGCACGGACATGGGATTTCATGTCGGCGAGGCGTGGAGTCGGGAAGCGCCTGCCGAAGGCGGTCAACGAAATTTTGAGAGATCCATCGTGCTCGTAGACAATCCAAACGGCAAAGACTTGTGAAGTGTTCAAATATGCCGCCATCACAACTCAAAAGACTCAAGACGTCGCTGCGGGAGCAGGGCGTCACGGGTCCTCAAAAGTCAAAGAAGCAGAAGCAGCAAGACCGATCCAAGAACAACGACAGCAGAATCCAGCGCAGCGCTGCCCTCCAGCAAATTCGCGACAGCTTCAATCCTTTCGAGGTCAAAGCCCACAATCGCCCGGCAAAATTCGAGTCGTTGACTGCGCATCCCAAGAAAGATGCGGTGCAGCGACCTGGTGTCAAGAGGAGCATGGGCGAGGATGCCGTAAGCACCAGCATGCACCGCTTGGACGAGACACAATTAACCTGACCTGACGTAGCGTCGTGCCACTCTGCTGCCCGAGATGCAGCGCCGCAACAAGACTGGTGGAATCATCGACAGACGTATCGGAGAAAACGATCCAGACATGACTCCCGAGGAGCGCGCCTTGCAGCGTTTCGCCCAGGAGAAGATGCGCAAGAGAGGAGGCGCCTCCATGTTCGATCTGGAAGCCGAGGACGACCAAGAGATTGCTCTCACCCACGGCGGACAAACTCTGGACACCATCCGGGACGACTTTGACATGGAAGGACTGGAAGGATCCGATGACGAGGAACAAGACCGCCCCCTGAAGCGCCGAAGATCCTCTGCAGGCTCAGATGAAGATTCGGACAAAGACGTTTCAGATGCAGAACAAACCCCCGATCTTCCAGCACGCAAAAAGTCAAAGGCCGAAGTCATGAAGGAGGTCATTGCAAAATCGAAATTGCACAAGTACGAACGACAGAAGGCAAAGGAAGACGATGATGACCTGCGTGAAGAGCTGGACCAAGGACTACAAGAGATGCTCGATTTGCTCCGTGGAGTCAAGGCTCCACCAAAAGCGGACAAGCCTGCCATTGACGGCGGCATCAACCCCGAGCGCCTGGCTATGCTTCAGAGCAAGTCGCGTGAAGAGACCGAGAGGGAATACGACGTCAGATTGAGGCAGCTGGCCATGGATAAGAGGGCGGCTCCCACCACGCGTACAAAGACAGAAGAGGAACAGGCCATCGAAGAAGCGTATCGTCTGCAGGACATGGAGAAGGCTCGTCTTCGTCGCATGCAAGGTGTTGTGGATGAAGATGAAGAAGAGACCGACGCCAAGAAAAAGAAGAAATCCGACGACGTGGACGAAGACGTGTACGAGCAGAGAGACGATGCCGTCGAGTTTGGTCTTCCCACACAGTATCAGCCTGAAAAGGAGCAGCCTGTTGTGCATGACGACGAAGACGACTTTTTGGTCGAAGATGATCTCATCGCCAGCGCATCCGAGGCCGACGACGACGATGAGAGCGACGACGGCGACCAAGACGACAGTGACGATTCGGATGCTGACAACAGAGTCGTCGAGGAAGAAGACGAGGAGGATGAGTTTGTGCGAGGCATTTTGGGCGACAAGAATGACAAGAGCGAAAACAAGACGCTTGCAACCCCTGCAGCCCCTACAGCACTTGCATACACTTACGAATGCCCGCGTTCTCATCAAGAACTTCTGGCCACCTTCTCCAGCATGGCTGTTCAGGACATTCCCATCGCTGTCCAACGCATCCGTGCCCTCTACCACCCTTCGTTATCATCCGAGAACAAGCAAAAGCTCGCCGACTTTGCAGTTGCTCTGGTTGACCACATATCGTACATGGCCAAACAGAAACAATCCCTGGCTGTCGTCGAAACGCTGATCCGCCACTTGCACTCCTTGTCCAGGACATATCCAGGCACCATTGCAAAAGCTTTCCGCACACATCTGTCCGCAATGCACGAGAGCGGAGACTTTAATGCTGGTGATCTGGTCATCCTCACCGCCATCAGCTCCATTTACCCGACTTCCGACCACTTCCACCAGGTTGTCACTCCAGCCATCACCCTTATGGGACGATGGATGGAATTGACCACACCCGCTCCTTCGAACCTGCCAACCGGCGCCTTTGTGGTTTCTCTGTGCGTCAAGTACCAGAGCTTCTCCAAGCGATACATTCCCGAGGCTGTACGCTACACTGTGAAAGCACTGCAGCTCCGACCCCAACCCTCCCCGGAACAACTACAACCACACGTGAACAATATTCTCGCCCTCGCCGACCTGTGGTCCGCCAAGTCGGCCTTCATCCAGATCTTTTCCCCGGCGGCCCTCGACAGCCTCCAAGCCCTCAACAAGACCCAAAAGAAGGCAGCCACTCACCTCTCCATCATGCTCTCACAAGCCCGCCTGCGCCTTTCTCCCCTCGAGCTGCACCACCACCGACCCCTCCCCATCCGCACCTCTATCCCCAAGTTCGAGGAGAACTTCAACCCGGACAAACACTACGACCCGGACAAGGAGCGCGCGGAATCTGCAAAGCTCAAGAAGGAATACAAGCGCGAGCGCAAAGGTGCCGTGCGCGAGCTCCGCAAGGACGCAAACTTTATTGCGCGCGAGCAGTTGCGCGACAAGAAGGAGAGGGATGCCGAGTACGAGAAAAGGTACAAGAGGCTTGTTGCCGAGATCCAGGGCGAGGAGGGGCACGAGGCCAAGGAGTACGAGAGGGAGAAGAGGATGCGCAAGAGCAGCAAGAGGTAGTAGCAGATTTGGTCTTGTCAGATTGCAATGTCGGAACGCTTGATCTTTCCATCTTTTTGTTACTGAACGTTTCTGTCTATTTATTATTTTTCGTCTTTTCTTCGTGTTCTGTGTGGTTTGAGATTGTCAATCAACAGCAACATGTTTCAATTCATCATGTGAAATAGAGATACATCTTAAGTGACGAATATAACCCAATCAGAACACGACTAGACGCACTGCAAGTTGCAGTGGTGTTGACGAGAAACCATCATCTCCCATGACCCTGCACTCTGAAATGCGCATGTGATGTGTCGTTGGCTGATTTTCACAAAAGACGTTTGAAGATTTGTGCAAGCCCTACACAAAAGCCTGCTTAAAAAAACAAGCATTATGTCAGTCAACGACCAACCCTCCAATAGGTACCTAATTTCGCAACACCATAATTACATGTACCAATAATATATCCACCATCTTGTTTTTTTCCCCAAAAAACAAAAAAAAAAGGCACAATCAACATCAAATCAAAGGATTGGAAAAAAAAAAGAAAGAGATAAAACATGTCAGATCTGCTACGAGCACTGTCAGCACAGAGACCAGCACCGCAAGCACAAAGCTCAACATCACGACCACCAGCAGCGCCCTTGACCAGATCCTCAGAAGAAGGAAGCAACAACTCGTCCTCATCAGACAGCTCCACCTCAACCTCCGACAGCATCTCCACGCTACGGCCCACCTCCTCCTCCAACGCCGCGCCCCCCCTCTCCCAAACCCCAAATCCGTGGCCCCAATACTTTGCTCAGGAACTGTATCTCCACCAAAGCACATCCACCCAATCTGCCACTTATCACCTTTATTTGACGCCGCCGCGCGATGTTGACAAGGGCCCTCTGTTTGTTTGCCATCATGGAGCCGGCGCCACGGGCATGAGTTTTGCGTGTTTTGCCGCCAGCGTGAGAAAACTGATGCCAGAGGCTGGCGTGTGCAGTCTCGAGGCCCGCGAGCACGGTTCCATCGTCACTTCCACCTCCCCCGCGGCGGGCGGCGAAATCCTAGATTTCAGTATCCAAACGCTGGTGGCAGACACGCTCAGCATGCTCGAGCTGCTGCAGCGAAAGCTAGCGTGGCAGAAACTGCCGCCCATGGTGTTGGTGGGCCATTCGCTGGGCGGCGCTATCGTCACGCGTATAGCCGCTTCGGGGGTTTTGGGCGCGCGCTTGGTGGGTTTCGCGGTGTTGGATGTGGTTGAGGGGTCGGCGATCGAGGCGTTGCTGCATATGAAGACGCATCTGGCGTCGCGGCCCGTGGGCTTCGGGTCTGTGGACGAGGCCGTCAGTTGGCATATCCGCAGCCGCACGATACGCGATATGGAGAGTGCGAGGGCCAGCGTGCCGAGTCTGTTGGTTAGAGCGCCAGGGGATGAGGGAAAGGCGGGTCAACGCTGGGTTTGGAGGACGGATTTGATGAGGACGCAGGCTTGGTGGGAGGAGTGGTTTACGGGTATGAGTGGAATGTTTTTGAGAGGCAGGGCGGCAAAGAGTTTGTTGCTTGCTGGCACAGATAGGCTGGACAAGGAATTGATGGTGGGTCAGATGCAAGGTAAGCTTTTTTCTTTCTCTTTTCCTTTCTTTCCCATCGTATCCCAGCTAACAAACCAATCTTTTTTTTTTGGTGTTGTCTCAACAGGGAAATTCCAACTCCACGTCCTGCCAGAAGCAGGCCATTTCATCCAAGAAGACGCACCGGAAAAGACGGCGCAACTGATGATTGATTTCTTCAAACGCAACGACCGTAGCGCCATGGTGTTGCCGCCGAAAGTGTCGGATTTACTGGCGCAGGGGAAACGGGTTTAGATACCTTTTTTTTTCTTTTTTTTTCTTTTTTTTTCTTTTTTTTTCTTTTTTTTTCTTTTTTTTTCTCCTTTTTCTTCTTTTTTTTCTTTTCTTTTTTTTTCTTTTTTTTTCTCCTTTTTCTTCTTTTTTTTCTTTTCTTTTTTTTTGCTTTTCTTTTTTTCTTCTTTTTTTTCTTTTTTTTCTCTTCTTCTTCCTTTTTTTTTTGGAGGGAGTAGAATTGGGGAATGGAGAAGGGAAGACAAAAAAAAAGAAAAATAAATAAATAAAGGATGAGGAGGAAGGAATTATAGATAAGAAAGAGGAAAATAGAACAAACGACTAGTAAGAAGAAGATAAAATAAACGATTAGGGAGAAGAGATTAGAATAGGAAGAGGGGAAGAAATTATAAATAAGAAAGAGGAAAATAAAATAAAAGATTAGAGGAAAGAAATTAGAAAATAAGAAAGAGGGAAAGAAATCAAAAAGAAGGAAGAGGAAAAGGAATTAAAAGTAAGAAAGGAGAGAAAGAAACTAGAAGACAAGAAAGAGGAAGATAAAATAAGAAGAGGTTAAGAAATTAGAATAGGAAAGAGGGAAAGAAATGAAAGTAAGAAAGAGAGAAAGAAATCAAAACAAGAAAGAGGAAAAGAACCTAAAAAAAACAAGAAAGAGGGTAAGGAGTTGAAATATAATTACAAAATAAGAGAAAGAAGAGAGGGAAGTTAAGTATCTCAAAAAAGAGGAGAGGATTAGAGGAGAGCAAAACAGAGAAGGTACCTATCAAAAGGCAATAACTATATATACCTAAGAAAGGGTCTTCCGTCTTAGAGAGAGATAGAGAAAACCACAATAGAGTAAAATCAAGTCACAAATCAAGTCACAAATCAAGTCACAACAAAGAAAAAAAAAATAAAAAAAAATCGAAAGCATCATGATGATGATGATTAAAACAGTCAATTCCTCCCAGAAAAAACGCCCGGCCGTCTGCTCTTTAAGCAACAAAAGTTTTTCCTTCTTCCCCAAGAGGAAAGAAAACATGAAACATATCCCTTTTTCAAGATGAAAACACCTTCTCCAGACCCTCGAGCAAGATATCAGCATGCTTCTTCTGGAAAATAAGCATAGGCCTCAATCTAATAGCCTGCGCACCGCTGCCGCCAACATTAATACCCACGCTCTTCATCTTGGCCAAAACCTCCTCGCGTCTAGGCGAATCCCAAGCGATGAATGTGCCCTGGCCCTTTCCACGCAAATTCTGGATCTCGTTGGGGAATTTCTGGGCCAGACGTTCGAGACGCGCGAACAGGTAGTCGCCAGTCTCGGCCGTGTTCTGGACCAGATTGAGACGCTCGATCTCGTGGATGATGGCGCGGAAGAGGATGGCGCGGGCGGGGTCGCCCATCCACGTGTTGAATTGGCGGTACGGCTTGTTGGGCCTCAGCGCATCGTTGCCAAAGTAGTAGCCGGCGGTCTGGGCCTTCTTGCTGAACGTCACCATGTCCGGAGGGTCTTGGAGGTCCCAGTGGTCGTGGGCCCAGAACTTTCCGGTGGCGCCGACGCCCGTCTGGACTTCGTCGACGATCATCAGCACGTTGTTTCTGCGGGTGATTTCGCGCAGACCGCGGAAGTAGGCGGGAGAAGCGTGGTTGTCGCCGCCTTCGGACTGGACGGGTTCGATGATGATGGCAGCAGGGGGCAGGTGCCATGTCTTCATGATGCGTTCGGCTTCCTCGAGACAGCGGGCCTCCTCTTGGGCGTTCTCCTCGGCGTACTGCTCGAGGGGGTACTTGAGCATGGGGAAGGGAGCCTGAGGCCAGTCAAAGGCAGGAATGTCGAGCTTGTGGATGGGCTTGCTGCGAGTGGTGGACAGAGAACCAAACATGCGGCCGTGGAAGCCCGACTTGAACGACATGATGCTCAGTGCGGGAGCACCGGGAGCTTGGTTGTTCATGGACGTCTCGATTTCCTCTTGGGAAAAGTCGACTTCGGGGCCACCGCGCTCCTGGCCTCTCTTCCACATGAAAGCGGCCTTGAAGGCGAGTTCGTTTGCATCGCTGCCAGACTGGCCCGTAAAGACCTGGTTGCAGCCCTTGGGAGCAACACGCAAGATGCCCGTCTCGAGGATCTCGGCCCAGTCGTGTTGAGGGAAGTTGCCCAAGGCGGGTCTGTTGACAATGGCCGAGGCCATCTCTTTGGACACAATGGCCTGCAGCAGCTGGGGGTTTGAGTAGCCGACGGGGATAGACGCAATCTGGGCGTAGACGTCGAGCAGCACGTTACCGTCCAGATCGGCAATGTAGTTTCCAAAGCTCTCCTGGTAGTTGCCCATCATGTTCAGACTGCGAGTGTCAAAGACCTTGTCCAGCTTTCTGATGGCCTCGGTGCTCTTGGGACCGGGGATGGCCGTTCTGACTATCGGGCCTTGGGGCTCGCCTGGGAACAGAGGCTGCTCCACGCCGTCTGCACTCGATGCCATGGCCGTTGCTGCCGTCGCTTGTTTGCGGTCCTGCCACAAGCTGTGTCAATCCAAGTCTCATGGATAGAATGGCTTCTGCTTACTGTCTGAGTAGCTAGAGCACGGCTTGTAGCTCTGGAAGCAGGACGAATGGCTCCATGACGGAGAGATGCCCGAGTCAGACGAGCTGTGTTACGAAGGGCTGAAGCCATCATTGTGCGTCGCTGCTAGACGTGTTTGTTCTGTCGTGTAGATTGCGGGGATGCTCCAAGCCAATTGCGCACATGTGGTGGCACAGTATAACCACGACGACGAGAGACAGGAGCAAGAGTCGGGGAAGGAGTGGACGAGAGACAGGAGCAAGAGCCGGGGAAGGAGTGGACGAGGAGAGACAGGAGCAGCAAGACCCTTGTATGTTTGTACAGCCTGCCACCCCACCTTGCTACTTGTACCTATCGTTTTTGCCGGCGATAGGCGTATCATCGTCGCTTATCAGATGGACCCTTTCGACTTGCCCGTGCTAAGGCAACTTGACCGACACGGCCGACTTCGCTCTCAAATTCAATTCAATATGGCGTGAGACAAAGCAAGCAATTTTACGTACAACCAAACCGCCGTCTTAGCAGTTACCATGCGGGGGTATTTGGACTAGGTACTTGTACTCGAGTTTCCCGACGGAAAACTCTAATCTGGTCCATAGTACTATGATACGTTTATTCATGATTCGTGATTCGTGAGTCGGGATACCATCATCCAGTAGACTTTTTCACTCTTGATGTCGGTGTCCACACTCGGCTAGACCTGTTTGGACTTCCAAAGAGCCCATCAGCTCTCCCTGGCGTATGTCCCCCAATGCGAGAAGCAAGTAGACGTGCTGCTGGGGTCATGTTTGCTCCAGGCGTCTGTCTCCCTAGAGCAGGACTGCTGGTGAAGCGCGGTGTCGGCGTGCGTCCATCCTGTCCCTTCAATACGCCCAATCTTCCTCCCGCGGTGGGCCTCCGCCTTTGTTTGTTTGATTTCTCCACTAGACGATCAAGCAGGTCCTCTCTTTTGCTCTGAGCTTGCAGCTTGAATGGGTTCTTGGTAGCTTCTGGGTCGACTGCTGGGAGAAGTGCCATGGCAGCAGCACGCTCTTCTGCCTCGGCCTCAGCGTCTGATACTGGAAGGCCCATTGGCGGGTTGAGCTCGTGGGGAAGTGGTTCTTCGTCGACAAAAGCGTAACCTCTGACCCGAGGCGTCTCAGCGCCCGAGTAACCAGCATCGGTCGACGAGGCACGTGGATAACCCGCAATAGCAGCGTCAATAGCAGACATGGATGGCGATGGCGGCGGGTCTGAAGCAGCCAAGGGCATACGGGTGGATGCGTACGATATGGACTTGGGTGGTGCTATGGAAGCTGCTTGAGCGCGGTCGTGTAGCGTTTCGTGCGTATCCTCAACCCCGTCCGGACCAAACATCAGGGTGTTGCGCGGACCTTGACGGTTGACGAAAGAGTCAAATGTTGCTTTGCGATGGTCAAGATTTTGTGAAGGGCGAGTGACTAGAGCAGTCGAGTTATTTGCAGGCTGGTTGGCCAGGACTTTTTGCTGTGCCAGCTGCTGCTTAGATGGTAGCTTGTTGCCGTGGTAGAAGAAAGCGTATTTCTCGGCGCGCTTCTGGTTCTGGCGGTCAAGAAGAGAGTTGAAAGACTCATTGTCTTCTGAGGTGTATTTGGCTTGGAATGCGCCCAGCGAGAGCGACGTATCGACGGGCGGCTTGGAAGACGCAGCGCTGCTAGAGGTGACCGAGGGAGCAGCCGATGGAGTTGCCAAGGGAGTCGCGCCTTGCCCTCGTCGAGGGGTTGCCGAAGGAGCCAGCGAGGTGCCGCGTCTGGCGCGAGGCCCCGGGGTCATGGCCTGGTGTAATTTGCGCCCAGCATCTCGGATCCATTGGCTATTGTTCGAGTCCAAGGCGTGGAGATATTCTCGCTGGGCTTGTGATTCGAGCAGACCAGGGAAGTAGTCACGGGCGATGATGTGAGAGAGGGCATCGGTATAGGCGTCTTCGTCGATGACTTGCGACGGGCGTTTGATGCGCTTTGTCCGCGGCGGCGGCGGCATGAGTTGACTGTCGGCATCGCGCTTGCTCAGCGCTTGCTGCGGCGTCGTCATGATGCTTGTCGACAAGAGGAAGAGAGGGAAGGTACCTTACCTTAGGTAGTTGCCTAAAGAGTCATCGTCATCCGTGAAATCGCTATCTTATCGGGACAAAATCAACTCCGTCTTTCACATGCAAATCCACTCTTCCAGCATCATACCTTGACCATTTCCAGCCATGTCAAACAATCAAAATCATACCGAGATGCAAGATACAACAGATCAACCCACATCACAGTCCTCCAACAAGCAAGCCAAAAACACTGCATCAACAGACACTCAATTCACCATAAAAAACCCACCCTGGTCCTACATTCACCTCTCCTTGATCACAAACACACAAAACTTTGCACTCGACGCTTTGACAGCACATCTCCATATTCGAGCTGCATTGAGTCAATTCCTCGGTCTACACGGCACCGCCATCCCAATCGATATTTTAAAGCTTCAAGACAATGACGTTCACGTCCGTGTGCCCAGAGAGGACGCAAGTGCTGTTGTTGTAGCTGTGGGTGGCTGGGTTGGTAAGAATGGCGAGGGTTGGAGAGTCAAGCAGTCTAGCTGTTGGGGCCCTACTGTTCATTCCAACGCTGCCCTGTTCCAATGATCCGAGTCCAGTAATTGGGGAAAAAAAAGACTATATTCCAGTGGTCAAAGAACTTGAACAGGCAGATAATAAGAGTCTTCAAAGTATGCAACGCCATGATCAGAGCCATCACAGACCTTGTCTGTCGATTGCCAATTGTCATCGAGCGTTGGTTCAACTCACAAGACCAAGCAAGTATTCAAGTAGTTTTTCAAGTTGAACTGCTATAAGCTATGCTATGTACTTCGCTGATGAATAAGCCATGGGTATCATAAGTCTCATTAAGGAGTGAAACAGAAACAGATGCATAAAATATCAAGAGACAGGAGTGGCAGGACTTGCAGGAGTACTCGGGCTACCGGCCAAGCCCTTGCTCCTCCTCTTCTTGATCTTGTCCCTGACCTTCTTCTTTGCCTTTTCCTCGTCATCTTTCTTGTTCGTGGCCGATGCAAAGGGCGTAGCTTGGGCGGCGATTCTCGCCTCTTCCAGCTTTCTGGCCAAGTCTGCTTCCTTGAGTTTTGCAGCTTCGGCAGCCTCTGCCTTTGCGCGCACATGGTGCTTGGTGGCCGAGAAGGTAAAGTTACGCGGTTCGCCACGCAGAGGGTTCTCATCCATGTATTCGTCTCCGTAGCGCAGCATCATGTTGAAGGATTCGAAAAGAGCTGCTTGGGCGCGGGGATCTGATTGTGTGGGTTGGAGAGCCGTGTCCGTGGCATCGGCGAGTGCAGGGGCTGTACTTGCTTCTCGACTGGTTTGAGAGAGAGCTTGTGATGATGCAGCGGCCGCAGCAGCTGTGTTGGCAGTAGCAGGAGGGAAATAAGTGTATCCTGTGGCAGGGGTGTAGAGCGGCAGGGGAGCGGCGAGTTGACTGAACTTTGTGAGGGCGTTCATGGTAGAGAGCAGGCGATTGCCAATAACATCGTAGACCGAAGGCGCCTGGTACATGTTCTCGCCAACCAGGTAGTATGTCCCCAACACGGTGATCTCGTCCTGCTGCGGCGGCCTCTTGCGACGGTTTTGCTTCCGAATGACCCAGATTCCAGTGTCGGGGCCTTGTGCTTGCGCACCTGGCTGTGGCTCGCCCACAATCATGTACTCGACGCCGTTCATCTGCTTGAGACGGGCTTCAAAGGCTTGACGATTGGTGCATACCTCCCACTGGCGCAAGTCGGTCGATGCTTGCTCCCAAAGAAGACCATTTTTGCTTGTGTGATCGAAGAAAGGCGACTCGCGAATGATTGCGTGAACTGCAGCGATGGCTTGGTCAGCAATTCATCTAGAACACTATGCGCTCTGCTTTCTTACTGCTGTGTTCGTGAATGCCCCTCCAGTACTGGATCACCTCCGGTCGTCGGAACTGCACCTCATCTAGCGGCGTTCCGTTCCATGTGTTGGCCATGGTGAGGCCAAATCAGGTCGTTTGCTCCTTCCTCTGACTGAAGAGTGATGCTCCTTCCTCTGACTGAAGAGTGATGCTCCTTCCTCTGACTGAAGAGTGATACTCCTTCCTCTGACTGAAGAGTGATGCTCCTTCCTCTGACTGAAGAGTGATGCTCCTTCCTCTGACTGAAGAGTGATGCTCCTTCCTCTAACTGAAGAGTGATGCTCCTTCTCCAATCATTTAAGCGTGACGCGCAGACCCTTGCGTGGACGTGTTTGCAGTAATTAGGGCTGATTTAGGCTTTTGCGGGAACATCTTGCCGCATCTGGCATTAGTCCCTTCAACTTTTCTTCTGGAATTAGGCCACCCTCTCGGACTTTCAAATTCACGTCTATCTCAGATCTGGTATCTGACAACCCTTGTTTTGGCATATCAGAAAACCCGCCTGCTCGCATGTTTCTGATCGCCTGTGTCGAAAGGCTGCCTCTGTTTCCCGACATTCCCTTCTCTTGATCATATCACAGCATCCTCTCCAATGAATCGCCCTCACTTGCTTTTCCTGGATGCGTACGACTCTTTTAGCAACAACATCATCAATCTACTCCAAAAGGACCTCAATGCCACCGTCGAAGTCATCAAAATCGATGACAAACGTTTTCTGAACACTGATAATGTCTGTTTCGAAGCATTTCTCCAGCGGTTTGATGCTATAGTGGCCGGTCCAGGTCCAGGTGATCCCAGGAACTCACACGACCTGGGTCTTATCGGAAAGCTATGGAATTTGCCTCCGCATGCCTCTCTGCCCGTGCTGGGAATATGCCTTGGCTTCCAGAGCCTTGCTCTGGCTTTTGGAGCCACAGCAGACAGACTCCGTCAACCTCGTCATGGTCTTGTTACTGAGGTCTCGCACACCGAAACATCACTCTTCCGGGATGTTGGAGTTCTCATGGCTACTCAATACCACTCATTGCATGTCAGACTCGGCCATGAGTCCGAACATGTATCTCACAGTCTCTGGCGACCTACTCAAGCTTGCGCTGACATCATTCCCCTCGCCTGGGACTTGTCAGATGATCAGAATGGACCTATACTCATGGGCATCCAGCATGTTACTAAACCTTTCTATGGAGTTCAATATCACCCGGAGTCTATCTGTACAAGCCGCGCCGGTGCTCAAATTATCCGTAATTGGTGGTCAGAAGCCTTCGCATGGACACTTGATCGAGTAACCAAGTTACCCCGGATGACTGCTGGACATTTCTCTACAACTCGCAATCCGAGGGACGTGGGCAGTGATCATGATGACGACTCTGAGAGTACATCGTCGTCCCTGTTCGACGCTGTCAACCCCACAGTCAAGGGCACTACCGCAACAACTCCTGCTAGGACTAGAGATTCTTCAAGATGTGGACGCTCGGCATCTCCGATATTGTCAAAGTGGACGTGCCTTGACGTAAATATCGACGCAGCAATATTACTCCAAGACTTACAGGATATCGATGGTCAGGCAATCATGCTAGAGTCTGGTAGCAAGGCGGGCCAGCCGGTCCGACCAGAAACTGGTCGTTACAGTATTATCGGCTGTCTTGAAGACGCCAAATTTATTCGTTACTCTACAAGCGACCGTATGATCACCAGCAATCTTTCTGGTACAGAGATTACGTATTCGGGAGCCATGTCGGATGTATGGGCCAATGTTGAAAGCTTCATGACTCAACACAGGACGACTAATGGACCTCCTGACGTGCCATTCTGGGGCGGTCTTGTTGGTTATGTCTCTTACGAAGCTGGATTGGAGACGATCGATGTTGTTCAATCCCCAAACGCTGGCCACCCGGACGTCTGGTTTGTCTACGTATCTCGAAGTATTGTTATCGATCACGTTGAGAAGAAGGTCTTTGTTCAGAGTTTGGGGCAGAAAGATGATTACTGGCTGGAAGAAACTAAGACGAGAGTATTGGGGCTAGCGAAACAATTTCCTGCAGGCACCATGGATGGCAACGAAGTTCGCTTCCAAAAGTCGCTGTCTCCAGTGGTCAGGGCACCAACCCAGGCAGGATATGTGCGTAAGGTTATGGCTTGTCAAGACCACATACGCGCTGGAGACTCATACGAACTCTGTTTGACGGATCAGAGCATCGTGTCATTCAACGATACCGATCAACCAAAATCATTCGAGCTCTACCAGCGCCTGCGAAAATTGAATCCAGCGCCCTTTTCTGCCTATTTGCGTCTGAAACAAGATGGGGAAAACGAAAACGCAAAGTGTGTGACCATTCTATCCTCTAGTCCGGAGAGGTTTCTATCATGGTCGCGAACTGGAAAGTGTCAGTTCAGGCCTATCAAAGGCACCGTGGAAAAGAAGAATGGTCTCACAAGAGAAAACGCTGAAAAGTTGCTGAATGTCGACAAGGAAAGAGCAGAAAACCTGATGATCGTCGACCTGATCCGGCATGACTTGCACGGCGTTGTAGGGTCTGGGAACGTCAAGGTCAAAAAACTGATGACTGTCGAAGAATATCAGACTGTTTTCCAGCTCGTTTCCGTGATTGAAGGACAGCTACAAGAGGGTTCACCACATAGCGGCATTGACGTTCTGGGAGCCTCTCTACCTCCTGGATCCATGACTGGCGCACCAAAGAAACGTTCCTGCGAGTTATTGGCGGAGATTGAAGGAGGCCCAAGAGGTATCTACAGTGGTGTTCTCGGGTATTTTGATGTTGGAGGTGGTGGCGACTTTGCAGTAGTTATTCGGACGGCTTTCCAATGGGAAGATGAAGGAGTCTGGCGCATTGGTGCCGGCGGTGCGGTCACTGTTCTGAGTTCTCCTCAGGCTGAGTTTGAGGAGATGGATCTGAAGCGTCAGAGCTGTCTACCAGCATTTGGACTTGCTCGGGGCCCTGCAAAGACATGATTGCGTTAGTATCTGACTCTCGGATCAACTACCATTCTCCCCAAAATACTGCACAAGTCTTTCTTGCCTCGATATAAGGCAGGAGAAGGGCCCACAATTGGATTGTATGATGTGTTTTGGCCAGATGAGCACGAGCAGTAACCACACGACGTTGCTATTGATGCAACTCGAGAGCTCGGGCATGACACTTTTCATGTTGTTCCTGCACGATGCGTCCCCAGTCGAGGAATCTGCTGTGCAATCTCCAAAGCACAGCTTCCCTCATGCACGCGGTCACATGGTCTTCATCAGTGCCTGCAGCAGCTGCACCCTCCCCTCGGGCCACTGCAAACACGTGCTGCCACTCTGCGTACTCTTGGACTGCCTTGGACAATCTCACTTCGTAGACTTCAACCAGTTTGACGCGCGCAAGCTCGAATTTGTAGACGTGCTCCAGCCTTTTGAGGTCAGGGAGATCGACACGGCAGAGCATGGTTCTGATGCTGGTCTCAGCAGGCAAGTTGTCTGCGGGTATCTTGTTGGACATGTGCTCGCAACAAACAGACATCGTCTGAAGCAAGTGTATCCCCAAGAGTTGTTTGTCGTTAGAAACAGTTCCAACCATGGCCTGCATCGTTAAACAGGCGTCTTCGTCTTTCCACGTCTCTCTGCTCTTTTCTCTTCGGTGCATGCATACGGATTTGCTTCTTGAGGCACCCCATCTCTGCTGCCCTTTGGTCCTCGAAAGCTAGGTAGGTTGCGGCTCACGAAGGACCCCGTTTGAGTCTGAGGTTTCAAGAGCATAGAGCGAGGACAAAGTATAGAAAAGTATTAAGAGAGAATAAAGAGGTAGAGGGGCTTTATAAACTAAACAAAGGCTTTCTTCAATAGGCCTAGTTTATAAAGCCCTCTTAAATAAGTACTATTATCTATAGTATATAAGGGGGGGGGGGGGTTATTTCTTAATTTTTGTTGTTACTTTTCTCTATGCATCCTACTACCTCTCACTCACTCACTCACTCACTCTCTCTCTCTCTCTCTCTCTCTCTCTCTCTCTCTCTCTCTCTCTCTCTCTCTCTCTCTCTCTAGTAATCCTTCGGCTTTTATTTTTTTCTTTTGTCTTTTTCCTTTGTCTTTTTCCTTTGTCTTTTTCCTTTGTCTTTTTCCTTTGTCTTTTTCTTTTGTTCTTTTTCTTATTATAGTAGGATCCTAGTTACTAAAGCAGATATATATAAGTATGTAGTGTAAGAGCATTCTACCTACTAGATTGAGAAAAACAAAAGAGGGAAAGAGAGGGGGGTGTGTTATTACTTTTCTCTATGCATCTTATTACCTTGTTATTATTATTTTTTTTTGTTCTTTTTTTCCCCTTCTTTCCCTTTTCTTCCCTTTTCTTCTTTTTTCTTCTTTATTCTCCTTTTTTTCTTTTTCTCCTTTTTCTCCTTTTTCTTCTTTTTCTTCTTTTTTTCCTTTTTTTCCTCTCTTTCCTCTCTTTCCTTTTTTTCCCTTTTTCCCCTTTTTTCCCTTTTCTTCTTTTTTTCATTTTTCATTTTTTCTTGTTTCGTTCTTTTCTGTTTTCTATTTTTCTTGTTTTGCTCTTTTCTGTTTTGTTCTTTTCCATTAGTTGTAGCAGGATCACAACCACAAAACAAAAACATTCACAAGCATGCAGTGTAAGGGTAAAGGCCATTCTACCCACTAGATCAAGAATTGAGAAACAGGAAACAAAAACCAAAAAAACCAAAAAAAAAAACAAAGAAACAAAAAAAAAGAAACAAAACGGGAGAGATAGTAAGGAGGGGAAAAGAGGCACTGTACTACTTACCAGCCCGCCGCCGCCGCATATCCGCTATTAGGTATTAGGTATTGGGTATTGGGTATTGGGTATTGGGTATTAAGCCAAACAAGCTAGTTCAACACGACCATTTTTTCTTTCTTTTTCTTCTTCAAGGTGTCTATAACAAGAATCTTCAACGACTTTGTGCACATGTGCACATGTGTACATGTGTGTTTGGCCCGTAATATCCTGTACATGCGAATATCAAGTAGGTAGGTATACCAATAGATACTAGCCGGGTCCTTCGTCAACAAGTGTGTGTGAGAGACTTTTTAAATAGATATAAAAACTACGCATCTGGCAATGAATGCAACCCTCTCTTTTCTTCCTCAAGTCATCGATACAGCAAACAAAAAAAAAGAAAAAGAAAAAGAAACAGAAACAGAAACAGAAACAGAAAAGAAAAGCAGCTTTCTCGTAAGTGAAGCAAGCAAGACCCAGCAAAGCACGTCAGGGACCCCTAAGAAGAAAAAAAAAAGAACCGATAGTAGATGAGAAAAAGCTGACGAGGTCTTTGCTTGAACTAGCATCGTTATCATCGTCAAATAATGCCATCCAACAAACCCCCCACCTCTTCCTCCTCCTCCTCTTCCTCCAAGACTCCCGCCAGAGCCAAAGCATCGAGCGAGTCCAAGAACAGCACATCGACCGCTCCTGATGATGCCAATACCCAACAGCCTGGCAATGGAATCAAGCAGGCTACCGGTATGAGGATAGTTCCTTGGCCTTCGGAGTTTAGGTATTTTATGGATGATGAGATGCTTCATCATCTCATGTACCTTAATGTTTGAGGAGAGTCTCCACTTGGACTGCTCCGTTGGCTGCTTCTCGACTCAATTTTGACGCAAAAGGGGTATATAATGCATTACCAACCACCAAGGCCGCGCGCGCAGGATCAAGATCAACGCGCAGCTAGTATGGCACGCCAGGCAATTTACCAGAAGCGCCAAATGATGAAGAACAAGATGATGGTGCCGAGTGCAGCAAACGGTCCGTACTATTTTTTCCAATTCGGTCAGTCACACTCTCGGGCTGGAATTCTACGTCATGTTTGATTACCTGCTTCATCAGCAACTCCCAGTTGATCCTCACGGCAGCGCGCTTGTATTTTCTGCTCGAGTCTCGCAGGTCTGAGCTCATCTGACCCATTCTGTCCAGGCTGTCACCACGATAAAGCAAGTCTTCCAAATTCTTGGACATGATCTGGGTCGTCTCTTTCAACTGGGCCTGGACCTTGTCGAGGTTGTTTGTTGCTCTTGGATTCTCGTACGACTTCTTGCTCCGTTGCATGAACGTGTCAAAGTCGTTGAAGGCGTAGGGACGCAACGTGGGCGAGCGATACTCGGTGTCTCTGTGGGTGCTCAAGAACTCGGCCGAGATGTCGTCAAGGTACATGGCAGCCAGCTCCTTGGGGAAGGAGCGCTCGGTGATTGCGAAGAAGATGAGGTCTTCGTGGCGAAGATAGTGGAGTTTGTATTCTCCCGACTCGATGGCGGCACGCGTCTCGGACGTGTTGTTCATCTTGCGCACGAGTGTTCGTTGCTGGTTCTTGAGGTTTGCAAGCGTCGAGTCGTTCTGTCGGGCATGAGCATTTGTCTCGCACAATTCATCTTGCATCCACTGACTGCAGAGTCCTCGATAGATGCGGCAAGCATCAGCCCGTCCAGACGGACTATCTGTGTTGAGTAGATGGGCATTGTGGCAATGGCTTTTGACTGCAGTGGATATGAGCGTCAGCTTGCTGTGCTTCAATCTAGAGCAGGAGCGAGTTCATTGTTGACATGAAAGGTAGGAGCGATGGCGTCACCGAGAATCCTGCGACTTTGCTGGAAGGGATGCCCACTTACGTTCTGGATATATATATCTATCAAGTCGCCCACAGTGCTACTCTGGAATTCAGAACGAGAATTCTCTCGCAAGTCCTGGTGCTATGAGAAAGGACACCTGCGCTGCTGAAGACAAATGTTCATGTCGCCAGTTGGAACTTCTAGTCGGCAAGGGGGTCATCAAAGCTTCGCTGCCGAAGGCGGTGGCTTTCTGCCAGTCAGCCATGATTTCCTTCACGTCGTTCCTGAGTGTATACTGAAGCCTCAGCTTGTTTCTTGGACCTCTCCTCTTCGTTGTAGATGGCAAGAAGAGTCAGTACGTACCTAGTCATGGCGACTGCAGTCACAAGCAAAAAACAGGAGTAAACACCCGATTGGGACCACAATATGTGTTTATTCAATTCTCCGCAGTATATGTATATATGGAAACCATCAAATAACTCAAACAAAGCTTCAGGCAAACCCCAAGCTATCCACTCTGACAAAAAGAAAAGAGAATAGGACAAAGAGTAGTTCTTCGGGCGCCAGGCCAGCCGTCCCCGTAGAAAAATTCTCTGTCATCTGTTTTCTTCGATTGGACCATCACTGGCCCCCTACTCGGCAATCACAGCGCGACGGGCGCGCGCAACGGCACCGCCAATAGGCTGTTTGTTGGCCCAGTCACCCCAGCCACTGCCAATGCCACTGCCAATGCCCGAGTCCAAGCCAGGAGGCGATCCAGAAGTACCGGTTGTTGAAGGCACGGGGATAGTAGGGATGGAGAGGGAAGGCAGGCCCGAGGGAAGCGAGGGGATCGAGGGGATGGGGAAGCCCGAGCCGAGAGAAGGAAGAGATGGGATAGGGAGATCCGAGATGGATGGGATAGATGGGATAGGGAGATCCGAGATGGAAGGAATAGAGGGGATAGACGGGATAGGGAGATCAGAGATGGAAGGAATAGAGGGAATGGAGCCCGATCCCAATCCCAAGCCAGGCAACAATCCAGCACCAGCATCAGGAGCCTCCGAGCCCGAAGAAGCGTCAGCACCAGCAGACGAGCCGTCAACAGAAGAAGAGGGCGCATCGCCAGCGACAGTGTCTTCAGTGACGTCACGAGCGCCGGAAACAAATTTGGACGAACCGCCGCTGGAACCACCACCGCCCCAGACAGCAGGTCCGGGCATCTTGTAGCCAGTACCATCACCACTCCAGATGCTGTAAGTGAAAGCAGTGTCCTGAGCAGAGTAGAGACCGGGAATCTTGACCACAGGGCTGGGGGAGCCGCTACCGCCGCCTGTGACACTGACTTGCGCGCATTCGACATAGAACTGTGATTTGCCCACATGGTTTTCATGAATGGCCACATGCTCAAATCTCACGAGGTATTCACCGTTGGGAATATCCTTGGGGATCGTGAAGGTCATTCTGTCCTTTTGCCAGGTGCCCCAGCTGGTGTCCCTGTTGGCGGGACCGTTGTCTGGACCGCTCTCCCACACTTTGAACCAGTCTCCGTCACCCTGGTAGCTCGAGACATCGCCCGGAGCCTTGGACATGTAGATCATGCCCGGACCAGGGTGTTCGATGAACTCGTTGAACCAAAGTTTGGCTCCAATGCTATCACCAGCCTTGACCGCGTAGGTGCTAGCCTTGGAGGCGAGGCCGCCTTTGTTGCAGATGAGGTCAGGAGAGTTGATAATCTCCGAGGTGAAAGATGGCATGTAGGAGTTGGAGTTCTTGCGAATGTACTGGAAGTCAGAGCCGACAGCCTGATTGTTGACGATCAACTGGGAGAAAATGTAATGGCCGTGGACCATGGGCGCTGCCAGCAGCGCCGCGAGAAGAGAGTGGCAAGGGTTGGAGAACATGGTGGATCGAAGAAGAGAGCAAGAGGCTGCCTGAGCACTTGAGAAAAGGAACGAGTGAGAGCGAATGAGATGAACCAACGGAAACTCGAGCAAACCCACCAAATATATATACCTGCTTTCGCAGCAGCCCGCCACATATCTCGTGCATACCTCGCGTACCTATATCCTCACCTGAGATCGATCTGTCCTATTGAAAGCTGCAGCTTGATTGAATAGGCGTGGTTTTGAATACATGGTTGACTTGGCAGAGCACAGAATAGGTATTTGAGTGGAGATTTCAATATACCCTCGACACTGCGGACTGTCTGCACCTCTCTGGTGATGTCTTCTCCTGCTGCTATAATGAAGAAAGTTCTGGAAATACTGCATGCCAATGCTCCTAACTCTTGTAGTTGAGAGGCTGCAGTTCGGCATGCAAAACGTGCCCAGGCCTTGGCCTTTGACCCAAAGGTTTCACATTCGGCAAGCGACAACTGATCGGTAAGTCTTGTTCGACCTAAGACTGCCGTCCGGCCTGCAGGCGCGAAGAATGGCGGCATGCGTCTCAGAGGACTCAGAGGTGGAACAGGTGGCCCCATGTCAAGCGGACACGTGGGGTGTGTCTGCGTGGTCTGGTCAACTAGGCGATTGATTGGAGATCGAAATTCTCCGATGTTGTGCCATTGAGTAGGACAAAAAAGAGAAGAGAAAAGAAAAATTAGAGAACAAGATCAAACAACGTGAAAAAGAAAAAGAAAAAGAAAAAGAAAAAGAAAAAGAAAAAGAAAAAGAAAAAGAAAAAGAAAAAGAAAAAGAAAAAGAAAAAGAAAAAGAAAAAGAAAAAGAAAAAGAAAAAGAAAAAGAACTATTTGTCCACAGAATCAGTTGAAAAGATAAACTGTCTAGCATCTCTCCCTTCACAAGAGGGTCAAATCGATTAAGATACTCTTACACACTCGCTCGACCCGAAGACCGTGTGCAGCATTGAGGGCAGTGCTTGATTGAACATCTATCTCAGATCTCATCTTCCTCCTCATCAAAGTCATCTTCCTCGCCCATATCATAAAGAATTCTTCCACCGTCACCTCGACCATTCTGAGCATCAAAGTACGGCAAAACGACGCCCTCTCTCGCCTGCCTCTGCCTATCCGTAAGCCCAAGCTCAAACGTGACGTCCATGCTCTCATCACGTTGCTGCTCCTCATCCGGTCTGCGATAGGCCTCATGATCTTCCAGCAAGATGACCGTCTCTCTAAATCTATTCTTCGCCTGCGCACTCGATACCTCTGGTTTGCGCAAAGCAGGGTGAGGCAGAAAATACCACTCCCGTACGCCACGACCCGATTTGCGGCGATACTCCATTTCGAGCACTAGACCCGATGGCGCATTACCTCCCAGGCCGAGCAGGATACCCTCGACTTCCTCGGCGAGTCCAAAGGCTGGTTCGGCGATACTACGCTCTCGGGCTGCTTTGGCGGCGAGAATGTGGTTCAGGGCATGGGTGGTTAGGATGGTTGTGGCGAGGTATTGGAGGACTGTGAGGGGTTGTGGAGTGTATGGCGACGCAGAGGTTATGCTGGGTGGGATTGGAATGTCGGCGTGATACACTGCAACCAGAGATACTGTGGGTGAGAGAAAAGAAGACAACAGGGCCGGGAGATTCGCTGCTGTCGATGGGTCCGATGCAAGAGTGTTCAGGTTATCGATGATCAATAGTTTGCCTGTCGAGTGATGACTTGGTTAATTGCAAACATTGTACACCATGGCAGACTTCTGGAAGCTTGAGGATCCTCATCGACTCACGTTGCTGTGTTTGAGCCGCCTTTGCGATCAATGCTGCAACCTCCTTCTGCGCTTGCTTCACACCACTCTCCCACGCATTCAAGAAAACAGCCACATCTTTCGGTCTTCTCAGTGTCTCGAATGACACAAATATAACTTCACTTTTGGCTATCTATTCATTGCGGTCAACATGGTTTGTCGCCCTTGAAAAAGAACAAGATTCCTCGGGCAAAAAGAAAAAAAAAAGTGCTTACTGTAGCTCGTCGAATGTATTCCCTCAACACCGGTTTGCCGGATTGTTCCAGATTGTCAACGACAAGAGTGAACGGAGATACGTGTTCGCGTTGTGATAGCAGTTTCGATATGAGGAGTAGATTATGTGTGCGCCGATGCTGTAGTGTCGTTGGCGCCATGGTTGTACAAGCTGAAGAGTTTTATCTCCCAAAATATCGGTTCAAGTCGCCAAGATTGGACGTCGGTTTCCAGTAGATATTCCAGCTGATTATCCCAGGGCTTGGATTTCTTTTGAGACGACGATTGAACTTGATGAAAGCGAATAGCTTCTTCGATCGTGGTTGATCTACTAGGCATGGTATTTGGCTGCGTCGGCGTTTTAGGAGGAACAGCGTTGCAAACAAGCGTTGTTCCCAACAATCTCAAGAGCAGCATCAAGACAGAAGGAGGATGCTATCTCTATCGATCAGAGACACCATTGCAATCGCAAGTGATACTCACAACAGTATTGTATGAGACAAAGATTCACGAAATTCACGAGATCCATTTGGAGGGTTGTACCTGTCACACTGCACTGCCCATTATCTGAGTGCAGAAGCTATCATAATTCATTATCGTCGTTTGGGAGCGCCCTTTTCTTTTGAGCGGCTCAGTTTTTTCCAGAAAGTTTCACAGCCTCTCTGCAGGCATCCCTTGCAAGTCCTCCTAAACGGTCGCCGCTTTGTTTGCGCACACGACTGATCCATCTTTGTTCAATGCAGCAGAATCACCATCAACTCCATGCTGAGGGGTGACAGATCCATGCGAATGAGCTTTGAAATGCTCAGGATCGTACTTCTGACCCCAGTGCTCCTCACGCTCCTGCTCCTTCCAAGTGTCGTAAACTCCTGCGACACGTTCACCCGTAGCTTGCTTTGCTTCCCTCTCCCACTTTGCCGTATTGCGACCGGCAGCAAGATCCTGCTCCCACTCGTAGATGAAGTGCTTGATGTACTTTGCGAACGCAGACTTCAAGGGATGGACATCAGGATCGTGAGCAAGTGTGGTGCCTTGGAAGCCGGAAGGAAGCATGCGATACAGCTCGCGTCTGGTGTCCGGATCCAGAGAAGACCAGGCCTCATCTTTTGTGAGTAAATTCTATCACTATCATCAGCGTTGCCTCATGTATGTCATGCTGGTGTGACCACTTACCACGACATTGACCTTGGTCAGTCTTGAATTGGATTGGGTAATCAATCTATCAGTCATGTCGTTGAGAACAGGTTGGTAGGGGGGCACCGATGCCGACGAGGTTGAGAATGTATTGCTCTTGGGCAGTGGTGATTAGAATCGGCCGATCAAAGTGAGTGCTTCAAATGCAGTCTCGCACTATGTCGCAGATGTAACTGTTTTGAAGTGTTGACAAGGATGTCTTAGTGAACGCCACGGATTTTTAGTCGCGGGAGACAACAAAGAGGGAAAAAAAAGTGCTTGGATCATGTGGATGTGCAAGTGCTGAAGCGTCGAAGCAGGAGATGTTAGCAGGAACAGCCTCACACCCCTCCATCTCCGAACTCTACGCCTTTGCCCGTAGAGACCTACCTTCCTCTTTAATAAAAATCCACCCGCTAATCTCGTCCGACACATTAAGATAGGCCTTGTAACACGTAAAAGTCTTCTTAGTAGTACTAGGCACTACACGCGGATAATAAGCCGGCAGCGTCGTAAACTAACGTAAAATCCACTATAACCTAAACCTCGAGCTCGCAAAAGCTATAGAAAAAAACGGTGCCATAATATACGTGCTAAGCTAAGGGCTACCACAGGCAAGAGATCTAACTCACAATATAGCCTTAAATCGCATTCCGATTCTACTCCTAAACAGTAAAGGTAACGGCCTACACTAAGCAATCTACTAATTAGGTAATCTAGCTTACTACCCTCTATAGCCTCTTTCTCCTCACTACTAATCGCTTAGTCTGTCTTATTTCTCGGCAAAACAAACGAAGCAAGTATTTGCGGTAGAAAGACGGCCGGGTAACGGTGTATTACTAAAACTTACGGCGACTGAAAATCCATAGGCTGATTAACGCGAAGAAGACGATCAATCAACCGGCCGTTGTGCAATATATGATTTGTATTCTAATTTCTATCTTAGCGATATTAGGGGTCGCCTGCGTTTCCTAATGGTGTTCGCCGGCCATGCTCAGCGAACACTCAGTCCAGTACGAGGACACTGAACCCCTCCAATAAACAAAACCTCTTCTCCTTCGTCTGCATCAGAGGTAAAAGAGAATCAAAGGTCCTCGTCGAAGATCTAGAAACAGAAAGGGGAGATAAAGCAAGAAAAGAAAAGAGAGGTTCAAAGACCAGACTTAGAGTGCTTCTGCTTGATCTTCGGCCCGCTGTCGAGCTTTGCTCTGACATCTCTCCATTAATACTTGGGAGTTCTGCATCATGGTTGATTGTGTGCTTGTTAGCACTGTTCAGATTAGTGTGTAAGCGTATCTGCGTTCGAAGTTTCCAGTGATAGTGGTAAACCTCCCTCCATCAAGCAACAGCCTCAAAGACCAACCTACACTTCTGGCCCTTGGGCCTACTAGAAATAACCTGATCGTCCAAGCGCATATCCGCCTTTTCCTCTCCAACCCTGGTGCTATACTGACCATACACCTCCCTCAACAGAATCTTCATCTCCGCCATGGCAAGATGCTTGCCGATGCAGCCCCTGGCGCCCTGCGAAAAGGCAAAGAACATGCGGTTTCTGTCCACCTCTCCAGCTTGCTGCATCCATCTGTCGGGATCAAAGCGTTCGGGATTGGAGAATACGGACGCGTCTTTGTGGAGGGTAAAAGGTTGACAGGACACGATGGTTTTGCCGGGGATGAAGTAGTCGTCCAACGTCACGCCAGAAGCAGGCGTGTAGCGCGGGAAACTCATCGGTATGGGTGGGAAAACCCTTAATCCTTCTTTGACCACCGCATCCAGGAAAGCCAACTGATCAAAGGGTTTCCCCTCACTATTGCGGATTTCTTCACGCAGACGTTGCTGTATGTGCAGGTTGTGGGGGAGCGAGAGCTCGTGCATCAGGAAACAGAGGCCGTCGCCTGTGGTATCGATGCCGGCGGCCAGATGATCCATGCACTCAGCTGCGGCGGACAGATCCTCGAGTTCGGAAGCCTTGGACTGTAGTTTGGCCAGCAGAGAGTAAGGTGCTGGGTCAGCTTTCGTGACTGCGTCGAGGACAAAGTTGTTGGCAAAAGGTACTGAGCGCGAGCGTTTGGAGTTGAACCTGTCAAAGAAATCTGCTAATCTTGGAGCGTAGTATTCCAAATACGGTGCTGGGGGTTGGCAGTCAGCTTTGGATGTTGCATGCGGGAAGATACAGGCAAGCACAAACCTCGTAGACTATCGGAATAAGACATCTCTTGCATAATCTTGAGGTCTTCAGGGTCAGACAGAGAGTTGGTGCCATACGGAGCAAAGAGATGCTGAGATGCTCCGTCCAAAGCAAAGCAATGCAAATGTACCTGTTTCAAGCCCATTAGCACAAGCCCAGCACGCACCAACAGAAGCAGAATAATCCCACATAAACGTCAGCATAACCACCATTGTCCGCCAGACAATTGTTCAAGAACAAATTTGCTCTCGCTGTCAGCCCTTGGATAGTCTCCGGACGCATGATGTTGGTGTTTGCATATCGATCCGCCAGTATGCGTTTACGCTGGCTGTGCTCGCCCCTGGGTGGCATGGAGAACAGTGTTCTGCCAAAACCAGAAAGAAAAATCATCAGTCTCTCTTCATCCTTTCCATATCCGCACTATCTCCACATTCGCAAGAAGAAAGAAAAACTTACTTCGTCCCAAACTGCATAAACAACTCATAAAACTCGGTACGATCAAATCCGCTACCCCTCGAGGTGTAGATCTCCTTCATAGCCTCATGGCTGGCAAAACTGACCTCATTAGGCCCGAGCCTGACAACTTTGCCGTACTTGTCATGCAAAGCGTCGATATAGAGTCTTCTGTTCCCGGTAAATTCATTGTAAATGAGGTATAGCGGTGTCAATTTGGTATAGAAGGGTCCCGGAAGCTTGGCCAGAGGTGATGTGAGACGAGTGTATAGAAAGTAGCATAGTGAGATTGCTGGGACGAGGTAGATGATGAACATGGCAGAGATTCCAAAAGGAAAAGAAGTGGATGTTTGAAGTGGACGAAGATCGTTTATGGCATCGCAGGGCTCTGTACTGCTTTCGATAAGAGATTCACACTGTACGAGCAAGTCCTGAAAGGGTATGTTTAACCGTCTGAACTTGATTTCTGGAAGTTGAGTAAGAGGCCGATAAGAAGCAGCTTATCGCGATGTCCCTGTCCAAGGTAGTTAAGACATAGTCACTTCCCGGAGATATCCGAATAAAGTTTCCCGACCTCATGAAACATAAGGTAGGTACCTAATTTGGACCTCCATAATCATTGGGATACAAGCGGATATTGCGGAAAGAGTGAGTATATATAAACCATCTCAAGCAGTGCTGCTTTTTACTAATAGTCGAATAATCCATTCCGTTCAGACCCAATCTTGTGAACCCATCGCATTCAGACTAAAAGATGCCTCTCGTAAAGATTGACATGGTCAAGGGGGTTCGCACGCCAGCAGAGATCAAGAAGCTCAAGTGAGGTGTTCCAAAATCAGAATTGATGATCAGCGTTGCAGCAAAATATAAAGACGACTGGAGCTTTGGTCTGGGTCGAGCGCAGTTCTTGACCGGTGATTTGTAAGATGCTATATCAAAGTGCAGGGGTAACAGCAAGGGTGTAAGTGTGATAGACGGCTGGGGCGATCCAAAAAGAATGGAAAGGAATCAATGCAAGAGTAGTGCACGCGTGTCATCGTGACGGGGTATACGTGATGTTGGTCATATTCTGTCGGGGATGGGTTCGTAGTCGTCCTCGGAAGGATAGATGTATGCAGCCATGCTGATGCCGATAACATCAAACATCATGACGACCCAAGAAACGGTGCACATGATCCAGCTTCTGTCCAGCTTGTAGCCGACGAAAAAGCGAGAATCGTGGTCGAAAAGGTAGGCCTGGGATAACGCTATCAGTCCCGGATTCCGATGAGCAGTACAAGCTTCCGACTTACAATTATAGCCATGGTGCTGATCTGACAGAGGGTGACAACCGAAAGCAGACCAACGACCATCTTCCATCCGTTCTCTCTCACTTCTCTGCCACCGAGCAACGCGACAGCAAAAGCGACGAACGTAGCCAACCCGATGCCAGCACCGAAATTCATGAGGAAGGCTGCCGATCTCCACATGGAGCAGAAGTATCTGTCCTCGCCATGGCAGTCCTCGGGTTGTGGGTAGTCTGTGCATTTACCGTCGAGGGACGAGCATCTCTTATGGAGGCCATACGAGATGTGTATAGGCTTGGACGGGTGGGCGGGGTTTGGCGATGTAGAGGTCGGAGACGTGTAGGATACCCAGTCGGGCAGGGCCATGGATGTAAAGGTCAGGGCAACAGCTGCAGTCGCGTTAGTCGAGGCAACTTTGTTGTTTGCTCATGCTGTACTCACCTGCCAGGAACACCCAGAGCCCGATGCCATAGATGATACGACGCGTCATGCTTGTGATGGAATTGGACAGAGTTGAAGACGATAAGATGTCGGTGAAAGATATGCTCCTTCCTACCTAATTAATCCTGGAGGCTAGTGCCTGCCAACCAAGCGAACCCCACTACGTCATGCATAACATCGTCTGCGCCTTCCTAATTGGGGAACATCGATGATATACAACAGCTTCAAAGACAGGATTGAGAACTGTTGATAGAGAAGCAAATAATGTCATCTCGAAGATTTAAAGTATTTGAATAGCTTTCTATAGCAACGGTAGAAAACTCGGGGGAAGATAAACAAGAAAAGAAAATGATACATTCAGCCACCCCAATTCCATGCTATGCACCACCAGCACTCACCGTCAACCATTAATTCTCCACCTCCCAAGCCGTCGTCTCTACCGTCAGCCCATCCTTACACCTGCTCAAAAAAGAAAAAAAACATCAGCAACCTCTCACTCAATCATTACAACACTCTCTGCCCCACATCATCGACCCAAAGCAACAGAAAAAAAATCAAAAGGGAGAAAGGGAAGCCCAAACTCACCTCCGAAAAATCCGCACAAAAGGCTCACAAACCACAAGACCCCTCTTGTGCTTCTTGCTCGCTTCAACCCTGCAATCGAACTGCACGAGCTCCTTGAGCGCGCATGAAGAAAGCTCTTGTTGCTGTGTGGGCTTGCGCGGTTTGCCGTTGGGAAGGTATTTGATCTTGTCTTGGAGGGAGCTTGGGTGGAAAGGGCGGACGGGCGGTGCCATATTTGTTTGTTTTGCTTTTTGTTTTGCTTTTGGGACGGAAGCGAAAGCGAAAAAGAAAAGGTCTGCGATTGTATGTTGATTGTGATCGAGTACGCAGTGATAGCACAGTCGTGGATAAAAGACCGAGGTCGATAATTAGCAACAAATGTCGCCTGAGGATCTGGGGAGACGAGAGCTGGGGCAGATTCGGGAGCAGAGGTTGGACGAGGTGAGTTATTCGATAATTATTTGAACCATAACCAGTGTTCCTTTCCTTGTTCGAACTTTTTTTTTTCATTATTCACTTCTATCGGTTCACTCACGGAAAAAAGAAAAAGAAAAAGAAAAATCATAGCTTGTCTATACCAAAGGAATCCCCAAACCCACCACAACCACCCCAACCCTACTCTTGCGCAAAGCAGTACAACTAACACCTCCCAACCCCTAAAGCTGCTAACGACAATCCGCCACCTGCAAACGCCCCATATAAACTCAACTCTCCAAATCCCCCTACTCGACATCCTTCTCCTCAACACCACCACCACAACAACAACCTCACCCTCCCCAATCTCATCTCGCATCGACCCAACAACCCTATGCTCCATCCCCGCACCTCCCATCTTCGAGATCGCCTCTCTGGCCCCCAAATCCGGGAAAACGCAGTTGGTCTACTGGATCATTGCCAGCCTGTTGTTGCAGCAGCAAGATTTGCCGCTTAGAGGAGAGGAGAGCAAGGTAAACGATGGCGAGGAAACCAGGAAGAAAGCGGTGGCGCTGATATGTACGCCTTCGAATGCTTTTGATGTGCAAAGGCTGGCCAGAGTAATGCTATCCATGCTTCTTCAACACGAATCCCGTAGTCTCTCTTCGCCAGGGCCCGTTGATCTACCAATAGCGGAGGCAGTGATCCACGCCGCCCTCTCCCACCTCCACATCTTCACACCAACATCTCTGTCCTCCCTTCTCGCCACCATATCCTCCTTGCCAACTTACTTTCTTTCCCAGAGCAACGCATCCAAAGACAGGAGACTAGGCGCCATAATCATCGATTCAATCACCGAGTTCTACTGGCACGACAGAGCGGCCACCACCCAGCAGCACAGTCAGAACCAAACATCAAAATACCCAGCGCTGGCGTCAAAACTCAAGAGCGTCAGTGTAACGCTCCAGACGCCCATTTTTTACACCACCGCAGACTTCTCATCAGCAGCAGCAACGGCAAAAGCGTCAATGCCAAACGCGCGGTTGCCGACTCCTTGGCCAACAATGCCTTCTCTGCGCCTGGTGGTTGCGAGACCTAAAGCACCGCTACTGTCTTGGCCCAAGAACATGGATATCAAGAATTTCCTGATGGAAAACAAGAAACATTGGACAGGGGTTGAGGAGAATGGTGTCGCGATTGATGTGTTCGCCGTCGCTGGTGGGAGTGGCAGTATCGTCGCCGCTCAAGAACAGCGAACAGAAGAGTCAGATGGATCAAGACAACCGCGGCGAAGCAGCTTCAGAATGTTGATATCAGACCATGGCATAAACGTCCTGCCGTCCTAAGCTTCCATCTCCCAGAGCGCGAGAAAGGCGGAGGTGGCAGAAAAGAAGCTTGAACAAGGAAAGCGTAGATATTAATGCAAAGTATTATAAAATAGTGAATGAAGGCGTGGGTGTATGGGTATCCTATCCGAGTCTCTTCTTGCCTTTTTCCTGCTGCCTCTCCTTCCCTCGCCCGAAATCCGTATCCAGTGGAACCTATTAATTGCTTTCATCCATCGTCAATTTTTTGCCTTCCTCAGACAGGAAGAAAATGAAAAACAAAAAGGAAGAAAAAAGAAAGGAAAAAACACAAGAAAGAGAGATGACTCAAAGGAAAAGGGTCAAGAAAAGAAAAGGAAAGGGGTAAAAAGAGCAATGATTGTTTTAATCATGCAATCCAAACATTTTTCGAAGCCCCGAGAACTTCTTCTTCTTCAGCGTGCCACCGCCATTGCCATTCAATGCCATGTCAGACTTCGAACTCATGAGATCACTCCCGCTCATGCTCCTCCTATTTCCATAGTTTGGTCGCATGGTCTTTTTCATCGCAGGCACGCCATCACTAGTGGTAGGTCTTGAAGGTCGACTCTCGCTATCCCTACGGACCAGATCTCCAGGAACAGCAGGAACAGGAGGAGGAGGGTTTGCAGAGGCCAAAGCAGCAGATGCTCCTAACGGCATATTCTGCAGAGTGCTGCGCCGTTGTAATTTTGGGCTGCGCAGAGTACTTGCAGGACTGCGAGGTTGATGCGAGTCAACAGGGGAATTGACAAAGGAGGAGCTGTTGCGGCGGAGCATGTTGCCCAAGAAACTTCCTCTACGGCGTGTGGGTGTTAGGGGAGCTGCTTGAGTTTCTGATTGTCCCTGCTGTCTGAGTGTGGTTGGGAAAGCTGGAGGCTCAGTCGCGGCGGCAGCAGCAGCAGGAGGTGTAGGGCCATTGATCATGGCTGCAACATTGCGTCTGGCAGCTGCCATGGCGGCGTCAATATCTGATTGACTGGGTACACCTGGCTTGCTGCTGACTCGTGCCGATTTCGTGCTCTTATTTCTATCGCGAGGTTGCTCATCCTCAGAGTCTGGAAGCTCAGTGGAATCAGAGTCGTGTCCTCCACGCCTGGGAATTCCTCGGACAGGAGCCAATCCGCTGGGCATCTTCCTAGGCTCACGAACAGAACCATCTTCATCATCCGAATCGGCAAATCTGCTGCGGAAACCTCCGTGCGGGACATCATCCTCATCATCACTATCAGCGGCAAAGCGAGATTTGAAGCCTCCTGATTTGGCCTTGGGCGCTGAAGCAGTGCTTGGCTTCGATTTGGAAAAGCCAGACATGCTGAATCCTGACGAGGCTTTGGAATCTTTCAAAGCTTTGCTGTTCTTTCCGCGCAATGTCGGTGCATTGTTTTCGGCAGGTGCTCCGCGCAAAGATTCGCGCAGCTTCTCGCCGTCGCTGCGTCCTGTGAGTGATCCTACGGGAGACAACGAACGCAGACTGAACCTGCCGCTACCACCCTTCGTTGGAGGAGATCGAGCACGTTCACGAGTAGCGGACGGAGCTCCAGCATCTGCGGAGCCTGAGCGCATCGAGCGTTTCATGGTGTACCTTCCGACGGAATCGACCGTAGAAACAGATGCACGGCGCTTTTTCTTGAAGCTTGACTCTGAGTCCGAGTCATAAGCAGGCAAAGAAGCAACGGCTGGTTTGGCAGCCTTTTTCGCAGATGCTGGTTTAATTGCCGCTGACGTTGCCGCTGCGGCAGCTCCAGGTGTGTTAGAAGAGGCAGAAGCTGCTGAGGCCTTCTTAGGGCTCGAATTTGCACTGCCATCTCCACGCATGGATGTCTTCATAGAGCCTTCTCGTACTGGCCCACCAGCGCGCATAGACTTGCGCATATGAGTCTCGCTAGGCGCACGCTCCGAATCTCCAGAGTCGCGCATCGACTTTCTCAAGGCTATCGGACGTACCTCTGGCTCTGATTTGATCTCGGGCGCAACCGCTGCAGGTGCAAAGGTCTTGGGGTTTGTTATGTCCATCTTATGATTTGGCTGCTGCTTCTTTTTCTTAGCACCAGGGAAAGTATCAGTCACGGGCGACTCGAGTGCCTTTTCGGCTTCGGCTTCAAGCTCCTGTCTCTTGGTTCTACTAAGACTGCTCCAATATGCAGTCGCCGAGTTCCAGTCAGTGTCGGCAGTCATCAATTGCTCGGGTGTAAGAGACTTTGCATCAAGCGTCTTGATTGGCGACTTTGCTGCAGCCGGGCTGACTGGCGGACTGGGTATGACAGCTTTGGGCTTGGTATCAGGACGTTCGAGCATGGCGTCAAGAGAAGCAAACCCACCATTGTCGAGCTCTGACAAATCTTCGGCAGCATCGCTAAAGGCCTCTTCGTTATCCGAGTCGGACTCGTAGATTGGATGCAATACTGGCGAGTGACTTCCAGGTAGTGCGGGAACAAAATCTGCCTCATCTTCGCTCGAGTCGGTCTCGGATAGCAAGGCCTCATCGCGAACAGCTTGTCTTGAATCTGCTGGTTCGTCCCAAGTTCCAGGCATACTATCGCGTTGTTTAAGCGCAGGTCTTTGCTCGTTTTGTGCAACTGCTGCATCGAGAGGATGCTCAACCTCTTCAAGGCCGGGAGTGGCGGGCTGAACAGCAATGCCAGGCACGGCCTCGACAGCCGTGGATTCAGAGGAATCATCCCCGGCTTGGTCTGGCAAATGCACCGGTGCTTCCGTGTCATTTTCGGAATAGTTGGAATCCGACATATCGGCAGAAGATTCCTTGCTCGACACTAGCGGAGGCAGAGGTTTATTTGGGTCGATTGCCTGGATCGGCGGCTTTCGATCCTTCTGGGCATGATCTTGGACGAATACGGCACCGAGGGCATGATCGTTTGAGAATTCTCGGCTGTCGGTCAAAGTGCTCGCGCTGTTTGTCATGCTAGAATGAACAGTCTCGGTGACCTTTTCAGCAATGTCAACTGGCTGCTGCTTGCGGCCTCTGACGCTGCTGAAGGACGGAAGCGCGGATCGAGGCTTCAAGATTTCCGAAATGTCGTCGGATGCCCACGAGCCCGAGAGCTCTCTGCGAGCATTAGGATCTCCAGCTGGTGAGACTGGGGCACTACCTCCCTCACTGATGCGAACACTCTTCTTTCTCTTTGCTGTATTGTTGCCGTCTTGGGATGCCATGGACCTGGCATCGGACGTGTCACTCGGGGGAGCCTTGGGGCCATTTGCATTAAGATTAGGAGAAAGATCTCTGACAGAAGAAGCTGGGGACTGCCTAAGAGCAGACTTCATAGGAGAGACGGATCGATTTGGGGGACAGTGCTTGACGTTCAATGGCGTTGCAAGTGCAGAGCCTTTGCCAAAGTGAGCGCGGACGTTTCGAGAGGGGCTCGAAGAATCAGAGCGGACGCCATTTTCTCTGGGAACGTCGAGACTGGCAGCTCTTTGACGCGTATTTGGCGTTGCTCCCGGCGCGACATACGCCTTGACTGGACCCTCAGACGTGTTGATGGTATTTCCAGTGGGCTTTGAAGGAGTAGAAATGGATTCGGCAATGGCCTCGGCTTTGGGGTCTTCGCGAACAAGAGAAGGCTGTTTGTTGAGGACCCCGGCTGCACGAGGAGTTTCTGGGCTCAGTGGGGCTGCGGTATTGGCAGTCGTTCGTTTCTTCTTTTTGGGACTAGTTGTTGACTGAGCGGCAAGCGCAGGGGCTGCCGTTGGCGTGCGAGCGCTGCCATTCGCGAGAGAAGCACCGTCGGTGGCAAGTTTCAGCTTCTTCTTGACCAACGTAGTCTTGGCTGGCGACGGAGGAAGACTGAGAGGGGCTTGTGGTCGGGCGGCGGGCGCGCTACGGGTAGTACCATTGACCGGTGATTGTGGTGTAGTAAACCAGCCGATGCTCGAATTGGGACGAGGCGGAGGCGCGGCGCGGCTGGGACTCGTGGGCTGCGAGTGGGTGAGGCTTTGGTTGCTGTCTTCTCTTCTCAGGCCCGGCGCGGGGGGCAATTTGAGGTTCCTCCTTTCGACGCTCGTGTTGCGCATACCAGGCTTGGGAGTCGGTGAAGCTACGCGAGATGGCACATCGACACTGGCAGACCTCCTTTGTGATCTTTGCGCAACAGTCTTTGGCATGGCGGGAACGGGCGGAGCGTCAGGTGCTGGCGACATGGGGCGTCGGGAGCCACCGGGAGAGGGCGATCGGAAAGTGCGCTCGGTCATGGACGAGATACTGGATTGTCGCACCACACTGCCCCGAGGCGTGCCCATGATAGCGCCACTGCCTATTGAGGACTGCGAGCCTCTTCTGGCCATGCGCTTCGTCTGAATGTTTGCAATGGGTTCGGGAGACGTTGTGTGAGAGCGGAGGGCGGCGGCTGCGGCGGCAGTAGCAGACGGTTGGGCTGTCGTGGGCGACTTGTTAAGAAAGGCAGTGCTTGCTGCTATTGAGGCCGACGAGCTCATTGGCGCTATGTGTTGTGGCTGCTTTGTTGTAAGTACCAGCCTTGGGCGACACCACAAAAGTCCTACTGACCGGCGTTGAGCTCGCGCGCTTGCGATTAAACATGGGCATCTTGAGAAAAAGACCAATTGGTCGATAGAAATGTGCTGAAATGTGATGGCTTGGTGGGCGTGCGACAAGTCAAGGCGATGATGATGATGATGCTCCTGCTGCATTCAAAACATGACGTGCCTGCCAAAACACGGCGAGCTTCTGTTAGATGCCGCACGTGTCTCAAACTTGAAAGTTGGCTGAGACGGTGCACAAGATTTCTCAAGGCGTCTACGTACTCTGTAATAATGATGGTACAAAGGAGAGCAGGGGCAGATGGAAGGGAACAATCTACCGTTCAAGAATGCCTTTCCCACAAGCTTTCGTAGTGACGATCCGCCAGGCTCTCGGGCACACCGTGCCACGCTCCAAATCGTTGTCGCCAACGCGAACTTTCGTCATGCACATCATGTCCTTGGCGGGCTTGCAGTCTCGATGCATCCCATCTCGACATTTCTTTAAACGCGAAAATATGATATTATTTGATTTCTACAACATGCCGCTGTGGTGCTTGTCGAGAGACAAATCCTTGAGAAACCTGCGCGACAACCGGCGGTTACAGGTCACCATCATCAAATCTTGCATCCCTGCACCCGTGGGAACCGTTGGTCGCTGATCTCCATGTTGATCCCGTTCTCCCCAGCCCGCTCCTACCAAGTCGACGTCTAGACTATTGTACCCACCTCCGAGAAACTATTGATACGCTGCTGTGGCTGATGCGTCGCATTGTTACATAACATGTCTGACTCGTGACAAGACGCTATGCATGAATGGCTGTGTGTGTTGTATGACTGTGTGCTCTCAACTAACAATCGACCTCGGCAATTGTCGACTCCTACAAGAATACAAGTATTGCGTGAGAAAGGTACAATATAACTCTCTTCCAAATCCATGTACTTGGGCAGTCATTCCGATCTTCAGTCAAACCACAAAATGTCATCTTTGAATCAGCTGCCACTGCCAGAAGGCATAGAGGAATCGTATATTGACTGCACCCATTCTTGCGGTCTGGTCTTCCACATCCTTTCTGCCGGTAGCGATGAAGAAAGGAAGAAACCTTTGATACTCTTGACTCATGGCTTTCCAGAGATCGCATATTCATGGCGGAAAATCATGCCAGCACTAGCAGCAAAGGGTTATTATGTAGTTGCGCCCGACCAGCGTGGCTATGGCAGGACATCTGGCTGGGACACACGACCATTCGATCAAGTGGACCTGAATGAATTTACATACACCAATCTGATCAGAGATCTTGTGTGTTTGGTCTACGCCCTAGGATACAAAGAAGTCCATTGTCACATCGGTCATGATTTCGGAGCTGTGTCCAGCGCCATGGCACCGCTCATGCGACCAGACATGTTCAGGTCTTGCATACAAATGTCGCATCCGCACCATGCGCCTGCAACTCCAGATTTCGCAGTAGAGGCTGCAAAAGGTCCGGCTTCAAAGCCAAAATCTTGTCAAGTCAACAAACTCGACATACAGGAAGAGCTCATAAGACTGAATCCACCACGAAAGCACTATAAGTGGTACAACTCGACCTCGCCCTCGGCGAAGGACTGGGACTCGCCAGCTCAAGGATTGCACGACTTCCTGCGCGGCTACTTTCACCTCAAGTCTGCAGATTGGGCAGGGAACGATCCCAAGCCTTTGAAAGGATGGACAGCCGAAGAACTGGGCAAAATGCCAGGCTATTATATCATGCCTGCAAAGTCCAGCATGCCAGAGACTGTTGCGGACATGATGGAGAACGAAGATGCAAATGCGACAGTAGGGTGGCTCTCAAACGACCATCTGGGCGTATATGTAGGTGAATGGCAACGCACCGGATTTCAAGGAGGTCTCAACTGGTATCGAGCGCAGACCAGCTCGTCGCACATACAGAAAGCAGACATGCTATTATTTGCGGGAAAGAAGATTGAAGTGCCATGTGCATTCATCAGTGGAGACAAAGACTGGGGCAATTACCAACAGCCAGGTGCTTTGGATGGGTATGAAAAGAGTTGCAGCGACTTTCGAGGAAGCACCTTTGTTCCGCATGCAGGGCATTGGTTGCAGCAGGAGCAGCCAGATAAAACGGTTGACGCGATTTGCGGGTTTCTCGATGGTCTCTGAATATTTCTTAGCCAAGTAATTGAATGTCTTTCTCTCTACAGAGACTGATTCAATTGGGACGAGTTCATGTGGGTCCTTCCTGAAGAGTTGTGAGACGTATAAAGCTGCACAAGCCTTATCATGCGCACAGAGCGTCTTTGTGCCATGACCAAATATATACATATTTGCATGCACAATAAAGAACGAATTGTTCTGATGCGGCTTTTGCTTCCAGCAGCTTCGATCTTACAAAACAGAACCATACAGCACTTTAAGGATTCGATACTCGCAAGGCATCTACATCTTCACTAGGCGTTCTGTAAAAACGCATCCTGAAAAAAGAAGTCGACGTCAGGGTCTTCTGACCACCCCTCGTGCCTTCCGCGGCCAGCCAGACCCCGCCTCAATCACTATCAGTCATCCGCCATCGACTCATCACAAGTAGACTTGGAGCACAGCATCATATCGTTAGACACTCACTCGCACGGCCATGGACTCGATGCGCAGCCTCAATACGTCGTTGCCGCGCGCCTCCCCTCGACGCTCCACCACCACCCAACAACCGCCCGAGGAACTCCTAGCCTCGTTCAAGGCCGCCGCCCTCTCCGTCACAAATCTGTACAAGAACGCTGCATCCGAGCAGGCAAGAGCGAGAGCGGCTGGATACCAAGATGCCCTGGATGACCTCTTGTCCTTTCTCGACAAGGAGAATCTGGGTGTTGGTGACGGCGAGGGGTGGGCGGTGAGGCAGTGGGCCACCGAGCGTTTTGATGGTGTCCCCATGTCGGGCAGTCGAGACAGCGATGACGAGGACGAAGAGCAAGAAGAGCCAGTCCGCAGCTCCAGTCCTGATCTTGTCCGCAAACCTCAGACTGAACCATCTCCGCAACCGGAGCCTAACCTTGCCAATGTAGAGCCGCCGCCATCACAGCAACAACAACCACTGCCATTAGGCCATCGCCCAGATCTTGCCGGACACCAGGCCGATTCGTTTACCTTTCGCTCACCATTGGCGTACCCCCCTTCAAACCAAGATCGGGAAGTCGACATGGAATACACAAACTCTGCTTCCACAGACTCTTCCAATCCATCTTCAGCCAGCAATCACACTCCATACAGCAACAACTCGCATCAGCGACGACGCAATGCCCACCACCGTTCATCCAATACCAACTCCACCAGAATCCCTCCTGTAAATCTCGGGTCCTTGGGCTCTGGAGCCGGTTCCAAGCGTAAGAATCTGGGAGATTTTTTCGACATCAGCGGCCTGTCGTTTGGCAGCCCCAAGGACAGCAACGATCGAGGTGGAAAGCGAGGGAGACACGTGTGATATCTATTTGCCGATTTCATCTCCATTCTTTTCTCTTTCACCACAAACATACCCCAAACGCTTTTTCGCTTTTATTTTTCTTGGGAGGAAGTAATGAAATCACGAGGTGGGCCTTGTTCTTTTTGACGGTTTAGCTTTTGTCTGTTCATTACTACTGTCGAGTCTTTTCATTTTTTCTTCTTTGCCGTTCTCTTGCATAGCAGCGTGCGGCATGTCACTTGTCTGTTGATTTTCCGTGCATTGGGAGTCGTCAATCTCGGTTTATGAAGCCTTCCGTTTTGGAGGAGAGAGAGAGAGAGAGAGAGAGAGTTACCTTGCACCACAGCACGCTTGATGATTATACTATAGACATGTCTCTTTTTTTTAAAAAAAAAAAACTTCCTCTGAACAAACCGTATTCTTCAAACAAAGGCTCTGTACAAGCCCAGTCCTATCAGCATGCCACTCAATCCCGTGATGCCCAACCTCCTGGCCTGCATTGTAAGTTTTGCACCGGATTTGATGATTTCTGCTTCTCGGGCGCGCAATTCGCGGTGGCCTGACCAGTAGGTGTATAGGCCAAGAGCAGTGAATGCTGACGCTCCTGCACACATAGAAATCATAGTTCAGTCAGATCGGGGAATTTTTTTGTTTTTGAGTTTGGAGGGTTGATGATAGTGGTACAAAAGACTACAAGTAGATGGGAAGACATGACTTACCCATCACTCGACATGACAAACAATCGTAATCTGGTGCAGCAATTGTTTTTCCCCTTGTAAGAGGATTTTGGATGGGTTGGTTGTCTGGTGTTGTTTGGGCTCCATGTTCGTGGGAGTTGTTGCTGCTTTGTGGCTGTGTCGATGGCATTCTTGATTTTGGTTTTATTTCCAATATCTTTTCTTTGGTTACTATTATTCTCTCCCAAGACGGATATATGTCGTGCAGTTACGGTTGATCTGTGGCGTGAGTAGCGATGATTTCTTCCGATGGGCGGCAATGGCTGTTTCTGGATTCTGTGATTTGTAGCGTGAGATTGGGAAAGTCAAGTTTGAGAGTTGATCCGGGGGCGCGGTGATCTGGCCTGTTTCAGGCATAGTGCCAGGCCTGTTGTTCCGTGCACTTTCATGTTTCGTTGCACCACCTCCACTTTCGTTGTTCTCCCTAACACTGTCGGTCGTGTAATTATGAACTTATTCTCCTCGACACCAACCACCGGAATAATAACCGGATGAACGACGACTTTTTCTGTTACGCAGCACCTCACTCGTTTTCTGTCCTTTGCTGGCCATAACTGCCTATTCTCGATCAGTCGCTCGTTCTTGCCTCGGTCTTCTATCCTTCCATACTTGGTTTGATTACGGAGCAGCGCTGGTCGTTTTACTCGGCTCTCTCTTTTCCTTGAAATCATCCATCCATCGTCTGTTTGACAACAAAGCATCGCTTTTTCTTTGTTTGTTCCAAATATTAGGTATTCTTGGACCGAGATTGCCGAACATCAACAACAAAGGAAGTTTGAGTTGTAAATCATGGAGTCTTCATCCTCGAGGGGTGCGAATACCTTGTTCAAAACATGCATGGTTGTACTGACATGTTGGCAGCAGCACATCCTCAGGTAGAAAGGGCATTGCGCAGCCTGTTCAGACGCGCCAACTGCGTGGCATGTCCCGGAACAACACCATCCTGCCCGCCATGCTCAGGGGCCAAGGTGTGCTCACTGGTGCCGCAATCCTGTGACTCTTGCGCCTACACAACATGCGTCGATGCGAATGATGGAGTCTCTCACCACTCTGGGCCCAACGTCGGCGCCATCGCGGGCGGCGTCATCGGCGGTCTCGTGTTCGTGGCCGCCGCCGTCTTTTGCTTCTACTGGTTTGTGATCCGGCCGCGGCGACAAAGGCTCGAAGACGAATGGGAAGAAGAAGATTTGGACCAGGCCGACGACCACAAGTCAAATTTCAACATGCAGCGCTCCGAACGCGCGTCGGTGCATACGGTGCACTCGGTGGCCAACAGCATCCTCAGCCGCGCCTCCAACTTCATCCCCATCGCCTACATCCCCGGCGTCATGAACAGAGACGGCAGAGGCCAACACGTTCCGCCCGTCCCGCCCATCCCTGCCGCACATGGACCCACGCTCTTCTTCCGCCCCGACGACCTGCGCCCGGACTCGACCTACTCGGACGTTTCGTCCTTCTCGGACAACCGCAGCACATTCTTCGGCCGTCACAGCATCACGCCTTCGCTGGCCCGCAGCAGCATCGTCACCTACCGCGACGACGCAATCGTAAACCCCATGCCCGCACAGACGGTCCTTCGCGGCAAAGCAATGGTCGTCAGCGTCAAGAGTGGCAACAGCGGCACTCCCAATTCCACTCCTCCCAACACCACCCCCAAAGAAGAGATCGGCAACCCCTTGACCCGTGGTGCAGCTTCCAAGTTGAACGTCGTCCAGCCCGCCAGTCCCGACAACACCAAACCTTCCACCACCACATCTTCACAACAAACACTCGGCAGTGCCAGTTATGGCAAACCCGTCCTCTTGACCGTCGGGCCATCCGCAGCCGCCAAAAACAAAAAGCCATCGTCTCCACTTTCATCATCATCGTCAACGCCAAAATCATCAACAATGACCATTCTCGACCAACAGGACCCGTCATCGCCCTTTGCAGACAACAAGGTCTCGTCTTCGCCTCCCTCGTCGGCTGACATTACCGCCGTGCCTGCTTTGGAACCCAAGCGCACGCCTGGGGGGTTGACGGCTGTGATTGAGGAGACGGCCAGTCTGAGGGGAAGTCTGCCTCCTCCGAGCAGGGGCAACGAAAATGCGTCTGTGGTGGTTAGGAGGTCTAGTCCCTTTGGTGATGAACATGCCACAACTACTGATTAGGTAGTTTTTTTTTGTTTCCTTGTCTTGTCTTGTTTTGTACATGAAAGGGGTGGTGTTTATTTTTTATTTTTCTCACTTTGCACGGGAAACTAAGCTTCGTTTTTACTTTTCTCTTCACTTTCTTCTCTTCTCCTTCTCCTTCATATTAATTTCTCTTTGAATAAAAAGTGCCAAATCTATGATTCCAGTCGGAGACGGGGTTTTTTTTTTTTTTTTTTTTTTTTTTTTTTTTTTTTTCGCGAAGCCCGATGTGGATCTTAGGTGTAGTATATACATGTAGTAGGTCCTGCATCTGGGAAAAGCCTCGACTAATTATTGTAAAGCCTCGACTAATTATTGTAAAGCCTCGACTATTATAAAGCCTCGACTATTTAGAAAAGTCTTAACTAGGTACCTACTTATACTAGTATATCCCGGGCGACCAAAAGTCATCCGGCTCGTAAGTATATAGGTAAGAACATTTAGTCCACCGTCCTCCCTTGTCGGAACGACATCAAGAATCCTACATATACTTTTGTCAAATGTCGTACTTTCCATTGTTTTTGGAATATACATATATTGCTTACTATGTTTTCTATTGCTTGCTTATTTCTTTTTTCCTATTCTCGCTATGTTTTTTGTTTTTGTATTGTTTTTTCTCTTGTTTTTGTGTTGTTTTTCTTTTGTTTTTTTATTGTTTTGGTGGCTCTGGCTTCTTTGGCTCTTGTTGTTAGATCTGCGTCGTTGTTATTGTCGCTATCGTCGTCTTCGTCTTCGTCTTCGTCTTCGTCTTCGTCTTCGTCTTTATCGGTACTACTATTAGAGGGGAGCTCTACTTCTAGACACGGTCTATTATTAAAGGGGAGCTCTGCTTCTAGATATAGTTTATTATCTAAGGTACATATAAGCTCTACCGCACTATTAAGGTATCCTTTAAGGTAAGCTCTACTATAGCCATTAAGATATCGTCTATAGTAAGCCCTACTATAACTATTAAGATATCATCTAAAGTAAGCCTTACCGTAACTATTAAAACATCCTCTATAGTAAGCTATATTATATCTATTAAGATATCCTCTAAGGTAAGCTCTACTACAGCTATTAAGACATTCTCTAAGCTTACCTCTTTATCGAAAAAGTCTACTACTATATCTATGTCTTAGTTATAAAGCGTCCCGTCTTATTAATAAGATACTAGCACCCTCGACAACAAAAAAGTCTTCTACGACGACAAAGAAACCTACTACTAAGACCGCTAGTAACCTTAAGACATCATCCTCCTTACCCTACCCGTCTACCGCCTTATTACCCTCCTTACCCTATCCCTCCGCCGCCTTATTACCCTCCTTACCCCTCCCCTCCGCCGCCTTATTACTATAAGCGCCCTTCGAAATCACTATTACGGGCTACTACAACCTAACCGTAGACTACACTACTATACCCGAATACTTCTCTACTACTATACACGACCCGACTACTAACAACACTGCCTCCTGTACCTTCTACCGTATCTACTTCCCCTCGTAACCGTATACCCCTAGTTCCTAGTAAACCTACGCCTCGGACACCTACCCTTTGCGGTTAAAATAGGCTTCATTCCCTCCTAGGGCCTAGAATCCCGGCATCGCTATTATGGCGCTAAGGGAATGAGTTACTATAGCAGGAGTCAGGGGTGCACGGGGTTTTTTTTTCGCGTAAGCATGTACGGTTTGATGATGGTGTGTGTGTCTGGGTTTAGGTCGTTTGCTGCTGTGTCTGGCGGTGAGATGGGTTTCATCAGGGGCCGGCTTTATGCAATGGTATTTTCTAAGTTTTATGATGGGTGTGGGTTGGCTTTGCTGGATTATTGAGTCGAAAAAAAAAGAAATCTGGGGGACGGGGGGATCGAAGGGGGAGGAGGGTTTGTTTCTCTTTTACATGGTTTTTCTCTGCTACGGCGCTGGCTGAGGAGGGGCTGTAGGAAGGGTATGTAAAGGTTGAAAAAGTATTTAGATGAGCAATGGGGGCATGGAGTTGCTGTATCTTAGCTTCATAGACCTTGGGTAAAAGGGAAGCATGAATTGTCGAATTAGGTAGGTAGCTGGGAGAACATGACCCGAAAGATAGGTACCTACCGTACCTTAGATATATCCCACAGCACAAAGAGCTGAGAGGAAAAATAGCCATCGATAATGAATCTATGGCATATGAGTCGCTTCTCAAGAACGATTGTATGTACATGTAGTTGGCAGACCCTTGCTAGAAAGGAGGGGCGGACAAGCATGGTTGCCGTGGAGAACAAGCTTGTGTTGATCTTTTGTGACGCGCCTTCACCCAACCTCCTCCCAGCCTCAGAGTAGTTGATAGAGTAGGTTTGTTTTCCAGCCACATTTTATGCGAGAGCGCTGCCCGCAGCTGAAGAATTTTTGCTGTCCTTTCTGTTCACTTCGCGCGTCATTTTCCCACACAAACATCGTTCAACTGTTTGACATAAAACGGCTATCTACGGATATCCAACTATCGATACTGAGCTTGATCGCCCACCCTAGCATTGTAGCTTTTGTTTTGTAGCATCATCGTCATCAACAACAACATCAGCTTTCTAGAGACGGGCACGAGTCAAATCTTGATATTCCCAGGCGTCGGGGCCTGAAAAGACAGCAACAATGGCACCCGTCACCCGCATGCTATCCGCCCTTCTCACAATCGACTCACCAGCAACCCACAACAACCTGCGCCCGCGCGCACCAGTCCCGGCACCTCCTCCGCCCTGCAGCGGCTGCATTGACCCCAGCAAAGTAAACAACAAGGCCTACTTTGCCCTCTTCGCCCTCATCTTCGCCGCCATCGTGATAATTTCCATCTGGTTCTTCTTCCACGCCAAAAACGGCGGGTTCCACTGGCACCCCCAGGACTGGGATGACTACAAGTCGACCGTGCTGAGACGCAAAGACGCAAATGGCAATACTATCTATAGCGGGAGGAGCATGGTGAGCAAGCCGTCGCAGGGCGATAGGATTGCGGCCAAGAGTGTGGTGGGGTATGATGAGAAGGGCAGGAAGGGAATTATGGCTGTCAGGGGGTTGGGGGGCAGCCATAGCGTGTATTATTCCGATGGGTTCAGCCAGTACACGGGCGATGGGGCCAGCGACACGATGACTTCTGTCAGTCGCAACGAAAAGCCGCGCTCCAAACCCAACAAGGACACACGCATCCGCGGCGGCCATGCGTCAGAGACAAACCATTCACGCCGCTACCGTGACCGCGATCTGGCCGAGTACAAGCACGAGAAGCCCGCCAGAGTGGGCGGCATGAACAGGTCCGCCGACGGTGTGACCCACGACTTTGGCAGCGACAACAAAAGCGACCTCACTGCATTGACTGACCTAACCTCTTCCACCACGCCTATCATTTCTGCGGGCGATAAAAAGCGCCAGAAGCAAGAAAAGAAGGCTGCAGACGATGCTGCAAGAATGGAGAGGAAATGGAGGAAGGAGGCCGAGAGGGCCGCTGCTGCCCTGGCCAAAGAGTCTTCCTCTTCTGCTCCTTACACCGCTGTTGCTGCTTCCCCTTCGAAAGCCAAAGATGCCGTGTCAACGCCCCCCCGGGCAAGCAGACCCGAGCGCAGCACAATCACGAACCAAAAAACCCGCCGCGGCAACCACTCGAGCAGAAGCCGCTCCCAGAGCCCGCAGAAGAAGAAACAGAGAGACTACTCCTTCAGCGGCGCCCCCGACGAATCCTCTACTACCTTCACGGGAACCTCGTACACGGCCACCTCGAGCTCCTACTACGACGCCTATCGTCCTCTGGTGCAGTCCTCGCCTGCTGCGCAGCAAGAGCGCGCCGAGTCCCGCAGCAGGCATTCTTCTGCTAGTCCTTCAAAGGCATACAGAAGTGAGAGAAACGTCCCTGATGCTGGTAGCAGTGGTCGCTATGAGAGGGTCAGGAGCAGCCCCAAGAAGAGTTCGGGTGCGGGCAGAGATGTCATGGCTGGATATCGTCGTGGCGGCAGAGATGACTTGGACAGTGATTCCGAGTGATGTGACTGGACTCGTTCTGAGCAGAAAGGCATGAGATGTCTTTCAAGTGGGCTTTGGTTCTTTTTTGATTGCGTTTTTTTTAATGATGGAAATGAAGTTTGTGGGAGATGGATGATGAAGAAAGGGATGATTACCTAGGTAGTCGAGTGCAGCAAAGTCAGACAGACTCCTTTTTGTACACATTACAACAGATAATAATCATGAAACAGAAAGCTACTACGATCAAATAAGCTTTGCACAAGAGACAAAGTACCAAATTTCATACATTTTACAATTCTGGTGTCTTGATATAAAAGGCTCTCCTTCTTCTACATATGACGGGTAGAAAGGTCTATTTGAAAACACAACCTTTCTTTCCGTCCTATATGTAGTTATAAATATTTATGAGCTTAGAAGAATGTGTTTTTATATATAGGCCGAAGCTCTCTTAGATGCCTAGATATTGAGAGAGCTATATGCTCTGGTAGTTTTAGTAAAAGGGAATAAAGCGTTTATACAAATCCCCGTAGGAATCTATGACTTATATTACAGGTATGTGTAAATGTTTTCAAGGGCTCTTCTAGATTTGTGAGATGCTCTGCAGAGGGTTCTATGTATACTTGCTCCTTTTTGTGATAAGGAACTGAGGTTGGTGATATGTACTCTCCATCATCACTCTGGAACTTATCACTCTGGAACTCATCAATTCAACATTTTTTAAGCATACGTCTTCATTGCCTATCTGACAATCTTTAAGCAACCTCCGCTAGAGAATTTTCTTGAAACACTCCTCATCGAATATGTTTGTCCGCTTCCAAGGCTAAACACAATGGTGGGTTTTGCATCAGTGGGCCAGTAGATCTCACTTTTTCTCCATTTTCTGCTTCTAGATCCTCCAGAAGGACCTTTGAAACAGATGAAACGAGAGCTCTATTCTGCTCTCCGCTCAGGTACGCATGGAGTTTCTCTTTCTCTCTTCTTCTTTTACTGTCCCCTATACTCTGTCTGGTCAATTGATGCTTCTTCATCTCGTCCGGAAAGCATAGGTGATTCTTACCCTTATCTCAAAAACTTCTTGGATGTGACCTCCCGAAGACACGTCCTCTTTGCTTTCTAGTAGTCCCGTGCGTCTTCAGGTCGGGATGCATCCCACTGATTTGGATTTGGAAAAGCTTGCAATGGGCAAACGTATCAGGGAACTCGAGATGCAAATCTCTGCCCTGACTGCCCTTGCCCCTTCTTCTGGACCGCTTCCACTCCCTGATATTCTACATCACACATCTCAGGCTGTTCAAGAGCAGGTTCACGGTATAGCTAGCGGTGCTCCTCAGCTCTGCGGTCCAGCTTCCCGCTCCTCAGAGACCCACATCATCACACAGTCTAGTTCCAAAATCTACTGCTACTGTTCTTGCCATTATTCCTATCACTCCTATATCCGCATTTTCCGGCGTTCTGACTCTCGAATCATGCGCCTGGTCCTGATATACCTTTTGTATCCCTCATCTGGCCCCAACTCAATGCCTCAGATCCAACTCCCGCTCCTCCTGCTTCCAGGGTCTGCTTTGGCCACGTCCGTCTGTTCAAGACAATGACACTGCTTCAAACTCCACTTTCGGCCCAGCTCGATCTCTAAGTTCTGTGGCCAAAATCAAGTTCAAATCCCGCCCTCGTTCAAATTCTAGGTCCATATCCAACTTCAGCTCAGGCTTAAAAGCTGCAAAAAATCCCTGTCTCGGACTTCAAACCAGATGTCCAGCCAAAAAGTTGTGTTCAAGCTCCGAGCTTCACTTGATAACCGCCTGATTGCCACACAAATGCTGACTGATATCTAGATGCCAGAAAGCGATGCCGCATATCAATTTCATCAACTTCAAGTCAAACACACGCATTAGCTGGAGGCAAAACATCTTCTCAAAGCCCAACACGAGCTCAAGCACGAAAACGAAGCACACGGCAACAATCCTACCTTTGCTCGTTGCTGTGCACTCAACTACCCCTGTACCCATGAACTGCACTATGCAATGTCGAGAGAAGCCGGATTCCCATGCCAGTTCGTATGCTGCAAGAGCTTCGAGACTTGAAGAAAACCTCACTATCCGTACATGCACAGATGGCAGTACCGCAAGATGCAGGCCCTCAGCAAAGTCGTTGTCTTTATGGACCGCCAATACGAAAACACAGACCTCCCCCGCCCTGGAGCAGGTAGAGAGCGCAGTTTCAAGAACGAAATCGGCTATACAGGTACCATGCGGGAGAACTTTAGAAGTTTGTACTCGCCGCAAGTTGCACTCGCCTTCACGAAGGCCAACAAGTCATTAGCAGCAACATCTTCAGAGCTGGGCAATCAAATTTATCAGCCGAGGAGAGATGGCGCGGCCTGCATCCTGAAGAAGTTTATATCCAGCAAGAGAAGGAGAAGGACACGCAGGATATCAAGCATCAGGATCACGGACTCTTCGGTGACTTCAATGACTTGCGGGTACGACGTTATCACCACTTGGACACCATAGCATATAAGCATCTTCACGGATGTACCTCTGATTTTCCAGAGATGGTAAACATGAGCAGCGACAATGAGCGAATGAACTATTTGATCAACATGGTGGTGAGCGCTGACGACTTCTCTGTTGAACGTTGCTGATGAGTTTGCAGCAACACGAAAAGCAGATTATGTCGAATCCACCAATGGAAGGCTGCGTGAGGTTCAGATGCGAGTGACAAAAGTGTTGTTGCCCATACTTCTAGACGTATTTCGCTCGCCCCGACGACTCAATTAGGCAATCGGCGGAGTTGGCCGAACTACCCCTCTGAACCCCTCTCTTATCTTAACATGCGAGCACCTCCCCCCGCCATCAAGGTCCAAGACAAGTTAAACCGAGAGCAAAGGAGACACAAAATTAACGAACAATGTGTCATGCTAAACCTCGTGACTAGAAGAATCCCCCATAATAACACCCCCTTCGCCTCTTCCACACAACTGCCTTCTCTACCCCCAGTCCCTACCAACACTCGCGTTCAATTCCCCATAGATTTCAAATAGAAGTCTCCACGTCCAAGGAGTCAATCATGTCGTCTGATATCGGATACCTGCTCTCCCTCGAAGCCGTCCGCGACCGCGCCAAAATCGTCTTTGAAGCCGCTCAAAAGGATGAGCTCTCACATTTCACCTACCACGCCTCGAAGCTGCCCGAGGCCGCCGCATACGTGACTTCGGTAATCGACGTAAGTTTCTGCAATTCCCAATCTCCATCCTAAAAGCATCGTATCCCAAAGCTATCCCATCATGAAAATTGTCTAACGTAGGTCAATGGGTGCAAGCGCGACTTTGGACCCAACAAATACGCAACAATCCCCCCTCACGGCCGCTGGCAGCATTTTGACGTCGGCGGCCACAACCGCATAGACGACTTGCTACAGCAATGGAAACTCGAGGGTTGCAATCGGCGCGAGCAGACGCGTAGACTGATAGACCTTTTCATCGTTTCAGTGCTACTAGATGCGGGTGCAGGCGACACGTGGAAGTTCCGGGAACCTGGCTCGACGCAGAATATTTATACGAGGAGTGAGGGCATTGCGGTGGCGAGTTTGTACATGTTTACCGCGGGGGAGTTCTCGACGACGGAAGGGAAGAGGCATATGGTTGATGGTGAGGAGGTTTCTGATCTCTGTCATTCCGGTGCAAGGTACGCTAATCTCATGTCTTTGCAACAACAAACAGCAAAGGGCCTCCAAAACATCACCGAAGAAACACTGAGCCAAGGCTTTCAAATCACGACGGACAACCCCATGATAGGCGTAGGACCTCGTGCAACCCTCCTCTCCCGTCTCGGCGACTCTCTGCTCGCAAATCCGGCTATCTTCGGTCCATCCGGGCGCCCAGGAAACCTCGTCGACTACTTACTCGACAGCAACGAAGCAGCAGACAAACAACTAGACTACCGCACCTTCTGGCGAACGCTCCAAAACCTGCTGATCCCCATCTGGCCCAGCACGCGCACGCAAATAAACGGCACACCAATCGGAGACGCTTGGCCCCTGTCCACGCTCGCCAACCACAACACTATTACCAACGACAACCCCACCACGAACATCCAACCTTTCCACAAACTCACGCAGTGGCTGGCCTATTCGCTCATGGTTCCCTTCACGCGCCTCCTCGGCCTCAGCTGGACAAACACCCATCTCGGCACCGGGCTCCCCGAATACCGCAACGGCGGCCTGCTCCTCGATCTCGGCGTGCTGACCCTCAAAGCCCCCGCCCTGGCCCGCGGCCAACAAGCCTCGGGCACCTCATTGCCCGAATTCAGGGATAGCGGTGACGAGATCGTCGAGTGGAGGGCCCTGACCGTGGCTCTGCTGGACGAGATTTATGGGATTGTTAAGGCCGAGATGGCGGCGAAGGGTGTCGAGTTGAGTATGGCGCAGATGCTGGAGGCGGGGAGTTGGAAGGCTGGCAGGGAGTTGGCGGCTGAGAAGAGGCCCGAGACTAAGTCTAGTCCTATTTTGATTGATGGTGATGGTACGCTTTTCTGAAGAGAAAATTGTAATGCAACGTATCTGCGAAGGATGAGAAAGGCAAGGTTTTTTTTTTGCCGACTCTTAGCCTTTATCAGCGGCCGGGGGTCTTTTTTCTTTTTTGGAATATGAGAAAAGATGAGAAAAGGTCAGAAGAAGAAAAAAGCAAATGGTTTTCTTTATTACTATCCATCCCCCTTTTCTCTTTCAATAAGGCAAAAAATCCCAATTCTGGGTCCGCATAAACGTGTCCCAATCCCGCTCTGATGGCGCGGCCCAAAAGCTCTCCAACACCTCCAAACACCTCAACACATTAGGAATACACAGCAGCGCAAACATAGTCCTCAACAACGCCCTGACCCTCTGTCTCCCCTCGTCGCCAACAACCTCACAGCCGGCCACAAATAATGGCGTCGTCATCACCACCAGAGGCGTCAGTCCCGCAGACGCAGTGAGGCTTTCCACCAAGCCCAAGATGGTATCGACGGATTCGCGGACGGCGGGATGGCAGGCAGGAAGCATGGCGATGCGGCGGTAGATATAGAGGAGAGCCGTATGATGCCAAACAACATTGCAAGCAAGAAAATCGCGTTTCTGGCGCGGAGAGAGTTGGCAAGAGACGGCGGGGCGGAAATCTGGAGGCGTGGTTGCGTACAGCGAAAGGCGGGCGTGGATGTGGTTGGCGAGGGCGGTTGCTTCGTTGTCCAGGTCGCTGGGTCGGAGCAGCGTGTTGTTGTGGTCGTGGTTGCGGCGTTCCCAGCCCAAGGCCCCGATTTCGCGGAATAGGGGTGTTAGGTCGGTCGTGAAGCCTGTGTATTCGTCTAGATAGATTTTTGTCCCTTCTTCATCGTCATCCAGACTGTTGCCATTACTGTTACTAATACTACTGCTGCTGCTGCTGTCACGCCTTGTCGGACGACTCTCAAACCGAGCCAATTGGCCCGAAGCAAGTCCGTCAGTGGTAAGCGCCACAAAGCTTTCAGTCATGTTGTACCATCTCTTCAGATAATACCCCGTGCTGTCTCTCTGCACCGAAGAGTAGCCGGTCCAAGACTCGATATCGCTCATCAGTGCCTTTGCACCTTCGAAATGCGTGCGCCAGGTGCCGGGCCTGTCGCCTCCAGCATGCACCTCGCACAGAAACAGCGTCCTGATGGTCGCCAACAAGATACTTGCTTTGGCCACATCCTTGTCCATCAAGTCGCTCTGCAAGCCGAACAGGCTGTTGCTCAGAAGCCTGGAGATCAGGGGTTCGGTGCGAATCGAGGCTGCGGAGAAGCCCAATCGCGATTTGTGGTGGATGGCTGAGAGGGCGGCGGTGGCGTAGAAGAGCGTTGGCGATTGCAGGGCTGCGGGTACGATGACGCGGCATACGTCTCCCTGAACCTTGGAGTGGCAGGATATGATGTGTGAGGTTCTGTGGATGAAATGGTTGAGTAAGGAGCGATCTGTGGGTCCGAGATTGATATAAGGGTCGACGGGGGTGCACAACCGAAAGGGTTTAAGTCCAACATCATCCAGAGCGATCATTTCCGTCGACGGTACAGATTCCAGTACCAAGGAGCCATCCAGATCCACAGGTTCCTCGGCTGGTATTGAAGAATTATCCAGGAGCAAGGATTCCTCATCCTGGACGATCGGCTCGTCCTGTAGTGTCATATCTTTCAGAACCTGGTCGGCGGAGAATACTTGGATCACAGGAGCAGCAGTCGTGACCACCGGCCGAGAAGACGGTGGCTGCACCTGGAAGCTATTCACCGTATACACAAACCCCTTGACGGCATTTCCTGTCCGTCGTATTAGCCAAACAACCACTCGCCTCAAAAAAAAAAGAAAAAAACCCAACACATGACAAACCAATCTTCTTAACGGTATTCGTAGCAGCAGGACCCTCAGAAATGCAAGCACCGAATCTCGACTGATTGAAAGATCTCCCGCCCCACCGGAGCTTGACTTCATACACGCATTCTGCATCCGCTGTGTTGCATCTTCCGCATGCAGGTCTCTGTTCATCGCATTTCTGTCTCCGTTTCTTGCATCGTGCACAGCCGCTCCAGGAACGTTTATGCTGCTGCGCTGCACGAGTTGTTGCAGCCGGAGTTTTGGAAACAGAAGGTGTGGTCGTGGCAATGGAGCCAGAAACTTGGACAGGCCCGTCGCTCATATTTTTAAGGCTAGATTGGTCTCCTTTTTTTAATTATTTGTTTTTGCTTGCAGATCTACGGCGGCCTCTTACGCCGCATTGTTGGTCCGTTGGTCGATCAAAGCTGTGGCTGAACTTGTCTGCACAGAGAGTCGTTGTTCTGCACTACTACTGTAGATTTTGTTGGATTTGGGCCGTGAGGTTGCAAAATGACAGAAGGGGAAGGTTGAGGCGATATCGGCCGGCGAAGAAAAGCGCTCTCGAACCCCCGCCTACATACATGCACTCGACGGGGGCATCTGCATGCAAACAGCGAGCATAACTATATGCACCACCAAATCTTTCCGCCCTTGATACATGTATCTAATGTAAACTTACTCCTTTAACCTCTTCACACATTCTACCTCTCCTAGATTCCCACCTACACTTAGTACTTAATCTTCGCAACCAATCACAATGGTCGTGGAACTCACCTACCGCAGCTCCCTGCGCCAATACCCTGGCGAGCGGCCCCCAGAAGCGATATCTACAGTGGTGCTCCAAGTCGGCTCCTTCTTCGTCGACTTGCGTGTCTTGGATGCTACGGGTGGTATAGATTTTGCTATGGCTGGGAGATGTACAGTTTTTCCCTCGTCGCCAGGTAAGAACTTTTTTTTTTTTTTTTTTCTTCTTTTCTTTTTTGCCTCTTGACAATGTTCCCTATTCTACACACATGCACAAAAGAGAGGGATATAAAAGTAAGACATGCAAAGAGTCAGCTTAAGATGCATCACAAAACAAATAAACAAAGTAATTATATAAAATAAAAAAAAGACTCTTCAGTAAAACGCCAATACTACCAAGAAGTCTGCTCCAAAAACACCTTCGCCCACAACAACGAAAACAACAACAACAACGACGAGGACGACGAGGACGACGGAACCGACAACAACAACAACAACAACAACGCCAAAAACCCCTCCTTCTCCGCGGTTCCAGCCAACTGGCTCCTCGAAAAATGGGCGGCACCAAGCGATAACCCATCATCAGCCCCCGAAAAAGGATACACAGAAATCTGGAACGACATGCCAATCATGCCATCGGGGACAATAGCGTGGATACTACGGAGCAGCGACAAAGACGCAAAAGACGCAGAAGCAGAAGCAGAAGCAGAAGCAGAAGCAGAAGCAGAAGCCATCACTTACCTCGCCAAAATCGGCCCATTCTTCCAAGCAATAAAACAAACCAAAAGCAAAAACAAGAAAAACAAAAGCAAAAAAACCAGTAGATTTTCAGCTGTAAGGGACGTAATAATCTCAAAACATCAAGGGCAGCATGACTGGGTACAGAAGTATTCTGTTGGAGAAATGTTGCCGTCGATAGCGAGGATGGGGGAAGCGGTGTTTGATGCCACGGGCTGGGAAGAGGGCGATGATGTTCTGGTGGGTGGGGTGGTGTATACTGTGTGTGCGATTGAGGTTTGGAGAGTGTGATGTATACTGTGTGCGCGGCTGAGGTTTGAGAAGTATGATGTACTGGGAAGAGGGCTCTGATGTTTTGGTGGACGGTGTGGTGTATACTGTCTGTGCGATTGAGGTGTGGAAAGTGTGAGGTATAATGTCTATGCGATTGAGGTTTAGGAAGTGTGATGTATACTGTCTGTGCGATTGAGGTTTGGAAAGCGTGATAATTAATAGACGTCGGAAGATGTCCGAATGCAAAAAAAACAACTTGAACTTGGCATTATTATTTCCATCCTGACTCATGCTATTTTCGAAATCTCACTCGCTGTAAACACTTTCCCTCCAAGGACATTCATCTCTTTTTGATTTGCCCTCCATACGCCGTGATTTTACCACTTCATTCTCCCCCCCTCTACATGCGCTCCACAGGACTCAGACCCAGCAGCCTCATACCGTTGTTCAAAACTTGACGAGCGCACTCGTACAGAGCTGCACGGGCCTTCTTGAGCTCAGGCTCGGCCTTCATGACGTTCAGCTGTTCGTAAGAAGTGCTCAGCATGTGCGACATCTTGAAGAGATACGTCAGGACCGTCACGGGCTCCTGGGTCTTGAGCGTGTTGGTAAAGGTGTCGGGCCACTGAGCGAGCGATCGAATGACGTCGACGGCGTGCTTCTCGGTCAGCAGCGACCAGTCGGCAGTGGCGAGCTGTTCGGGCGTGAACTCGGCCTTGCGGGCAATGGAGCACAGACGGGCATGGGCGTATTGCAGGTACGGGCCCGTGTCGCCCTCGAAGCTCGTCATGCGGTCCATGTCGAATTCGTAGTTGTTGATTCGCTTGCCGCTCATGTCCTGCACCATGACGGCCGAAATTCCGAGCGTGTCGGCCGTCTGGTCGGGGTTTTGGATCTGTGCGTACTTGGCCTCGTTGCTCTTCATGACATGGTGCATCTTTTCGCCAACATCGCGGAGGATGTCGTCGAGGAACTTGGCGGTGCCCTTGCGGGTCGACATGCCCAGGACCATGCCAAAGTTGATGTGCTGGCACTTCTTGGACACTTCGGTGTACTCGTCACCCATGACTTCGAGGATCTTGAACAGCTGGGCCAAGTGCAAGTCTTGCTGCGAGGCGACAACGTAGATCATCTTGTCAAAGTGGTACTTTTGGTGACGCTCCACGGCAGCACCAATGTCACGGGTGAGGTACAGAGTCGTGCCGTCCTTCTTCTTGACCAGGGCTTTGCCGAGCTTCTTCTGGTACTTGGTCAGATCGACGAGAACAGCACCTTCACTCTCCTCGCTGACGCCCTTTTCCGCCAAGACCCTGGCGGCCTTTTCCATGCTTTCGTTCTGAACCTGAGATTCGCCAGAGTAGTCGTCGTAGAAGATGTTGAGACGCGCATACGTCTGCTTGTACTTGACGATGGACAGGTCGCGGAACCGAGCCCAGATGCCCAGAGCAGCCTCTTCTCCGTCGGCCATGCGCTTGAAGTAGTCACGAGCCTGCTGGTCGATGCCCTCCTTCTGCATGCTCTCCAGCTTGGCCAGCTTCTCGGCCGTCGACTCGTTCTTGGCCTCGAGCTCGCCAATCTCGCACTTGAGCGTCTTCATTTGGTCTGCCTCATCAGCTGCAATGGCGCTGACCTTGACGTAGACCTCGTACAAGTGACCGATAGGGTTGGCTTCCAGCGCCTCGTCGCTTCCAAACTTTTCGAATCCGATGGCCAAGACACCGTACTGCTTTCCCCAGTCTCCGAGGTAGTTCATGCGGGTAACGTCCCAGCCAGCAGCCTGGTAGAGGTTGGCAAGGAACCCTCCAATGATGGTCGAACGCAAGTGGCCGGCATGGAAGGGTTTGGCGATGTTTGGTGACGAGAACTCGACAATCATCTTTTGCTTTCCAGACTTGGGGTCCTTGATGTCTTTGAGACCGAGGTTGGGGTTGAACCCATACTGGCTGGTGTTCTTGAGGATTGCAGGGAGCACGAGCTTGGTGAGAGCCTCGGGCTTGAAGAAGAAGCGCACAAACGTCTTTTCGGCGGTAGGAGGAAGTACGAGGGGAGATGCAGGGAACTGCGCGCAGAGTCAGCGTTTGTGTTGTGTGGCAAGGCATTACACACGTACCTGCTCCTTGATCTCTTGAGCGAGCGCGTCCGGCTTCTTGCCCTTGATGCGCAGAGCAGGAACTGGCAACATCAAGTCACCGTAATCCAGAATCTGAGTCCATTGCAGCAGAGGGTAGATCTGCTGGGCAGAAACACCCGTGATGGGCGCCAGCAGCTCGGCAATGTGGGAGCGGTAAATGTCGACTTGGTTATACGTAGGGAAGGAAGCAGCGCCCTTGACCTGCGGCACAGACGACACGCCGAGCGATTGGAGGGAGGAAGTGAGTTGTTCCATCGTGGCGGCGTGATGGTTGACGAAACGGAAGCTGCCAAATGCAGTGCCAAATTGCCGACGGACTGGACGTGCGAGAGTGGGTAGGATGTGGCCAAAGAAAGAAGGTGCTCTTCTGATCTGGATTGCGCGCATGCACCGCTTGTTGCACTTGCCAAAACACCGATTGGATCTTGGTACCTTTTTTTTTTGTGAGTCAAGCACCCGAATAATCTGATGACTGGTCGCTCTTTCCGCCCCGCCAACTCTTGGCGTCTCTTCACCTCTCCGCTCTTCACCTCTCGAGTCTCTACCCTTCACCTCTCCACTGCGTCGGCCAGTTCATGAATAAGGTACATTGATATACGAAGAGACATGACATTCGTGACCGTTCCGTGTCTACCCTGACCCATCCGCGGCAGCTGCATTCGCCAACAGAATCCCCTCCATCTCACTGATCCAACCAAGTTTCTCCCTATTGTCGTCACACAACCTCGCATACTCCAACAGCAATCTGAAAACATAAATCTGCATGTCTTCTCTCCGAAGCACAGTCTCTGCCCATTTCTTGCCCTCCAGTGCCAATTTCTTGGCCTGAGAATCGTGTCCGTTCAAGAAATACGCCATGATACCGTAAATGTCGACGAATGTGTTGTCCATGGGCACAAAATGTTTCCATGCGAGCACTCTGGAGTCGTGCCATTCGTCGTAAATCGTCGCTTTGATTGGTAAGGATGTAGAGCCCAGGAAACCACGGTAGCGTCCGGAAAACGAGTTACCATCAATGTCTGGCAGGTATTTGTAGTTGTACTGTTCACCCATTGGCATGCCCGGCTTGACTTGGTAATACGCGTCGTCATAGTCACAATACGGCGGACGAGTGTCAGGAAAACAGAGAAGATGCACAAACGCCGCGTCGGCAGACTCGCCAATCCACTTTGCCAGAGAGCCAGGCGGCAGGTCGTATTGTCCGGGTTCCGGCAGTTCAAAGTTTGGTTGCTTGCCCGTTTCTTCGGCGTAGGCAATACTGGAGCCGTTCATCATTGACACGAAGCGGTGTCGCTGGAATCTCGCCCAAGTTGTATCTCTGTTGCGTCCTCCTGATGCGGCACCGCGCCAGATGATGGAATTGTGCTTTTTATTCCATTCGACGCCGTGCTCTTTACCACCAGAGTAAAACGGGTCATCTGTCCAGTACATTGCTGGCGGTAGAAGGATTTCATTATTCATGGGTAGTTTGGAGCCTCCGAATAGAGGCATGAGTTTTTTAGAGTTGGATATTGATATTGGCTCAACGAATGTGCCGTGGAGTCCTTGAAGCTGCGGATGGTCGCACGGAGATTTTGTATATGTCCAGTTCGAGACGTAGCCGTGATAACTCTTTTCAGGGTAGCTGTTGTTCAAAGGCGGGAACACTGTATAGTCGACTTCGGCCTTGTAGGATCGAGCCGGAGAGTCCGGATGGCATCCGATGACAGCGCGATCCCAGTATGGACCTCCTTCCCATTCAGGATCAAAAGGGGGTACCTCTTCACCTTCGGCCACACATGTCTTGGCAAATTTATTCACAACTTCGAGGGCAGGAACGATACGTCGAGACTTTCGTTCGGCCGTCATGCATTCATCTATTGTCTCCCAAGGGACGACGACTCGGGACTCGTCCATAACGTTGATTGGAATATCAAGATCGGGCAGGTGATGTGCAATTGTGCCGATCAGATTCTCCCAAAGATCCAGCCATACGCGCGGTTGGTCGCTGAGTTGTGAAGTGTTTCCATTACGAATGCTGATGCGATGGAAAATGTCGCCTGCCTGTTGACGAATGGTCAAGGCCGGGACCGCCCAGAAAGGATTCAGGTCATGGTAGATGCGGTCGAAAAGGGGCTCAATGACCAGGGCGTCATGCTGTTTTGCAAAGTGATACCACACATCAAAGCCCGGCGGCGGTCGACGTCCCCTGAGTTGTTCGTATGCGCGCACTGCATCTCCCAGCGTATTTGACTCTTGCTCCAGCAGGACTTGTTGTTGGCGGTCGGCCTCTTCAATCAAGTCATCGATCGGATGGTGCGGCGACGCCCCTGCCTTTGTCGGCTTTGCTTTCGGCAAAAGCGACTCGGCCGCGTGTGAGAGATTGGTGTTTGCGTAAAAGACGACGGTAAGGATAAGGAGGACGGCAGCTAACAGCAGCAGCTGCGCAAAGCGACCACTGATCCGGGGCGCTGCCAACATATCCTTACGCAGCCATGCGGAAGCTACGGAATACTCGTCTGCTTTCTCAGGATTATAGCACCTAGGAATCGGAAGCCGGATCAAGAAATTTCATATGTAAGCACCCGTTGGACATCGATTCAAAGCATCCATCTGCCAAGGAGGCGTCACGGCGCTTGACCCACGTTTTGCTTGACCTCTATCAGTACAAGCATCGTGCAGATTTGTTGTATCAGCCATCTCATGCATCGGAGCCTGGTTGTTCTAAGGATATACTAAGGCTTCTCTTCTCTTCTCTGGCATCTACTCTACCGGTCTCTAACGACGTTGTAGTCTCACGGCCAAGCTTCTGGCTTTTTCTGTATGCTACTCGAGATCACTAATTATATCATTTTCAAATCCTTGACATCCTTCCAACTGATATCTGCTCTCTGGCTCTCTGGATGCTCCCCATAAAGAATGCAAAATCGTAGCCAAGGTCCACCTTGGCTGGCTGATTCGACCTATTCTACTGACTTCCACGGCTAAACGGCTTCACTTTGATCCCAACCAGAACTCGGCCTGATTCGAATACACAGCATTTCACAACTAGCTTGTCATGCACCATCCTTAACTGCCTGCCTGTCTTGACTGCCCAAGTGAAAAGTTGCCCTGCCCCGGTCACTGTCGTCGTAATGCTCGATGAGACTGTCTTTACACTTCTCCCGAGAGCGAATTCGCCCCTCTTGGGATTAGTGCAATTTCGAGGATCGTATAAGAAGCAACTTGATATGGCGCTAACGCCAGAGACACGGCCAATCGCTTGACTAATGCCCTCAATCCGACTATACCAACACCTTTCCGAACCGTCTCAATCCATACTCTCACACCTCAAACTACCTCAGATTCATAGCCCTCGCCATGTTGCACCTGGTTGACTCATTGCGATTAACTAACTCATTCAATGCTCTCGGGCATATATATCATCCTCCTAGGCTTCTTTGTCTATTCAGCATGACTATCCTGAACTACCGCATTGCAAGCATATTCACGACTCATCAACATGTCACAAGGAATCGTCAAGAAGCAGGTTTCATGGGCCAGTCCTTGCATACAACCCCCTTCTCCAGTCGGTGCCAAGACCTCTCTCCTCAATATCCTCGCAACTCATCCTAAAAATGAGACCATTCACAACCGTCAAGATAGTGGCAACACATGCACCGCCCTCATCCGACGGCCCCGAATTACAGACGACGAGGACGCCAAGCTCGAAACCGCCATAGCCCGAATGAAATATGGTTTCCGCGCCAATGCAGAAATGAGGAGATATCTAGAAGTACGCGACAAACGCAACCAACTAATCCTGATCCGCGATCGTCTGATCTACGACAACACCGAAAGCTGGACCGCGTGCACAAAATCCACCGCGGTTTTCGAGGCTGAGCCTGGTGAGGCGCACGAGGTGTGCCATTATGCCCTGGCAACCAGCATTGTGCTTGTCACGCTCGCCGTCCACGAGATCCCAAAGGACGCCGAATACGACATGACGCTCGCCCACCGGCTTGCGGCTTGCCTTGTCGAGCAATTCCCCCAAGCACAAGGCTTCAGGTTTTCGTTACTGTTCGCTCGCCAGGACGTCGAAGACGGACTGCAGATCCCGTATGCCGTGCGCTACATCTTTAGCTCCCTAACAGCGCTCCGCAGAACCTACTCGCTCGATGGCGCCATCACGGACGCCGAGCGCGAATACGTTAGCTACGAGCGCCACATCTTGCGACGGCTTGGCCATGACGCCGTCGAGATCCATCGCCGCAGTTTGGAGTGCGATTACATGATTCCGAAGCAGCGGACTGAGATTGTGAGGGCGGAGGGCTCTCGCACGAGATGGTCGGATGAGGGTCCTGTGGAGCAAGGTCCTTCGAGTCCTATTAACTTTAGGAGACCGCGTGAGGATCCGGATCAAGCTACCCGTGCTTGGATAAGATGAATTTATCGCGCTGCGCCTGTAGAAGGTTCAGACGACCGACTTGTCTTTACCTCCTCATTTTTTTTTTTCGCGGTGGTCGGGAATTATAATGGTATATACCTTATTCCCGAGAGCAAGTTGTCGGTAAATTACAATAATATATATCTCCAAGAGCAAGTCGCCGGTAGTTATAATGATATATATATCTCCGAGAGCAAGACATCAGTAATCACTTACATAATTACCAACTTTTTCAAAGATAGTCAAAAGTATCAAGAAAAAAAAAGAAAAAGGAAAATCAACTTGACCACATTGTGATAGCAAAAGAGCCATGATAAGCTTCAAAATAAGAAAAAAAAAAGAAAAATGAGACCCCATGCACTTTTGCGAAAAAAGAAAAAAAGAAAAAAAGAAAAAAAGAAAAAAAGAAAAAAAGAAAAAAAGAAAAAAAGAAAAAAAGAAAAAAAGAAAAAAAGAAAAAAAGAAAAAAAGAAAAAAAGAAAAAAAGAAAAAAAGAAAAAAAGAAAAAAAGAAAAAAAGAAAAAAAGAAAAAAAGAAAAAAAGAAAAAAAGAAAAAAAGGAAGACCGTGAGAGAAGAATGGGGGGGCAGAAAAAAACAGAAGAGAAAAAAAAAATTCTTCGCTATAAAAAGAAAATCTGTCTATTATCAAGAGGCAGCAAAACAGGTTCTGACCAAAAAATCGAAGCAAGAAAAAGAAAAAGAAAAGAAAAGACACCAGCCCAGACAAAAGAGAAAAAAAAAACACCCTTTCCTTATGAAGATTCCTACCATGCAGCAATCAACCAATAAAACTCCCCCACCATAAAATCCTAAAAAAAAATCTAAGAAGTGTGAATGAACAACACAGAAAAAAATTCCCTCTTGTCCCTATCGCTTTCCTTAACTTGATCGCTCAAACACCATAGTCTTCTCCACATCCTCGACCTTCTCTTTGCCTTTGCCCTTTTCGATTCCGACTTCGGCCTCATTGCCAGCAACATCCAGCCTTTGTTTCCGTTCAGGCGTCAATGGGGTCGCACCTGCCTCAACCTCGGCACCCTCCAAGAGATCCCGTCCGCCCTCGTCCTCTTCGTCGTCCTCACTCTCGTTCCCATTGTTCGTGGCAACAGAAGACGAACGCGTACCGCGGGTACTGGCGCCTCTGTCAAGTTCCTTCTGCGCTTCGTCGACACGTCTGCGGACTTCTGCTGCTACGCGCATGCCGTCTGTGACAATGTTGTCGAGCATGCCTCTCAACCCCTTTCCTGGTGCACCCATTGCTCCTGCTGCTGTGCCAGGAGTAGTTGCTCCGGGACTCATGGCGTTTGGTAAGAAATGGACCTTCGCCGGCAAGTTTGCAAAGGTGGTGAGCGTGGCAGTCGAGTTGGTCACTGTTCCGAGTGGGATCGGGGAGTCGGCAAGGTGGAAAGAGTTGGGGAATCCGCTGTCAAAGAACGTCTCAAGGGCTTCGTCTGCGAGGATGAGCATGCGGAAGGTGGGAAGGGTGATGAAGAGAGGGTGGTTGGGGTCGAGTGCTTTGTTTGCAGCTGCATTTTTGGGTGTGCTGGGCGAAGTTTGACCAAAGTTGAAGGGGTTGCTGTTGAGGGGGGTCACTGGGGTGGTGGTGATGCTGGGTACGGAAGATTCGTCCTGATGCTTTGGTGAGCTCTCTGCTGCTTTTGCGGGCTTGCTGTCGTCTAGTTGCAGTAGATTTTCTCCATCCTCTTCGTCTTCGTCATCGCCACCAATGCTGAAGGAGGTCAGATCGTCTGCAGTTGCCGCTACTGGGTCGTCCGATACTGCCTCGGCCTCTGCCGTAGGTTTCGCCGATGGTAGCTGAGCATCCGCAGGAGATTGGTCGGGATCGGCGTACTCGAAACACCTCCTGATGAATGCAGATATACTGCTCAAGAACTGTTCATCTCTAGTGTCCTTTCTCATCGGCATGCCATCCGGTCCGAGCTCAACCTGAGCTGTCAAGTTGACAGACGATGCAGAAGGCGTGACGGAGCCATAGATGCCTCGTCTAGACAAGAAAAGCAGAGCCTCTGATATGCGCAAGATGCCTTCTCTGTCTACCTTTCCATCATTGTCGTCATCGTACAAGTCGAAAAAGTAGGCAATGTTGGACATGATGTCGCGAGGGCCCTTGATGCGAGCGAATCCAGCAACAACCTTTTGCAAGTTCAGAGCGTCCGAATTGTCGTGATCCCATTGCTTGAATAGTCGTCGCATGAATTCGTGCTCGGCAGGTTGAGGTCCAGCTCCCCAAGGTGAAAGCGATATAGAGCGTGCGCGGAAAGTATTGCTAAAGTAGCCTACATTCTTGTCTGCATCTTGCTTGGCGGGTGAACTGGGAGAATCAGTAATTGCCCACTTGGCGAGGCCGGCCAAAAATTCCCTGAAACCATCATAGTCCATCTCGGTAGGACTGGGACCGAGTCCGACCCTGCCAATCTCGATGTTGTTTTGAGCGCCACTGTGAACCTCGCCGGCTTTTGCTTTGGCGGCCTTTGCCCTGCGTTCTTGCTCTTGCTGTATCATCTCCATCCTCTGCTGTCGCTCATACAGCACGCCGTAGAATCGGTCGTAGAGGAAGCCAAGATCGATAGCACTCAACTTCTTGCTCTCCGGGCCAAGATTTCTGATGGATGTGCGCTTTGCAAAGTTCTCAATGTTATCAAGAACGGCATCCTTGTGTTTGGCTCTCAACTCAAAGATGCTCTGCTGCGTGACGCCAGAGAACTCTTTGAACGCGACAACCATCAGGGCTTGGAAATTGGTGACGGCTCTCAGCTTGGGATTTTCCGATTTGGGATGAGCGGACTCTCCAAGGCGAGCAAAGTAGGCTTTGAGGACTGAGATGAAGGTGCCGTCGTCTGTAGCATCCAATAGCTCCTCGCCATTGATTCGAAGGATAGCCAAGCCGATCTGGAACAAGACCTTGGAGCCTTCGAGGAAGAATACGTCCAGCACGCGGAAAGCAAACATGAGCGGCATCGAGTTGATGTAGAGGGAAAGGAACCATGGCAATGAGACGACAGACAGCTGGACGTCCGACTTTGTGAGATGCTCGGAAAGAATTGGGAGAGTCCGTTCAACGAGAGATTCAAAGACTCGTTGATCCAACAGAGTGCCGTACATGGTCTGCGAGTAGTATCCTGGCAAAAGACGGTCGCACATGATGTTGAGAAGATAGAAGGCTTGCGATTCGGAGGTGTAGATGAGAAGGGCGGCAACGACAATGTTCATGGCCTGACAGTAACCGACTTCGGTGTTGGTCCAGCTGTAAGCAGTGAGGACTCGGCGTAGGCGACTGATACCTTCTTCGCTTTGGAAGCCAGGATACTCGGGCAAACTGCGGTTGAGATCCTTTTCGATTTCGTCAATTGCAAGCGAATGTTGGCCGGCATACTTTGCAAGAGTTTCGTCGTAGAGTTTTGGCTGTAGCATGCGCAGATAGAAAGAGCCGGACGTGAGTTCCCATACCTCACCACGGAGGCGGTTGGGAAGACCTATCCGAACAAGTCGGGGAAGATCGGGCTGTCTGACAAGAGTAGCATTTCGGCCATTCTCTGCATCGTGTCAGCACAGGTGGATATTTTGATGGAATCTTGATGGAATCTTGATGAGATTTTGCATACCCTTGAGATATTCGTACCACAAACGCATCTTGCCCTTGTCTCTGAGCTTCTTGGGGTCGCCAGGATAGCGAAATTGCATGCCCAAGCCAGCATCAGGCGGCTTCAGGTCGTCAACATCTATCAACTTGTCGTCGGACGAGTTCTGATTGAGACGACGCTTGGCTTCTGCAGCCAGCATGTACTCGGAGTAGCAGCCCTCGACGACCTTGCGCATGGCATCAACCTCACGCATGCCCTCGCGCAATCCCTTCTTGAGCATGTCGCAGAAACGCTCACACTGCACTCTGCTGCCAGCCAGCTGAATTGTGAGCTTTGGCGCGGGCGGGGCTGTCTTTGCGCCTGGCTTTGCATTCTTCTCATCGGGAGCAGGATAGCCATTCCAGGTTGTGATGGACAGAGCAAACATATAACTCTGGCTGTGGAGGCGCTCGACCCGGCGGACGGCGCACAGGGGAAGCGTAAAGCCATTGCCCGAGGGACCGGCACCGTTGGTCTGGCCGGTGTATGCCGTCGACAGCGAGTTGCTAGACGTGTGGGTGAAGCTGGTGTTTTGGGTCGAGAAGCACAGGAACTTCTCGCTCAAGTGCAAGCGGCCGACGTAGTGGCTGCCGCTTCCCCAGCTCTGGTCGTGGCTCTTCCGCGGGGTTTCCGTCGACGGCTTTGACGAGGGCGAGGGCTTGGGCGGGAGGGTCAGTTCGGCGGTGATTTCGCACAGCGGGTTCTGAGTGTCGGGCAGGCGGAATTGGTGTCGAAAGAGCGTCGCTTTGGACGTGCGGTTGTCGCTGGCCGCGAGGTTGTTCAGCGCTGGCTGCAGGTTCTGGTCGACAAAGACCTGCGCCTTCTGCGCCAGATTCGATAAGCTGTTCCACATCTTGATGATGTTCTGTCAATCGCCTATGCCGGACGGCCTGAATAGGAGACGAGCAGAGCAGCAGCAACGGCGTGAAAGCCTGGTCCACGAGCTTCAGCTCGGCATGCGAGCTATGCGTATTTCAATCTACCACGCTCTGCAAGAGACTTGGAATGCTAAGCTACCAAATCTCGCCGCTTTCGCTGTTCAATTCTCGCCATCAAATACTGCACCTTCCATGTTGTCGGTGCCAGCTTCCCCCACCCCGGCTCCTTCCGCCTGTTTACATACAGACTCAGGAGGGGTCCTTCCTCAGGTACCCTTCAGCCACCAACCTTCTTGTACCCGAGTATATCTGACCTGTCCGTCTCTATCACATCCATCACACTGCAATCTAGACTTGTCATTTGCTCCGTCCTCCCTTCATCGTGACTACCTACCTGAGGTACCTACCTACCTACACCTCGACACCCCTTCCGGAAGCTGCTCGTATGACGTAGGCTCCAAGGACAGGGTCGTACCTTGATCATACTCTATACCAACAACGACGCTTACAACTCGTCCAACATGTCTATAGTAACGTCAAAATTTAGCTGGTGGCTATCACAGAACTTCCATCCACTTTTACCATTCTCCTCGCCGCCCTCATGGTGAAGAGGGACATTTGAAATCCAAGCCCCTTTATGTTGTTATCTCAGCTCGAAGCTGAACAGACACACTCACATGCTAATGCACAATAAATTATTGCTCTAACAGTAAAACGCTGCTTGCATTATTGCCGGACACGTTCTTGATGGCTGTGCAACTACATGCTCATCATGGACCAAAAACTTCCGATTACTCTTGACCATCTTGACATCCTCTTGCACGGACCCTTTCCGCCACTTCTTCTCGAAGAACATCGATCACGAACCCGAAGATCTTGTGAAATGCATCTGAAATTTCACCATCGTTCGGCAAAATCATGGAACAATCTTATCGCGGAATTGCTCTTCGGAATGAGTCGTCTTCTTCATCTCCGATTGGCCAGCATACCGAGTGTCCATGCGTTTTTCAAGATGCTCGGATGCCATGGCCAATCACCATCCTCAGGCCTCAATATCGACTCGGTTGCGTCTCCCAACATCAAGAATACTGCAGAAGTGTCACGAATGCTCAGACACTAATTTTGTCGTCTTGTTTATTATAAGACACAACCCCCTCCTGCAACTATGCAAGGTTCTGTTCAACTTCTTGCTGAATTGTCCGACTTGACGTTGGCCATCAATAGTCTTGAAAATGGCCGAGGAAATCTCGACAATGACTGACAAAGAGGTATCATCCGCATTTTGAGAGCCTAATCAATCGCACCGCTTATTGAAAATTTCCATTCAGGTCAACAATCTCCCAGTGTATCGACCTGATGGACGTCGTCTTGGTGTCGTCTTTGATAACCTGACGGTAACTGGCGTCGCTGCCGAGGAGAATACAGTCACCGATTTTGCCCAAGTGCTGGAAAATATCGTCACACTTCCCTACCAGGCAGTACGCTTGTTCGCTGGAAAACGCCATGGAAACGTACGAAATCTCATTCAAGATGTCTCTGGAGTTGTGCGGCCAGGAGAAACTTTGCTTGTATTGGGAACCCCTGGAGCTGGATGTTCGACAACATTACGAGCAATTGCTAGCGACATTGACTCTTTTGTCAGTGTGAATGGTCGAGTCGAGTATTCGACCATCTCGTCAAAAGAAGCACGAAAGTACTACAAGTCTGAGATTGTGTACAACAACGAAGAGGACAACCACTTTCCCAATCTGAGTGTTGGAAACACCATCGACTATGCCCTAGAGCTACGAAAACCTGTCAAGGACGAGCAGGCCGAAGGAGAATTCAAAGACAGCATGCGATCAAAACTATTGGAAAAATTCGGCATCTCACACACCGTCAAGACCATTGTCGGGAACTCATTCGTAAGAGGCGTATCTGGAGGCGAGCGAAAACGCGTCTCGCTGGCCGAAGTCTTGACGACAAACCCGGCAGTCGCCTGTTTCGACAACCCATCCCGAGGTCTGGATTCATCATCGGCGCTTGCATTCTGCCGGCTACTTAAGGACATGTCGAGGCGTACTGGCATGGCGAATATTGTGACCATGTACCAGACTGCCGAATCAATTTATGAGCAATGCTTCGACCGGGTATTGGTTCTGTACAAAGGACGAATGATCTTTTCTGGAAAGACCCGGGACGCACGTCAGTACTTTATCGACCTTGGCTACCATTGCGGTCCTAGACAGACTACGCCCGACTTCCTGACTACAGTCACCTCAAAGACTGAGAGGACAGTCCGAAAAGATCATATAGGACCTGTTCCAGAGACACCGGACGAGTTCGCACAGGCCTTCCGCCACAGTGTCTTCTATCGCGAGCTACAACAGGAGATTGACGCGTACCGATCCGAGCATGCCTCCAATCCCGCCTATGTCAACGAATTCAAGGCAGAAGTCCAGCGAGTCCGCTCATCCGGAGTTTCGAAGACGGCAGCAGAATCCCACTCAATCCCTCAGCAGATTGTCACCTCTATAAAGCGTCATTATCAGTTGACATGGGGCGACAAAAACACGCTTTACACACTCCTCTTCCTCAACGCAGTCAATGCTGTCATCACTGGATCTGCCTTCTATATGGCGCCGAAAACTGCCACTGGATCCTACGAACGCGGCGGTGCCATCTTCTTCTCATTGATCTACTTCTTTCTCAACTCTCTGGCAGAGACTCCCGCTACCGTACTTTCTCGATCAATCGTTGTCAAACAAAGGAACCTCGGCTTATCTCACCCTTCTGCCTATGTCATTGGTCAGACCATAGCTGAACTTCCAATCTCCTTGTTCCAGACCTTGGTGTTCTCTTGTTGTTACTACTTCATGCTCGGTTTGGGCAAGACTGCATCTCAGTTCTTCATCTTCTCGCTCATCGTCTGGGTCCACTACGGAGCTACCAGTGCTCTTTTCCGCATGATTGGCGCATTGGCACCAAATCTGAACATTGCCCTGTTGGTAGCTGGAGCAGCAATCCCGCCTTGTTTGACGTATTCAGGCTTCGCCCCGCCATGGCCGACTCTTCACAGATGGGGTAGCTGGATCCGTCGCATCTCACCCTCTCCTTGGGCTCTAGAAGCGCTCATGGGAAACGAATTCTACGACATCACGTTGTCTTGTACGGATACTCAGATGGTACCTAACGGTCCCGGGTACAGCAATCTCGCCTACCAAGGCTGCACCCTTCCTGGTAGTGTCAAAGGTAGTCCCGACGTGCCTGGCTCAACTTATTTATCTATCATCTACGACATGTCGAGATTAAACCTCTGGAGAAACTTTGGCATCGTCGTTGCCATGTGGTTCATCTACACTGCTGTCGCTGCTGTAGGTCTGGCATACACCGCCCGCGAACACGGAGGTGCAAGTGGTCACGTCTTCAAGCGTGGTGCCCATACCGGAATTCTGCCTACGACAGCCAGCTCCAGCAGCGACGACGTCGAAAAGCAGCCTACTATCAATGTCGACGATACTATTGTCGATCCTGTATCTTCTAGTTCTTCGGCCACACGCGTTGGAGACCATGCTAGCAACCATGCCAAAGCGGAACTTAGTGGATCTACGTTTACCTTCCAAAACGTCAACTACTTTGTCAACGTTCCTGGCGGAGAGAAGCAGCTCTTGCAAAATGTTACTGCGTATGCTCGCCCTGGCCAGTTGACAGCGCTTATGGGAGCTAGCGGAGCCGGCAAGACTACTCTACTGGACACTATCTCTCAGCGCAAGTCTGTGGGTCGTGTAGAAGGTACCATGCGACTGGATGGTCAACCCCTTGATGCCGCATTCGGTCGTTCTTGCGGATTCGCCATGCAGCAAGATGTCCACGAGCCTTTTTCCACCGTAAGAGAGGCAATGCAATTCTCTGCCGAGCTCCGCAGACCCGCCGATGTACCCCACGCCGAGAAGATGGAATACTGCGAGTACATTATCGATCTTCTTGAGCTTGGTCCCATTGCTGATGCTTTGATCGGTACTCCCGGCGAAGGAGGTCTTGGAGTTGAGGAGCGCAAACGTGTTACCATTGCCGTTGAACTCGCCTGCAAGCCTAGCAATTTACTCTTCCTCGACGAACCTACAAGTGGCCTGGATTCTCAAGCTGCTTACTCAATCATCTACTTCCTCCAAAAAATTGCTCGCGAAGGCATCCCAATCATCGCAACCATCCATCAGCCCTCTGGTGTACTGTTTGAAATGTTCGACCATGTATTGCTACTCGCACCCGGCGGTCGCACTATCTTTTTCGGAGAGACTGGCGAGAATTCAAAGAACGTCGTTGAATATTTCGACCGCTTTGGCGCACATATGAACGAATCGGAAAACCCTGCCGAATTCATCATCTCTACTGTCTCCGGTGAAGAGAACTCGGCTGCATGGCATGCAAACTGGCTCAACTCTCCGGAGATTGCTCGTGTAGAACAGACCATCCAAGCCATCAACGAAAAGTCTTCTGGAACCGCACACACGTCTACTGGATCTGGTCAGTTCGCCATGCCGCTCTGGCCTCAAATCAAGACTGTTACAAAGAGACACTGGATTTCTGTCTGGCGCGACGGAAGCTACAACTTTAGTCGTTTCTTCAAATTCCTGTGGTGTCAGTTGTTCGTTGCCTTCACCTACTTTATGGTCAAGTCGGACATTCAAGGCATGCAAAACAACGTTCTTGCCATGCTTATCCTGGTTCAAATTATCCCTGCCGTCGCTCCCGATCTTCAATCCATGTGGTTCGGCAAATGGGCCATCTTTGAAGCTCGCGAGCGCAATGGCATCTACTCCTGGAAGGCTCTGACCACTGCTTTGCTTACCGTCGAGGTCCCTTACATGCTTGTTGGCTTTACCCTGATATACTTTTGCGTGTACTGGACCATCGGTTACGCAAACATAACCACCATCGCTGGCTTTGAGTACTTGCAATTTCTGACCCTCTCGATCTTCACCATGACCTGGAACTTTTTGCTCGCAACGCTATTTGACAACATGCAAACTTGCGGTCTTGCTTCTGCTTTGTTCTGGAATATCCTGATGATCTTCAATGGCACTTTGATTCCCCACGCCTCCTTGAACACCTTCTACCGTTACTGGCTGTATTGGCTCGACCCCTTCCGCTGGTTCCTGGGAGCCAGCGCAGAGAATCTCCTTCAACCCGTCAAGGTGCAATGTTCTCCCACCGACCTCGCTACCTTTGACCCTCCCAGCGGCCAGACGTGTGCTCAATACGCAGCGGACTTTTTGTCCAAAGCGACGGGCTATCTTGTCAATCCTGAAGCGAATAGCGATTGTGGTTATTGCCCTTACAGCCGGGGATCCGAGTATGCTGCGACCATGGACTTCAAGTACAGTCAGCGATGGAGAGATTGGGGTATCTTTGTTTGCTTTACTTTGGTGTCGAATGTTGCATTGATTTACTTTGTCACTTGGTTTATGAGAATGAGAGGAAGGCAGTCGAGGAGTTCGTGAGAGGGATTGGCATTGATCTGGTGCTGATTTTGCTTTTTTGTCGTTGTTGGTTTGGGAGTTTTGGACTTTTTCTCCTTTCTGCATTAGATTTGATATACCCCCTATACATCCACATTTTTACTCTACATCTTATTTTGCATTCTGCATACAAAAATATCCTGGAGCCTGCTTTGCACGCGTTCTCTTTCCCCGTCCTTGTGTATCTGTACAGCTTCAAACATAGGAAGATCGTTCCTAGAGTACTCAAGACCGGCTGAATTCATCTTGTGTGACACGAGTTCACGAATATCCTTGAGCCGATCGGCCCCGTCCGCGATTTGAGGAGGCTTGGAGATCCTTCACTGCAGATAACAACTGCCTCATCCTATCTTGATATATTCTCAGTTTGAGATCTCTTTATGTGGTTTCCATATCTCCGAGTGCTCTGAGAGATGAACTCTTCCAGACTCTTTGAGCACTGGCTGCATTTGCGTATTGTTATCTACAGGATAGAAGTTTCCAAATACTCGGCAATGGAGATGCACAGCAGAACGGAGAGTTGATAGAGCTGTACTTTCTTATCAAGTATACATCCGATTCCACCTGATTGGACTCGTAAGATCATGATGCTGTATGCCTCAAATGCTTGCGTTGAGCACCGCATCCAGCAAGGATGTGCGTCTGACAGTGAAGAACTGTAGTGATTGTATTCACTTGAGCAGTAAGTAAGCTGTTTGTGGTCAAGAAGTGGTCAGTAGTGAGTCAGGATCGCGGCGCGAACCCCTTTATCTATCACCTCCATCCTTCCTCTCTCTTTCTTCCTCATCAACAGCTGACACAGCGTTGTATTATTACATTGTATCTTTACTTAGTGTGCGCTTTTGCACAAGATAGTCGAAAGGACATCCCCTCCTCGTCCATGAGGGAGGGGGGTTCGCCTCTGCGGGCGTCCGAGGTACGCGTCCCAACGCCAGAGATATTTTGTCTCGAACATCAACTGACAATCATCGTAGTTTCTCGGCGCGGACAGGTGGCTGAAGAAGCAGCGTTCGATCGACAACGCATCTACAGCCGGATTGCCATGCACGTTTCGACTACATACCGCTACCCCGAGAACCCGGACGAGCTAAAGGCCTTCAGCATGGACGATGTGGTATGTCAAGTTTGATCACGCTGCAGATATCTACTGTCGACTGAGTGACCTTCCAGATGGCCGGACGTGACCCATTGAAGTTCGGCATCGGTTCTGACCCATTGATCTACAGCCGCGAACCCAACACCACCCGCTTCGAAGCCATCCTGTCGCATCTCCTCAAAGGTCCCACTTTGCCCTACAGCTCTGGTCTTGCTGCTTTTCACGCCTTGCTCGTGCACCTCCAAACACAACAAGGGTGTTAGAAGTTAAGGAGTCCGGAACTTGAGATGAAATCGCCGCAAGCCATCGCGACCTTTCCTAGGTACTAAAGACCCCTTCTACCTTACCTAATATGTATGGCTCGCATAGGACCGTCCTCCCTACATCGCTACAATCGCCAGATCAAATGACATTGCCTCCTGACAGTGCGAGCAAACGCAGGCCAAGGGAAACAGAAGCAGCCATTCTCAGCCTCGCAGAAAGCGCTTACGGCGCTGGTGGTTACCACCGCGAGGGCCAGTTTGACCACAAAAACTCTTTCATCATCGCTGAGGTGTATGAGCGCGAGCAGCAGCGCCTGCTTCGTTACGGTGGCCGCCGTCAGATCGGATACTGCGGCGGTCACACCCGTGGCCAGACCTTCAACAACGGCGGTGGCCAGGGACGTGGCCAGATGTCTCGCTACAACTACCACAACGACAATGACGGCGACTACAACAACCAGGAGGACGGCGATGACTTTTACAAAGAGAAGGACAGCTTCCATCATCCTACTGCTCCCATGTCTCCTCAAGGTTTGATCACTCTCCTGCATATTACCATTACTCCTCTGTCTGACACATGCTTAGGCCACCGATTTACTGGCACCAATTTGCTCGTAACAACAACGTTACTCGACTGCTTACATGACCCGGTTGCACAACTAAGTAGTCTGTGTGCGTCAGAACGGTGGACAACTTCATGGTGTTGAAAGGGTTGGTTGCCATGCTTAGCTCCAGAAGGGGTTTCCAACTCCATCAGGAATCAATCAAGCTTCTTCCCCTACTTACTCTCTTTCTTCTCCTCATCATTTTCCCACACGCGGATTCCTCTGCGTGGCAACTTTGGCGACTGTGGCGGCTGCTGGACTTGGAAATACTAGTGCTCTGCATCGAGGAAATTGATCAAAGGCGTGATGGCATCTTCACAATCACACCACTGTCAGGCTCAAGCGTGGCATTTTCTGGATCAAGCCCGAGGAACACCCGAAAGGAACGTCTGTCACAAGGTCGCCCATAGCGCCATGAGCCGTTTGGATATCAGATCCGTCCATGACAACACGATCTTGACCAAGCCATCAACTCAGGCCCATACTCGCCTGAACGAGTCGCCGCGCGTCCACTCTCAAACTGCTCGGTTCAGTATTTGCTACCACATACCAGCACTTACTCCGGATGTAGATCTACAGTACAGCCCTCGAGAGCTTCAATCAGCAATGAAGCGCATTATAACTTCAACGAGATACGCCACGTCTGTTCCGGCATGAAATCAGCGAGACCCGCAAGGATGTGTCTGGAGACTTGCGAAGAACTACTCAGCCAGCCCCGATAAATCGTCGCTCCAGTAACAAAGCATCTCCGCTATGCTCGAGGATATCTTGACTCTGGCCTCGATCAAGGCAGTCGGAGTTGACGTCATTTCCGACAAATCTGGGCCGGTGCTGGCAGAGCGATATTTCAAGGAATTCGAGCGCAGATCTGTTATCTTAAAGCTTAAAAAAGAAGGTATGTCTCTCTTGTTTGTCTCCCTGATTTCCTTGTCTATACTGGCTTTCTCAAAAGACTGGTCTGGTTGGGCACTTGAATGAAAGGCATTAAGGCAGCAGGGGTAACCTTCATTCGGGTCACGCATGCTACGAAACGGGACGAGCTACGAATTCCTCGATGGAGAAAACTGTAAATCAGGCAAGAAGTGGCAGAATGGGAGATGAGGGAAAGGAAGAAGCGGCTGGCGCGAGTGGGTCTGAAAACCATGTTGAGAGGAGTGACCTGCCATGCTCAGGAGATCAGGGGCTCTGGCCCACCCAAAACTGGAATTAATCAAGTTTCTCTCTTGACTTCTCCATTCCTTGCATGCTTTAATCAAGGGAGCCATATAAAATGGTCAGAATAGAGACGTGGCTTGCACGAGTTGGCCCGAGGACTACGCAGATGAGCCTCGTATGTTATCACTTGATCTGAATAAACATGTATCGGGCTGTGTGCTTGTTATAGTGATGGAACCGCGTGAAAAGCGGATAGTTATGTTCTCTTTCTTCTCTTTGAGCAAGAGATTTTCGGGGCATTTTTTTCGTTCTTCTTTCTGTGTCTTGGAGGGTATTCTCTTCTGTAGCTTCTTTGAGGGGTGAAAGTACGGTATTTAACCACGAGACTCACTGCCACGTCATTCACGCAATTCGGTCTACACATCTGCCAACAAGACCGTCGATATTCGAGAACAGCGACAAAGGTTGAGAAACGAGATCATGGGCGAGTCTGCCTGCTTTCGAATGACCTGATCTTGTGTTCTTCTCAGGAAACTGTTGCCCTTTAGGGTGTTGTTCGTGGAGCTTCTCATGGAAGCTGTCTTTTGGACAGCGCTACTACTGTTAGTGGAAGACGGAGTTGTGGAAGAGCTATAGTACTTCCTTCTTTTTATCTTCCAATGAATTGGCAGTCCATTAGAACCATTCTCTTTGTGACAATGCTGCATCTTTTCTCTAGAGTAGTTTTGGCACTATATGAATCACAGAGATGCAATATTCACTCTCTAGACAGTACCACTTCGAAGGAAAAGTCCTAAATCGAGTAGTTTCCGTGACTGTTTCACCAAAAATGAACACCGAGGTCAAATTGCTCAAGCATACATTTTTCAGGATATGAGGGCGATGCAATAGAAAAGAAACTGGTGCTGGACCAACAGGCAGTAGAGCACAAAACTTTTTCGTTTGTATGCGATGACTAATGATCAACCAGGTCTTCCTACTTCAACTGACCATCCATGAAATCGCTGGTTTGGGACCCGTCAACTGACTATACTCAATCTCCATGAACTTTCAAGCTCCTCCCTTTACAGCTCCTCCTCCATTGGCTCGGGCTTTTCCCAAGTCAGCTTCTGACATTCCTTAGCACGACGCTGCTCATGGTACTCGTTGACAGAGGCAACCATCTTTGCGTAGGCCTCTTCCTCTGCCGCCTTCTGTTTACCGGCTGCGAGGTCTGCCTTCTTGGCTTCGGCTTGCTCGTCAGGGGTGGGAGGGTCAGGGCCGCGGTAGTTCAGGGCCAGAGAGCCCATCTTGCGGAGAAGCACGGGCTCGTTGAAGCTGGCATCAGGAGCCTTGATAGTGTTGTTGAAGTAGGGATTGGCATCAGCCTGCATGATCATATCGTGGAGAGTGGTGGTCACGTTGGCATGGTTGAGCTTGGGGCGGCTGGTGGTGCTGAAATGGGGCTTGAGGATGTCGTTGAGTGTACTGGGTTCCTCTTCGGTCGTGCCGTCGGTGTTGGTCTTTTCGTGCATCATGGCTACCATTCTGTTGAGCTTTAGCCTGACTTCAAGATTGTCAGCTTTGTTGATTTCGCCAGGCCTATGGAGAGGACGAGTGATGATACCGTCGCTGTCGTCGCCGCTCTTGCTGATGCGCTTGGGCGTGGGCGTCTTGATGATGCTGACTGACTGCAGAACAACAGGCTCGGGCTTTTTCTTGTCGGTGTCCTTGCTGGGTGCCATTTTGCGCCGGTCGGATCTGGTTTGCCTGTCAGGTCTGCTGCGAGTGTGGTATGCGATATCGCTCAAGTTTGGCGCGCGGATTCAGGGGTAGATACCTCTTGATCTTGTAGTTTGTGGAAGTGAGAGCACACAGCGGCCCTAGCGATGGAAAGGAAGTCTTCGAACTGTATCTTTTGTGTTTGATGTTGCGGTGACGAAGTATGTGAGAGCGTCTTGCGTTGTTTTGATATTGATCTGTTTGTGAAGCTATCTCGGCATGCTACCCTCTCCTTCTCTGGACTATCTCTAAATCTAGCTGCTCTTTTTGCTTTGCATCGGAGATGATGAGGTACTCTATGATTTTGAAGCAATGTAGCAAAATAGTATGATTTAGCCTCGAAAGTGCTCAGGGCTCTTAATCTCCCTTGAGCTCTGTACAGTGACTCCTGCCAGAGTAAAGCAGACACTCACATGACTTGTTATTCACCTGATAGTCTCACTGTTTGTTTGCTTGTTTTGGTTCAAAATAGTGAGTCTCTCGGCGTTCTGGAAGCGCACATAAAGTCTCCGCTTTCTCTCCTTTTTCTTCTCTCCTTCTATTTTTCCAACACACACCTTTCAGCCGCTTATATTGTATTATCAACTGTTTTATACAGTTTCAACAAGTTCTGCTTGCTTTGCCGTTGCGGCCTCTGGGTAAGTCCTTCTTCCATGATGTTTTACGCGCCCGCGTGCGCATGCTGTTGTGTCTTTCTGTTTCATCTCGCATGGCGCTCTGCCCCCCTTATCATATTCCCATCTTCACAAGCCCTATCCTTCGCATATATCCTCTACCAATGGAGGTTCGTGTCCCCGCGTGCGCAAGCTCTGTCTTTCTTTGTCATTTCGCATCACGCTCTGCCCCCTTCACCATATTCCTCTACTTCCACGTCCTCTCCCTACGCAGATCTTCTCCATCGATGGAGGTTTGTGTGCCTGCGTGCACGAACTATATTTGCCCTTCTTGTCATCTCGCATCCCCTTCTTCCCACTTTGCAATCCCCTGATCTTTCCACTTTCCCTCCCTTCGCAGATCTTCTTTGTCGATGGAGATTTGCATACCCGCGCGTACGAGCTGTGTATCTCTCATTATCTTCCTACACTGACACTCTTCATCTCGTTTCTTCATCTTCTCCATCCAGCCATCATTGAATGCATGACTTCATGCCATTTGGTATTGCACAAGCTGACTTGGGATTCACAGGCCGTTGCGCACTGCTGGCGCTTCAAAGGACGTTTTTGAGATGGCTCTGAGCACTTCGACCTCTCGTTTCATGGATGCTCACCAGGGACTACGCCATCGACTCGATGAACTCCTCCTGCTCAGAGCATCTGCGCCTTTGAGGGACAGATCGAGCTGGCTGCTACTCCTCTCAAGGTCATGCAGTTCGACGTCCGCGCCATCTACGAGGAAGTCTTCGACTTGGTCAAGAACTCTGGTGACGTTCGCACTTTCGCATACACTGTGGTGGAAGTGGAAGAGTTCTGGGCCGCACGCGCGCTACACTGACAGAGCCAACGAGTTCATTTCCTTGCCCGGAAATGAAAGAAGAAGCTTCACCACACTGAAAGCGAAAGAGCGATTGTCGACAGAGCTCTTGACCAATTCCGGTAAGCAATCGAGTAGCCTTGTTGTTAAGCCTGTTGGCATCGAGGTTATTCATTCCCACGCCGAGTTCTGGTCGCAGAAGGTTGCCGAGTCAGTCATTGGTGCCTCAGCCCCCAAGGATGTACTCCATAATCCTGTAAGTCCTCTTTCTGCTCTTTTGGTTCTTTACCTCATTGAAGGACTTCTCTGACCAACCTGCAGTGGCGGTACCTGGAAGTCGGAGCAGCATTGATTCGCATACAAATCAGTAGCCTTGTGCACCATTTCTCGGGTCCCAACAGCTATGCTCTTACTCAAATTCGTCCGAAGACATCAGGATTGGCCGACGGTGCATTTGCAACAACCTCAAGATCGCATGTGCTACCGTGAGTTGCCATTTTTGTCATTTTCTGCTTTTCATCCAGCATACTCACAGCTCTGTAGATCAGTCCCAGACTCCCTCTATCTGTACCATTAGTGCGCCTTCGTATCATTACAACTCCGATACTGTAAGTTGTCTTCCTTGCCTCTCTTCTGCTTCTCTTGACTGACTCCGCTGCAGACCGGGCTGAATGATCCCTGAACGAGAAGAATACCAAGACCTCCCAAGCTTGTGACGCCGCTCTGATATCCTCTGCACTACAGCCACTTTCAAGAAGTAGTGTAGTGTCCCGCATCATGGATACTATCTGGCGGAGCATGGTTGACTTCTCAGCATTTCAGACCTGCCTCAAGGTATTTCTCTACCTTCGGGATGGCGGTTGAAACCACGGTTGGTCGGCAAGAAGTATCCAAGGGGCTCTCAAGCCAATCAGATATCAATCAAGTTCTTCTTCTCCTTCAATCATCAAATTGCTCTAAACTTGTGCGTGCTGTCGACAGCCAGTGGTCTTCGTTGGCAGAAAATCTTCTCACATGATCAGAAGAAAGGTACCACATCTCACGAGGGTCTAGTCATGAATTCTACTACGTGATAATTCTACACTGCATCTTGTTCTGTGAGCAGGGAAGATCTCACTACTAACATCAACTGACCACCTCAAGTAGATCAGAGATGCTTGTGTCGTTGGTCACAGTCCTTGCTTGTAGTGCAATATCGATTTGATGTCGGACCAAGGTATGGTTATCACATGAAAGAGGCCTGGAAGGTGCAATCATTTCTTACTCTGCATACTGCTTCTTTGGTGCTGGTATAACTCAAGAGTCACTAAATCTGAGGTCATATTTACTGAAAGCCTGGTGGCATTGCTCCGTCTCTGTACAACGAGCATCATGGTGGTAGCATCGTCGAAGGGTGAGGAGATATGTCGCATCGCTACAAGAATTGCTGTTACCCCTCTTGATAACACTCAATTCTACTTTTTTCAAGTATCACCACATTATGGGTCACATTATCTATCACTTCACTTCTTAAAATGCTTGTACAACCATCGAAACAAAGAAATTTCTCCTCGACTTCTTCTTTGTCCATCATCCCTTCTGCAAAGCTCATTCGATGCTGCGCTTGAGCAGGCGGGCATCACTCCCGGCATCATTGGACTTAGCATCTGCTATTGCTTCCGATAATCCAGCGTAATATGTCCGTTTCAAGATCTCTTCCCCATACCCCTGGCCGGTTGCTCAACCATAGCAGACCTTCAATCTGCAAAAGATTGATGCCGGCATCGACCATCATGCCGCGCAACGTTCCCAATCTCGTCGAGCCTGAAGATCTCAAGGACTTCCTCGTTGGACAGCACGTCTCTCACCGAGTTCTCCATCACCCAGAACTTGAGTGGCCTGTTCGCCATTAACAAGAAACTCAGCCAGCCCACTGATGTGTCTCTCGTACTTCGAAATCGACCTCTCGAACGACAAGAACGATTTCTACGCATTTGTCAACTTCGTCCACTCCATGTTGCACTTAGAGTATCTTCGTCGGAAGATCCATCCCTCAGACCCTACGGGAATGATTCCTCAACCACCTGAAGCGTGAGGTCCTGTCAACCGCATTTCTTCATTGAGACCTTTTACAAAATCACAAATTACTCATATCTGAGCATCGACTGACCCAGCCATGCTTTCCAGGCACCTTCGCCAACTTGATCCGTCCGCTCTTACTGCCGCAGACATTCAAGCTTTGGAAGCATGTCGTGAGCATTCTACCGCTCTTTCTGTGCAAAGACTCCTGCCGCCGCTGCCCCATAGAAGCGCTACAAGACTCACAGAGCGTACCAAAGGTTTCCGGTTCAGGATGGGCTATCAAGTCACATGGTCGGCCAGGACAAGAGGGAAATGATCTCACATCTCGCCAACCAAGACCACCAGCGGGGAGGTCAACCCTTTACGATTACTTGTCGTAGAGGCATAATCTCCTTGGTTCGGCAGACTTCCTGTGTTGATTCTGATTGCAGTAGCATGCTTGAAGGGGATGGGGTTCTATGCCGCTCGATCCACGTCAAATCATTTCTTCCTTTCTAACATGTCAATATCTCGCTGTAGCAAGGCAAGAGGATAGTTTGAATCAAAGAAGGTGCCGTTGAGCACATACTCTTGAAGTGACGGAGTAGTGTATCTCTATGTATGGCTGTTGTATTCGATGCCTCAGTTTGATTTGTTACTCGTACAACATGATGCCTGCCCATTTCAAGAGATTGTATGATCTATGTTGCCCCAGTCTAGCCCTGGTTATCCCGCTCCAGCGCCAGCAGATCCTCGACTTCCCTGTGGGTGTTGTTGGTCGAATATACAACTTGCTTGCAATTCTCATCCCACAGCTTGGAGTACTCCTTGCTGGCTTCTTGTTCGGGCTCGAGGATGGCGAGGATCTCCAGACGCGCCCTCAGGGCCCTCCACTCGGCGATGAAAATGTTGGTGCGGTTGCGCAGCTTGGTGCCCTCTGGCGTTAGTTTGAGTTGCTTGACCAGAGGAACGAGGACATTCAGGGCGTTTGCGAGTACCCATAGATTGTGGTCGTGGGCGAACATGTAGGCTTTCCAGTCTTTGTTCCAGGATGCGGGCATGATGTATCCCACGACCTCCATTGTGTTCCTATGTAGATGGTCAGCATACAGGTCTTCTTCATGGCATAAGAAGAGATACATACCGTTGGTATCAAGATATCGAGGGAGGGAGAGGATTCAGGAAAGGCGAAGGGTTTTGATGGGAGGAGCCTTTGGGGGTTTTGGAGTCTTTATGCTATCTTCAATCAACAAATAGAGTCGAAACAATCACCAGGTCCCCAAAACCGTGACCTCGTCGTCGTCAATCGCACTAGTCCCAATCGGTGCTGCGATTGATCCTCAAGCTTGTTGTGTTTACTCTTCTCGCGCGTCTCTCACACATCCACCTTCTCCTCTCAACACAACAATACACAACCACATCCAACATAACCAATATCAATCATGAAGCACAACGCACTCTTCCGTCTCAGGGCTAAGACCTCGCGTATGATTGATCGGGTCATCGAATTCTGCAAGCGTAAGTTGCGCGCCTCCTTCTTGAATATCCGCCTGCTGATACACTTCCCTCTGAAGCCCGCAGCAAGAAACAGTCTTTTGCATTGTACAAATCTCCTACCTACCAAGTTGTGGCCAGAAGCCCCACCTGTTCCCCTGAGATCATGGCCCAGGACCCCTTTGCCATCGTCAGTTTATTGCGTTTCCTTGTCCTCGTTCTTCTCTCCTGTCCCTGCGTTTCTACCTACCATGTCTGCAAATCGACTGACTCCACATGAAAATCGCAGTACACGGCCGACCCTTTTGTCGTCAACGCCATGAACGCCGAAGCAGCCCAAGTCAAGGACGAGGACGAAAACGAGGCTGATCACTCAAACGCAGATACCGTACGTGATCATACGCGTCACTTCCAGCGTAATCCTTTTGCTAACCAACACATCATTGTGCTGTAGGAGGCCGAAGCACGTCGCCAACTTGCCAACAAACAGGCCTGCAAATCTCTGCGTACTAAGTCGGCCAATGGCTCAGCCCCTGAGGTTGGACGCAAGCCCAAGTAGACGATTGGTTCTACCATCTCGATCGCGCTCACACACGTCGATATCGGTCTCTCTACCTGCTGCTCCTTTCTCGTCTTACTCGGCTTCTTCCGCACTACCTTCCATGATAGCATGTAATTCCTACTTCCATGATAGTATGTCAACTCCCCAAACCCGATTATCCTCCCTCAAAGTTCTCAAGCACCGACCCCCAATCCCTTCACTCTGGCTCCCACCAAGCTCTCTGCTGACGATCGATAGCCCCAAAAGCTCTACCCATGAACCCGCGAGCTCATGCAAGAAACCCTCTCCTCGGCCTGCTCGAGCATCACTATCGCGGCAGAAGCATTACGTTCCACGAGCACCCAATTCTCTCAACTCTTTCTTTGTTACAACATGCATTCACTTTTTTCTCACACACGACGGGCACTGCTGAGAGGTAGATTGGGTCAATGATACATGAATTCTTCTTTTTTTGTTTTCTCTGTTGTTGCTGCTGTTATTTTGCATCTTTTGTGTCGTTGTGGAGCACCTTGTCGTGCTCAGCGTTGTTTCCATGTACTGTTATAGATCTCCGCTGACGCTCGCTATGCCTCTCCCTAAACATACTATTCGTCTTCCTGTGGAGACGTCCTCAAGGCGCTGCTTGAGTCCCGGACGTTCCTTATTCATTTCACCGGCTGGAGTTCGCGATGTCCCATATTCTTTCACTTCCTTTTTTCACTGCAAAAGAGCTGGATGATAGTGTATCCTGGGCTGGGAAAGGAACAAGAGTGTCTAGAGCCGAGAGGCAAGTAGGTACTGAGCGGCTTTCGAAGCTCCTCCTCTTCTCTTGGGATATATTTGTGTTGAGTGGACTCTTTTATTCTTTGTCACTTTTTCTTGGTTTTCTTTCTTTATCAATGTTTCTTGCGTTTCTCTTTTTATCAATTTTCCTTGGGTTTCTTTCTTTGTCACTTTTGTCTTTTTCTTCTTCTGCATCAGTTCGCGATAAAGTATGCTTTCTTAATCGTGAATTCATTGTTTCTTCTTCTTCATTTGGCTCTAGTTCGCCATAAAGAATATTTTTATATCCGTGGATTTATTGTTTCTTCTTCTTCTTCTTCTTCTTCTTCTTCTTCTTCTTCTTCTTCTTCTTCTTCTTCTTCTTCTTCTTCTTCTTCTTCTTCTTCTTCTTCTTCTTCTTCTTCTTCTTCTTCTTCTTCTTCTTCTTCTTCTTCTTCTTCTTCTTCTTCTTCTTCTTCTTCTTCTTCTTCTTCTTTTTCTTTTTCTTTTTCAATTCTGCATTAGTTAGCTATTAACGAATATTTCTCGTATCTGTACATTCATTCATTATCAATTTTTCTTTCCTAAGAGAGGCGCAAAAAGAATCCCTCCCTTTACTAAAAGGAGAGGGGGAGGGGTGGAATATCTTCTATTATATCACTAAACAATAAGAAAAACAAACCCCCCCCCCTACTCATCTCATCTTATCTTATCTCATCTCATCTCCCTAAGAAAAAAAAAGTAACTTCGCTAATTAATTACCTTACCTGGTCTATCCCTAGCTAGCTAGTAATCAACCCTTATAACCATTTTACAAAAAAGATAACACACACACACACACACACACACACACATACATACATACACATATATTCTTCTCTACATACGGCCATTTCCATTTAACAAAATTCAGCTAAAAAAAAAAGAAAAAAAAGAAAAAAAAATCAGGTCAAAATGTTTTTTTTTAAAAAAAAAAATTCTTAACTTCGCAGCGACACACCGCCAAAGATACCTGCATTTACTAATGTGTAACTACTCGTACACATCTCCCCAAAGTCAGCCTTAGGAAGTAGGGGAACGACGGATCTATACAGGAATTTCTTTTTATCATTTAAGAGATCGTGTAATTAGTCCAAGGCTACTAGGTGTTATTAGTTAAAAGGTAGGTAATTAGTTAGTATCGTTAGTTAATCAGATTGAACATGTTTTTCTAAAATCATCTCCGTAGATCATTAGACTAATAATGCTCTCTATAAAGCAAACCAACTAATAATTATAGCAGAATCAAGACTAAAAACAAAAAAAAAAGAATAGAATTAAAAATGAAAAATAAATTACAATTCGCTAATTCAAGTAGTTACAAAAAGGTGACTAAAAGACAACTCCCGCCCACTATGCATATAATAATAACAACGACCTGCGGAAAATTCAAGAAAAAGGAACGACCGTGCAAAACAAAGCGATGTCGTGCGCCACACAAAGAGATAGAAAAGAGCACAGCGAGCTGCTCTCAATCACTGCAAAGGAGAAAACAAGGTCAGTAAATGCTCGTCCATGAGAACAAAAACGACAGGACAGGCGGAAAAAAAGAACTTACTAAATCTCCAACGGCGCAATCTGATCAATGTTATAAAGCCAATTCCCTCCCTTTTCTTCCCTCTCAAGCCTAAACACAAGCAGTAATTAGCATCTGCCTTTCTCACAAACTTGACAATATCAAGGATCACAATAAAAGAGGAATCAACACTCACCAATCATAAGGCCAAACGACCAGATGCCCTTGAATCAACTTCAACAATCCCTCGGCCTCTTCCTTGGTCAATACATCCTCACTGAACGCAGCAGTCCTCATACTGCCCTTGGTGTTGGCGCGGTTGCGTCTCCGTTTGGTAGACGTGCTGTGATTGAGGTTGCTGCCAATAGTGCCACTGCCTCCATTACCGCCAGATACTGTTGCGGCATGTTGTATATGCGGGTTGTTCAGGCCCGCACTGTTAGCTCCAGCATCAAAATAGCCCTTTTCCTTTTCACCCATCTCAGGGAACTGTATGGTGCGTGATTTAGTAAGGCGGACGGATGCCGGGGCGGTGCCGCTGTTATCGTCTCGAGTTGCATTGATGGTTGCTTCCGTATTAGCAGTGCCATTGCGCTGGGCCTCCGCAGCAGCTGTATCATTGCGCTGCGCTTCTGCCACTTTTTCGTCAAGGGGAGCTTCCTCGGCTGCTGCTGGATTGTCCGGATGCACTGGAGGGGCTGAGCTGGAAGCTCGTGATGGTCCTTGGTCTTTCTCTGGCAACTCGGCAGCAGGGGCGGTCATGTTAGAGTGCGCGGTGCTGGGGCGGTTGAACAGTCTGCCCAGGCTACCAAACCTATTGGTACCGCTCTTGCTTGCAACGCGTTCAGAAATTGCGGCAGTCGAAGACAGAGCATCAGAGGCACCTGATCCAGGTGGCCCGCTAGCGTCAGGTGCGTCAGTGGAAGTTTTTGGAAGTGGGACGCTGGTTCCAAGACCCTGCGACGCCATGAACTTTTCATTGTAGGCGTTGTAGTCGCGATACTCGCGCCAAGACTGCACATCCGAATCTGGCATGCACCGGAATACTTGACGGTACAGTCGAGTGTTGTTTTCGGCAACCTGATGCCAAATCTTGTTGTAAAATTCATTGTCCAGCGGATCGCGCATGCAGTCCTCGTCAATCACCGGTCGTACCAAGGAAGCAAGCAGTGGGTTGATGATGTGTGCATTCTCCGTCTCCACATCCTTGAACAAGTTCGGGCCACCAATATCCGAGTCATCGGTGACGGGGAGGGCAGGAAGTTGGGAAAGCTGGGTAAGTCCAAGCACGCGAGTGTTCAAGCGAGGAGGCATTGAAGGAGGCAGCAAACGACCAGCCTCGGTCGCGTCTTGTAGAGCATCTTGCTGGGTTTGGTGAGGACGGTGTTGGTGGTCCTTTCTCAACGAAGAAGATCTACCCCTTCTTCCGGTTTCGGGGTTTTGACTGCTCCGAAGCACTTCCTTTCCGTTTTTGGTAACATACGTATCTCTAGCAGTCATGTCAACCACTTCCTCAAGCTCCTTCATACTGTCGGTCCCAAAGCCGGCAACATCAAGTTCGTGCGTCTTCTTTCTGCCAGTGCCATCCATTTGATTGGCATCGTTCAAGAAATTTTGTAGTACGTTGGCCTTGCCGTCAGGTTCGCTGTTGTAATACAGATTTTCTTCAGTCAAGCCATGACCGTTGGGAGTCTCGGGAGGAGTAACGTAGTCGTCTCTGTAGATACGCTCCATCTCTTCGTCTTGCGCCGCCATTTCGGCCTCACACTCGCGGCGGTAGACATCGTCGACGTCGATTCCAAGATGCTCACGCATAAGGCGCATACGCAATGTGTGCGGGAAAGTGCCGACATCATAAGGTTCGCCACCCATGAGTGAGGGTATCATCTCTTGATCAGTGACAATGGCGGCAACCTCAGAGTCTCTAGACCCCAGCATAGAGCGCTCGTTGATGTTGGCAGATCCAATAATAACACTGCGGTCATCGACGACCATACACTTGGCGTGAATGTAGAGTTGTTCAGTAGTCAAACACTTGCGTGGACCAATCTTGCCCCATTGTCTGAGGGCATAAAACTCGATATAATCAGTAGGCTCGATTCCAAGAGCTCGTAGTCTGCCAAAGATGGAAGAGTCGCCTCGACAGATGCTGCGGTATTGACATTGCATGATCAGACGGACACTGGTTCCATCTTGCGAGTCGACCTGATTTTGGAAACCAGGCATAAGGGGAATAATGAGGCATGCTCGCCAGTTGTCGCCTCTCTCGTGCGCAAGCTGAATTCTTTCCACAAGAGCATCTCCAATCTTGTTGTTGATTTGCGTACCCTCCACAACGCAGCTGGTGATGAAGAATTGGTTCTCAATGTACACAAAATGGTCCGAGTTCTGGATGGCGTATACGTAGGCGTTCATGATGCTACACTCGGTCTTGTTCGGTGTGCCGATGGACCAGGTAGTGCAGGATCGCAGAATCTGGATCTGACAAGTACCAGTCATGCCAAGTCGCTCGAGCTCGCTCTGTTCAAATTCAGGCGGGGGTAAGAGGATGGGCGTCGGACGTGATGGGACACGTTGTCTAAGAATATAGTTCCATCTCTGCACAAAGTGACGTGCGACATCTCTGGCAGGCTGTCCGACGATGGTCATGGCAATGTCGTGCCAGGGCATACGAGGGACCTTTGTACGATCGTACATTTCCTCATAAGGTCGATCCAGTGCATAAAAGTCCTGCACTCTGGGGTTGGAATAGTCCTTGCCCGGCCAGACCTGGCAATTGTCGGCAGTCCTCGGACCCTCCATGTCCAATTCAAAGCCGGTAAGCTTGTCGTCCGTCAAGGAATGGTGTGGATCGTCCCATCTACCAAAACACAAATCAACGCCGCCAACAAATGCCATTGCATTATCAATAACGACAAGCTTCTCGTGATGCGCCCAAAAGAATTGATTCTGCCTGAACTGATTGGGCGAACGCTGTACGCAAATGTTGGGGTGTAAATCGAGGAGTGAAGCCTTGGTGTACTCAGAGTCAATAGGAATGGCAGATTCAATGTTGCGATAGACAATGACAAAGATCTTGACGCCTTCCTGAGCCTTGCGGAGTAGCAAACGATCGAGGCGCCATTTCTGACTAATGGCAGCAGGTCTGCGCAAATACAGTTCCGGGCTGAGCCACCAATCGTGGATGTATATGAAGCTTCGCGCATTGTCAATGGCTCTCGAGACCTGCCACATGTGATCTCTTCCATCGACTAGCCAACGAGCAAAGACATTTTTGCGAACCGGAGCAAAACTGTCGAATCGGTGCTTGAGCGACCAGACTGTGTTTTTGACCATGTAAGCAATCGACTCTTGGAACTGCAACAGTTGGCGCTCGTTCTTTGCCAGCATCTTCAATTTTCTCTCCGAGTTGTACAAGCGAAGGAGATGATGCTTTGGTTGAGTAGCATTGCCAGCAGTCTTGGCCAGTTCTTCTGCTGTCTGATCTCTCAAGCGCTTCTTGCTCGTCTTGTCAGTGGTAAAGTCGGAGTCAACGAGAAAGACTTCGTGTGGTTCCAGCGACTCGGGCGATTCTACCGCAACGATATAGCTGTGGCGAACCATGAACCATTTGGGTGTCGCGTTTCGTTTGAAAGCGGACGCTGTGCCAGCAGCAGGTCTTCTGCGGAGGTCGAGATTGGGCTTTGAGAGGATGGTCATGAGACCTTCTTTTCCGTGATAACCACCTTCGACCGACAGTCTTAAGGACAAGGCAGAAAGCTCGAGGAATTTGCACAACCTCGTGCTGTCCGGGCGAAAGACCAGCCACCTGATCATTTGCTGCAGATAATGCTCAAGCTTCCTCCGTTGCCGTTCATTGTACAGATCTTTTGCTTTGGCGCCGCCTCCAACAATACTACCTGCTCGAGTGGCTTCCCCAGGCACACCGTCTCGAATAGACTGATGGCCGGCGCTTGACTTGCGTCTGGAGAGAGCAAAGGAGGTTCCGCGCCGCTTCTTGAATCCAGGTCTTTCAGGCCCGCTCGCCTCGCCTTCTTGGCCACTTGCTTCTGCGATTGCATTGTCTTCCTCGTCTTCTTCATCGTCGGCCAGGCCTCTGACACCGCGAAGATAGGGGAAGGCGCTCTTTGGGAAGCGCGGGATTTTTGCCTTTGAGCGATCTTCGGATTTGAGGATAGAATAGCGCTCGGTATTGCTTTGGAACTTGTACTTGAGATGCAAGTTGCTAAAGTCGCGGAGAGAGCGATGGATGGTCCAAGACATGCGGGATGGGCCACTGCCGTACTCGAGGTTGATGGTAAAGACCATGTGCCTATCGCCAGACTTGCTTTCACGGTTCTGACTCGAGACGATGGTAATCTTGAGCTGCTCAAGCAGGACAGGAATCTTGCGGCGTCCGTGTTCGTCGCGTTGGTACATGCTGGCCAGGAAGATTGCAGCAGGTGAACCGGCCAGCAGCTCGGCCATCAGCTCTGCAGACTTTTCGTGATCAACCTTGACTCGCTCGTCCTTCTTGCGCTGTCCGAGCAGCTTGAGACCGGCCTTGACTTGCTTCCATTTTTGGGCGCTCGTGCTTGGTTGACGCTCCCCACGAGCCCTCCAAGGAGAGGCAGAAGCATCGGCAAAGCTGGTGAGTCTCCTGGCGGTGCTCGGACGAGCAGAGTCGGATTGCTCGGCAACGTCAGTGTTTGTTCTTTCTGCGCGGTGGGCATAGCTCAATCCTCGCGCGCTCTCCAAGCCTCGTCTCCACGCGCTCTTTGCAAGACGATCGCGACCCTCGTCCTCGCTCACACCAACCCGTGAGTTTTCGGGAATGTCCGTCATGGTGGCTCTGCGCGGCAAACGTGGCGGATGATCCGAGTGGTCTCGCAGGAAGGAAGGGAAGCGCGGGGTGCGCGGGGTGGAGGGACCGGCAGACACGGTCTTTTCCACCTTCCTGCGGGCCTTGCGCTTTGGACGAGACTCGTTGGTTCCATTTGCTTCATCCATTGAGCTCTCTTCGACGTCCCCCTCGGCCTCGCTTCCGTCGTGATGTGACTGTGGGTATACGGGAAACTGTGGCTCTTCCAGCTCTTCCTTCGGAGTCATGAGGGCAGAATCGCTGGGATGCCGCGAGTGTGTTGGAGTGGCCATTGCCTTGAGCCGAGAGAAGAAGGAGCCTTGACGGCCGTGTTCGTCCTGGTCGTCTCCATCGGGTGGTGTCTGTGTTCCACTGCCTCCGCTGGCAAATCTGCTCTTGGTCGGAAAGCGCATGGTCGGGTCCGAGTCATGACGCAAGACAAAGGGTCGTGGGCGTGGGCTCGTGGCCGAGACGGATCGAGGGGCGGTTCCATTGGTGAAGCTCTTGGTTGACGGGAGGTTGAAGTCTGCAGGCGTGGGTGGGCCGAAATGGACAGACACGGCAGTAGGGGGACGTAGCAGCTCGCTCGGGTTTGTGGTATGGGCCGAGGTGGGCACGTCGGGGGTGAAGGTGGTCCGTAGCGGCGATGACGGTTGGCTGCTTCCTTCTCCAAGTCGAGTACGTGGCTTTGGCGACAGAGATCGAGGGGCTTCTTCTTCTGCTACCATCTCCATCTTGTTGGCAGGAGTGTTGCTACCCGTGGACTCGGGTCATAATATGCTGGTGATGGTCGTCACTGTCGACTCTCGGGGGTCATGCGGCGTTGCTTTGGGGAAAAGGAGACGGCTGGGCAGTTGCAGAACAAACACTTTGTAATTGAGAAGGCGCGACTGTCTGTACAATGTATTGTTGATTTAGCAAGGGAAAGAGCCACCTGTTGCTTGCCCTGCGTGTTGTTCCTTTTTTCCCAAAAACTAATAAACCTGAAAATGCATGTCGTCCCTTCCAGCCGCGGGCAGGAGTCCTGCATGGAGCCAGTGCTTCTTGGTCAAGCCTGCCACCTTGGCGTGAATATCATATCTCGACAAACACTCGACCACGCCTCGGTATGCCTTGTGAAGTGTGTAGATACTCGAGTGCAATTTGCAATATGCCATTCAAGCCAAGTGTAGAGCATTTGCTACCATTTCGTCTTTGTTCTGCCGCACGTATGGCAATTACCCTATATTTCTCCCAAGCAACTACCATGGTGTCGTCATAAAGTCACCGGTATCAATCAGGAAGTTGCTCGAGAACAAAAACAATCAATTACAGCCAACACTTTTTGTCAAACGCCCGCTACCATATATAAACAGACATAAAAGGAAAAAAGACGACGTAAAAAGACATTCTACTCCTGGCGTTGGCGCTTGTAGTTTCCACCCTGTCTGGGTTGGCTTCCATACGCACGACGCGCACCTTCCTTCTTGTCCATCTTCATGCTGGAACCCAATTGCATGTCCACGCGCGGTGGCGCACTGAACCCAAAGCTCTTGGCTACCTTGACCAGATCCAGCTCGTTGACATTGAAGACTGAGCGTAGAGAGTGCGATGCGTACGCCTGGAGATATGAGCGGTAACCGTCCTTGGCCGACTAGAGATGTAAGAATTAGTACGGGTAACTGTCAGCGTAGGGAAAAGGCCGTGCGTGCTTGCCTTGTTCAAGTAGTAATTCTTGCCAATCAGCATCTCCAGCTGGCTCTGAATATTCAGGACCTTCTTCTCGGGCATTTCAAACTCGGTCAAGGGCACCCTGGCCTCCTCCAGGTGCTTGAGGAAACCGACTTCGTTGGGTTGCAAGAACATCAAACTCTTGCCCTTTGTGTTGGCGCCTCTGGCTGTTCTACCAACACGGTGAATGTAGTCTCTAGGGTCGTCTGGAGGATCAAACTGCACAATCCAGTCGACGGCGGGAATATCGAGACCGCGGGCTGCAACGTCAGTACAGATCATGGTGCCCTGTTTGGCGTTGCAGAATTCGAAAAAGGTGTTTGTGCGCTTCTGTTGCTTTTGCTTGCCGTGCAGATCGAGCACGGGCAGGTCGATGTAGTTGAGCAGTTCGGCGTAGTACTTGACGCAGTTGCAGGAAGAGAAGAAGACAATGATCTTCTTCTTTGGGTGTTTCTTGAGGAAGGTGAAGAGCAGGCGGAAGCGCATGTCGGGCTGGCAGACGATGAAGCCTTGTTCCAGGCCCTCGACGGTGCTGTGCTCCTTCCGGTGGTCGACGTTGATGTACAGAGGACCGGGTCTGAGGGAGATTCTGGCCAAATCCTCGACCTTTGTGGTCTGTGTAGCAGAAAACAGCATCGTCTGTCTCTCGTCCTTGGGCAGAATCTTGATGATCTGGCGCATTTCGTCTTCAAAGCCGACTTCGAGGATGCGGTCGGCCTCGTCGATGATCAGAGCCTTGATGTTCTTGTAGACAAAGCCTTGGGTGTTTTGCAGGTGATCGAGCAGGCGGCCGGGGGTAGCGATGAGGAGGTTGACGCCCTTGACGAGCTTGTCGGCCTCGGCGCGACGGTTGGCGCCTCCGATGACGATGCCAAAGGTTTGCGAGTGGTGCGCCATGAGTTCGCGCGCCACTCCGAAGATCTGGAGCGCCAGTTCACGCGTGGGCGACACGACGATGACTCCGGTTCCTGCAGGGACAAGGTCAGTCAACACGTCCTTGGTCTTGTTCTTGTTGTTTCTGCATTGCATCCTTACCGTTTCTCGGCTTAAATTTGAGCGAGTGCAGCATCTCAATGGCGGGGATCAAAAAGGCCAGCGTCTTGCCCGAGCCCGTCTTTGCGGCACCGAGCACATCCTTTCCGGCCAAAAGAGGCGGGATCCCTCTGGCCTGGATCTCGGTCATCTTCTCGAACTTCATGTCCTGCAGCGCCTGCAGCGTCTTGTCTGAAAGGCTGATGTCGGTGAACTTCTCGGGCAGGGCGTCTTGTCCGGGCAGCGACACGCCCAGCGCAGAGGGCAGATCTGACGCTGCGCCAATGTCGTGTGTCTGTTGTGCTTCTGCGGGCACGCCTGCCGCTCTCCTCTCGGCAATCTCGCGCAGCTCTTGGTCCACTTGTTGCTCCATCTCTGCCTCTTGCTCGGTCGTCTTGCTGTTTTTGACAGTCTTGTTCTCGGCAGGTGCTTCTTCTTCGTCTGCTACAACGGGCGCAGGTGCATCGGCGGGTTTGGAGGAAGCGTGCTTTCTCTTCCTCTTCTTTGACTGGATATCCGGGTTCGACATGATGATGGACGACGTGTTGATGGTCTTGACGTGCAAAATCTCGACTGGCCGAAGAATTCGGATTCGCGCCTGCCTCTGGACAAAAAAATTAAGGTTATCACAAGCGAGCGATTGCCATATCTGATGGGACTTTCCATCTCCGACTTCCTCTTTGGGACTTTTCTCTCTGTGCCATTGAGATGCTCTCCCTCCTGTCTGTGTCTCCTGTCTGTATCTCTCCTGTTTTCCTTCGCATAACCGCATCTGAACGAGCCGCACGGTGCTTTTACTGAACATCTAAGGTCGCGCGGTTACTGTACTCAGTCCGTAACAGCTCAAATGGCATGAACCTTGAGGCGCCTCGCTGAGCGGGGGCCTTCGGTCTCCAATTTCCGAACATATCCAACCATTCTGTAGAACGACCACTCGGACATGATGGCTGCAACTGGTCCACCTTTCCAACATGGCTGCATATGAACAGCATGTCATTGTTCAAGAATTGACTCTTCCCCTGGAAGCAGTTGGCAATCTGTCTCTATAGCATCAACGTCCAACAGCCCGTTGTCATCAAGATTAGATCCAGGTCATGACAACAAGCCATCAATTTGTCTATCCAGCGACAGCAACGGCCCAGACCACGCACGCATGCCTCGTTTCAACACTCGTATGTATATGTATGTGCATGTCAGCTCCGAATAGCCACCGTGAGCAGCCACTTGGGCTCTGATCCGGCTCTCTTCGGCACGCCTTGTTTGGGACAGCACCAGGACAGCACCAAAGTGCTGTCCTGGTAAGTGCCAATGACCCAAGGTCTTGCCAGTCCTTGCCATCGTTATACCAAGCCTACTTGCATTGGCATTCGAGAAAGATGGCAACATGAAGTTGCGACAAGACTGGCCAAGGATGATCCTGATTCTCATGTTTTGGGAGGCAAGCTTGGCGTAAGATTCCATGTACCAACCGACGCAAATCCTTCTCGCTCTGTCTGCAGTCATGCTGTGGGAAATGATGGCAGGTGAAGCAACGGTCAGCATTGAATGACAGGGAGACAGGAAGAGCTCTGTCAAGGAGACGCCGAGAGCACGAGGTGAGGGTTTAAGCAGTGCTGTCGCTGTACATTGACCGTTTACGGGACTGCACATCCGTTTGCTATTTCGAGATGGACGTTGGACTCAGAAATGATGGTGTGGCTTTGCCGGCCTGTTGCGGATGAAGGATGTCGTGACTCGACCTCGTCGGATGGACTCAGACTCTGGTCGCATGCTAGCAGTATTCGAGTTCTTCGATGTTCATGAACGAAAATCATCAACAGGGCTGGCAGGGGAATACTTGTATGGCTGGTTTTGCATGGGTTCCCCAGCTTTTGTCCTTTGTTCCTGCGGCGTACAAGTAATAATCAAAATTGTCTGGGTGGCGCACTGATCGCCAAACGGGAAGAGTGGATGACTGTCCCCTGATGATTGGTGTGGCAGTAGAACGAAACAGGCACAGCCCCCTTGCGAGAAGAAAGTCAACAGGCGGTTACAAAGAAAGGCGCCTTTCAGGCTTGTTATTATTTCGCATTGATCGATAATACAGGAAACCAAGGCTGCTCTTTTTCTTCTCGTTGCAAGGCGAAGAAGAAACGAAAAACACCATCGACAGGTTCCATCTCATCGTTCGTTGACGTGGCTTTTGCGCTAAGTTGCACTTGATCATCCATCATCCGGACGATTCGCCCTACGATCGTATTTGCAACAGCCTGCCCACTTCTCTGGCTTCATCTCCAACTCTTGTCCTTTTTTATTTCGTCCGTCTCCCCAGCCTTCCCTTCCCCGCGCATTTTGTCGTGTTCTAGCAGGAAGCTGCCACTCGCTTTCAGGCTCTTTTACGTCAAGACTTGAGTTAGGCGGTATTTGCAAGGCCGCCCACCCGCAATTCCCTTTATTACATTCCAACCATCAACAACTCGCTCGTTTGCAACGACACGACTCTCATTCTCCTCTGGCCTCTACAACACTTGATCATCATCATCAGTATCATCATCATCATCATCATCATCTTCTTCTTCTAGTCGCGTGTTTCCTATTGTCGGCCCATGATGCGTCCTTCACGGTCGCCCCTAGGCTTTGTGATAGCCGCCGTCGCCGCGTTCCTGCCCTTTACACACGCGGCGTCGGATGCAATCAACTCGGAGCGCATGATCTTGTCGTCGTCGCTCAGCACGTGCATGACCAACAGCAACTTTTCGGCATCGCTGTTCAACGTGGCCTTCACGCCCGACAACCGCACGCTCACCTTCAACGTCGTCGGCGTCACGACCATCACTGGAAATGTCACGGTCGACCTGGTCGTGTCGGCGTACGGGCTGTCGGTGTTCCGAAAGACGCTCAACCCTTGTGAGGAAGGCTGGGCTGGTCTCTGCCCCATGAACGAGGGACAAATCGATCTCGACTCCAACATCCAGCTGCCCGGCAGCTCCATCAGCCAGATCCCCGGCATCGCCTACACAATCCCCGACCTCGACGCAAAGGTCCAAGTCTATGTCAACAGCACCGACACGCACGCGGCCGTGGCTTGCGTGCAGGCCGAACTGACAAACGGCAAGACGGTCGACCAAAAGGCCGTGTCGTGGACCATGGCGGTCATTGTCGGGCTCGCGCTGCTCATCTCGGCCGTCACGTCGGGCCTCGGACACTCCAACACGGCGGCTCATGTTGCTGCCAACACGCTTGCGCTCTTCGGATACTTCCAGGCTCAGTCTCTCGTGGGCATGACGGCCGTTGACCTGCCTCCCATTGTGGCGTCTTGGACTCAAAACTTCCAGTGGAGCATGGGCATCATCCGTGTCGGCTTCATCCAAGACATTGCCACATGGTACCAACGCTCTACTGGCGGAATCCCCAGCACGGTGCTCTCTGAACTGTCGACCGAGTCGGTCGAGGTGCAGAAGCGAGCCGTCGACGTGACCAGGCGTCTCCTCGCTCGCGGCGCCGTCAAGTTGCACCAACTCATGGCTCGCGCCGGAGCCACGGACGTCACCAACAAGACCATCATCCTGCGCGGCATCCAGCGTGTCGGCTTCCGGGCCAAGATTGAGTTGACCAACATTTTCTTCACGGGCTACATCTTCCTGCTCGTCTTTGTCATTCTGGTGGTGCTCGGCGTCATCATGTTCAAGTTCATCTGCGAGGGTCTCGTCAAGGGCGGCGCCATGAAGAGCGACAAGTTCCAGGACTTCCGCAACGGCTGGACGACGGTGCTCAAGGGCATTTTGTTCCGCCTGGTGCTGATTGGCTTCCCCCAAATGGTCGTGCTCTGTTTCTGGGAGTTCACCAAGCGTGATTCTGCCGCCGAGGTCGTGCTGGCCGTCTTCACCGTCTTCACCATGACTGCAATCCTCGCGTGGGCCTCGTCCAAGGTCATCCGCCTTGCCCGCCGCTCCGTGTCGATGCACAAGAACCCGGCGTACATTCTCTACTCGGATCCTGTCGCTCTCAACAAGTGGGGATTCCTGTACGTGCAGTTCAAGGCCACGGCGTACTACTTTATCGTGCCCGTCCTGGCCTACCTCCTCGCCAAGGGCATGTTTGTTGCTCTCGGTCAAGGCAGCGGCACCCTCCAGGCCGTCGCCTTCCTCATCATCGAGGCCGTCTTCTTCATTGTCGTCTGCGTGCTCACTCCGTTCATGGACAAAAAGACAAACGCCTTCAACATTGCCATCTGCTTCTTCAACTTCCTCAACGCCGTCTTCCTGCTCTTCTTTACCGGCATCTTCTCCCTCCCCGGTCTCGTCAACGGCGTCATGGGCATCCTGTTCTTCATCTTCAACGCCGTCTTCTCGCTTGGTCTGCTCATTTCCTTGATTGTCGCCTCTTGCTTTGCCATCTTCTCAAAGAACCCCGACACCAGATACCAGCCCATGCGCGACGACCGTGGCTCCTTTATCAAGTCTCAAACTCAACTCACCACCGAGCTCGACGCTCTGGGTGCCACTGCTCGTGGAGAAGGAAAGGGGGCATGGAAGGGTGCGCGCATCGAGGACGACGAAGACAGCTGGTCAGGGGCTTCGGGCTCTGAGCGTCGCGTCGGTGGCAACAGCTCCTCCATGGCAGGCCGCTATGGCGAGATCCCTCGCTCTCCCCACGACCCGAGCATCTCGAGCTTCCCCTCCAACGAAGGTCTGCCAAGGCACAACCCGCCTACATATCTCGACGAGAAGCACGGATACTCGACTCCCGACGTCCACAGCGCTCACAGCCATAGCCCCGCACGCTCGCCGCATCCTCAAGCAACCAAGCCGAGTCCGTGGCAGCGTGGTGCCGGTTACGATTAGAGAGCCTCCAGTAGTAATGCATTGATATTGCCGCGGTTTTTTCTTTTTCGATATGACCTTTTTCCTTGTATTGTTTTTCTTTTTTCTTGCCACTCAAATCAAATACATCCTTGCTTCTCAAACTATCTTCTCCTGCATCCAGGCTTGATCCTGTGGCACATTATTATTTCTTTATTCTCCCGTTTTCCTTGTCGATATCTCTCATATGGGACGGTCAGGATACCAAAAAATTAAGACGGACATGAGGGGGCGTTTGCCGCTGTACTCGACATGTCTTGCAGTCAGCTTTTTTTTTTTTTTTTTTTTCCTTTCTTTTTCTTTTTTCCCCCTCTCTTTCTCTCTGCTTTGATCTGTTTTTTGCACTCGAGTAGTAGTAGTAGTAGCTTAGAATGAACAAATTCTTTTTTTTTACATGTCATGTTATTCGGAGCCGCGTCAATCAGGAAGCCGGTTTCGCTATAGAGTCCTCTATAAGTAGTTTAACTACCTACATAGAGCAGCTAAACACTGAGGCAGGCAATAGGTTTTGAGCGCTGACAAGTATGTAGGTAGGTACCTAGGTTTAGTTTGAGGGGAAAAGTCATGTGACATGATGGATTCACTCCTACCTTTTCTGTAAGCCAATCATTGTCCTCTCTTGTTGTGATCATCCTAGGCTTCTTTTTACTTCTTTTCTTCTTCTTACCTTTTGTCTTCTTCTTATCTCTTTTCCTTCTTATCTTTCTGGCTTTTCCGTGCGCCTATTGAAATGTGAAATGTCTGGTGATGATGCTGATCGTGTGCTGTCCTACGTCGGGTCATCCCTGTCCCGCCAAGACTCTCTTCATCTACAAACATGCATTTCTCTCCCTCTTATTCGTCTGACGTGGCAAGATTCAATATGGACATTCGAGGTCTTTGGGCATCTTTCCTCTTTTGCTTTCGCACCTTCTGCGTTAGGTACCGTATTCATGAGTCGCAACGTGGCATGCCTCTCTCTTTTTCCATATCGCTAATAAATTGGTGGTTGGGCATATATGCATATTGTGTGTTTTTTTTCCATGCTGCCTGTACGAGTTTTGGGCCAGGGTAAAAGGTATTGGAGTTACACATGCCCGGATCTTCCACGTTGTGTTTTTTTTCTTCTTTGGCTAGGTAGTATTTTTGCTTTTTTCCCCCCTTCTTTCTTCCTTGTTATATCTATATCGCCCTTGTTTTTTTTTGTTCCCCTGATTAGGTGCTTTTCCTTTTCTCTTCTTTGTTCTTTGCGTACTCCCCGAGACTCCCTTTTTTGGATGATGCAGCACTCTTCGTGGTGAGATAGTGTAAGTGTTTTGTTTTTATTTTACTCGACAAGAAGAAAGAACGTCGCACCGCTACCTTGTCTTTTTTTCTCCTCCCTTGTTTTTCCCCCTTGAAGCATAAGAGAAAAAAGAAGCAAAAAAGCAAGATCGAAAAGAGTACAACTTTCTACCTCTATTGTTTCATAAAAGAGAACCCCCTTTCCAGATTCCAAAAAAGCACAAAAGTACTGAAACCTCATCAAAAAAACACATAAAGAACTCATCCCCAAGCAAAAAACGAAGCATTGTCAACAAAAACATGGCACAGGATATCCAATCTATTCTGGCAAGACACAACCTGCGCAAAATTAATGTAGCCGATTTCTCGAATCCCAACCTCAGCAACAACAGCAGCAGCAGCAGCAGCAGCAGAAGCACTGGAACCGCCGGCCCTAATCCTCACCGATGGGGCGGACCAGCAGGAGCAGAGATGGCTCAGTATCAGTTCAGCGGGAATGCAATCGCCGCACATCATCCGCAATACAGCGGCTCAACAGGAAGCAGAAGCCACTATCAATTCAGCAGTGGCAGTGCCAACGCAGCAGCAGCAGCAGCAGCAGCATTATCGCAGTACACCCCACCACCAACCGCAGATGCCCCAGCAGCACATACAACCAACTATACGGCACCGCAACCCTACACCTACAACCCCTACACCTACACGCCCTCTGCACCTGTCGCCGCGACAACCCCGCGCGCCCCCTCGAACTATTCGTCTCAGTACGCGGCGCTGGGACGGTTGCAGCACCTGCAGCTGGAGCAGAAGAGGTATGCTATTGACCCTAAGCATTACAGTTTTAATGTGTGGGGCAGGGCGCCCGTGTACAGTTTAAGTGGCGAGGAAGAGGATGAAGAGGCGGCGGCGACGGATGGGGCGGAGGATGTTGATGAGGGGGGTGGAGACGAGCAAGGCGAGGAAAAGACTGGAGTTCATGAGGGGCAGAACGGAGGTGGCAGGGAGGACGCTGCGAATGGAGATGCCGGCAAGATACGGGAAAAGGACGGCCACGCAGAAGATGCAAGCGGAGAAGAAGAAGCCGCGCAAGACGGCGCAACAGCAGCTGAAAGTGAGAAGCGAAGCGAGGACGGCGAATTAGCAGCTCAAGACAAAGACGGAAACGATAGAGGTGAGGTTGAAGCCGAGGAGGCTACCGGCGGCGACAGCAACGAAAGTGTAGCTCAAGATGCCACCGAAAGTGCAGGTGAAACGGAGAAGCAGCTTGCTGAGACGAACGATGCTGTTGAAGATGAAGCCAAGCATGAGGAACGGGGTGAAGGCGACGGTTTGGGAGAAGCAGATGGTGCAGACTTGCAAGCAATCGATACTCCAGGTAAGAAAATAAACCGTCTCCCCACTCATTCCTGTGGAAATCATTGCCGTCCTTACACAGAGCAGACGCACAAGCAGATCCTGCAACCGCATCCTCCGAACAAGCAGCTGCGGAAGAAACAGCGAGAGCAGAAGCAGAGCCAGAAACACCACCACCCAACTCTCCACCACACGAGAACCCAACCGCCGACGCGGCAGCCGCACAAACGACCACCGATGCAGTAGCAGAGGAACCATCTACCCAAGAACCCGTTGAATCGTCACCATCAGAGGCAATGATCGTCGAAGCGCTGGCTCCGCTGGACGAAAGCGGAGTGGCTGTGGTAGAAGAGGTCGAAGAAGGGGATAGTGGGAGCGCTGCTGCGGAAAAGCACATGGATGTGGTGAGAGCGGACTCAGCAGATGAAGGAGCAGTGGCAGATGTGGGTGTAGGTGAGGTGGTGGCTACTACAGGGGTCAAGGCTGCTGAGTCTGAGGATGCCGCCCTTGACGAGGTTGCAGCTGGTTCCGTCCCAAGTCAGCAAGAAGCTGGGCTCGACGCAGCAGTGCAAGCATTGCCTGTCACTGAGACAGCACCGGGAACATCAATCTCGGCCGAGGCACCAGCGATAGCAGAGATGCCAGATCCAACACATGTTGCTGAGCAAGCACCTTCTCTCCATGCCACCACACAAGAAACACCTATTCCCACCAAAGACGACACAGAAACCACCAAAGTACCCGATACACCTGCGCAAAACGCACCAAACACCGTGCTTGCGGACACGTCTCCCGAACCCAGAGATACGCTGCCACCACCACCAACTGCGTCACCAACGAAAGTCCGCAATCACGTTACCTTCACCCCAACACCAGCAACAGAAAAGGCTGTCCGCCAGACAATTCTTGCTTCCTCCTCTTCCAACAAACACCATCACTCGGCAAAACCGAGCAAAAAGACTGCGAAATCGTCACGATCGTCGTCGTCGTCGTCGTCGTCATCTAACGTGCACTCACCACACAAGGCGAAAATAGAGATTGTGGATGTCAGAGACGGGCGGGCGGCTAAGGGGAAGAGAGGAAAGGTGAGGGGCAAGGTTGGGGAGAAGGTTGTTGGGGAGGTTTCTGGAGCTGCTGTTGCGGTGGTGGTGGAGGGTGAGGGAGGTAATGGTGATGGTGGAGATGAGATTGTTTGTGGGGATGGGGCTGTTGGCACAGATGAGGTTGTTGGTGCAGATGAAGTTGTCAGTGACGTGCCGTCATCTTGTGCGCCTACACCACCGCCATCTGCTACGCCTCGAGAAGAGACTGCTGGTATCGTTGATGCGACAGCACAGACCAAGGCAGCAATCCCGGCATCAGAAGATCAGGCACCTGCTCTCGAGACTGCGGATGCCGCTTCCACTGCAGACGGCGGGGTCAAATGCGAGACTGAACAACCGGGCAGCAGCCAGGGCGAGTCACTGGAACCGGCACCGGCACAACCTTCAAATGCTGCGACGGGATCAGTTGAACAGCAGGAAGAAGAACAGGTACCTGCATCAGTCGTTCCTGTTACTGTGGGCACAGAAGCTGCAGACATGGAGGTTGCAGAGTGTGCCGTATCTGTCGAGTCATCTGCTCCCGAATCGTCCGCTGCCGAGTCGTCTGCTCCCGAGAACACAGGCCAAAACGTGGAATCCGTGCCGGAAAAGCCAGTTGACGCAGCGTCGAAGGAGGAGTCTGAACAATATCCCGAGACACAAAACGTCTCCACCGAAGGAATCCAGGTAGATGGCACGAGTGATGACACAACAGTCATTGCGATATGTGCAGAAGATCAAGCAACCAAAGGCGAAGTTGCTGCGTTGCCGGAGGACCCAATCCCCCAAGACGCTTCTGTCTCAGAGGAAGATGCTGCTGTCGAAACGGCAGACATCTCTGACCTTCCTCCCGAGCCGCGAGAAATGAAGCAGGATGAGGATACCGAGGCTGGCGCAAAGCCGCCCGACATGGGTGCCACTGCCACGCACGAGGAGCCCGAGAAAAAGACAATTGCTGCGGCTGATGGAGAAACATCAGATGAGTCCGTTGCTCCTGCCCTGGAGGAGCAGCATAAGCTTGATGCAGATGATGTGGCCGTGTTGAGTGTTGGAGAGGAGGAGCTTGGATCCGAGTCGCAGGTTGGGGGTGCTAAAGGCGCTTCTGGAGAGAAGCACACCGAGGAGGCCGCGTCGTGCGAGGAGCTGGCCGAGAAGTCATCTGCTGTTGTTGAACGTGAGACGGGGAACGAACAGCCGGAGATTGAGTCTCCAGAAGACGACACAACAGAACAAGTAGCCGAGCTGGCAACGACAGTCGGCTTATCTGAAGGCGCACAAGTCTCGGAGCCCGGCGACTCACCACTGCTCACCGAATCCGCGCCACAACCCGAATGCGAGACGCAAAAGGTTGCGAGCGAAGAAGCGCCCGCATCGACCGCGCCGCCAGACTCGGTTGACCATGACCCCGAGGCCCCAAGCGACGCGGCTGTCGACGCAGAGAAGATGACTGGTGAAGAGGCCGTGGAGACGCAAGATGGATCCGCTGATGCTGGAGACAAAGTCTCTGCGGAGTATGTGGACGACGAGTCAGCTCTTGCAGTCAATCCGGCTGCCGCAAAAGACGCCGGGGGAGCTCCAAGTGATGAGGAGACGATCGGCGCTCAGGACCATGTTGGAGAGGTTGCGGTCGAGGGAGTGGCTGCGTCCGTTCAAGGAGAAGATGCGGACATCACAGAAGCAGCCGGCGACGCAACTGCTCACGAGACCGATGACAAAGAAGAGGCTGCAGCCGAGCAGATTGAGAAGGCGGCTAGCGAAGATGCAGTTGCTGTCGATGAGGCGGCTATGCCCGCAGAATCGAACGAGACGGATACAATGGCTTCTTCTACCGATGCTATGCTTGGTCAGAAGGAAGAGTTGCCCTCGGACGCGGCTGTGGATGCGGATCAAGATGCAAACGTTGGGTCTGCTGAGCTGAGCACTGCAGTCTCTCAAGAGCCAGAGCCAGAGCCAGAGCCAGAGCCAGAGCCAGAGCCAGAGCCGGTAGATGTAGTGACGGCTGACGCGATTCAAGAGGGAGATGTGGAGCCTGAGTCCCACGAGACAGCTCGAAACGACTTGCCATCAGATCTGCCAGCGAGAGATGCAGAAGCACCAAAAGATCCAGAGAATGGTCCGGAAGAAACAGCAGAGCCGCAATCATCTATTCCTGACAGTCAAGACACACCCAAGGCAGCTGATACTCCTGCTGAGATGAATCCTGCCCCAAATGATGAGGCAACCAAATCACCAACATCGCCTTCACGTTCAAAAGAAAAGGACAAAGACAAATCAAGATCGAAACGCCGAGACTCTCACGCTTCCCGCCACGAGATCAAAGACCTCAAGAATGCCTACTCCAAACCCTCGCCATCAACCACCAAACCCTCTCGCCGCGACTCCACCACAACATCCAGATCCGCACATCGCTCCAATCCCAGCACCTCCAAGACAAAGTCCTCGTCACGTCACGACTCGGCCGCAGACATGGAAGAACAGAAATCGCTCAAGCGTCTGGCAGCCGAACTCGCCGCTCGAGAAAAGGAACTCCAACGCAAAGAGGAGCGGGCGAGGAAACGTGCAGAGCTTGAAGAGCGCGAGCGCAGCTTGCGTCAACGAGAAGCTCAGCTCGCCCAACAAGAGGCCCAGAGACTGGCAATTGAGCAAGAAGAAAGGGAAAAGCGAAGAGCTGAGAGACGGGAAAGAAGGAGGAGGGCCGAAGAGGAAGAAGCGAGAGAGATGCAGCGGCAGGCAGAGGACGAAGAGAGAGCGGAACGTAGGAAGCGCAGAGACGGGAAGCAGAAGGACTCCGGAGAAGGTGGTCCTATTCGGTCACGAGGAAGTGGTGAGCGTACGAGATCTCACAAGAGCGATGGGTCCCAGCATGCTGCTAGAGCTTCCTCGCCTCAGCCGAAAGTGCGGAGGTACAAGGCTGAAGATCTCGCCAGAGAGCGGCGTGGCAGTAAAGCTACCGACGACATGTCTGGTGAGCGACGACATCACCGGCACCATCGTTCGAGCAGAGAGCCTAAGAAAGAGGAGAGGAAGAGTCAGGGCTTCTTTGGCAGTTTGAAGAAGGTGTTTACGGGATCTTGAGAGTTTTGATACGGATCGTCTTTTCTGCTTTGTTTGATGGATTCGGCTTTCTCGTCTGTACAGTTTAGAGATGCAGGTGGCTTGTTGAAGCCGAGGAGGTGGCCATCACGCAAGCGTTGAGATGTCTTTTCAGTGATGCTGAGTTCAGAGTGGGAGGAAGGAAAGTTCTGTTGTTGTTTTCCCCTCGGGATTTTATCTGTTACTACCTACCCAGGAAATCATATCCTGCTGCCCTTTGTTTGCCTCCTCGTCTGTCCTTCCTTGTTCAATATCGCTGTGTCTGTGTTGATCGCCGTAGGAAGTCATATCCTGCTCCCCTTCTTTGGCCTCCTCGGCTTTCCTTCCTTCTCCAATCTTCCTTGTTCAATCTGTATCTGTGTTGATCTCCGTAGGAAATCATATCCTGCTCCCCTTATTTGACCCCCTCGGCCCTCCTTCCTTGCTCAATCTGTGTTCGTGTTGATCTCCGTATCCTGCTCTCGCTAGGCCTATCACGAGTGTTAATTGTCATCACTGCTGAGCAAAGAAGACGAGGCCTGATGATTTCAATTTACCGACCTGTTCACGACTGGCCATGGAGGTCTCCGACAGGCATCTCACCAATGTGAAGTATGACCATGATATCGTGGTGGTCGGGAATGATTACTTCAAGCTTTTCTCCAGTTTCGTGCAGCTCCGGGACAAGCTCAAGCTCCAGGTAGTTGATGATACCCCGACGGAATGTCAAGAAACGTCTGGGTCCGGGCGAGCCCCCAAAGGGATATTTCTTGCGAGTAGCAACTGTGCGCAGACGACCGTGCTGAACATATGAACGAATCAAACCAGTCAGGTGACGCAGACTCTCTGCGCGTGGCTCGTCGTCTCCGTGGAAGGCGAGGGTGATTTTGGTGATGTACTTGTGGTAGGGCTCTGCCATTGCAGCACGGAGTAGTTCGACTCCAACGACTGAGGTACCGATTTCTCTCTCGGGATATTCCATGCCGAACTGGCGAGTAGAGAGTGCGCAGAAGCGCTTGCAAGAAAGGCGGATGTTGAGGATATCGGCGCCTTGGACAAAGCTGAGGACGTGCTCGATTATCTCATTAGGAATTGCGGCATGCATGATGAAGAAGATGGAGAGAACAAGGGTATGTTGGTATCTTGTGTGATGGAGAAGGGTAGGTTATGTTTTTGTTGTGGGATGAAGGGTGGAAAGTGAAGGAGTGGAAGTATTGCGATTCTAATGGATATAAACAAGCTCGGCGCTCGACACGACACTCAGTCGCGCACCAGTCGTCAACAACAACATCAAAAACCTCAAACTTTCTCAGAAACCTACATCATTTCCACCCTCACATCCGCAATCATGCCGTTCTTCAATCGATCCTACTGCGTCGAACGCGCAGCAACCATCTTTTTGCTCCTCCTCTTGACCAACTGCTTCCTTGTCTTCATCTTTGTCTGGGCTCTGGTCAACCACATGAGCAGAAACATATACATGACCGTCCTGGACATCTTTCTCCTCCTCGGTTGCGTGCAAGCTGTGCTTGGTATGTCACCCATCGCAACACAACCAGAGGTGGTGTCTGATATGATCCGATAGTGCTCCTGACTTGCTTACGCGATCCTACGCCTCGATCTACTGCTCAGATTGAGGAGGACACCGAAGACCACACTGTCTGGGAGGACACTTGGGAGGAGGGCGGTGAATGGCAGGGATAGTCGTTATTGAGGTAGTGTGGCCAACAAAAAAGCACTGCGAGTAGGCTGCGCTGGCAGGAGTCTACTAAGTACGTCTTTTACGGCCAGATTACAGGTAGGTCTGCTTCTTCTAGGCTTGGTGTCTCAATACTGACTGATTGATCAAATGGTAGTCCTCAACACAAGACCAGACTCATTGCAGACAAATAGGTCAAGGCATTACACATCCAACAAAGCATTGCACAACCAACAAGTGGCTCAAAACATCTTTACCCAGTAGCATAAATACATAACACAAAACGATTCTTTGCCTAAATCCAAAATGAAAAAGAAACAAAGTGATTATCGGGAAACAATGTGTACGAAACCTCGACTCTCTCAAAATCGCTACCAATCGCCCTCGTATCTTCAGCAACGCAATATACAATCCAAGATCATTGCTGAAAAATACCGCCCTATGAGATGCCACGACGACAACCAGGTTCTACGCCCCCAGATCAAGGCACCTCACATTGCATGTTATAGCAATGCGATGAAAGATCTCAAGGTGATTTCGTTTCCAGAGAGAAATCTGTCGTCAAGTTTCCTCCTTGGCCATGAGGTTCAGACGTAGAAAGATGTTGCATCGCCATACCTTTTGTTGTACTTTAGATTCATGATATCAATGAAGAGATTTTGGGCTCTCACTACCTGCTCTCACTATCTATCTGCTTTCAGCATCTTCTCCTCGGATTACGATATGCGAATGCACCTCTCAAGAAGCTTCAACTCAAGTCGGTATCCGAACAAAGTATCCATGGCTCGGAGCGAGGCTAATTAGTGGTGAGAGCCCCAGGATCGGCTTCATCTCGTCCGGGAAAGAAAGAGTCCGGTTTTGGATTTCATACAGAGACCTGAATTAGGCCACCAAACCGTCAAGAACATGCTGGTACTCTGTTACCATTCTTTTCAGCGGAGATTGGCGGCTTGTTTTGTCCTAGGAGCGAGAAAGCGGCTTACTGGTACTATGCATCATCCTTTGACTCCCGGTACTGGCTATTGCCTTGCAACTGTTGAAGTGATTTCAGTAGTATTTTTCTGTCTCTATAGCTGAAAGTAGTCTTCTACCTGCTTGTTGCTGTCAAAAGCTAGTGTTTTCTTTCTCCCGATCTTCGGAGAGTAACAGATCGGTGTAAAGAGTGAGATATCATCTCACTCGCGCGGCAAATCCTCAAAACATCCTCGTTGTGCGCACCTCCAATTCTTCCCTCTTCCTTTCTCATCAACAACTCCTCCCTTTTTCCTTCTCATCAACACTCCTCCCTTTTTACTTCTTCGATACCATATCAAGAATCAGAATCAGTACGTACCATCAACCATGAAAGCAACAGCGCGCGCCAACATCGCCTAACATGCATCAGGCCGCCAAAATGAGCCAGGTCAACAATGACAACAAGAGCAACAAGAAGGACAGGGCCGCCGAAAAAGCACCCAACGAGGATCTCAATACCCTCATGGCCCTCCTGAATGTGGCAGACGTTCCCAAGTCCAACGCAAGCCAGGAGCACCAGCAAAAGAAGCCCAAGCAGAAATACACCGCCGACCAGAAATGGATCTTGGAGGAAATCCACAAACTGATGGCTCGCGCAAAGGAGAGAAAGATGAAGAATGTCCCCGAGAGCGAGAGGGGAGTCCATGATGATTTCTTCGCCGCATGGGCCGATGAATACGCAAGATTGAAGGATCAGTAAATGTATGGGAGGAAGAGAGCCAGGGCAGAGCAGTGCAGATAACTAAAGCTGCGGCTTGATCAGATACTTCGGTACTACGCGTTTCTTGTTTCCATCATGCTTTCCCTGGGATAGAGAGTTCTGGTATGCAATAAATGAGAGTGTATCCTGATGCTATATCCTTCACGGCAGCCCTTACACGCTCAGAGTACTCAGACTTAAAGAGAAGTCTCATGGCTTGGGTGAGAGCAAGTTCAAAGTTTGGACTCGTCTACCCATTCAGGGTATGTTCTCCGGTGTGGCTTGATTTGGGAGAGTTGTACTAATGATTTGCCAGAGATACATCGCCAGCTTGATATGGTGCGTGTTTCTGCCACTACTGGCACCATGGACAAGACAAAGACACCAGTCAGTGATGACCAAGATATCAGCAAGTGAAGCCAGGAGTGTGAGAGAGCTGAATGCTCAAGGCCCATCGAGCATACGGTCAATAAATCTGAGCTCGAGCCTCGCGTCAAGCACAAGAGGGAAGCAAGTGGTTACGAGGGAGTATTGAGGAAGAAAAGCATTGTCAACGAGAACAGGATGATAGCAGTAAAAACAAGAAATGGTCCTCCATATGCATGATCGTGTTCATGTGTGACTTTCCCTCTTCGGGATAGCTTGTCGGTACAGATCGTGAAATGTTTGTTGTTGCGCGTTCAACTTGATATCTTTTCCTCTCCTCTGGTTTTCCTCCACCACTTCTCGATACCCATCAAGCACCGAGTACTGGAGGTCATCAGAAATCAGCAGGTAAGAAACAATTCCAAATCCTTTGCATGTCCGTATCTCTTGATTAGATCTTCGCTGGCAGTCTCCAGAAATTCACCCCTACACTTTCTCCAAAACCCCCCCTCGACCACCTCACATCATCACATCATCACAACAACAGCAACGCACAACCATCTCCCACGAGCACCATCAGTAAACGCGACTGATAGCAACATCAAAACAACACGCGCTAACAAGATAACAGAAATGCCTCCTCTCTCGAAAGAGATCGAGGACCTCATCGCCCACAGACTCGCCGAAAACCGAGCAAAGAAATCCGGTCAACAAAACAGACCCCACGGCACTACCTCCTTCAGCACCAGAGCCCATCGCAAGCAGAAAATCTCCCCTGGCCGCGCTTTGCAGGCTGCTTCCTCCGCACGCGACAGGACTGCCTTGCGTGACGTCCTAGCCAAGGTACAACGTGTCATCGATGCCTTCGAGGCAGCAGAGAAGGCTCAGATCGCCGCCTGGGAGGCCGAGATGGACGCCATCAAGGATATTGACTACGGATTTGATGTTGGAGCAGTTATCAAGCTCTTGGAGAGGGTCAGTCTGGAGGAGCTCGAGAAGCAGAGGGAGCAGAAGGGCAAGGACATGGTGAAGAAGTGTGACGAGGAGGAAGACAAGGACGATGATGGAGATGAGGAGGATGAAGACGACGAGGAAGATGAGGACGGTGAGGACGACGAGGATGATGAGGACGATGAGGACGGTGAGGACGATGAGGACGGTGAGGACGACGAAGACGACGAAGACGACGAAGACGACGAAGACGACGAAGACGACGAAGACGACGAAGACGACGAAGACGACGAAGACGATGAAGACGACGAAGACGACGAAGACGATGAAGACGACGAAGACGACGAAGATGACGAAGATGACGAAGACGACGAAGATGAAGCATGGCATATTGCTCATCCAGCAGGAGGAAAATTCGCTCGAAAGTCGTCGGGCGCGAAGTGGGAACGATATTCGTAATTGTACGCCTGATGCTATGATACTACAGAAAAGTGTCTCTACCTGAAATCAAAACCGTCAACACCCAAATCGAGTTCTTCTTTTTCTGGTCTTGTTGCTTCTTGAGCCGTGATTATTGTGCTGCGATGATTGCAGAGGACCAGGCCGCACATGCACATGCGACGGAGAGGGGTTTGCTCTTGCAGCGCTGCATCAGCGGCCTCCTCGGATTGGCTCTGTGAGAAAGAAGAAGATTCGAAAAAGAACATAATCCTGATGATTTGATGTGGTGGATTTTGATAGAATTTGGAAGGTGAGTCGGCGAAAAGAAGACAAGTACAAAGATGCAGTGAGCGGAAAGTAAACAAGATGAGCATCCCAGTGGCCAAAACGACACATACTCCGTGGCATCTAACTCACCACTCCATGGCGGAATATCCTACCATCTGATCGACACGTCCAGAATCGACAACAATCTCAAGTCTCTCTACCTTCAGACCTATCGAATTATCTTCCACGTCTCGTTGCCTCCCAGATCCCCCCGTCACGTATGAGTTGAATAACCACATTTCTGCTCATCACCACAGAAGTGTAAATGGCTGAATTGAGATTCGTACAAAGAAATAGACCGTTCATTACATTAAGCTCGTGAAGATCGTGTTTGAAGATAATTTCTGATGCGGAAAAAGATAGCACACGTCGTCGTCACGACCGTCCTCCCGAAGATTAACCTTTCTAGCTGTAACCTCGTGCTGCCGCATGTTAAGATTATGACCCTTGCATTGATTAGACTAGCTGATCCGGACCGGGCAAACTGATGACCGATTTAGATTAACCGAGGTTGCTGTAACTTTCATGGTTCCGACACCGCATACCCACATTTCTGCTCAAACTCGCCATTCCACTCATACTCGGGCGTTGCAAATACTCGGAATTGACACAAGCTGGCCCTTAATTTTGTGCGACCAGCTTCACTACGGATTTTCCGACAAAGAGCCAGACTGAACAAAGGGATCATGACTGAATCCGACAAGCCGACCGACGCCCGCGAGCGGCTGCTTCAAAACTTCAAGGATCATGACCCAAACGAACATCCCAATCGCTGGGAACATCTCTGGGCTCAGAATGATCTGCCATGGGACAAAGGCTTTGCTTCCCCTGCATTAGCAGATCTTTTGGCTGACAGAAAGGAATTGCTTCCAATTGCACCTTCTGGTCGCCGCCTCCGCGCTTTGGTGCCGGGTTGTGGTAAAGGATATGATGTGCTGCTACTTGCAAGCTGGGGCTATGATGCGGTTGGTGTAGAGGCCGCGGCAACTGCGGTCAAGGCTGCCAACGCCGAGTCTCAGGGCTGGGAGGAAAAGCCGGACTACGCTGTCAAGGATGAGGCGAAGGGCCGTGGCAGCGCCAGATTTGTGTTTGGTGATTTCTTCCAAAAGGAATGGGAGAAGGAGGCCCTTGCTGAGGACGGTGTAAAGGAGGGCCAATGGGACTTAATCTACGATTATACCGTAAGTACTTGACGTCCGTCTGGGTCAGATACACAAAACTCACATGATGCAGTTTCTGTGTGCACTGCCGCCGGCGCTGCGGCCAAAGTGGGCAGCGCGCATGTCTTCATTACTGGCTCCTTCGGGCCGCCTGATATGTCTGGAGTTTCCGACGTACAAGCCTCCGTCCACAGGCGGACCTCCATGGGCATTGAGACCAGAGACTTACCTGGCTCATCTGAGTCAACCGGGCAAGGAGGTAGAGTACGATGGCGAAGGATTTGCCGTTTGGAAGGAGGGTCAGGACTCTGGGCACGGCGCATTGGAGAGAATTGCCCATTGGAAGCCGGAGAGAACTCACAAGATTGGTGAGGGCACTGACAATGTCAGCGTTTGGAAGAAGAAGTAGGCATCGCCGGCATTCATCTTTGGCGAATGTGTATCGTGCTTTTTGCCCAGCACTAGTTTTCCAAATCACCTCGGAAGCATAGTAGTTCTCGAGTTTGGTCCTACCTTCAGCACTGACGCTGACCACAACTTTGAGGAAACCGGTTATGGATCATCTACAACTGAGAACCCCTAACTGCGGTCCATCACCCAAGCGTCGATACTCTGGCGTCTGCGAGATCTGTGAGACTGAGCCGATGAATAATTGGCAAAACTTCGGCATGTGAATGGAGGGTCAACGTGAGTTCTTCTACTTGCGTGCGCGTACCCCGCTAGCATCTTGTGTACTTCGAATGGATGGCCGTGAGTCTCGTGCACATGGATTAGCAGCTGCTTGGTCAGAACAATGATATCGTCAAAGATCGAACAAGCGTGGTAATGCTCGAAGATCCAGACGTTATTCCTTTCAACTTCTCAGAGCTCCTACTGGGCGCGACCAGCACTAGTTTTCTTGGGTCTATAGCATAGAATCTTCTTGTCAATGACTGGTAGCAGTGGATCTAGCCAATAGTGTGTCTCATGGTGGTCACGGCAGAGGAGTGGTGGTAGATGTCGCTTCAGATCAATTCAGGGGCTCTAGGCACCACCACCAAGGATCCAGCAAAGTCACGACCTCGACGACGGGCAATCAAAAGTTCCACAGTATAAAAAGTTCTTCCAAGTGGCCAGGGCATAGTACGTCGATTGGGATTACAGAGGGAGCCAAGCTTTGTTTACACGTACTTCGTGCCCGTGAAGTCCCGCCGAGCAACGACAAGCAAACACGCTCTGGAACCTTCTGCTGGAGATTGTTTACTCCAAACTTGCGCGCTTCTTCTTCACTGACATCTTCCTCATTATAACACCCAACCATTTCTTCTCCACAGAATACAACATCGAAACTCTCAGAGTATCTATCTCCTGATCCCTATCCACAGATCGTCAGCGCTTAACATCTATCACAGAACGAAGATGATGTCCACCAAGCTCTTTCTGCTGTTCAGCGTCATCGCCCTGCTGGTCAACATTGGACTGATTGCGCTGAGCGTCTATCTGGGCATTTCCAAGTATGACTCGGACACCTGGAGCATCGTTGTTTTGGTGGCAACTTTCTGCATCGTCTCCCAGATCACAATCAGTAAGTTCACGTGTTTCCCTCTTCTCCTCATCGCTCTTCTTTCCTGTGCGCCAGCTTCTGACATTGAACACAGCGGTCCTTCGCATTCGCGCAAAGCGCGCCAACAATAACGCCAAAAACAACCCTGATCGCACCGTGTTCAACGACTACTACACCGCTCATCAACTGTCTTCATCGAGCAGCGAGGTGACACTGGTCACTATGATTCAGACCCCTGGACGCACCATCCGCGACCCAAACCCTTGGCCCATGATCCGACTGACTCGCGATCCTGCCGCGCACACTGTCTGAGGTCAGTAAATCCCCTTTCTGTTCCCAAGAGCTTTCACCTGCTTGTGTGTCAAGGAAGACCTACTGATTCGATGCTGTGATAGCTCTGGTTCCTCCAGTAGCAAGAGAGCTTCAAAACCTCCTCTATCTATACACCCATGAGCTCGGTATCGCCTTTCGACCCCGGCGCTATCACATCTCCTACTGGAGCTGCTGTGTCCATCATTTCTGACGAGCTTTTCGATCACTACAGGCCGCACTTCACACAGAGTCTGAGTCTTTTGAGGGGAAAGCAAGCACATGCAAACATAGAAACTTCACAGCATTGGGTTTTTTGGTTTGGGCGTTGATGGTTTTATTCGAACACGAGGATACCCCTGGGATAGATGACGCATGTTTCTTCTCTCCTGTTTTTCTTTCTTTCATTCAAAGGGATCAGGGGGTTGTCTCAAGCAGCAGCAGTTAACATCAATTCGAGAACATGACAGTTTAAGCTCATTTCCTTTCCTGTCCCGCTTCACAATAATACCCTCTTTCTACTGCAGAAGGTACTTCCTTCTCTACCCTTCGCAGCCCTGAACGTGACACCGTTCCTCAGTACACTAATAAGAGCTTTGCCGGTTCTGGATCAGGAAACCCCACAATGGCCACACACGCACCGAGTACCAGGTTCCGGAAACCCTTTTAGTGTTCCTGTAATACTTGTTCTCGCACATTATCATCACTGGAAAACATCACTTGTGAAACTCCGGGAACGGTGAACTCTACTTCACGACACCGACCCTGGTCGCGATGCTGCATGTATGCAAACCGTTCAGCGGAAATGAGTTTCAACACTCGTCGTTAGACAGAGGGTATGGCGATGTTTGGATCATCGATGAATGAGACGTTCTCGCTTCCTTGCTCAATTGGAAGAGAAGTTTTGGTCAGAAGAAGATTGGGAGATTGGTTTTGTCGGGTTTGCTGGGCTGAGGGGAGAGAACTATGTATCTCCGGATCACATAACCATCGGGCGGACATTTGTAACAACGCAATATACAAAATGCCAAAGTTGGAGGTGTAGTCAAAGAGACTGGATGGCATAGAACTCTTCTCTGGTATCGGATAGAATATATGAAATATCATTGCGTTGCTACAATCTAAGACGTGGTGTGAAGGCATCACCATCTTCAATTATAGCCCACATCAATAAAGAAAGCTGACTTTGCCAGTTCTCTTGGGAGCCCGCTTGAATCCCACCAACGCATTCTTATGCAACAGGGGCTTCATCTGTTTCCTTCTCGCCAGAAGTGTCTCGGGCGTATACACCACGACGGGATCGATCATATGATCTGGCACGATGAACGCTTTCTTCATCACCTTTGCAGCTTCCTTGGACACGACCGACGTCTTGAGCAAATGCTGGCGATGCTTGTAGCTATTGCTGCAAGCGAGCTGGATGGGCAAAGAGATGACTATAGTCTCGATGCGCCTGCCTCTGATGTCGACATCGTCGTCGCAAAGTTGTTGGATGGCGAAAACGCTACCTTTCCTGTGGTTGAAGAGGGTGCCATCGTCGGTATTGCCACGGTACTCGGCCTCAACGTTCCATCTGTATTGTACGCATTGTGGAGGGTCGAGGTGGAAAGTCTCTTTGATGGCGCCCGTGTGCGAAATCTCCCACAGTTTCCACAGCTGCATGTCGCCGTCGAGCATCCAGATTTTTTCATCGGGTTCGTGTGTTCTGCCTGGTCCTTTCCAGCCGAAGACGCCGCGGGTGAATTCTGAGGGCAGCATGTTTGCTTCGGCCAACGCTTCGGCCCATTCGATTCTATCGATTGGCCTTGTGCCATCTTCTCCTGCGAACAGAGCGTTGTAGCGTGCTGCTGCGATGCGGTGCGAGAAACGTATGTTGTATCGGATCTTTTCTACCCTGTCTTGGTGAAGCCTGTAAAGTGCAAAGTCGGCGGCCAGTTGGGGGTCCTTTGGATTGGGGTTCTTTTTGATTTGCGTGGGTCCAATGAATGCAGAAGGTCTTGTGGGTATTGTATCTTTTCCATCGACAGGAGGTTCTTTGGGCGGAGTGCCGCTTCCATGTTTGCTTGATCTCAGGGAGCGTTTTTTGTATGATGGAGGCTGCGATTTTTTTATCTTGTTCGAGCGAGGTCCCGATTTGGCAGATTTTGAGCCTATACCCGAGGACTTGCGTTTTGGCGCGCGAGGTTTTGGCGGGAGAGATACTGTCGAGCCACTGCCTGACCCAAGAGATACTGTCGAGCCACTTCCTGACCCAAGAGGTGCTGTTGAGCCACTTCCTGACCTACCAGAGACTGTCCGGCCACTTCCCGACCTAAGAGAAACTGTCGAGCCACTGTCCGAACTACCAGATCTCGAAGACCCAGGCTCTGGTTTGGAAGACCCACGCTTTGATTTGATAGGCCCTCGCTCTGATTTGGTAGGCCCACGCTCTGATTTGGTAGGCCCACGCTCTGATTTGGTAGGCCTACGCTCTGATTTGATAGACCCACTCTCCGATTTGACAGGCACCGAAGACCGACTACTCGACCCCCTCGACCCGGAGCCGCTTCGCGCTCCACTAGATGCTTTGCGAGGGTCTTTCTTTACAGGGTCCGCCTGCGGCTTTAGACTAACACAAGGCGCGAAACCCATGTTCTTTGGTAATTTCGTTAGAGAAGGTTTCTTAGGTCCTAGAAGGAAACCATGCGTTGTGAAAGGGTTGACTTTCGATCCACGCTCTGATTTGATAGGCCTCGAAGACCGGCTACTCGACCCCCTCGACCCGGAGCCGCTTCGCGCTCCACTAGATGCTTTGCGAGGGTCTTTCTTTACAGGGTCCGCCTGCGGCTTTAGACCAACACAAGGCGCGAAAACCAGATTCTTTGGTAAATACATGGGAGAAGGGTTTTTAGGTCCTAGAAGAAAACCTCGCGTCGTTAAAGGTTTGACTTTTGTCGGATCGGCGGTTCGACCGTGTCCAGATGGGAAGGTGGTGGGTCCCAAGACGACTGTAGGAGTAAACGCAGCATATTCTGCCGGGGGTTTGCTGCGGCGAGGCTGACGGTCTGTAGCCACAGGGCTCACACTCGAGCGCGGCCATTTGGAGCGAGGCCGTGATGGAGTAGCAGAGGTTGACGATGGGGTTTCTGGCGATCCCAATGGGGATGGCATGGCAGGTTTCTTGCCTGCTGCTGCGCGCTTTCTCTTTCGACTTCCGGTTGCTTTGGGTAGGTCGGGTGAAGGACTTGATACTTTGATTGGATCGTCGAATCCTTCCAAGGAGGCTTTTTCGTCATCTTCCTCTGAGCTCCAGTGCACGTAAGTAAGGCCTGGACCTAAGCGCTGCCGTTTTGCGCCAGGTCCTGATGAGGTTGTTTCAATCTCATCATCGGATCCTTGGAAAGAGGCATCTGAGCTCTCGGTGGTTTGGGCCGAATCCTTGGAAGCGCTTGACCATATCTCATTGGGATCAGAGGATCCCTCAAAGCTAGATGCGGAGCCCCCTTTCTCGGATCCAAGGGTCTCGGTTGAAGAGTTCGACGACGACTCAGAATCATCATAGGTGATCCAATGATCATTTACTCCCCTAGGATCTTCTTGACGTCGCAAAAAATGATTGGAATCTGCCATTTTGTTTTGTTGCTTTTCTATATCTTTCTAGGGCGGTATTGCGGCGGAATGGTGAGCTGAGAAAATTTGTGTGAGACGACTAAAAGAAGAAGGACAGATGGAATTGTTGATCTCGTCCCCCCTTTTTGAGTTTTTTTTTGGATCTGGATATGTGGGACAAAGAAATTTTGTAGTGTCGGGTTTGGATCGCTGAATGCGGGCATGTAGGTGTTCTTCGAGTACGAGAGATGTTTTTTTCTTTCTTTTTTGCATGGGCATGCCACCTTCTTGCTTTGTTAAGTCTAGAATCCGGGTGTTGAGTTGATGGATAAAGTATACGATTAATGTTTTCCACTTTCTTTCAACTTTTCCTTTTCCATCCTTTTTATCCTTTTTCGATATCTTCTTTTGGTCCGCTAGGCATAGATAAACATTGATCTCTAGAACTCATCTTCTTTCAGCGCCTCATAAGAAGATCAGGAAAAGTCATAGGGAAAGGCCGTAAAAAGCCAAGCATCCAGAGATCATTTCGTTCTCGCTTTGTTTTCGGCAAAAGCAACTCACTAATCACATGCTCGCCCCGTCTTTGTCTGTTCGATTTCTCACATTCCTCAACGCCTAGGTCCCCCACCACCACTCGTCTTGGAACAGGCCCGATCAATACAAAGTTCTTGGATCTTTGTTCTTCGAGTACCTCGACTTGATCTATTTTCGCTGCCATATCATTGAGGATCAAGCGAGAGAAGGAAGGAGAGAAACTGAATATCGCATCCGTAGAGTGACAAGTGCATTCTGCGCACACGAGAAGGACAGAAGATGGCTCCATGTGAGGGAATCAAGAAAGACAGTAGAAGTCCGGATCAGTGTGTGAATGCTGGACAGTGTCGGGCTTGTGTAAGGAAGGAAAGATTGGGAAACAATAATCAACGGAAAGACGTGCATGTGACAAAATCAGGCGTCTTGCACTTGCCAAATCATGCAACTTGCACTTGCCAAATCATGCAACTTGCACTTGCCAAATCATGCAACTTGCACTTGCCAAATCATGCAACTTGCACTTGCCAAATCATGCAACTTGCACTTGCCAAATCATGCAACTTGCACTTGCCAAATCATGCAACTTGCACTTGCCAAATCATGCAACTTGCACTTGCCAAATCATGCAACTTGCACTTGCCAAATCATGCAACTTGCACTTGCCAAATCATGCAACTTGCACTTGCCAAATCATGCAACTTGCACTTGCCAAATCATGCAACTTGCACTTGCCAAATCATGCAACTTGCACTTGCCAAATCATGCAACTTGCACTTGCCAAATCATGCAACTTGCACTTGCCAAATCATGCAACTTGCACTTGCCAAATCATGCAACTTGCACTTGCCAAATCATGCAACTTACACTTGCTACATGTAAAGTAATTCCATGATGCACATGATTTCTAGTATTCCTTCCTTTGCACTTTCCTATCTTATTTTCTGATCGTCTCAGCGACAGCTTTCCGACAACCTAGAGTCATTTATTACGGGGCCTGCATGTGTACAAGACATTGTCTCGCGCGTCTTGATACAAAAGGCACGTGGTGATTGTCTCTGACGTTTTTGTTTGCAAATGGAAACTGCTGGAGCGAGATGAAGTGGCAGCAGGAAGGAACGGGTAAACGTCGCGAGAATTAAAATGGCAGGAGGGGTGTCTTGGCAGGTCGGGCTGCGGTGAGAGTGAGATTGTAATACTGAAAGGACACCTTTTTTGCCCCCCCACCACCACCAACACCACCGCATGTCATGACCATGGCGGCCGCAGGTATTGAGGAGGTCTCTCGCTGCTGCAAATGCTGTACTAATGACCGTGGCAAGCAGAATACGTGTGGCCGCGGAGGTCCTCGCACAGCCGATCGCCCGACACGCTCTCCCCAATCTACCCCGACCGGCCCATCCGGCCCCTGCCCAAGAAGAGACTCCGCGAGCAGCTGTCGCCTGAACAGCAGAGCCAGATCATGTACCCTCCGGAGCCGTCGCCTCTTTTCAACTTTCCGTACGGCGTGGTTGAGAAGACGGACGTCAAGGCTCAGCACGACGCCAGCCACTGCACTTGCAACGGAGATGAAGAGGTGGACGAGAGTGACGAGGAGGAAGGGCTGATGGCCTATGACGAGGCCCAGCACCGGTGGGCGTCGCCGGTGAATGAACGAGTCGACAGCGTGCAGAGAAAGCTGAAGGCGCCGCCCGCACCAGCATCGACGGCATCTTCGGCCGATGGCTACGAGTCATTTGAGAACACGAGCAACAAGAAGAAGCGCAAGATCCCGGGGCTGCACCAGTCGAGCCTGTCGCAAGAGTTGGCCAACATCAGCATTGATGAGCCCATCAGGCTGTCGGTGCAGGACGAGCAGCGCATGATGCAGTACGCACAGCAGTCGATCGCTCAGGGAAGGGCCGCCCGGCAAAACGGCTACGCGTCGGCAAAGTCACGCGGCGGCAGCTGGAAAGGCGATGGCACACGCATTAGTAAGACGAGGCTTTGATTGAAACAACCGAAGCCAAGACACTGACACGGCGCAAAGACACGCTCCCGCCACCGACGACGCCCGTCAAGCAGCAGCAGCAGCAGCAGCAGCAGTCGACGCCGCAGACGCAATTCACGTTTGAATGCGAGTCCAACAAGATCTTTAGCCGTCAACAGCCGCCGGGCTTTCCCTCGCAGCAACAGCAGCAACCTCCCCTTCCTCAGCAGCAACACCCCGTCCAGCCCGTCCAACAGCGGCACCAGCAACAGACACAGGCAGGTGCTCAGCAAAAGAAGCCGCGTCCGCGTCGTGCAAGCAAGGAATACGCCATGGCCGAGCGCCAACGCCGACTGCAGCAGGAATACACAAACTACCACCAACGGCCCTCACGAGACGCCATGTGGATCTGCGACTTTTGCGAGTACGAGGACATTTGGGGCGAGCGCCCTGAAGCTTTGATTCGCCAGTACGAGATCAAGGACAGGAAGGAACGACTCCGCCAAGAAGAGCGCCGTCGCCTGCTGGAAAAGGCAAAGCAAAAGAACCGCAAGGGCAGGAAGAAGTCGACATCCACAAACAGCAACAGCAACAGCAACGGCAACACCAACACCAACACCAACACCAACACCAACACCAACACCAACACCAACAGCAGCAACAACAACAACAACAACAACAACAACAACAACAACAACATAAACATAAACAACAACAACAACAACAACAACATAAACAACACCAACAACCAACAGCAGCCACATTCCACCAACACAAATCACGACGATGTGAGAAATGACCAACTCTACCAAGACGAATACCATCATCCCTACCATCCTGTACAACCCCCACCAGACTCCACTGACCAGACATGTGCCGCTGATTATCCCTCACAACCCCCACCGAGGGCGCCCGACAAAGACCAGCGCTATCCTGATCCGCCCCCGCCGCCACTACAACAGTATCCCGTGAATCAGCGGTAGCACTGGTGCATCATGAAACGATTGTTGATGGGGTGCGCCATCCGTCGTTCTTTCCTTTTTTCTTTTGGTTGTTCAGCGTGCTTGCCCTTTTGGATAATTGTGTTTTTTACTTTCTATCATCTGCTTTCCACTCTACTCTCGGACTCTTCCTTCCACTTGATAATTTGTATATTTCATGTTGCTTGAACTCGTGCTGTTGTTTGTGGGGCGGAAAGAACTCTCGGCTCTCCTGTTGCTTCGACGCACTCTTTGTGCTTGTTTTGTGTGACTTCTCTCCTCTGTTGTCTTGGCATATTCCTGCCGTCGCCCGTCCTCTTTATTTCTCTTTCTGTCTTCTCTCTCTTTCTGTCTTCTCTCTTTTGTTTTTTGACATGTGCCTTGAAGCTCTTCTACGCTTCTTTCTGTAATACATGTAGGTAATTAATCTCTTTGAGTTTCTGTTGAATATCTTCTTGTCATTGCTTGCATTTGGATATTACATGTAGTGTATTATTTAATGATTGGTACATGTATATACATACATGTTTACTTTGTACTTTTTTATGCCTCCTGTTATTATTCTCTTTCTTTCTTTCTTCTTATTTTCTTATTTTCTTATTTTCTTATTTTCTTATTTTCTTATTTTCTTATTTTCTTATTTTCTTATTTTCTTATTTTCTTATTTTCTTATTTTCTTTTGAAACTAAGTAGGTTTTTCTTTTTTTTCTTCTTTTTTTTTCCCTTTATTTTCTCTTCTCCTTTTCTCTTCTTTTTTTCCTCCTCTTTTTTCCTTTTCTTTTCTCTTCTCTTTTCTATTCTCTTTTCCCTCCTCTTTTTTCCTTTTCTTTTCTCTTCTCTTTTCCCTCCTCTTTTTTCCTTTTCTTTTCTCTTCTTTTTTTCCTCCTCTTTTATCCTTTTCTTTTTTCCTTTTCTTTTTCCCCTCTTTCCTTGTTTATTCTTTACTTCGCTATCACTTGCGCTACGTCGAATCGAGGAGAGAATGAAAGGTAAGAAGGAAGAAATTAATCATTAATCTAGATAAACTCTATGCATATGAACGGAAAAGAATACGAAATACCCGCTTCCTTTTCCCCTATCATCAGACCCCTTGAAAGAAGCCTCTAGAAGCTTTCACAAACACCGTCCCTCTCTATCCAAGAGCACTAAGTCCCTTGGCTGACAAAGCCACAGCATCACACTTACTAACCACACCACCAGTCAAGACGAACCTCAAGTTTGCCGCCGCAATAAAGCCCAGATCCGCCGTGGGATCCTTGACCAAAAACAGCTTGCTAGCACTACCCGCCTGGCCCTCATACGCACACAGCACGGGGAAATAGTAGTTGCCCAGCGTGTCCACGGGCAACAGCACAGTATCAGAACCGGTCTTGAAGGGCGTGAGCGTCAGCACCCTCGCGCCCTTGGGAATGCTGCCCCACGCTGCGGTTCGGAATCGGGATACGCCGTAGGCGCTCATTAGGCCTGGATAGTAGATTAGGAAGTCGCCGGCCGCCGAGCTGAGGATTACGCTGCCGTCGGTCGAGAAGGTGGGGCTGCTGCTGGCGTTGGGGGACAGGTACATGTTGTTGTCTTTGCCGGGGATCAGGTTGAGTTGGCCGGTCGTGTCTGTCACGGAGATGTTTGTGGTGTTGGCTGAGGCGGTGGAGGAGGCGGTGGATGAGGAGGTCGAGGTCGACGAGGTCGACGTCTTGCTTGTTGATGTCGACGATGAGGAAGAGGTCATTGCTGATGATGACGAGGACGAGGACGAAGTGGTCAACAAAGTGGTCGCGGTCGATGAAGCCGAAGACGTCGCTCTCTTGTTGACATTGACAACCACATCCCTCTTGACCGTCAACCCGCCGACCAAAAAGGCGCTGTCGACCGTGTAGGACAAATCCGTGGTCGAATTGATAGGCGTGCCCGACTGCGAACTCTTGAGGTAACAGCCCGGATTATTGCCGTAATAACCGTCGTGCGCGAATCCAACACCGACACAGCCATTGGTAGCATCGCAAGCATTGATGCATTGCTCGAGCGTGTTGGCGCCATCCTTCAGGCCCAGATCGTTGCCTTGGAAATCAACACCGCACGAAATCTGGTAGTATTTGCCCGCGGCATCGTAGAAGGTTGTGCCGTTGATGGAAGGGCAGGATCCGAGCGGCTTTTTCTTGGGCCGGTTTTGCTTGATGGCCGAGTCCACCTTGTACTTGAACCTTGTCGCGTTGAGCGGCGCGTCTGTGATCTCGTACTTGGGGTAGCAAAGCGGTGTCTTGTATGTACCGGTGTAGGCGTATGACACGCCGACGCAATCGAGGTTGGTATCGCAGTAGTTGACGCAAGCCTCCAGGTTCGCATAGCCACTCAGGCCACCGATATCGTAGCCGTGGTAGTCCATATTACACTTGATCTGGTAGACTTGATTCTGTTGATCAACAAACGTGCTTCCGTCAGCGCCAGGGCACGCCGCCAAAGGAGCATACTTGACCGGAGAGGCGGCGAACAAAGTCAGCCCCGACGGAATAGATCCCTTCCTGGCGATACTGCTCTTGAACCAACAGTTTTGGGCGTCTTGGCCGCGTTGCACCCAGATGGCTCCCACGCACGATGGGCCCATGTCCGAACAAGCGTCGATGCAAGATGAGAGGCTGGGGTAGGGCACGTGTGAGATGTCTTGTCCCGGCCAATCAAATCCGCACTGCACTTGCCAGTAGCTGCCGTCGCTTGTGGTGTAGTAGTCGCCGCACTTGAGAGCGCTAGGGGTGGGAGCAGCACTGGTAGTCGATGGGGCTGGTGCACTCGTGGTGGCAGCGTTTCCTGCACCACTTCCTGAACCAGGCGAGGAATTACCTGTAGGAGCTGATCCATCACTGCCAGCACTGCTAGAAGGCTGACTGCCGGCATCGGTAGGAGCAGGAGCGTTGCCGCCATCCGTAGGCGAGGAGCCACCGTCATTTGGAGCGGGTGTGTTGCCACCATCAGTAGGCTGGCTTCCTCCGTCATTGGGTGCAGGTGAGCTTCCGCCATCACCGCCATCTGACGCAGGAGTATCGCTGGGAGCCGACCCGCCGTCTGTACTCGGATCACTGGACGGATCATCCGTAGGAGTGGGCGCGACAGATGAAGAGGTCGTGCGAGCCACGGTCGGCACCGCACGTCCTAGACAACCTCCCGCAAGATTGGGTCGCTGGAACGAAGACAGAGTGTAAGTCGACACGTCGAGGAGGTGCACGGACAAGTCGTTGGATAAGCCGACGTTGTACTTGATGCCAAAGCATCCATTGGCGCTGGTGACGCCATTCGATGCACCAGTGCCATAGCTTGCTGCAATTTGAAGCTGGGCCGACGCGGTGACGGCGGGCGTATCAATCAGCGAGATGCCCTTCTTGTATTTGCCGTCCAAGATGTCGACGCCGAAGAAGATCTCAACGGGCAGGGCAAGAGAGGCCGAGGCAGTGACATCGCCCCATGCGTCAAACTTCTTGACAATTTCCGGAGTGAAACCCGATTGAGTCGACTTGGACTTGTCGAGAAGGTTCAGCTCGGCGTGGATCTTGGGCCAGTTCAGCGAGGCTCCCATCAGCATCTGACCTGCAGCTTGAACTTTGAGGTTGCTGTTGACAGAGACAGTGACCTTTGGTCCCAGAACGGCGATTCCAGGGATCGACAAGGTAGGCAGGCCTTTACTGATCAGATCCTTGTTGATGTTCTTTTCGTAATTGGCAAACGCGTTGACACCAACAAAAACACCGGCATACAAATTGCCGTCCATTGTAACTTGGCAGGTGGTTACTCCCTTTGCCAGACTGGCAGAGATGGTGCCCACGGCCTGGAAGCCGCCTTTGATGCCACAGTCCACGCAATACATTTGGATGCCTGCCTTGGGGTCCTTGGTTCCGGTCAGAGAGCCTGACATGCCATTAAGTGCCTTTTGGGTCGCGGCAATCATAGCTGCGTCCTTGTTTGCATCGGGGCTATACTCGAAGAACTTGTACTGGTTGCCCCAAGGAGAAGGATCGTTCTTTGCAGGACCCAGGTCGATATTGGCGGACAGAGACTTGGACAGCGTGATGGCAGGAACCAGCGAAGCGACAGCCTGGGCCGCTGATTTCAAAGTGCTTCCAAGGTTAGTCGCAGCCTGCACAATGCTCTTGGGGAGGACCTGAGCAGCCGCCTTTGCGACAGGAGCTGCAACAGCTTTGGCAACATTGGCCACGGATTTGAACGCATTCTTCAAACTGAAGCCTCGCTTTCGGAGACCAGACTGCGAAGAAGGTGCGATTGCAGCCAAGACCGTCTCGGTATCTGCGTCTCCAGAGGGATAGTATCCAAGCTCTTGGTCAATAGCCAGATCAAACGACGTTCCGCAGGCAGCGGTTGGGAAGTCACCACTTGTTCCATTCATGTTGCCACAGCTAGGAGGTCCACCTGTAGAGTTGGAAGTGGTGACAGTACCGAAATCGAGATCAAGGCTTTGGAAAACGTCTCCGAGCCCCACTTCACTACCCTTGCCATACGCAATGAGGCCAGCAGTATCAAAGGTGAAGGAGGTGGTCAAAAACATTGTAGAGGTCGAATTTGCGCCGCAAGAATTTTCGGAAGTGACGAGCACAACGTGGCCATCCATTTGCCATTCTGTCTGGGAATGCTCGAATGCAGACTTGTCGTTGAACTTGATGGTTATGGTCGAGTCGTCGCAGTGCACACTGGTGATGTAGCTGGTGTGATCGAGGACAACAGATGGATGCTGGAAACCAACTCCAACCTTTGCAATGGTCGAAGAGGCATTGTTTGCAGATGGAGCGCCGCCAAAGTAAAGGTCAGCCTTAGGGGCGGGAGTCAGGTTGGAGACATTGTCCAAATCAAGACCAGGAGGAGGAATTGCACCCAGCGTAGCAGTAGGAGCCGGGGGAAGGGTAACTGCCGAGGCAGTAAACACCGAACCAGGTGCAACGGCAGTTGGGAGAACGCTGACGACATCAGTCGCAGTGAAGCTGGATGCCAACGACGAGCTGGTCGAGCTTGAAGCTTTTGACGAAGACTTGCTAGAGGCAATGACGATGGGGCTAGTCTTGACTGAAGGGATCACAACCTTTGAGCTGCTCGAAGACTTTGAGGAGGACTTTGAGCTGGAGCTTGACGTCTTGGACGACGTCTTAGAGGACGACTTTGACGATGTCTTGGACGAGACCTTTGAAGAAGTGCTCGAAGTCTTGGATGAGACTTTTGATGAGCTCTTCGACGTGGGCTTAGCAGTGCTAGGGATCAGAGTCGGGGTAGCCGTCACAGCCTTGCAGACAGAAGAAACTTGAGGGGCGGAAAGTCCATTGAATGGAGAACCTGGCCTCGATTTCAGAGCAGGCCTAAACCATGATTAGCTAGGGTAGTGATACAAAGGGCAGAGAGTCTGACGTATTGAACCAGAATTTACAGAAGGGCAGCGGTTGAGCTACGACCTTTCGTAGTGTATCCAGGTTCGGCACCTTGCTGTTGCCGGTTGGTGTAGCCATGGCCTTGGTAGTAGTCTTGCCGAGGATCGTCGGTGTTGCAACGATACACTTGCATACACGGCTGATATCACTGGAGCTGACACCATCGATGGGACTGGTCAAAGTGAAAGAAGCTACTGCCCACCACTTGCAAAACACTATTGGTGCGCCAAAGCCATTGTTGATGGCAGAAACGACAGGGTCTGTAGAGCTGCAGGAGGCCTTTGAAGCAGGGGCAGCCAATGTGAACTGTCCAAAAGCAAGAGCCCAGACAATCCAGGTGATCAATTCGGTGAGACGTGACATGCTGCTTGATGCCTGGTAGGCGGTGTTGTAACGAGTAAGAAGAGAAGGGATAATCAATCAAAGATGAGGGTCGATAGTCAAGATCAAGATATTGACAAGCGATGAGGTCGACTCGGCACGAACAGCCTTGCTCATTCTGCTGTGCCAGGCGCCATGGTATATATATGTGAATCACGGTCTACAGCACATGTTCAGCCCACCTCTACTCTATAGACGTGCCTAGTTGAATAGCCCCAACTTCCACAGGCTGCCATGTCGTGCAACGCCTTCATTTCGACCACTTCCAGATGGCGGACGCCTTGAAAATGCTGAACTCTTCGTCGGCATGCCCGCAGCGGATGATAGAAACGTTGTGGAAGAAGCGTTGGAGAAAATGTCTTTGGTATTATTGGAACGACCTTGGCGAGGAGTCTGGCCACAGCGAGATACAGAACGTCTCCAGCTTATACGTTGTCAAACCGAATAAAGAGGTAACACGCAGACCAGCGACTCCAGGGGAGTAGTTATGAACCTTGAAAGTTTCCAGTAGAGCCGTGAGAACCAGTGAAAGAGTTTTGATCTGGTTATCAGGAAGCAGAAAGGTGCAGACATCCGAGACAGGTACAATATGCATGCAGTGCCGAGTCGGGATTTGACGCTGGTAAACCCCTTGCGTTGTTTAAGCTTTGCGGAGAATTCCCTTGGCTGGTGCTTTCCTTGGCACAACGAGGATGCGTTTCTCCTCAGCTCACCGGTGTCTGTCTCTCGCAACATCAACGACATTTTGGTTCTCGTACAACAAAGGCATATTGGAAACTGATGAGCTCTGATGGTTTCGTTTTTTCGCTTTCTCATGAGTGCGGTCTTCTGTTGACCAAGGCGACTATATGCAAGATGGATAGATGAGTCAAGCGTCAACATGTTCCATGAGCAACTCATTCCCGGCTACACATGCCTTACAAGAACAGAACCGACGTCGCTGGTGCTTCACCGTTCTGGCATAAAACGCAGACCTAGAAGCCTGCCAAGATTCTCTAGACTATCGACGGCAGCCCCGAGCAGCCTCCAAACCCATTGTCAAGAGACAGTTGAACACAGCACGTGAGCTAAATGTCTGTTCAGCCAATTAAAAGTAGAGAGTACATACAGAGACATCCGACACAGGCTCCTAATTCTACCGGTTTCGAATCCTACGAGCACTTCGCTCGCCTAGCAGATACTCTTTCTTTGCAACGCTCTGAGATGTTCAGCTGGACTATACCAGGGCCAAGATATCTCGCAATTGAGAAAAACGCCTCATAATGTGCCACCAATAAACCATGGCAGGGTTTCGACTTGGTGCTCTATACTATTCCAGCTCTAGCGAGTGACCGACCTTGGGGCTGGGCCTTCAGCTCCGTTGGTATACTGACATTACCATGTTGACGCTCGCAAGTTCAAGACAACACGCCGCATAATTGGCATTATTGAACACCGCTACCGTTGTGGTTGCAATTTCACCTCTGGATTATGGCTCTAAGGTGTATGATTCGGGGAAAAGATGATCTGGGCGAGTTGTATAAAGATGCTCGGCTGCTCTTGAGCGCTTGCGGAGAAGGTTGACAAAGCTTCCGTCATCACGAGATAACATGTTGATCTCACAATTTCTTCCATTGTGTCTAGTAGGCATTGCTGCTGCTGCACCTGCTAGCGATACAACGAGTATGTTACAATGTTGTCGAGATGCGAGATACTTTACTCTGACTCTTTTTCAGATTGTAACAAGGCCGACATCGCTCTAGTCAAGTTCAACAAACAGAGTCGACCTGGACTTTGTCAAGCATGGCTGAGTGGGTATGTAACAGAGTATCAGATTATGTTGATAGTTCGCTAAGATTCTTGCCAGCAACAAGCAAACATCGCCTATTCAAGGGATGCTCCCCAGCGAGCTGACGGCAGCCTGTAACTGCATATCTGCATCTGCAGCAGCTATGCAGTCTGCATTGGAAATGCCGGTTCCCAGAATTGCAGCAGCCAAGGCTTCTCCAAAGCCAGCTGCAAAGCCAACACCGCAAAAGGTCACTCCTGTTGCCAAGACAACACCAAAGACTACTGCAAAGACTACTGCAAAGACCACTGCAAAGACCACTGCAAAGACCACTGCAAAGACCACTGCAAAGACTTCCGCCAAGACCACCTTGGTCAGTACGACTAAGAAGGTCACGTCCACTTCATCAAGCAAGGGCAGCTCGGTGAAGAGCTCTGCAAAGAGCAGCACATCATCATCCAGCCGCAAGGCATCCTCTACCATCAGCTCTTCGAAAGTCTCATCCAAGGTCTCGTCTATTTCAACTGGCAAAGCCATCTCTTCCAAGAAATCATCTTCTTCATCTAAGAAGCCCAAGCCAACCTCAGATGCTACTGCTGGGGGCGATGATGATGGCACCACCGGGTCAGATCCGTCAACACCTGACGGCAATGGGGGATCTGACACGCCGGCAACCGATGGAGGTGATGGCTCTGCTGCAAATACTCCAGCTGGCGATGATGGCTCTACTCCCACTACTCAACCAAGTGATGATGGCTCCGCTCAAACATCATCGCCTGGAAGTGACAATGCTCCTGATCCAGATGCTCCAGCACCGACATCGACTCTGCCTGGTACCACGTCTACCTCTAGCAAGACGTCTTCCAAACCGAAATCTTCATCCACCAAGCTTGCATCTACCTCCAAGTCTAGTAGTAGCAAGTCGAGTACCAAAGCTCTCTCGTCATCGAGTATCTCGACTTCATCTAATAAACCCGCACCAACGCCGATGGTCAAACCCAAGCCTGTCTGCAAGTCTCCCATAGGGTCCAACGTCACCTTCCAGCTTTACATCTCCGGCACTGGCTCTGCAATCGATGGCACGCCTATGCAAGGTTTGACGAACGGTGCCACTGCAGTTGGCTTCAGCGTCGGTTATGCCGCATTGAATTTCACTCTTGATTGCTCTACCGGCTACGTTTATTGGGGCTCGGGCTCTGTGCTGTCAGGTAATAAGATGGCTTTCTCAGTCAGGAGTCAATCTGTTGTCGTTGCACCTCTTGGTGACTCGAACAATACGCCTTTGAGCTGTAGCCTGGATGACAACTTCATGATGAGCTGTCAGTACGATTCCTCTCGATCGTCCAGCACCTTTCAAGGCTGGGCAGTCAGTACTGGCGATGCTCGTTATCTCGCCATGTCGCAAAGCAATACCACTGGTATCTACCTTCAGGCAGTCCCTCTTAGGTCGAACGCGGCCATGAAGTATCCTACCCACGCTACCAACCAACAGCTACTTACCAACGGAGCTTTCGCTGAATCGAATCTTACGCCATGGAACAAGTTCACCCAAGGAAAGAGTTCCGACATGATTTTCGGCGCTCCTGCAGTCAATGCCACGCAATCTTGCTACGCTTTTGCAGGCTCCCTCGCCATCAGTCCGAACAAGAACTTTGTCAATGGATATGCGTGGGGTGGGATCAGTCAACCTGGTGTGACGCTTTACATGGGAGAACAACTCTTCGTCGGCTACGACATGTTCCTCAACTATCCCTCAGGTCTGCCGAGCGGTGTGCGTTGCGATATTCAGGTCCTGGGCACTGAGCATGCCATGCTCAGTTATGTTCGATACGATAGCAGCAGCCCTGCTTTCGTGTCATTCAAAACCACTGTCGCTGCCACATACAACGGAACAGGCAGTTTCTCCATCACGGCTTACTGTCAAGGACAGGCTGGTGGACCATGGCCATCTCTCAATCTTGGCTTCAACAATGTCAGACTGCTGGCAAACTATGACGCTACTGATGTCGGTGCTGCGCTTACTTGCGGCTTCAAGCAAGCAAGAGATACGATCGAATCGGCCTCGCTCCAGCCATATTGCTCTTCCCTGTTGTCCTACACCACGCCTACCGCGACCGTGACGGAAGCAATCCCCACCACCACGACTTCAACAATCACCGTCGATTATGGGAAGCGTAAGAGAAGTGCCATGACTCCGGTACCCAGACGTTTGCGACCCCGTGAGGCCGTCGGCGCTACCGATACCGACACTTCATCCACACAATCATCGACAGAGTCCACGGACGGATCGACGCCGTCCTCGACCACCGATGCGTCAACGACAGCAACGGCAACACCAACGACAACATCCTCGTCTCCGAAAGGCACTGCTGACGGTTCAGCTCTACTAGCCACCCTGAAACCCGTAGACGTGACAAACGCATGCAGCGCGGAAGTCGCACCCGTTTCCGTGACCGTCACCACCACCACCAGCACCACAACGACACTGACAGCCTACGCAACGGTAACCAAACAACCCACGCTCTTCATCCTGTCCAACACGGCCAACCGCGGTCTCTGGGTCGGCCGCGACAGTAACGGCGCCGTAAGATTCACCTCTAACTCCGGCGAGGCCCACCCTTTCTTCCTCGACAACGGCGTGCTGCGTTCGTGGCGCGACAAATCGTGGACCCTCGTCGACCACTATGAACCCAATTCGGCCACCGCGGACAACAGAATCTACATCGAAGCCGTGTCCAGCGGCACGTGGCCCGTCACCTGCAGCAGGAACGGCAATGGCGTTGGCAGCATCGTTTACAGCTGCCAGAGCTCCGGGCCGCCCAATGGCAATCCCGTCGTCTACGGCTTCGGCTTTTGTCCATCGACGAGTGCGTTGTACATGATTCCGAACAATTCCAATGTCAGGTGTTTTGGCGGTGGATATGCGTTTGGTGGCTTCTACCTTGATGCGTACACGCCCTAGTGCCACAGGCGGCGCGCTCGAACAACGGCCGACTTTCAGCAAACGTCCTCACGAGCTTGGAATCCCGCTAATTGGATCGTGGGCGATGTGACGGCGACATCTGGCCAAGCCGCCCAGATCCACTGCAATGCCCGGGCGAACGGGGGCCTACGATTGCGCATCGATCACCCAGACACCTACATCTACCTGTACATGGGCGACAGCGTCAAGAGCGAGAACATGATCAGCGGCACAAACACCCGCAATGGCAATGCGGTGGATGTGCGGGCAACGTGCCCGTGGGCACTTGGTACACGCAGACGGGCGACCTTCACGGCCAATTACAAGTGCGCGCTCATCGGGATTGGAAGATGTTTGTACAAGCTACAATGAGTTGACCGTCTTGGTTGATGATGTGGTTGTGAGCGTTGCTCCTTGATTTCGAACGGTGATGAACGAGCGTCATGATCTACTCTACGTTTTTGCTTTTACTTTTAGCACTTTAATTCATTCTCGTATCTATCAGACTCTTGCCTGCTCTGCGATTCCCGTATCAATGCGCCATAGGGCGCGTGAATAAAGAAAGAATAAAGAAAAAATGAAAGACAAAAGGGAGAGATATGGCATGCATTAATGGCGAGAAAGATTGTTGTACAGAGTTGATGGGAAAAGGGAAGATGTGTAATTACGTGTATTGACCGTATGTACAAACAGCACCGCTCTTTTTTTTTATTCTCTATATCTACAACTCAGTCGCCCAGGCTCTTTTCTCCGTGGCAATCTCTACCATGTCGTGCCATTGCCGCGGAGGGGATATTTGATGGCGCCGGGAGTCTTTGCGCATGAAGTCACAGAGCCAGTCGCGTTGGTCGGCAACCAAGTACCGTGCTGAGGGCGACCGAAAGCCTATTGTCATTGCATCAGTCATGTGCAAACCGAGAGGGAGAGAGTAACTTACATGGAAATAATACCACACCTCGGAAAGCTGCGTCCTTCCATTATCGGCGGAACCCGCTCCGGCAGCAGTCTCGTTGTAGCGAGGCCCACTGCACCCAATATACGGCAGCGCGCCATAATTACCCGTCAAGGCGCTCTGGAACTGGCTGAGCGAATATGTAGTGCTATTGCTAGGCGTAATCCCGTCTTGCTGCAACCAAGCCCACGTGGGCAATCTCCTGTAGTACAGTATGGCCGTCTCGAAGAACTCGATTACCTCTTGATGCTGCACGTACGAGGGTCCGTAGCAAGGGATGTCGAAGGTCGAGTAGCAGGTGCCGTGTTTGCTGAACTCGTGGCCCCAGAAGTCCGGGTTGGGGGCGCCTTGGTTGATCCAGTATTTGTTCATCCACGCCAGGAGGTCGTGTTTGCCAAAGGGGGCGAGGAAGGTGCCGATATTGGGGCCGGTGTAGGGCGGGACGACGGTGCCTACCAGATGGTAAAAAAGCAGATACTTAGCAAAACAAAGATAAAAGGTGGGGGCCAAAAGAGCAGGAATGTACCATTGGGCAGACTGTTGGTCGTATTGGGCGAGGGCGTAGGGTCATACTGCCTCTTCAAGTCGCAGTATTGCGTGTACGAGCCATTGCAAAAGTCGGGCCACAGGCCGTGCAACGAAAACGCATCTGGAGGCAGCAATTGGCCCTGCGACTCGAGACCCGTGTATGTGGACCAGAACTGCGTCGAGAGGAAGAGGCCGCCGTACGTCTCGACGCAGCACGAGTCGACGCTTGACGGGTTTGCGCTCTTGGAGCACGACAGGATCGAGCTGTCGTCGGCTGGTGAGATGTCGGGTCAGTACTACGCCTGGGGTCTGGCGAGGGTATTTGACGCACTCAATGCACAGGTGTGGTTGAGGTTGCTCTCATTGTACAGAGCAGCATACGCCGCCGACGACAAGAGAGCAGCTACAGCAGCAACAGAAGAACGCATCCTAAAGTCCAGCAGTCCAATTGGCCGCCCCGATGCTCCTTTTATATACTCGTGCCTTGCATTTTTACCTTTCGCTATGATGAAGCATTGCATGCGGGAGAGATAGCAGCGTGCTGCACTCGGCCATCCCATTGGTTCCCCGGTCGTCTCCGCCAGCCTAGAAATGCCAAGTCTGGGTGATCGACGAACACGAGGGCGGAATCAGGAAGGTCGTCGTGAGATGCCTCGGATGCGAGTACCGAGTAGCGAAGAAGAAGAAGAAGACCATGAATATACATTATCATCCATGTATCCTCGCGTGTTGGAGATTGCAGAACCAGGCTGCGCTGCCTCTAGCAATGAAGAGTCGAGGTTCGGCAACGAGGTGCCAGAGGAACAGAGATCTGAGCCTTGTAGATCGCATGGCATGCAGGAACTCCAAATGCAACTTTGTCCAACTAGATCGTCAGGGCGCAGCCTAGTATCGCAAAAAATCATTACCGCAAAGGAGATGGATCAAAAAGACAAGATCCTTCTATTGGTGGGTTTGAGACATTCGCATCATGGTGTCGAGGCGTTCGCGCAACCTCCTCCATCCTCGCGTATTTTCTTTGTTCATTCAAGACCCATGTGTGTTGCCAAGCGCGCGCGCGTGTACGTGGGCGCATTGTTCATCTCAACAATGGTCCTTTGTTTGCGTGATGGAAGATAATCTCTGTTATCTTATTGAGGCCTCGAATGGGCATCTGTAGCGATATCCAAGGTATTGAGGTTGTCGCCAAATCCCGTACAACAAAGAGAGATGAGAAAGCAACGCATGCATCATCCATTGGCAGATTTTTCAATTCTTTTGAACTTAGGATCCGAGCAGATTTTGAATTGTCTCTCGATACTGGGTGTACACGTGGATCAATCTGTCAAGACAGGCCGCCGCTATGGTCGATATGAAATCTCACAAGGAATATATAATACACTGATAATACTGATATCTAGGGTCTCTCTATAAAGAAAAGAAATACTTTTGAGAGAGAAGAGAAGAAAAGAATAGAAGAAAATAAGGAAATCTACGCGAATGAATGTAGAAGGGTGTCGACAGGTGGATGTACAAGATGAAATTGCTCTGACAAGAGCATAGCGTGACCAACACTTCGCCAGTGTGGCAAAAGCGAGCCTAGGAAGAAGAATAGAAAATAGAAAAAAATAAAAGAGAAGGAAAAAGACGAAAGGAAAAAGGGTGACTTGCGTCGACAATCTGTAAAACATGGGAAAAGAAGAGGATTGTAAAACAAAAACCAAAAGGAAATAGAAACATAACGAAAGAGACTTGCGTCAAGAAGAAAAGGTCTAAGAATCGAAAATCGGGCCGTACGCCGGCACACCTCGACTCTCACACCCATATACCAATTGCTTGGTCAATTTGGGGTTACTCACAACAAACACCGCTTCGGCATTCATCTCCTTGTACAACTTCAAGGTCAAGGCCACCATGTCGGGACGTCCGCTCTTCTTGGAGTCCCATACGATGGCATTGCCGTTGAGTGTTTTGACCCAATCGATCAGGGGCTGGCCAAAGGTCTTTTCAGGCGACGACGACACCCAAAGGACCTGACATTCTCCCCGGCGGCTGGGTTCAGCAACAAATGATAGAGCAGGGCCGATTCCAGTTCCCGTGGTCACGACCAGCACCCTATTGAAGATGGAAGCCATGGACAGCACATTAGTCTTGAGGAGACCCTTGACGTAGTAGTGAGACTTGGGACTGTCAATGGTCTTGCGGGTCCAGTCACCGGCATGGCTGATCATGATACTGTGGTTAACACCATCGCCATCGGGAAAGCAGGCAAAAGGATGCCATTCTCCCATGGGAGTCTCGGCAATTGCAATACCGCGGTAGGGCCCCATGTGCTCTTTATGGTGCAGCCTGATGGCGTGCTGTGACAAGCGCTCGGCGGTGAAAGCCACCTTTCGGAGGCGGAGCCAGGGCAGGAGGATGTGGACAGTCATGACGATGAGGAACCAGAATGCTGGTAGCTTGACCAAGGCAATACCAAGCGGATCGGGCTTTGTGGTGTTCTCCTTGCGGAGCGTGTCTGCAATGAGCACCAGGTCGATCCAGAAGACAATGATTGCGCACCATCCAGCAAAGCGGTGCGTAAACTCAAATGAGTTGTGGAACTTGTGGCGGATAAGAGGATGCGCAAAGATGCAGATGACAAAGAAAATGACAAGCAAGAGAACAGTGAAGATTGGTACAAGCGGCGTGCCAATAAGCCTTCCAGTCTCGAAATTGATGACAATAAGGACAGTCAAAAGGATGAACCACATGGTTCCAGCGATGGCACATCCGACATGCATGCCGCCATGTTCGTAAACTTTGGCAAGCACTCTTCGCAGGCGGAGAGGTGCTGATAGTGGTACAAGTTGACACATTGCAAATATCATGTTGAAAATGTAGTCTTGACGTATCAGGATCGAGACCATGAAATTCGCCGCCGCTGCGTTCGCTGCATATGGCATGTGCGTCAGGATTGTTGAACGGCCAGAAACCAACAATCCAATTAATCCACCAAGATTGGCAAGGAAGATGACAGAGAAGATTCGTCGGTATACATTAAGTCCAGTGTGGCGTAGGTACCGAATTAGCCTGGCTTGTCGTTTCGCGGGCTTTTCGTTCGCTTCCTCCACAGCATGCGGTGGTGATGCTTCTTTAGGCGGTGGTATGAATTGCGGTAGTGCAAGATCAACAGCTGTAGATGTTGTTGATAATGTGCTTGACATCGACGCAAACGACTTTTTCTCTGACACCCCGACGGTCTGACCCCCCGTGCCCTTCTCCAGATCCTTGTCAGAAAGAATGACGTCCATGGTGAGATGATAACCTCAATGGGGAAAGGAATGTTGCGGACTGGATGGCAGATGCACAAGGAGATCATACGTGGACCAAGGCTGAATACATATAGACCCGACGATAGGGGAGACTACATGTCAATAGGTCACTCTATGGCTGAAGTTCCTTTGTTGCTACACCATTGAGATGTCTGCATCGCTCGTGGCGTAACGGTTCGCCCACAACTCGTTTCCCGTTATCAGCACCAAACAATGCCGGAATGGCCGCCATGTGGGTAAAAAATCCTACCGGTTGACAAATGGATAACAAAGCATCCGTTTCAGGCTAGATACCATCGTTCCATGGCATATTTTGGTCCTCAGCCCGGAGCTCAGATTGAAATCGTACCAGATCGTAGAGATGCGTCATTAAAGATTTCCCAATCCTTGGTCTTGGGACTGTTCAAGCCAGGTCGGCGGGTCATATCTCCACGCAGCAAGACATCAACGGGGATTTGCAAGATCCATACCTTCTCTGGTCTCGTGGGGCATAACCGCTCGCTTTCAAATCCCACATTCGTACATGGTCATTTCTTTCCGGTGACGGTTACGTGTATAGCTCTCCTTTTCCGTGAGATGGGTAGTTCAGCTTTGGAGAACGAAGAAGAAGGAAGAAAAAGAAGCGAGCCCGGTATACTGGCTGTAATGAAGCGGTACCCGAGCGGAAACGGCCAACGTCTCATCCATCTCTCTGATGCTTTGAAGATTATCATTTACTCCACGAGAACAATATAAAAGAGTTTCTTCCAGAGATCCGGATTGGCGGTCTTGCATGTGCTAGTGGATCGATCATCGCGCTGTTAATCTATTTCATGGCTCATTGTGGGAGATGTCTCTCTAGGGCTGGCTGATCAGCTGCATTCGAGTGGGAAGAATGCACCAGCCAGCCGCATATCTGAGCTAACGCGCACAATTTGGAAAAGCGTCCTGTTGAAGCCCGGGAAGGAATACCAGGTCCTTGGGCCGGCGGCTGAGCTGAGGAGAGATGTCCACATGTCGTCGCACTTGCAGGATCAAAGAAAGAAAGTCTTGCTTCTATTCTGAGATTACGATGCTTTGGCTTCCGGCTGTCAAGACGTAAAAATGACCATGGCATCCGGCCTGCATTAGTGACGGCATATTTCACTCCTTCATATGAGCCAGGCGAGGCGAGACTCGAGTCGATCGCCGGCTTCCATCGCCGCGCATGTAGCTTTCGCATTGGCATCGTTGTTTGAAAGAACGTTTGCTGTGGGATGCACTCATCTTTAGATAAGTTTTGCTGCTAAGGACGGCGAGACGTCGACTTTTGCTCTCTGAGTTGGAAAAGTGTTGGTTGCGCCTGGCCGCAGCGGACCGCCCCGCGCACGTTGCGTTGCCTTTTCTTGGCAAAGGACTCCAAATCGGTCGACAAAGGGGCAATAATAATCATGCCTGGTACACTCGCAGCTACATTCAAAATTAACACGCAGTTCGATCCTGAAGGTAGACGCATACGTCTCGATACATGTTGATGAGAAGTCGGCCCGCAGCCATCCGACTGTTTCATAACGTCAAGTACTCGGTCGGGATTGTATACCCTGTCGACTGCTGCTTCCAACGTAATTTCCTCTCGACGATTGAAAGACGGACTTTTCTGCGTATCATTTTCTGTATTCGAGACGTTCTTAAAGCTACGCCCAACAAAAAGGTCGGATCTCGCGACTTCCAATAGCGCCATGCAGAACCGATTGTCGGTCCGGCCGCGAGCAATCTTGTCCAGCGTTGTGTCAAGATTACTGCGAACGTCTCGTGTCAGCCTTGAGCAGAACATTGTTCTTACCTTCACTGCGAGAAAGGGACAGATCTCCGGTGACCATTCATGACGGTGATCTGCAAGTGGGCCTTCTCCACAGCTTCCCCCATTCTCCGCCCACGTTGTTTCTCTTTGCCTCTTTCTTCTCGTTGCTCATCGCCGCTGCGTTATTGATTGACTGACCAAGTCGAGAGCTCGCCTTATTTCCGGATATCAGTGTCTATTCCATTTCACGGGCACACTATCGTATAATCCAGCACGTCCGATGGAGAAGAATCTGCAGTCGTCACGGCCTGGCCCCATGTACAAGGCATCCAACATTCAACTCCATACCGTCATCTTGCATGCGTCTCATGATCCGATGAACGTGCTATTATTGTACGGATTTCATCACACGCGATCATCAGGTGCGTTCTGCAGGGAATCCCCAACTTTACCTTCAGCTTGTCAATTATACATCATCGGCAAAACGCAGATCGCGGAGCTTTCATATCCTCGAGAGCCAGGTAGCAGTGATCCCACGCGCGTCCAACGTTCAATGGTCTCATCCTCCAAGCATGGACAAAGACTTCGATAATGTTCAATCGCGGGTGTCGCCGCTGTGTGTATGAGTCAACTTCCGTTCCCCTCTTGAATGCCGTGCTGGTGATCTTTCCATGTCCTAGCTATGCTGGATGGTCCCCAGATTCTGCTTGGGATATTGGTGGTAGAAAAGCAGTGTATTTTCGCTGCACCTGTGGCCATCCGTATGATTTCAGCGAACATCCCATTCTGAGCCCGTATCCTGGTAAAGGTTCCAGCAGTCAGCAGTGCAATCCTTTGAATAGGCACGCAACAACCATTTGAATTTTCTGCTTGCTATCTATGCGACCCTGTCCGTATATAATTTCTTCTATGGCTTGTACCCTACGTACATGCTGTCTTTGGATTCACTTCTTTTGCATGATTCATGGATATCTCAACTTGGGAAAGGCCATAACATCCATGACGGAGTCTGCTCCCGAGTCATTCTGACCGTTTCTGAAGCTAGTCGGAACTGAAGAAGCATTGGTTTTTGTAAAGTGAAAATTGTTCTCATCTATTAGTCTAATAACAGACACGATTCATATGAGAAACAACATGATAAAAAGAATAACCAAAACTCCTCCCTATGCCTAAAGCTACATTAAAAATGTGACAAGATGAACCAGCATCTCCCAGTCAGAAAGTACAAGAAAAAACATATCCCAACAAAAAAAAAAAAGCCAAACAGAGAATAAGAGGGGAGGAAAGCCTAAGCAGAAACATCACCCTCGACAAAAGTGCTCTTGGCGACAACCTTCTCCGCCAGACCAAGCAAAGAAGTACTCTGCATGATATCAAAGATGGAGACTTGAGCGCCCGCCCTCAGCGCCAACAGGTTGCGCAACTCGACAGCCACCAGACTGTCCACACCAAGATCGAGCACCGAGGACGATGGGGAAACGTCAGCCACATCCAGCATGAAAATGTCAGCCAGCTTCTGCACAAGAGCGGCGGCAACAATGGTGGTTGCCTCGGCAGGCGAGCCAGCGGCCATCATTGCGGCACCCAGATCCGAAGACACGGTCTTGGTGGCAGAGTTATCCGAGGTCGCGGCGGGGCGGCGCGGGATACTCCAGAAGCGAGCATCCTTGGAGTCGTCGAGGTTGGTGCCGTTGGCGCCCAAAAGCATCTGCACGCTCGGGGTTGAAGTGATGGCGCTCTCGATGGTGGCGAGAACATCTTCCTCGTCCAAAACGTGGAAGCCTTGCTTGCGGAGACGCTCGAGTTGGTCTTGGTGTTCGACGAGGTAACCGACCGACTTGATGACGCCGAGATCGATGGTGGCCGAGGATCCAGGGAGGCCAATGTTGACACGGTGGCGCGCCAGAGCGTCTTGGTAGGTGTTTCCGGCAGCGTAGTTGGATTGGGAGACTGTTCCGGCGACACCCGACAGGGAAGACAGCATGATGAAGAAGTCGACGACGGGGAAAGTGTTGTGCAGGTTCCAAGATCCCTGAATCTTAGGGCGTGATGCTTTCAGGAAGTTTTCGACGGTGAGTTTCTCGACGACGGCGTCCTTTGGGAATTGTCAGTAGATGTTTTTTTGAGAATTGGGACAGTTGATGGCGGGGAACTTACGGCGAGAACCATGGCACCTTGAATGACACCACGAATCTTGGGGAATCGAGATTCGTAAGTGGCAATTGCGTCCTCCAACAATTTGGCGTCAGACACATCACAAGCGATGGGTGTTACAGTAACACCGCTGGCGGCAAGCTCTCTGATGAAAGCTCCGTTGCTGCCACTTGCTGCTGCGCTTCTTGAAAGGACAGCGATGTTCTTTGCGCCTCGTTCGGCCATGCGGTGACAGAGTGAGCGACCGATACCGCCGAGACCACCGACAATGAGGTATGAAGCATCGGACTTGAAGTGCAGGACGCTACGGCGTTGCAAGACCTGTATATCATTAGTAACTGTGTTTATTGCATCGGTTACTGTTGCACTTACTGGAACTTGGACTCCAGGCTCAATGGAGAGCACGATCTTACCAACATGCTTACCAGCCTGCATCAAGCGGAAAGTCTTTTCCAGGTCGCTCAGAGGGTAGCTTCGGACCGGCTGGATTGTCTGGATAGAGCCGTTTGCCAGCAAGTCCATGACATTCTGGAGAGCTTTCTGCGTGGCAAGAGGACGGAACTCCTCAAACTGCAGCAGATCCAGCGAAGAGAAGGAGACATTGCGGGTGAAGGCTTCCATCTGCAAGAAGTTGTTGGCCTCGAGATCCTTCTTACCAACCTCGACAAAGCGACCGAATCTGGCAAGACTGTCGAAACTGGCCTGGAGAAGAGCGCCGGAGAGATGGTTGAGAACAACGTCAACACCTCTCTGGTTTGTCATTGCGGCAATGTCTTCGGCAAAGGACACGTCTCTGGAAGAGAAGATGTGGTCGTCGGGGATATTGAAGTTTGCCTTGATCAAGTCTCTCTTCTCTTGGGTGCTTACCGTGGCAAACACCTCGGCACCAGCATGCTGAGCGAGCATGATGGCAGCTTGACCCAGACCTCCAGAGGCACCGTGAATGAGAACGCTGTCACCAGCCTCCAAACGACCGAGTTCAAACAGCGAGAGGTGCGCAGTACCGAACGCCATGGGGACTGATGCGGCTTGCTCGAACGACATGGCATCGGGCATTCTCACCGTGTTGGTCCACTCAGTGCGGACCGAGTTTGCAAAGTGTCCACGCAACAAGGAAGCAACACGGTCGCCCACCTTGAACCCTTGTTCAGCAGCGACTGCACCAACGGCGGTGATCACACCAGCGCACTCGAAGCCAAGAATGTCGTTGTTGAGCTGACCCATGGCAGTCATGACATCTCTGAAGTTGACACCGAATGTCCTGGGCTTGATCTCGACGTAGTGTGCGGGCAAAGCCTGGTCATTCTTGTCATTGTCGACAAACGAAAGTGTGTCCAGAAGACCGGGTGTTCCGATGCTGAGACGGAGAGGACGATCAGTCTGATCAAAGGCTTCAAGCTGAGTCACGGCCTCATCACCTTTGGAGCGGAAGAGCTCAATGTTGCGGGCACCGTCCTTGTAGTAGCGGGGAACGAGGACTTCTCCGGCCACTTCAGCGTACTCAAAGTCTGCCAAAGGCTTGGACATGTCGAAAGCATTGCGGTACACCTTCTCCAAAATCTCGATCGAGTCTGCGGACCATGCATATTTGGAGGGATCCAAGTCGAGGTTGACGACGCGCTTGCCGAGATATTCTTCGCGGACAGTGCGGGTGAAGCCCAAACTGGCACTGGGAGAAGGATCGACAACGTCGACGCGACCTCCACGAGTCACCCACAGCATGGACTTGGACTCGGTAGCCATAGCTTTGATACCAGCATACTGTTCGGGACTTGGCGACTCCAAGATGTTGCCGTCAAGTTCGCCGACGAAGATGCAGACCTTGGATTGAGCGTCAACGCTCTCGAGGTCCTGTACGCTTGGCAAGGCACCTGTGACACTCTGGATACTCTTCTGCAGAGACGTGATATAAGAGTAAGGCGCGCTTGTTCCGCTTGTCACTATGGTGATGTCAGTATCGAAAGCCTTCGGGATGGTGTGCTGTGCAGTAGACATGATGGTGCTGAAGTTGTAGAAGTCTTCGTCGGCGCAATCATGGATCTCGACGTCGATGCCTCCGAATCCAGAGCTCTTCAGGACACGGTCCCACATGCCGATGGATAGGGAGGGACTTGTGTTTCTCTCCGCCTCCTCGCTGAGCCACCAACCGGGCAGCAAGCCGAAGATCATCAGCAGGGCAAGAGGATCTTTGGTTGTCTCGAACAAGAAGAGGCGACCACCAGGTTTCAGCAATCTTCTCACGTTCTTCATGGTGTGCTCCATGTTCTTGGTGGCGTGAAGTACTTGGCAGGCCACAACGATATCGTATGATTCTTCTTCAAAGCCTTGTTTGGCAACGTCAGCCTCAATGTCGAGACGCTTGAAGTTCATGACAGTAGGCCAGTCCGAGAACTTCTTCTTGGCCGCCTCGAAGAAGCCATTGGAGATATCGGTAAAGTCGTATGTCTCAGCTTGACATCCAGTCTCTGATACTTCGGAACCAACAACATCAAGGACATGCTTGGTAGCACAGCCAGTACCACCTCCGATCTCCAGAATGCGAGCGCGTGGGTTCTTTTGAACGGCATATTTGACGAGTTGGGCGAACTTGAGACTGCTACGTTCCCACTTCAGGGCACCTTCGTAGTAACGGTTCAGCAGACCCTCCTCCATCATGAGCTCCAGCGGAGTCACCTCGTGACGGAGCATCGCCAGAAGGTTGGGTCCAAGACGACAAATCATCTCGCCATCAACACTTTCTGTGCGAATCTCTTCAAAGAGACGTGCTCGGACTTCTGGAGAATCATCCAACCATGTAGAGCTATCAGGCCCAAGATCATTGATGGCCGCACGGCTGAGCTGATCCTTCATCCAGACGAGATACTTGGAGTGGTACCATTCGAGCTGAGCAATATCTGCCGCAGTGAGCGCAGCGACGGTGTCGGCAATGAAGTGCAGACTGACGCGCGCCAGCTTGAGCATGATTGCTTGCTCGACAGGTTCGACGGGCGTCTCAAGCTCCGCCTTGATTGTTGCCAAGTCGGCTAGATCAAGATCGCGCTTCCATTCGACTGTGGCAAGCTTGTCAAGATCATGGATGTCTACCTGCTGCTGGTTCATGGCTGCACCGATCGACTTGAAGGTGAAGCCCTCAATAATGACAAGAGGATCCGCAGTCGCTCCAGCATTCTCTCCGCTGGGGAAGAGAGAGATGTCGGCCGTGTAGGCTTCAGTGTTGGCAGTTGTTATGTCACTGTAAGCCTTGAGAGAAACACCCGCTTTCGCGTATGGGTTCTCACGAAGCTTGATGCTCTTGATTGTGTGCGGTACCAAAGGATTGGTAAGCTTGTAGCCAGACTCGGGCGTAGCGATGTATGCGCTGTAAGATGCTTGGAACAGAGTATCCAGAGTGGTCGGGTGGATTGAGTGCTTGTGCTCATGCTGGTAAGGCATCAGAGCTGCAGTGTCAGCGACCTCGATCGTTGTGAGCGACTTTCTCTGGCGAGTTTGGATGCTCTTCAATCCTTGGAATATGGGTCCGTGGTTGATTCCAGTGAGACGGACGTTCGAGTAGAATTCGGAAACATCGACCTGCTTCCAATAATCCTCGTCGTTGCCCAGCTTGCTTCTCTGGTTCTTGGTGATGACGCTCTTGGGCGAAGATCCAGCAGACTCTACTTCGGTCAGGATGCGACCCTTGCAATGCTCGAGCCACTCGCTCTCGTGAGTCACAGAAGACAAGGTGAAGTCCTTCCAGCCGTGCGAGTAGAGAGCTTTGTCGGTGCAGGGGGTGAGAGTCAGCATGACTTCCACACCTCTAGGGTCATCAGGAACAAGCAGAGCTTGAGCCATTTTGACATCGCGCAACTCATAACCAAGCACGGTCTTGTTCTCATCGCGTGCCAATTGGCCTGCAGCCTCGATGGCCATGCACAAGAAACCTGCACCGGGGTAGATGATGTCGGCCTGAACGACGTGGTCAAACAACCACGGTACATCAGCGAGGCGAATGATGTGACGCCATTGAGGAGCTGTAGTGTTGGTGCCAGGCACGAAAGCACCGAGCAAATCATGAATCTCATGGCAACGATCGCGCAACGCTTTGTTGAGTCTCGGCTCACCCCAGTGCTTGACTGAGTGATTCCACGGGTAGTGTGGAAGGTCGGACAGGACCTGAGTGGGTCCAGAGAAGGGGTTGTTGACAGCCTTCATGTTCAACGTGCAACCGGCCTTGACGAGGTTCGCGGCCAGCTCTTGCATTGTGGTGATGGCGTTGCTCTTGCGGATCAGAGTAGGGAAGTATTCAATCGTAGTTCCCTTGAACTCGGGCTCCCCAATGATCTCCTGGATCGGGCCAGAAAGCGCTGCATGGGGACCTACCTCAATGATGACGTCGACGCGACTCGAGGTGCTCTCTTCGCTGTCGAAGCACATGGCCTTCATTGATTGGGTGAAAGCGACGGGGCTGACGAGACTGTTCACCCAGTGTTCAGCACTGCTGACCAGAAGTCCAGACTTCTCGACCTTGCCAGTTGTAGGCGAGGAGAAAATGACATCTTGCTTCATGTTATCTTCAGGTTTCATGACACGCTCCAGCCAGGCGAGGTAGGGCGCGGATATGGCCTTCATGTGGTGAGAGTGGTAGGCGCAATCAATGCGCAGGCGACGAGCAAATACATTGTCGGTCTTGAGCAGAGTCTCGAGCTCTTCGATTGCCTCGTAGTCACCTGATGCAGTGATGCTGGTGGGACTGTTGTAACAAGCAATCACCACCTTGCCAGTGGTCAGGCGGTCGAGGTAGACCTGGGCTGCATCGGGACCAAGTCCGACGGCAATCATACCGCCTCTTCCAAGACCAGGGATCTTTTGACCAGCATGCTTAGCACGAGCATAGCAGATGTCCATGGCGGTGCGAATCGAAATGGCTCCAGCAGCGTAAGCAGCAGGAATCTCACCGCTCGAGTGACTGGTGACTGCAGTTGGGTTGACGCCCCAGTCTTTGAGGAGCTCAACCAGTGCAATCTGGACAGCAACACTCAGCGGGGTACTCATCGACAACTCGTTGACGCGAGAGGTCTCGGCGTCCTTGAGCAGCTCCTCTGTAAGACTCCACTCGGCGCCTGCTTCTTGCAGGTACAGATCACAGTCTGCGATGGCTGACCTGAAGACCGGGTAGGCTTCAACCAGCTCGCGTCCCATGGCAAACCATTGAGCACCTTGGCCAGTAAAGACAAAGCCAATGTTGCGTCCGCCAGCAGATGCTTTCTTGGGCTTCATCTGAGGACCCTTGATGATGCTCGACAGGTGAGCAATGCTTTGGACAGGTGTGGCAGCTCTCCAAGGGAAGATTGTGCGACGCTGACCGAGAGTGTAGATCAGATTGTCAAGCAACGCTTGCTCGTCAGTAGAGCCTGCAGCATTCTCCAAATACTCTTGAAGGTTCTCCACCATTCTGGTCAAAGCTTGCTCGTCTTTGGCACTCAACATGAGGAGACGCGATGTCAATGAATCGTGCCAGCCGTTGGCGTGAGAAAAGCTTTCGGAATCGGCAATCGACTTTGATGCGACGAAGGATTCATAGCTCTCCATGATGACGTGGGCATTCGCTCCGCCATAGCCAAAGTTGTTGACAGAGGCTCGACGAATACCGTTGACATCTGGCCAGGCTTGGAGAGCCTCGGGAATCTTGATGTGTCTCTCGTCAAGCTTCAGAACGGGATTTGCCTCCTTGAATGTGCCGCTAGGAGGGATGTAGCCCTTCTCCATGGCAATGGCAGTTCTGATGATTGACGCAAGTCCACTGGATGTCTCGGTGTGGCCGATGTTGCTCTTGACGGAACCGAGGTAGAGGGGGTTCGTGGCGCTCGCAGTTGCTGAAAAGACATTGGAGATAGCGCCAATCTCGAGAGGGTCTCCAGTGGGCGTGCCAGTTCCGTGCGCTTCGAACCATCTCGTGTCCGCAGGATCAAGGCCAGCCTTTTGGTATACCTCGCGGATGAGTGCCTCTTGGGCAAAGGCACTCGGAGCTGTGATGGTCTCGGTCTTACCATCCTGATTGAGACCGGTGTTACGAATGATTGCGCGGATCGGGTCTCCGTCTCTCAAGGCATCATCCAAACGCTTGATGATGATGGTGGCGGAACCTTCACCACGACCATAGCCGTTTGCTCGGCTGTCAAAAGCAAAGCATCGACCCTCAGGCGAAAGGAAGTGCAGTGAAGACATGGTAACGAAGATGTCAGAGTTAATCATCACGTTGGCTCCTCCGATGATGGACATGTCAGTTTCGCCAGTGCGCAGACTCTGGCAACCTTGATGTAGAGCAGTCAACGTCGTACTGCAACCAGTGTCAATGGCCATACTGGGACCTCTGAGATCGAAGAAGTGAGAGAGTCTGTTGGCTGCCATGGCGGCACCAACTCCGAGCATTTGTTGGCGGGGGAGTGTAAGAGGGTCACGAAGTTGGGAGTCCTGGTAATCTCGGAAGAAGGCGCCGGCATACATTGAAGTATTGGAGCCTGCCACATCTTCGAGGCGGAGTCCGGCTGGAGACAGTGTTAGACAGCATCAACAGACATGGCATTGATTCTTTCACGTACCACTTTCCAAGGCTTCATAAGTGCCCTCAAGCTGCAGCCTGTACTGAGGGTCCATGCACTGTGCACGTGTTAGTTTGATCAGGATAATCTGCGCTGCAAGGCTCGACGTACTGATGCAAGATCGGCTGGGAAACCGAAGAAGGCAGCATCAAATGCAGCAATGTCATCTTTGAGGAAGTGACCGCCGGTAACGTTGGTGGTTTCTGATCTCTCTCCGTTGGGATGGTAGACACCTTTCAAATTGAATTTGGACTCTGGAATCTCGGTCCATGCTGTACCACCTTCTGCACACAGCTTCCAGAGCTTTTCCGGGGTTGTAGCATCGCCTGCAAACTTGCAGGACATGCCAATGATGGCAATGGGAATAGGCTCCATAATTATTGTGAGGTGTTTAGGATCTGGAAGGTTGAAGTGGTCTAGCAAATAAAAGTTTAAAGAAGGTCGATTGAAGCTGGTTGAAAGCTGCTTGAGAGTTGAATGCTGATGAGCTTCCCTGTCTATATGGTATGCGAACTGACTGTGTCGGTGAAACTTAGCTCGGACTTCCTTTGGCAGCAACACTGTTATCAAAGGCTAGCCCTCGTCGCAGATGCGTATTGCTGGCACAGAGCGTGTGCACAGTAACTCCGAATCCGCGCCATCATATAGATCGCGATTGCCAAAAACTAAAACTCCGCTACTCATTATTGCGCATAAGGATCCGATGATCAGCATCCGGAGGAGTTACCCTAACCTAGACGCTTGTTATGGTTCGGCCAACTTTCGCTTGCTCTTTGTCGTTCTCGGTGTTGCTGCAGGGAATTGAAGGTGTGCGCAGGCCTCGAAAAGCCTGACTAATGACCGACTGGCCTGACAGGTAAGGGATGGACATTGAGCGTATTCTCTGTATGCCATTTCCGAGAGAGATCTCCGATCGACGTCACCTTGAACTTTTGGCATGCCAGGCCGTGTACTTGTACTGTCGATGCGATTCGACAACTTAAATTTAGGTGCTGTAGGTGTGCGGTTATCGCAGAAGCTTGAGGATTTCTTGCAGCATCGAGCCAAGCAATTGTCACTCTTGGCATATTGTCATACCTCATCGCCAGGGGGAAAACACAATCATCAGATACACCATGTTATCTCATGTACGACCCATCAGTCCACACCTCAACTGCGGTAAATGGAACTGATAATCCTCTAATTGACCGGTGAATCGAAGTCACGACTCTGATGTCAAGTGCCAGGGGCAAGATCCCCCGGTAGAGCCTCCGGCATAAGACTCGTCGCACTTCGGAGTTTCTTGCCATCTCCTGATATGGTTCCTGCTGAGGCAGATGGTAAGCGAGGCAAAGTAGGTACATGATGAACTATCAACTGTCAGGCTGCCAGTTCTTGAATTTCGAGACTTGATCCCATCGCCTCAACGCGCGGCTAACCTTTACACCTCTCGACATCACAAATCAACATCATGAGCAAACTGGTGTATCTTTTCGGCTCCCAGGCTCTTTCCTTGAGCCATGAGGATGTCACAAAGCTACGCACATCAGTCTTGGACGACCCTCAGCTGGAATGGATCATCAAGGTGGTGGCAGAAATGCCAGCCATCATTGGCGAATATTCGTCCAGCTCCGGCCATGAGCTTCCAGCCAAAGTTCTGACAGATGTACAGAGTCTTCATCAACTCTTCAATACAGATGGTCCAATAGTACATCTTCCGACTTCCTTGCCGAACACCATACTCAGCCCGCTGGTGGTCATTGGACATCTCCTCGAATACAAGTCGTTAATCGACTCGGAAACTCCAACTCATGGTCCCAGTAGCGAGACCCTCGGTCTTTGCACCGGCATGTTGAGTGCTTTCGCAGTCGCTGCAAGCAAAGACGGCGAGAGTCTTGCCCAGTACGGCGCTGTCGCTCTTCGCCTGGCCGTACTGATTGGTGCCATCGTGGACGCGACAGAGCAATCGGAAGCTGGTCCTTCCAGATCTTTTGCCGCAGCTTGGACTGGCCAGACTATGCATCATGACATTGCTCAGATCGCGAGTGATGTACCTGGAGTATGTAGAGATCTCTGTGATTCTTTTTTTTTGTAGAATGATTTTGCTAACATGGCCATCGTTAGACTTATGTTGCGGTCAAGTTTGATGAGTGCCGCGCAACGCTCACAACATCAGCCGCATCTGCAAATGACCTGAAGATCAAGCTTCAGGACAGGGGTATGGTCACCACAGAACTCGGCTTCCAGGGTCGCTTCCACTGGGCGGGTCACGCCGTGGCCGCCAAGTCCCTTCTGGACTTCTGTCTTGAGCAAACAAAGTACCACTTCCCTGCTGTCAAAGACCTCACCCTCTCGACACGCTCAAACCAGCAAGGCAAGTTGTCGGCTTCACGACCACTACATGAGGTCGCTATTCTGTCGCTATTGACTATTCAGCCGGAATGGTCGGCCGCATTTTCAGAAGCCTTGGACTCTTTATCATCTCAGCAAGACGCTTTGATGATCGTGCTTGGCCCGGAACGTTGTGTGCCTCCGTCTCTGTCATCCAAGGCCCGCAAGCAGTTGCGGTTGGCAGCTGAGTACAAATCGCAACATCTGCCTGGAAACCTGCACCCACCGGCCAAAGCCAACGATATTGCCATCATTGGCATGTCTTGCAAAGTGCCAGGAGCAGAAGGTCTACAGGAGTTTTGGGACCTTCTTTGCAAAGGACAGTCTCAGCATCGCGAAGTGCCAACAGACCGTTTCGACTTCGAAAGCCCCTTCCGTAAGACCGATCCTAACCGCAAGTGGTTTGGAAACTTCATCGACGATTACGACTCTTTCGATCACAAATTCTTCAAGAAGAGTCCTCGCGAGGCCAGCTCTACTGATCCCCAGCAAAGACAGCTGCTGCAATCCGCCTACCAGGCCGTACAACAATCCGGATACTTCAACAATCAGAATCCGGATACCAATGTCGGCTGCTACATCGGTGTCTCATCTGTCGATTACGCTGACAACATTGCTTGCCATGCGCCCAATGCATATTCCGCCATTGGCAATCTTCGAGGATTCATTGCCGGCAAGATCAGCCATCACTTCGGCTGGACTGGACCCGGACTCACCATTGACACCGCTTGTTCCTCGTCAGCAGTGGCCATTCATCAAGCGTGCCAGGCCATCATGGCTGGCGAATGTTCCTCCGCTTTGGCGGGTGGTGTTCATGTCATGACTAGTCCTCTGTGGTTCCAGAATCTCGCCGGTGCTTCTTTCTTGAGTCAAACTGGACCCTGCAAGCCATTTGATGCGGCAGCAGATGGCTACTGTCGTGGTGAAGGAGTCGCCACCGTTTTATTGAAGCCCTTGTCTGCAGCCATTGCCGACGGAAATACGATTTTCGCCACCATTGCCAGCTCAGCTGTCCAGCAAAACGAAAACTGCACTCCAATTTTCGTACCCAACTCTCCTTCGCTGTCAGACTTGTTCCAGAGGGTCACAGATCGAGCGCAGCTGGCCCCAGAGCAGATCACAGTGGTAGAAGCCCATGGTACTGGAACTCCCGTCGGCGACCCCGTTGAGTATAGCAGTGTTCTGAAGGTCCTCGGCGGTAGTAAGCGAACATCCGATATCGCACTCGGGTCTGTAAAAGGCTTGATCGGTCATCTGGAATGTACTTCTGGCGTAGTCTCGCTTATCAAGATTGCCTTGATGATGCTGAACAGCGCCATCCCTCCTCAGCCGAGCTTCAAACAGATAAACCCACACATCAAGACTTCACCCACCGACCATATCCAAATACCGACTGCCCTTGTGCCGTGGGATGCAAGTTTCAAGGCTGCTCTCATCAACAATTATGGAGCGTCCGGGTCCAATGCTTCAATGATCGTCAAGGAAGCAGGTCTCCGAGGAACAGCCAAAGCATTGCGTTCATCCCACAGGCTTCCGTTCTATTTTTCGGCACTCGATCGCAAAAGTCTGGTCCGCTATCTTGAGCGCTTCCGCTCATTCCTCAAAGGAAAAGTGCTGGAGGATTTGTCTTTCAATCTTCTCCGTGAATATAATCAAGCACTGCCCGAACGTTTGATCTTTACCGCAAGCTCAATCTCACAACTGGATGAGCAGCTCCAACAATACGAGAGAGGACCTCCAGCGCCACCGACCACGCAGATTAGATCAGATCGACCAATAATTTTCTGCTTCGGTGGACAGAGTTCCACCTTTATTGGGTTGAATCAGGACGTGTTCAATCAGAGCCTTCTGCTGAAGAAACACCTTGAGGATTGCGACGCGGTTTGCACTTCGCTCGGTGTCCGCAGTATTTTCCCTCACATCTTCCAGCGCAGTAAGATCGAAGACGTGACTTTGCTTCATTCTATGCTGTTCTCGCTACAATACTCGTGTGCTCGAGCTTGGATTGATAGTGGCCTCACCCCTACTGCTATGGTCGGACACAGCTTTGGCGAATTGACCGCTCTTTGTGTTTCTGGCACACTCTCCTTGGAGGATTGTCTGCAAGCCATCATCGGCCGTGCAAGAGTCATCGAGTCCTCCTGGGGTTCTGATCCAGGAGCCATGATGGCGATCGAGGGCGATCTCGGTCAGATCGAGGAGCTCCTGCGCACAAGCAATGCCAATGGCGATCCAGATCGTCCGGCAAACATCGCTTGTTACAACGGTCTTCGCCAATTCACTCTTGCTGGAACTCAGAGCGCTATTGCTCAAGTGTCCAGCACGTTATCTAGCGTGCCGGCCTACTCGTCGCTGCGGTCCAAGATGCTGAACGTGACTCACGCATATCACAGTGTACTCGCGGGTCCTCTTATGGATCAAGTAGAGCAAGCAGCTCAGGGATGCAAGTTCCAAATTCCGCACACTTCACTTGAAAGAGCAACCGACGTCGCTTCGGACAGCCCACTGACGGCCCGCCACTTTGCCGACCACATGCGAAATCCAGTATACTTCAGCCATGCTGTCCAACGTCTGGCGAACAAGTATCCGGGCGCGGTTTGGCTGGAAGCAGGTTCTTCTTCGTCTGTTACTGTTCTCGCGAAGCGGGCCATTCCAGAAGCTGCACAGAACGCTTTCCAAGAACTGAATATTACCAGCGATAAGGCTTTAGATAATCTGACAGAAGCGACTGCTTCGCTAACAAGAGCTGGACTCCATGCGAAGTTCTGGCTTCACCATCCGAAGCATGTGCAGGAATACGCACCGTTGACACTCCCACCTTATCAGTTCGAAAAGTCGCGCCATTGGATGGAGTTGAAGGCGTTGTCCGCTCTGGCCCCTGCTGCTACCTCAGAGACAAAGGCCCCACAACCTAAAGCTAACTCCTTGCTAAATCTGGTGAGCTCTGACGGCTCGAAGGCCCGTTTCAAGATCGATACTTCGCTAGAAGTATACGAGAAGCTGCTCCAGGGCCACAAGATTGCTCATACTGCCCCTATCTGCCCGGCAACTGCTCAGCTTGACTTTGCTATTGAGGCCATCAAGACTCTCGTGCCCGATACGACGGAGTTCTTCCCGGAGCTGCAAAATGTGCAAAACGTATCGCCGGTCTGTCGGGACCTTGGACGCTCGCTGTGGCTGGATATTGAGGGCAGGAGTGACAAGAAGTTCTGGTCTTTCAAGATTGTCAGCACTGGCAGCAATGCCTCGGATGTTGTCTCACACACCACTGGAAGCTTGGCTCTTGTTGATCGTCTGGATCCCAACACCAAGCTCAAGTTTGAAAGATATGAAAGGCTTAGGCTGCATCAGAGATGTCTCGATATTCTGAACGATCCCAACGCAACCGAAGTCATGCAAGGACGCAACATCTACAGAGCTTTTTCAGACGTGGTCGACTATGGTGTTCAATACCAAGGCCTTCGTAAATTGGTTGGCCTTCGTGACGAGTCTGCAGGCAAAGTGTCGCAAGCTTACAGTCCAAAGACTTGGCTTGACCCTCTTCTGTCGGACATGTTCTGTCAGGTCGCTGGCATCTTTGTCAATTGCATGTCGGACCGGGGCCCAGATGATATGTATCTTGCGGTCGAGATTGAATCATGCCTGCGATCACCTAGTATGCCAGCCACCAGACCGGACTCGTACAACGTTCTTGCGACCCACAGCAAGACTTCACCTGACTCGGTGACCTCGGATGTTTTCATTTTCGATGAGCGAACCGGCAGCCTCCTTGAGGTCATCCTAGGCATACAATACCGAAGTGTCAAGAAGGCATCCATGCATCGTATCCTCACCAGAATGACACCCGAGCTCGCCGGAAGTACGCCCGTCAAATTACAGAAGCCAGAGTCCATACAGATCGGGAGACAGCCTCAGCCTCAAATCCAGAAACAGCCCAAGCGATCAAAGCCAAAGCCCGCCAGGATGACTGTGAGCAAGTCACCTGACATCCTCGGCCAAATCAGAGCAGTCTTGTCTTCCTTCCTTGGTCTGGATACTAAAGACATCCTGGAAAGCAGTGATCTTGCCGATCTTGGAGTTGATTCTCTCATGGCTATGGAAATGATTACCGAGATTGAAAGAGTGCTCAACTGTAGCCTACCCATGGAGGAGGTTGCGAGCGTCACTACCGTCTCTGGTCTGGTCAAGTGTGTATCTACCTGCGTACCTGCTGTTGCAAGCGACGAGTCTGCCACGTCAGATGAGTACTCTGATGCAGAAGACTCGTACTCTGATTCGGGACACGCACAAGAGACATTGCCATCAACAGCCTCTACCACACCCGAAGAGCGACAAGTGAGCTGCAAGTCACATGTCGCAGAGTTTTTGGGTGTCGAGGAAGACACTATCAAGCCGTCGACGGTTCTTCGCGATCTTGGGGTTGATTCACTTCTCGCCATGGAGCTTCGTGCGGATCTCACCTCGGCCTTTGGTACACATCTTGATATGGAAGTGGTTCTGGAAGACTTGACTATAGCTGAGCTCGACAGAGCGCTTGGAGGCTCTCAACCTACAATCGATCTCGGACCACAGCTCGAGTCTTTGGCATTGTCTCACTCCACTTCGACACGCGCGCCGGCTGTAAAGCCGGAAGCCGCTCCGAAAATCATCGAGTCTCCTCCATTGAGCCTACCTTTGAAGTCTATCCAAGAAGCTTTCGCAGAGGTCAAGCAACAAACTGACGATCAGTATGTGGCTTTCGGATGTGACAACTACTGCTCGAAAGTGCTTCCTCTAAAGGCAGACCTGTGCACCGCACTGATTGTCGAAGCCCTGGAGCAAACCGGCTGCCCTATCCGCAGCGCCGCAGAAGGCGACTCGTTGCCTCTCGTTGATTGTCGCAAAGACACGGTAACGGTGATTGTGCGTGACTACCTTTACGAAACGCTCGCAAAAGAGGGCCTTCTTGTGGTTGACGGCGAAAACGTGCGTCGGGGTGCTGGCAAAATCGACCTTGCTCATAGCAAGCAGCTGCTAGAAAGAGCCGTCAATGCCGTACCAGGAGAAAAGGGTGCTTTGGAGCTACTCTACCATGCCGGTTCGAACCTTGCCGATGTCTTGTCCGGTAAGACTGACGGAATCAAATTGATCTTTGGCAGTGCAAAGGGCAGAGAGATGGTTTCTTCGCTTTACGGTGCATGGCCAATCAACCGTCTGATGTACCGACAGATCGAAGACTTCCTCTCGAAGCTCTCGGCGAAATTATTAAGCAGCGATGGTACTCTGCGCATCCTCGAGATGGGTGCTGGAACTGGTGGTACATCGCAGTGGCTGATACCTTTGGTGGCAACGCTCCCGATTCCAGTCGAGTACACTTTCACCGATCTTGCGCCGTCGTTTGTTGCTGCTGCTCGCAAGCGATTCTCGAAGTATGACTTTGTCAAGTACCGCACTCACGACATCGAGAAGGCCGCACCAGAGGATCTCAGATCCAGCCAACACATTGTCATTGCGAGTAACGCTATTCACGCAACACACAATATTACTCAATCTGCATCGCAGGTCAAGCAGTTCCTAAGACCTGACGGCATGTTGATGATGGTAGAAATGACAACCCCATTGCTCTGGACTGATATCATTTTCGGTCTCTTTGAGGGCTGGTGGTTCTTTGATGATGGACGCACTCACGCTGTCACAAGCGAAGAAAACTGGAAGACTTATCTTCTTGCTGCTGGATTTGGCTCTGTGGACTGGACTGATGGTCAACGTCCTGAGAACAAGCTGGAGAAGCTCCTCATTGCCACTTGCGCGGCCCCGAAGCAGGACATGTCTTTGCCAGTGGCTTTGACAGATGGTAGTGCATCGCCAGAGGAGACACGCGCAGCAGTGATTGAGCACTATGTGCAACGCATGGCTAGCAGTTTTCGAGCCCCGTCTTCCTTTCAGATTGGATCGATCAAGAAACAGCCATCTGGTCTTTGCATTCTCTTGACTGGTGCTACAGGCAGTCTTGGGGCACATCTTGTGTCTAATCTGGTCGAGAGAGATGACGTGCAATCAGTCATCTGCATGAATCGTCCCCACAAAGGCGATCCTCAAACACACCAGCTCAAGTCCTTGATCTCTCGTGGTATCCTCGTCTCTGCTCAAGGAATGGCCAAATTGCAGGCCTTCGAGGGCGATATGACCCAGCCAATGCTCGGCCTGCCAAAGAACACTTACCAGTCTCTGATTGACAGTGTGACTTGCATCATCCACAACGCGTGGACAATGAGTGCAAAGAGACCTGTTGCCGGCTTCGAAGCTCAGTTCAGCATCATGAACAACCTGATCTCCATGTCCAGCGAAATCGCTGCTTCAAGACCTCAAGAATCGAAGTTACGCTTCCTCTTCATCTCATCGATCGCAGTCGTTGGCCGCTACCCTATCTGGAAGGATACTCCACACGTGCCAGAGGAACGAGTGACTATTGACGCCGTCTTGCCCAATGGTTACGGTGATGCCAAATGGGCCTGCGAATTAGCACTCGACCGTACTCTCCACAAGGTAAGTTTAGCCCCAAACCAAGAGCGACTGTTCGTCCTCGAGATATCTACTAACACTGAACGAAAACAGTTCCCTGCCAACTTCGCTACGTCCAGCGTGCGCATTGGCCAAATCGCCGGGTCTCGAAAGAGCGGCTACTGGAACCCAATGGAACATACCTCTTTCCTCTGGAAATCATCGCAGACCGTGAACGCCATCCCCAACCTCCAAGGCCTGCTCTCGTGGACCCCCGTGGACGATGTCGCCGGCGCCGTCGGTGATCTCGCCTCCGTCACCTCCTCCCCCTACCCAATCTACAACATCGACAACCCCGTCCGCCAACCCTGGAGCGAAATGATCCCGGTGCTCGCCAACGCGCTTTCCATTCCGAAATCAAACATCATACCCTTTGAAGAGTGGGTTTCCAAAGTGCGCGAGTGCGATGTGAAGGGCGATAACCCGGCGCATATGCTGGTCGATTTCTTGGAAGACAATTTTGAGCGCATGAGTTGTGGGGGCCTGTTGCTGGAGACGAAGCATTCGTGTGAGCATTCGAGTACGTTGAGGGCGGTGGGCCCGGTCAGTGAGGAGATTGCGAGGAGGTTTGTGCAGGCTTGGAAGGATATGAAATTTTTGTCGTAATGTCGTGGATGAATAGGTATGGGAGGTTCTTCGTTTGAAGTTCTATCAATTGTCTTTTTGGTTTTTGTTTACTATACTATTGTTGCTATCACTTGTTGACAAATTCTTAGCTAAGGTAAAGATTTTGTACCTTCTCCTACACGGGCTAATTATGCTCGTACGTTTTTAGGTCTACCTAGGCTTAACATTTCTCTACCTGGTTCAAACTACATACCCGTATGATACCATCCTAAAGTAGCTACAAGTTACATGATAGTATCATCGATCAGGCCTACCGATCTACTGTCACCTAAGAGTCGGCATTTAGGTAGTACCTAGTTATATAAAGGCAGACCATTCACCTTCAGTTACTCCTAGGTCGTACATAACCACTATACGAATATAATATCCACTTCTTATCCTCCTATCGACTCAATCTCCTATTCAATATAGAGGTCCCTACCTATACTGTCATCTTTATCTCTACGCTGTTCGGCAGCACGTTCGCAATGGCCACCCCTAGAAGCGAAGCCTAGGTTGTACGTTTAAAGGAAATTATTGCATATGTAACACTGTTAAAGGTCTGTCTCGCACCTAGTATGTTACAAAAAGACGCAAACATACTAACCTCTGGAGCAGGAGTAAAGTGTTATCCATATAATCTATATAGCAACAGCTGTGTGTACACTGACCCCGTCATTTGTCCTTCTTAGCTTTACTGTTTATCTTGGACGTCTTCTTATAACGGGGATGGGAAGATTCTCGTGGCGGATCAGGCCTACCTTACAGTCTAGAAAAGCTCGCTTGCTAAGGTCAGGAGACTTCTCAATCATATAGGATAGCCGTATCTAGGCCTGATCGATGATAGTATCATGGATGCTACTATCATGATAGTATCCTCATTAGTATCCCGAGGTTATTGCTCTTCTCCTCCTTCCCCGTTCCAGAAATGCCAAGCACGACACTTTTGATTTTTTACTCGGGTCGGAACAAGAAAGCAAGTGCCGGATGATACTATCTGCTACTGATGTCAAATTTAGTGTGATAGTATCATATGGTACTATCATCATGATAGTATCATGATACTATCTGCTACTAAAGCAAGCCTAGCCGTATCTGTTCTTAAACTTCTTGTTCCTCTTCGCCCCTCTTCGCAAGCTCCCTGCAGATTTGGTATCTAAGGGAAGGTGATATCACGGCGGATAGACTTCCAATGTGTATTTTGGTGTAGTTCACACCTTTGTCTTGTATAAGTTTCCCTGATCAATCGTGTAGCTACCTTGCTTGACTACGACTAATCTCGTTGATCGAGCAATTCTTTCCGCAAGTCAACTCTGCCATAGACACCTTACTATACTCGTCACGTTGCATGCGGCAAGCACAACCCGTCACTTCGGGTCATCCCTAACAGCATGTCACAGTCAAAAGATGCAATGGCAAAAGAACGTTTAGCGCAGTTGACATTGACATGAAGAAAATTATAGCAAAGCAAGCTACAAGAACTAATGGAAGCGCGAAAAGAACCCCATCTCTCAATGTTCGCCGCCCATGGTATTGTCCTAGCATGGCACCACACCGACCAGAATCGCTGCAAGATTCGTCTGCGCACAACCGTATTGCACGATGGTGTCCTTCAGTATATACGTTGTTCTAGCTTCAGTACCAACAATAGCAGTGGGGCAAGTCTGCAAAATGATACTCTGGCCATCGTAGGTGCAGGACAAGGATCCCGCCGCATTTGACAAAGGCGGCGTGCCTGTGACGCTACAATATAGCTGCTTCAGGGTTGTATATTGTGACAGAGAATTGGCCGTCAGCTGATAGAGGTAGTTAAAGCTGGGTGGGGCAGCCAGGATATATGTGTTGCTCGCATAGACAGATCCATCGGCGCGAACGACATATGGTAATGCTTGGGATTGATCTGAAACAAATTGGGGATTTCCATAGCTGATTAATCCTGGGTCTGGTTCATTACCACCCACGTACTGGCCAGTGAAGGTTCCGGTGGTAGCGACGAAATTGTATGCTTTGCAGTAATTCTGCGTGACGGTGGTTGTGGCCTTGGCTTGTTGAGTGACGGTATATGGGATGACAGTGGTCACGGTAGTAGCAGTCGTCACCAGAGTCGTTGGCACGACATTAGCAACAACTGAGGTAGAGCCAATTGTCACGGTCTGTACGGTGGTCACGGTGACGGTGGGGGTATATGTCTGAGTTGCTGTCGAAGTGACGGTCGTGGTTGATGCTGTCAGCGTAGTGGTGCCGCCAGTGACCCCATTACACTTGCACGCTGAAGAGTATCTCACGGTGCCAGAGCAGGCTGAGGCGTATATTGGAACCATATTGGGCGATCCGGTGATAGCGGAACACGTAGCAGCACTTGCAGATCGTTTCTGAACTGCAGACTCTAGAGCAGCTGGCTCCGGCAAAAGTTCGCGGAGCGCTGCTCTCTTATTCACTGGCCCGACAGACTGAGTAGCGGTGGAGGTGACGGTCTTTGTGACATCAATTTCGGACGAAGAACTGACGGTGAGGGTGATATCGATGGTGGCGACAGTCGAAGTCACTGTATTGACGACAGTGATCACTTTCGTGACATCGTCAGTGACCGATGAAGTGACAGTCGCCGGAACGGCAGTCAAAGTCACCGTCGTTGACGCTGTAGAAGTTCTGTCCGGTACGTATCAAAACCCAAAACCGGTCATGGATCTCAACATGGACTTACACCACACACGGCGTCACAGTCTTCGACAGAAACGACACGCAGTCGGCACTGCCAGAGGCTGGATATGGTTGATGAGACGAGGCCACGACAGCACGAAGGCAATTGTCGCGGTTGCAGGTTAAAGCTGCTGATGCTAGCGGAACGACAACCGCGGCAAGGAATTGTGGAAGGAACATCGTTGAGGGTTGTACGGGTACGAATGGAAGAACGCAATGTCGCTTAGATATGTAATTGACGAGTTGATGGAAACACGTCGCTGGAAGTGGTCCTCTTATACTTATCTGCTAGCAGTCTTGCTCCTCACACCAGTGGTCCCGTGGTCATGGTCTCGCACATAGTTTCTGCTACCCCCTGCCTCTTGTGATCATGACTCCATGAGCTGATAGAAAGCAGGCTGTAGCTACCGGCAAATTAGGTAATTGTGAAGGGGGCGTTGAGTATTCTGCGAAAGCTTCGGTCGTAGCTTTGGAGGCTTGCCTACAGCTGAGGACAGCTGAAAGATACGTAGTTAGTAGGGAAGTCATAGTCAAGTCGAAGGAAACGTTCGCCGCACGAATTCTAGCGATTCCTTGTCGCGAGTGGAGCGCTCAATGATGAGACAGAATGGATGGCATTGAGATGAAGGGATGGTGATTATACCGAGCAGAATGTATCCCTATGCAGACGAGCAAAGCAGCACATGGATCCACAACAGCACGCGTACTCGTGGCTGATGAATAGTCGCATTTGGGGAGCTGAGAGCTGACATCAATGCTTCGGAGCGACCTCGAGTGGTCTGGAAGTATGACGATGCAAGTCAAAGGCTTAAAGTTACTAAGCCTCCACTATGACTACCCCTATTCTTAGGCTGCAAATCAGAGGACAATCTTTGGGGTTCAGCTGGAGCTGAAAGCACACGCTCTGCACAATCAAACCCGATCTTCATGTGAATTTTAATTTGTTCCTAAGCTAAGTGTCCGCTGTGTTTTTCAATATTGTGTTTCTCGCGGAGCTGACCAAGAGTCAGGGGTTCCTGGTTGCGACCGAAGTGAGGCGACGTGAAATCTGCGAATTGACTACATCTTTTGCGGTGCCTGTGTTAGTTATTTGAATAATTTGTGGAAGTGATAAGTCTCCCTATGACAGCCTACGACACTCATATATCATCATGTGGGATAGATACAAGCCTGTCGTCGGTAAGAATGCCGTTCATACTCTGTTCATAGGAACACCCTGGCTATGATGCCTCGTCGTCATAGTCTTGGCGTACAGATAACGGTCGCTGTGTCTAAATCATCTGGGCATCCAAGCTGGCAATACCAGGTTGGAGTAGTAACGGTCTTCTTAGATGCCGGGTTAAGATCGAGATGCAGCATCTCATGAGAAACTGCTAAACTCTAGACAGCATGGAGCGCTGCTGAACGCCCCGCTTCGAAACGCGTCGCCGAAACACCACATGTAGTCGTAAGGATCTGAAGGCAACGGCAAATTGAACATGAGAAGCTATGGGGGAAAAAGGAAAAGTCATTGGGATGAGGAGAAGCCATTCTAGCTGCTAGAGGAGGCCAAAAGCTCTGCCGCAGCACCTTGCGCTTCCCTCAGCTCAGCGTCCGACGGCATGTCTACAATAAGAAGATACAGTACATCCTGTGTTGCGATTAGCTACTATACATGGAGTATTGGTGGGAGTGATGGAAAAAAATACCTTCTTCATGACGTTCTGCATGAGTCCAATTGGGCCAGCTTTGGTGCCAATCTGACCGCGTCCTCCACGCATGCCTCCGTGGCCTTCAGAGCCGCCCATACCGCGCCCGCGTCCAAAGCCTCCGCCTCTGCCAGTACCTCCTCGGCCACCGAGCTGACCGCTTCCGCGCCCGAAACCAGCGCCACGATCGCCTCGGCCAAAGCCCTCTCCGCGACCACGACCGAGCGAACCCCCTCCGCGTCCGCCTCGGGTTGGAGCCTGAATGGCGCCCCCTGAGAGCAGTGCTACAAGAGAGCCACTGTTGGCCGGATGACTCGGATCGGCATATCGGGAGGAGAATTCTGGTTTTGGACCGGCAGCAAGAGCGCTGTCGGGATTATTCATGGCAAACTTGGCTTGAGCCCTGCGGTCCATGTAGTCGTCCACAAACTCTCTCTTCTTCTTGAACGAAGACTTCTTGACTTCCTCGTCTGCATCAGTAGCAACGAGGGCATCGAGGCCTGGGTATATCAGGGGTGCTGTCTCTGGCCAGGCGAATTCGCCATATGTCTTGCCGTTGGACTTGCGGACCGAGTTCATGAGTCCTCCGCTGTTGTCGAGTACCTTGCTGGCCACTTCGTTGAAATCGACAGCTGTCTGAGCACCTGCCTTTTCAGGGTTCCATGTCAATACAAGGCAGAAGAGACCTCTGGGCATGAAGAACTCCTTGTTGACCTTCTCGAAAAACCGGTTGGTTTTGACTCTTCCCTGCACTTCGGTAGCAGCAGTTGTTGCCACGCCGATAGCCATGGAAACCAGAATTGTTGTGACTGTGGGAAGCCATTGAGCTGCAATTGATGCCAGATTGAGCGCATGTATCCATTTGGAGGCTTGGGTGGATTTATTGAGTGTTTCGATAAAGTCGATGAACATTGCTTGATCGATCCCACGGCTTGCGAGGCATGGTGGGTATGCTCTCACCATGCCTCGATCACGATCTTTTGGTCTCCTTTGCGGTATGATGATCGGAAAAGGCAACTTCTCCGAAAGATGCATGGGCAGTTGTTCAGAGCGAGGTAGTCGAGCAATTAATTCCACCGCGAGAACACCAGGGTCGACTGTGTCGCCGCTGCTAGTTTGGTCCCCAGAGTTGCCGCCGACAAGGTCATCCTGTGCTTCGTCCAGCTCCCACGCTTCCTCTTCGAAATCGTGTGCGTTTCTCCTTCCGCTTTGGTCGGGCTTGTCGTCGTTGTCCTTGGATTGAGTCTTGCTCGACTTGTGGGCTTTGTAAGCTTCTGAAGCTAGACCGATGCCGCCACCGATACCTTGCACAATACTGCCGATGATACGAGACATTGCTGTCCGGAAGTTGCAGTTTTATCTACGATGAAGTAGGGAGATTGCGAGAGGGTGCAGGAAGGAAGTTGGATCCTCCTTTATAGATTGAGAACATGGTAAGCGTATTCCTACGCTATGAAAAAATGAGAACCGAGGTGTGGCTGTGGCTCGTTTTTCGACCATTGAGCAACCAGCGTAGGCATGCGACATGATATTCCTGAATCCTAAAGGATTGTAGAGATGAATTCAAATCCTCTTTGCAAGCACAACCACAAGCCGCAGCAGGACACGAGAGTGGCTGTGTCACTGTGTGTCGAAGGATCGGCCTTTCTTTTCGGGCGTCCCCGGTCTTATCTTGTTCGTGTTCGGCTGACTCACTCTTGCGTGCGCAGCACTACGCAAACGAGGACTTGCTTGTCATTGCTTGTGTCGGCGTCCACAATGCTTCGCCTACCTTCGGTTTCGGTTTCGGTTTTGCTTTCGCGTCTCTTCTGATATGGACTCCTAGAGGAGTAAGATTCTTGCTGCAAAACGAATGGTGCTCGTGTTTTTGTTTTCCCGATCGTCAGCGGAGTACTCGATACTGTAGGTATTTTCATACCGAACGTATAGATTAGAAGCCGTAGGTTCAATATTACTAGAGGAGCTTATGTAGCCAAGGATACCAAGCGAGGCATAGTATATATAAGTATATCTATAGTTTCAAAGATACATGTACTGATACTCGGGGCATCGATACGAATCTATCGCATCGAATTTATCGAATAATAATTAAATTCATACTGTCAGCGGATGGGTTCTCATGTCGACGCCAAGACTGCCAAGCTAGGCTTGGCACACACAAGTGAAGTTACCGATACTTGGGGCTTACCACTGGCTACTATATTACTGGCGGAAAGACACCTTGCCCACCTGCTACGATATCCAGCTTTTTCTATCCAGGTACGGTCTCTATCCAGGTTTAAGTTTCCGCTCCGGTGACGCACTCATGTTACGTAACAACCACATAGCTTGTCCAATCAGAGCTGTCGCTTCCAGCCTAAATAGTAAACGCCAAGATTACCCTAGATCGGCTCATCTTTTACCGTATCTGTAAGACTCGAAGCTGTCAGAGGCCTTCCAGCATTTCGGTATGTTCAACCTGGATCATAGACCTGTCAAGCGGTTAGGCAAGGTGGCTAATACATACCTTTACTCTGAGACCTATTGTCAAATGATTTGTGCTACAATAGACTAAAAGGGGTAATTACCCGCAATTCTGCAGGTTATCATACAATAGCTAGTAATCAGCACTTAGTCATCATCCCTGCTAGGAAGCAGATAAGCTTCTTCCCTACGTTCCTTCCACATTTTGACTAGACTTTAGACTAATACTTGTACGTGTCGGCATAAGAAAGCGGGCTATACGAAGGCCCTCTCTCGTACTCTATATATTTTAGGCCCCGTTGTTCCGGGAATTATCCACCTCCCTAGTCCTTATATAAAATGATTCGACCATCTCGGATTGTTCCTAAACTCGTAGTGGATATAGAACTGCACCTCGACATACTTAACAACATTTTTTAAAGGCCCCCTCGGGGGTTGGTTTAGGGGGGGGCAATATCGTCGTTATCTATTGAATCGCGTAGAAGTTAGTTTTTAGGCGTGAAAAACCATGTCTGTATTATTGACTACCTGAAACTGGTTTTATACGTGTGTGCGCTTACTAATCATCTACGCGAGCGCCCTGACCACGTCTCCAATCAACAAGGATAATACTTGCGCACGGCCGATAGACTAAGCGCACCGACGATATGTGTATGTCTTCTAGCTGGGAAGGTGGATAGGGATCGACTGGTAAGGTGGATAGCAATCTCCTGCTGTTTCTAGTCAGTTTGCTTGAAGATCTCTCTGTGAGCACGTGGAGGTATGGTGCTCCAAGAGTCGTCCTCTGCCTGCGGTTTTTACTCTGCGCAGTTTGTGCTATATTGCTGTCTATCCGTTCTGATTTGAAGATCTCGTCTGAAACTTATCCTTGAAATGAGTAGCTGTCTTACTGTTTCCATGGCTCCAACTGTATCCTCGTGCGAGTATAACGACTCGTATAACTTACGAGACTTCGGGCGGAAGTTCTCGTTCTCCGGTGAATCAATGGTCGGTCACTGGATCCTCTAAAGCTCCAAGGATGACTATCCTGAGGTTCTCAGAACAGGTGAGCACCATCAACCTAGATTGTCAAGACAAGTTTTGGTACATTTTAAGATGCTTCGAGGGAGAAAGGTCGGTGAAGGTACAGGGGAGCGTATTTGCGCGTGGAGCCGAAAGACAATGCGAGATTAGGAGACTGACAGGTGAGCATGCTTCTATCACGACCACTCGTGACACCGATAGAGATCATAAGATTCAGGACTATGGGAGCTAGGACGGTCTTCTTCCACCAAAGAGGGCTCCTGCGACGGACATAAATGCTCCTAAGTTCTGGTGATAACATCATGCCCCACCTCTGTAGGTATAAATCTCTGCTACGCCTTCCTGGCGAGTGGTTCTGCCTGTCGTGCGTCCCTCTCTTCTGTTGAGAAAGAGTTCTGCATCCACGTGATTCTTACCCGCTATCCGGCTCACGAGCAGGCTCCATACGGTGAGATCGTTCTTGCAAGGCTGCCGCTTTGCGGTTCGGAGTATAGTCGAATAGACTACGGCCGCGACCGTCTGGACTTCATTATTCCAAGTTGTGTGGAAAACAGCCGGCACCACATTTCTATGGAGTCTACGCTCTTGCGTCTCCATTATACCTGACCATCTGAGTGCTTCTCAAGGTCAAGATAAGCACTCATTCTCTATGTGCGCCTTTCTATCGCGACACGCTCAGAATGTGTGGTGAGACCAGTCGGTGTGCTCTGATAGAGTACAAGCTATCTCAGCTTTGCCACGTTGTTGCCGGGCGAGTATTGATTGCTTACCCTGATTATATTTCTCCGCCTTGCCCTCGAGACTCCGCAGCCTGCACAAACCACTACGTAAGAAGAGGCTCCCTAATGAGGAAGTAAACCTCGAGGCTAATGCACGTGGCTCTATACGGGCACAGATCATCCGCATATTGACCGCAATATATGGATATCGGAACACCCGTCGTACAATATATTGTTGTCTTGAGATGAGGAGTAACTTTTAATGATATTGAGCCCTGAAACACTTGAAGGTCATGTGGTGTTTAGGGCGGTAAAATACCCTGATAAGGTCGTTCTTTAGTTGGCTCCAAGAAAGGAGGAATGTGTTCGAGATGGCCTCTGACCGAAAACTCCAAGTTATAGAGAAATGACTATTCGGGACAGTGGTACACCTGCAACGGATTTCCAAAAACGGATCTTGGTTGCCTTGCTAGAGATCAAAAGGACGATGACGTGAGAATACGAGAAACAAAGATGGGTGAGCCTGCTCATCAACAGACCGCCTGCTTATTATTGTGGTTGGACTTACGTATGCCCTAGAAACTCGAGCCGGCAGCCTCCGGATTGCTGTCTGCCGCTCAATTCCGTTCAACTTTCGCACTGACAGCAGTTTCGTCGGAGGCATGTTGAGAGGCGATCAAACAATCCTCAAGCTGCTGATATTGTATTAGTATGGGTAATTACTCGCAAACAAAGCACCCAATCTACCAGGAAGTCTGGAAGAACTTTGCGCCATTCAAGCGTCAGCGTCAACGATTGTTGTGATTGTGTAATACAATAATGTGCCAGATCACTTTGTCCTCGCACCTGGATGCCGTGTTAGGAAGGCGATCTGTAAGGCGGATCTTTTTATATATTGGCTAGCCCCCAACTGCATCAGCAAAGGTCGTGTGAAAGAGGCTGCAACTAGGTATGCTGAGTCAAGCCCACGACATTTGGCCAGTCGGGAAAGGTATTTTGCCGCCAAGATGACTTGCTGTTGCTCTGTTTACCATCATCAATGCAAGTCCATGTCTTGAACGACTCGTCTCGATCGGAGAATATCCCGATTACATTCCTACTCAATCTCACGACTTACCGGATGCGTTATTCGTCATTTCGAGCACGATCGATTCTACTTTATTCCGACCGAGAAATGGTCCATTACCTGTCAGTGCCTCATCAATTCGCAATGCTCCAAGTTCGAACAGCATCTTCCGGTAACCTGTTCGTATCACTGCACTATTCAAAGCCTCAGGCAGGTTTTCGGGCGGTGTGGCCCTGACAGAGTACCTTGTATCGACAAGCTCTCATCTAGATAATCTCAGGTGAGCCCGGTGTTAAGAAGATGCCAAGTACAATCAAGACATCCGGACATTGATCCTTGGGAAATTTCACGCCGCTTCTTGACTCTTTACTCTCATCCGAGCATGAGACTGCCGACCGTGCAGCCAAACTTTGATGGCATGATCCGTTAAGGTACAAACTTGTAAACCGAAAAGCCGACCGATATCATCGCTTTGTGTCTTTCCAATAATAAATAAATCCGAGAATACGGATGCCAAGCAGACTTGACATTGCTTGGAGAGATCCGCATGTCATTCTCTCATGGGGATCTTCTCTTGTGTTCCTGCACCACTGCCTGCAAACGGCACCGGACTGCGAAGGTTCCTTCAAAGTGTTCTTTCGAGTGCTCCTTCGAAATTTCTTTTTTCTGGAGCACCGCTTGGCATCTTGAAGTAGTGGAGAGTATTCCTTCGAGCACGGAAGCAGGGTGTTCCTAGAGATTCGCGATCTGGCACCGGATGGGGACATTGCCGCCTGTATTGAAGGAACACGACGAGGTCTGTTAGTTGCGATAATACACCACGCGTCCTGATTGACGTAGTGCGGCTCTTCGGCTGGTATTGTATGGGCACTTCTCCATGATTCACTCTCGGAAGTTTACTCGGTAGGGAAAACCCGCGGGCGCGCTGAGCCACCATGGCCTCTTGCATCAGTTTCTCCGACTCGCAGTAAATGAACAACCCTGAGTGTAACAGATGCAGCCCAAAGATGTACTAGTCTAACTCGAGCTCATCTACACAAACTCACAGCGATTGCACGGTTTGAAGAATAACCCCGAGGAGACCCGTATCTCGATTGTTGTTATTTCAGAATTCGACTCTGAAATGCCATGGTGTGCGGAATCCCATTGTGTGCCGTCCGATTTAAACAACCACTTCTTTACGGCCGTCGGGGCCTGATAGCCTTTCAGATCGAAGTTTTGCCCGGAAGAGTACACTCTAGCTATGGGAGATGGGAGAATACCGCTGCCGCATGCACGAGGGTTGTGGGTCGCATCAGGACGCTTCGGCCCGGGCGACAGGGGATGTAGGGATTATATGCGGGCTGCCTGAAGGATTCTCTCACCTGTACGGACCCACACTCAAGACAATATACACTGACTTCGGCTGGGCAGTAGCTAGTTATGTTAGCTTGCCAGGGTGAGCACTGAGCAGCCTGGTCCTAGATTCTTAGCCAACAAGGGTCAAAGCCAAACCACTGCTGGTCTGCTCAGGAGCCTCATGTACCAGCCAGCATATAAAGACATTACAGGAGAGCACCCGCTGGAAATTATTGGATTGAGAGACCTGTCAAGAAGACTTTATATTATTATTTTGAAACAACATCAACATCATGGGCAATACCAGCAAAAACTCCCCCGGCTCCACTGGTGATTCAACTACCCCCAAGACACGCCAACAGCCTGGCCTTGCGTGCAACAACTGCCGCGACCGCAAACTTCGCTGTGACAGACAACGGCCGGCATGTGGGCTGTGTCAAAGTCTTGGTGCGGAGTGCGTGAGAGCTAGCTCTGGCCTTCCAAGAGGTCCCAAGAAGGGCCACATGCGGATCTTGCAAACAAAGATCAGTAAGTCTACGCCCGTAAGCCGCACACTTCCGTACACTAACAGCTTTAAACAGACGACTTGGAGCGTCGTCTTAGCGAGAAAGAGACGGCTGAAGCACAACCCAAATCACCAGATGTCCAAATGGACCAAGTCAAACCGGAAGAAAATGACATCTTCCGCTATTCACCGTCTCCTCATGCTCATGCATCGACTGCCCCAACGCAATGCTTCCTGTCAGACTCGGGAGAGCAGGGCATGATGGCTCTAAACCAGCTCGACTGCGACCTCGAACTCAATATGGACTATTTCAACATGCAGCGGCCATCGGCCTCAATGCCCATGTCCGATTCGAACTTTGGCTTTGCATCGTCGTCGACTGTGAACACATGTGATTCGGCCGTCGACATGACGCCTGGTGCTCTCCAGACACCAATATCCAACTACATGACGCCAGCAATGCAGGCTGATCTGTAAGTGCTGCATCTTTCACGATTGACTTGTGAGCGGTGGCTGATGACTTTAACAGAGATCAACTCTACTTTGATCGTGTCCACGTCTTTGTACCAATGCTTCACCAGAAGCGATACATTGTACGCTCACGGTCTGAAATCTCACCTTTCCAGCCGTTTGACTGTCTGCGACATGCTGTATGGATGATGGCCGCTTCTGTGAGCGCCCAACCACAACACATTCAAGACATGTTGTATATCCAGGCTAGGACCTCTCTGGAATCCTTGGAGCTCAACCCCCAAGAGAACCACAACCATCTGGAGGAGGTACAAGCCTGGATCCTGCTTTCCATGTACGAGACAAAGTGCATCAGCTTCCGCAAGGGCTGGATCAGCGCGGGTCGAGCGATTCGCTTCACTCACCTACTGAAACTCCACGAAATCGACATGCCGACTGGTTTGAACTCCAAGACTCCAATTGCGGGCGCTCTGGGTGGCGACCAGTCATGGATCGTCGTGGAAGAACGACGGAGGACATTCTGGATGGCCTATTACTTAGATAGAATGGTCAATCTGTTGAATCAGTTGCCGTTCACAATCAGTGAACAATCGGTAGCTACATCGCATCCGAGACATAGCCCACCAATCACTGACAAAAAAAACCAGATCCTGACGCGATTGCCAGCTTCCGAGGAAGACTTCCAAGTGGGGCGTCAAGTCGACGGAGCGTTCCTCTTCGAAGTCCTTCAAGGGATGAACAGACGTCATTTGTCATCCTTTAACAACTTGCTCGTCTTGGTGACGCTCTGGGGCAGAGGCCTGGTCTACCGCCACCGGAGACTGGTCGACCGCTTTTACGGTAATGAAGGCATCGAGCAGGACTTCTGTCAACGGTATCAGTGGCTAGACAGCATCATCGCTCAAACCGAGCAGATCATGGCTACTCACGGGACCCAAAACACTGACAGCCTCGACTCGATGCGACTGTTCACCAAGATGGTCGCGCAGACGATGTTGATATCTCTCTGCAAGACTGGAAAGAGTGGACAAGAGACACCGTACGGAAACTTGGGCACCAGCAACATTATGAGTGCTTATGAAGCCGGAGTTTCGAATGCCGTTCAGGAAATGTTGATGCTATCGAATACGCTCGACCACTATGGGCAATCAAACGTGAGTCGTACAGTGACATTGGAAATCGATCGAGTTACAGCTGACCATCGACAAGATCCACCCTTTCGCCTCTATACCACTATATTTCTGCGCGGAGTTTTTACAGAGCATCCCGATCCCTGACGTGTCACAGTCAATGAAGCTGGAGCAGATTCTTTTCTCATTGCAAAAGCTCGCTCTGTCCAATGTTGTTGCACAGACATGCATACAGCTTCTCGAGCCCAGCATGAATCTGTCATGGCCTTCATCCATTTCTGTTTGATATTTTGCCTTGTATGCTACAAAGATCGTCGTTCACAATACCCTTCATAGAAACCATAGAGATGCCAGACTTTTTTCCTTTACAAAGAACATCCCGCGATCTGTAATCCTGACTTGGGGTATGCGTTTATCGAGAAGCAGCACTTGTCATTCACAAGGCTTCGAGTCGCGTAAGTTCCAGAGTTTTGCTCGTCGTCATGAGTACCATACAAATCGAACAGGCACGGAGGACCCTGTGGACTACTCCGTACCTACGTTTAGAAATAAAACATCAAGGTCACCGCCTGGACATGAACCCAAATGCGGTAAAATGAACAACGTTTTGGGGTTTGGAAGTTAGTCCGAGATCGAATGATGAAGATTGGGAGTCAAGTCCGGAGTTTTTGTTATCGCACTCACCGACTATCAAAGAGGCAGCTGGTCTACAGTATTTGATCAGCAGGCCTCTTTTTTATCTTCATTCGATGTCAGAAAGAGCGGTCAGCCTTGCTCGTCAGATATCGTTCATCTTTGCGTACGAAATTCCAACCATAACTCATCTCTGCAAGCACCAATTATGGCACGTCAACCAAATTCTCACGATGTGATGGGACAGTTTCCTCAACTGAAGACCTTCAATCATGGCACAGCTCTGTTCAAGCTCGACGAGTCACAACGCGAAACAGTGTTGCATGACCTCGAAGCAGCGACTGCAAAGATAGAAGCCGCGATACCGTGGCTCGCGCAGCAAGTTGTTCATGAAGACATACAACCAGGTCACTCGGGCATATTCCGTGTAGCTCCATGGCCGAGTAACTTACCTCCCAACAGGATCCTCAGAGTCAAGGACTGCACCGAACTGTGTCCTAGCTACGAGGAGCTTTCCAAAGCTCAATGTCCCGTTCAGATGCTTGATGGAAAGGTGATCTGTCCTGTGCCTGGCTTTCCTGTCACATACGACACGAAGGTCATGGGCCCAGCTCCAGCGTGTCTTGTCACCATCAACTGGATCAAGGGCGGTGCTCTTCTGACGTTCTCTAATCAGCACAATGTCATGGATGGAACGGGTATCTTCAACGTGGTCGGGCTACTGGCCACTGTTATGAATGGTGACCCTATACCTGAAGAAGCCATTGAGGAGGGCAACAGAGATCCCAGCACGGTGGTTCCATTGTACGGCCCCGACGACGAGATCAGAGACCACACCTACCTCAAAGCACCACCAGGGTATTACACGACGCCGCCACCGCCATTGGCCCCAGCGAAGTGGGCACAGATTCGTTTTCTCCGAAAAACCATTCCTTCATTGAAGAAGATGGCCACAGACCCGAACGGCTACGACAAATCGGTGCCCTTCATCTCAGCCGGAGATGCAGTCAGTGCCTTGTATTGGAAACTCCTGGCCAAAGCTCGTATCGCCGCCGGACAAGACCCTTCTGTGATGGGCAAGTTCTCCCGAACCATTTGTCCTCGACCAGTCCTGGGCGTATCGAATTCGTACATGGGTCAGATGGTGTACTTTTCGCCGACTTGGTTGACCTACCAGGAATTGGTCGATCTCCCGCTTTCTGCGATTGCATCAAAATTGCGCAAGAATCTCAACGATGTCAATAATGAGCATGCAGTGCGCAGTTACGCCACTTATGTTGCTGGCATCCCTGACAAGATGACACTGTCATATACCGGACCTTTCAACCGCGCGCTGGATATCTCGTCGTCGTCAATGGCGCAGGCGGCATTGGTGCTCAAATTTGGGTCGCTGGGTTACCCTGAGTATATCAGACGACCCAACCTGACGCCTATCCCAGGCACGCTATACTTTTACCCGCCTGAGGCGTCAGGGGATCTCAACCTGTTGGTGTGCCTGAATGAACACGAGATGGAGTTCTTGAAGAAGGATGAGATATGGAGTGTTTGCACTGAATTTATCGGATGATCGAAGCTTCGGATCATCGGCGATTGAACGTGTCTTTTCGTATATCGTATACCCGACTCCCTGTCAATCGTGATGCATGCTTCGGCCCGTGCTTGATTGACTGGCGAGTGCTCGTCACCGCAGGGCGCTGATGACCGCCGGACACTCTGTTACTCCGTCTCCCCCTTGCATTGTCGGTCACGTTGAGAATATCAGAGGTCCTATAGATAGCTGCCTGTTTCCACTGCTATGATGATGTATGAATCTATTGCTCCATAATATATCCGTATCATCAGCTTCAAATTCCACGACCAACAAACATGGTCACCCTAGAGACGATACGGGTCTCGAATTCCAAAATCGCGACGACTCTTCCCTCCGGCCTTGTCGCCGTATTCGTCGGCGCCACAAATGGAGTCGGTGAGGCCACCGTTCGTCAGTTTGCAAAGTGGGCATCAGCTCCCCGAGTATACATAATAGGACGCTCTCAAGAAGCCGGCACACGTATCCTCAACGAGTGTAAGGCACTGAATGCAAAAGGCGATTTTACGTTCATTAGCAGGGATACGAGTTTGATTCGCAATGTGGATGAGATTTGCAACGAGATCAAGGCAAAGGAGAAGTCGGTCAACTTGTTGTTCTTGACGATAGGAACGATGCAGACCGGCATCGGTAAGCCGCCTTGGAATTTCAGACTTCTGTATTACTCGATGCTAATTGAGTGATGATAGTGACTGATGAAGGACTCCATTACCCGGCTGCTCTGGCTGTACATGCCCGCAACCGATTTATCTCGAATCTAATGCCATTGATCAATCAGGCCACGTCACTACGTAGAGTAGTCTCTGTCTTCATCGCCACCCTGGAAGGCGAAATCCAAATGGACAATTTCCAAGGCTATGGCATGAAACTCATGGCCAACAGAGACCACGCCTCTTCCATCACCACACTCTCGTTAGAAGGCCACCACAAAGACAATCCCAACGTCTCTTTTGTGCACAACTTCCCTGGAGTCATCAAGTCTGGAATCACGCGCGGAACTTCGGGGCCCGTGTTGACGGCAGTAAAGGCCTTGGTTAGTGTGCTTGGGAGGTTCTTGTACATGCCTGCTGAGGAAGCTGGAGACAGGCATGTCTTTTTGGCGACCAGTGCGAGATATTCTGCTGGTCCTGAGGACCCAGCTGCCGGCGTGCCGCTTTCAGTCTCTAGCGAGCTGAAGATGGCGAGAGGTACGGATGGAAAAGATGGCAGTGGCGTGTACTCCATCGATGCCAACGGAGAGAGTGCAAGGCCGAAGGTGGAAGAGGCACTCGCCTCCCTGAGGAGCAGAGGGTTGGTCGAACAAGTCATGAACACCATCAAAAACGATACAGCAAAAGCACTGGCATCGACGAGGGCAGAGTTACCGTAAGAGAAGGTGGAAAGACAGAACCTTTTGTCGTTGATATCCCTAAGGTATGCTAATTCCATGCGTCATACCCAAAAATATATTCCAAGTCACAGAATCTGTATGTTCTTCCCGCAACCGCATCATTGAGCGTCTTGAATTCTTCGTCGCTGAGGGTTGTCAATTGTAGGTTGTCTTTGATTCGCTCCGCAGTTGTGCTTTTGGGCAAAACAGCATATCCTCGTTTCAGACCCCATGCAATCAACAATCGAGCAAGGGAGACACCTTTCTGCGTTGCGAGGGCGTTAAGAACTGGATGCTCAAGGAGTCGCTCATTTGTGTCTGGGATGGCGTGTTGCGATCCAAGCGGTGAATAAGCTACCTGTCTAGGAATCAGTCATTTGAATTATCGATTTAGGTCGTGCAGCGGTACGAACTGGAAGAATGTCCTTGGACAAGCAGTACTCGACCACTTCGGCATTTTTGAAGAACGGGTGAATCTCGATCTGATTGAGCACTGGCTTGATTTCTGCTACATCAAGCAAGCGTTCGAGCTTTGGGATAGTCCAGTTTGATACGCCGATTGATCTTGCCTTGCCTTCTTTGTAGAGTTCTTCCATCGCCGGCCACATCAACGCAGGATCATTGGTAATATCCCTAAGGACAATATACTGCCATCAAGTCAGTTACTTTCTGAAGGAAAACAAGACATCAAAAATAGCACTCACCTTGCCATCAGCACCCTGCTTTGGTTGTCTGTCTTCGGTTCTCTCAACGGCAACCGGCCAATGGATCAAAAAACAATCCACATAATCCAACCCCAGCTTACCCAACGAGTCTTCGAGACTCCACTTGATATCCTCCTTACTTCCGCAAAGATGCAGCCACACTTTTGTCGTAACAAACAAATCCTCCCGTTTTGTGGCAGGGTTTAGGGCCAGCCAGTCTTTGATCGCCGCACCGATTTCGTCCTCATTGTGGTAGCTATGATGCCAAACTGATGTTAGGAGGGATGATTGTGATGGGAGGATTCAGAAAAGAGACTTACAACCAAGCACAGTCAAGGTGTCTGTAGCCGGCATCCAGAGCGGCGATGATTGCGTTGTAGGAGAGTCCGGCCGTGCGGCCTTTGGCGAATGTACCGAAGCCTATGAGGGGAATCGTAACGCCGTTGTTGAGCGTGCGAGTTGGAATCGGCGTGCTTGGTTGAGACATTGTTATCGAATCTGATTTCTTCAGTACCTCGAGGGCGAGCAACTTAATACTGAGAAAACAATCACGGATTCGGAGGTTGTGAGGCCAAGTTCATCTGCCGCCCATTTGCCGAATTACTCCGCCATGTTGGTTGAAGCACTGCGCCCGGAGTTTTTGTAAAATCTACCTTGGAACGAGTCGAGCTCTGCGGTTTCGATGATTGTCGATGAACACATGTTCACAAAAACTGTAGACAAAGAATCTTTGCATAGTATGGAGGGCAATGGAAGCAGAAAGATCTCTTAGCGTATACAGCGGTCTTGTAGGGGACTGATTTTGGTATTGCAATATATTCGAGTTCATGGGGCAAATTGAAATACGATTATAATAAGAAGACGCCTCGAGCCTCGGCACTACGGAAGGAAAGAATTAAGCTTCCAAAAAAGCTTGTTCAATGTGAAAGAAGAACAGCACCACCAAGAGTAGGACAGCAACAACAAGAACCCGATTTGAAACAACAAGTCCCAGCATCGTTACAGTCTCCCTTCAAGCACAGCTCACAGTGCAAGTTTTGCTTTCAGCCAGGAATCATTGACCGCCTTGACCACGTCCTCTGGCAATGGGCCCTTGGCAACATCAATCATAATCTCATCGATCTGCTCAGGCGTGCTCGCACCAAAGACCAATGCATCTCCAAGCTCGACGCTCAGTGCACTATGATGATGATGCCATCTCAGGGTAGTCTCCCGCATAGTAAGGTTGTTCAGCTTGGAAGCTCTGCGGATCAACTCGACGCCTTCAAACACAGGGGCAAACCAGTAACGGTCGCGCAAGTGACGACCGATGGGGTGACTGGGGTCGAAGCGTCCTCCAACTGCGTGCTCAGTGTCGGGCATATCGAGCCGGTACTTGCCGGTGAGCAAACCGCTTCCAAGCGGCTGCGCGGCTTCGAACGACATGTTGTAGAAGCGCAGGCAAGGGAGCAGCTCGTCTTCCGCCATGCGCTTCAAGGGATTGTAGATGCCTTGGTACATGGTCGGGCGGATCCAGTTCTTGTTGATACAGATCTCTTGAGCTCTGGCGATCATCCAAGGAGGGAAGTTGCATATCCCCCATCGTCTGAATTTGCCTTCCTGGTGCAGGCGGTTGATTTCTCCTAGCGTGCTTTCCAGCGAGACGCTTGCATCGAACGTGTAGAGGTAGAATATGTCAATGCTGGATGTCTGAAGAGCCTCAAGACTGGCCTGCAGGCCGGCACGTAGATCTTCCGGTTCGAAGCTGTACGGAACGTTGAAGGGACCGAGAGGCCTGGATTTAGTAGGCCAGAGCTTGGTCGATATGTCGAGACCCTCGTTGTCCTCGCCAAGGACCTCCTCGGATCCGCCTTGGCCGTAGATCCGTCCTGTGTCAACACGAGAATTTCCGTGTTTCTTATACGCTGCCAATAAGGGTGCGAAGCTTTCGGCTGTAGGCAGAGGCGCTGGCACACCCCCACCGACGTATCTGCCAACGCCAATGCAACCCATGACGACGGGCATAGCCGACCCGTTGGTCTCGTCGCTCGTATTTGCGCTGATCATGGTGGTGCAACTAACAAATGGGGAAGTAGATTGTGAATATGAATATTTTTGACTGAAGATAGCAGATGAACAGAAATCCAACCAGCAGGAATCCAAGGCTTTGTAGTGGTTCCTCCTGAGAGCTAATCAAGGTACTCCTAACTTCCAAGGCTTCTGTGACCTTGGTGAATCCTATTCCAAACCATAACAAGCATACCAAGAATGTTCATCAGGCCCAGTTTGCTGTACGGAGTACAGTCATGGAATTGGCACTACGCCAAGCCTGACTGGTGCGCACGAAATCAGGCCTACCGTGTCAATATGTGATGTCAGTTTCTGACACGTCGACCCGCATGGCTGGGGTTGGGTCCTGGGATCTGGATCGAGGCCTGTATAGAAACTCCGATGAAGGATTGCTGAATCCTGCAGTCCAACTTTTGTCGGAATGCAAAGAGCCAAGTCTAAGATAGCTCTTGCGCTGAATCTAATCACCGACAGTCTATGTCTATGTCAACCTGTTTCCCACTGGATTACTCCCTGAAATGCTCAAGTCATTTCATAAACAAAAGACAAAAACACGTACCCGAAGAACTCTGACATGAAGATGGTCCCCAAGGAAGCTCATAGTGTTCAGGATTCAGAAGCAACCCTGCAAAACCCCATTATGGGCCCTGAGAAGAGACTAAGTGTTCAGGACTCACAAGCGACGCTGACTTGGCAGAATGCCCATGGCGACGAAGCACCCGAAAAGGCACACCGCATGCATAGCATCCAAGCACCGGCAGAATCACACAGCATACTTGGTATAGACAAGAGACACTCACAAACCGAAGAGACACTTGTTTCCCAAGAGATGACACTTAATGAAAGCTCGCCAACCACTCACGACGAAATCAAAGGCTTCGCCTTTGTCCTTGTCGTCAGTGCTATATTGTTGGCTGTATTCTGCGTTGCTCTGGATAATACAAGTATGTTGAACTCTGTGATGCCTCGCCCAGAGATTAACCAGCTACAGTTTTGGCGACTGCCGTGCCTAGCATCACTAATTCGTTTCACACCATTGACGATGTGGGATGGTATGGATCAGCGTACTTGGTCACGCTCTGCGGTCAGTATACTAGTCCCATTTGCTATGCATCCAAAATACTAACCAGTACGTAGGTTTCCAGTTGCTATACGCCCGACTCTATCAGTTCGTCCACGTCAAGACACTTTTCCTCGTTGCAATTGGGTTTTTTGAAGTCGGCTCGCTTTTGTGTGCTGTTTCTCCGAATTCGATGTCTTTTGTGATTGGCAGAGCCATTTCTGGCCTCGGAGCTGCCGGAGTCTTTACAGGAGGGTCTACTGCCGTTGCTCAGATTGCCTCGTTGAAATGGCGCCCGCTCATCCTCGGTCTGGTTGGTGCGATGTATGGTTTGTGTTCCGTGATTGGTCCTGTTGTAAGTGTGTCCTGACTTCCATCGCCTCCTTCAAGTTTCTGACAATTCCAGATCGGAGGAGCCTTTGCAGACAAAGCGACGTGGAGATGGTGTTTTTATATCAACTGCAAGTATTCGACCGCGATTACTGCTTAAGGAAGAATATTGACTTCCATATGCAGTGCCAATAGGAGGCTTTACAGTCATAGCCATCGCCATCCTCCTCAAGGTCAACCAGAAACTCGAGAAAGTGAATGGCACTGCTCTTCAACGAGTCGCACAGTTCGACCCAATTGGAAACTTACTCTTCATTGCATCGGCCATGTGTCTTTTGCTATGTGTCGAGTGGGCCTCTACGACATACGGCTGGCGAGACGCACGCACAATCGCGTTGATCGTTGTCTCTGGACTCGCAGCAGTTGGCTTCGTCGCCACTCAGGTCTTATGGAACGAAACGGCCACGGTGCCCAAAAGAATCGCTGGCCAACGTACTGTCATCTTCGCTTCCCTCTTCGCATTGACCCTAAGTCCAACGGTATTCATCGTTGTCTTTTACCTTGCCATCTGGTTCCAGGCAATTGATGGATTGAGCCCGATCATGTCGGCGGTAAACACTTTACCCATGATCATCTCTCAGCTGGTGGGAACCTTCATCTCTGCAGGCCTGACCACAAGGACTGGCTACTACATGCCCTTTGTCTATGGATCGACGATCATGCTCTCGATAGGAACCGGTCTGCTGACGACGTATCACGTCGGCATTCATTCTGGAGCTCGGATTGGCTATCAAATCTTGATAGGCATAGGCATTGGCTTTGGTTCCCAACAACCAAACATTGCCGTGCAGTCAGCGCTCCCACTCGAGGACGTGCCCACCGGGGTCGCTCTCGTCTTCACCGCGCAATTCCTCGGCGGCTCCGTCATGCTTGCCGCAGCTCAAAACATCTTCAAGCGCCATTTGAAGGAATACATGGCTAAACTGTACACTCCGGGGTTCGATGCGGTGAAAGCTCTTGACGCCGGCGTGTCCAAGATGCGTTTAATCACGCCGCCGGAGTATCTGGGGGTTGTCATTGAAGCTTACAATGACGCGGTCATTAGCGTTTTCAAGATTGCGTTGATCACGGCTTGCCTGACTGCTGTGGGAGCGGTGGGCATGGAGTGGCGCAACGTGAAGAAAGATAAGGAGGAGTCGAAGACGAGCGAGTCGGAGAGCAGCCCATGAGGCTGCTGGTTGATGGCGAGTTTTTAGAGCTATAACACATACCAAAATGTTATACCCGATTCAATCCCAAGTCTGTGCTAAAAGTGACCAGAAACGCTGCCGAGATTAGACCTCGATGGTATTACGCTAGGCTGTACGGGGCTACAAACTAGTTTCTAAGTGTTTATTAACATGTTATAAATTAGTTACAGTACTAGCCGACTGAGTTGATAACTCAAGACAAGGCTAGTTGAGCCAGGCGGTGAGAGAAATTCTTGGCGCTGATGATAGAGAGTAATAATTCCTGAGTGGAGAACAAGCCCCTCGTCCTTTTTTCCATGCGAGACGATACATAACACCTTGGTATCTGCTATGTGCATAACGCGCTCTTGGATTAGCTCGCGCAATCATCTGTGTCCGGCATGCATTGACAACTGAGACGCACCGATTGCCATGCGTGTCTGCATGTTGCAACTTGCAAGCGCACGTAGGCGGAGTAAAAGATAGCCCGCCCCGGGCGCTATCCTTGCTCATCAAGGTAAAGTGGTGTGAGGTTCACAACAACCATCACCGATCAGGCCAAGCATACTTAGTGGTGCTATTCCAAGCATGACGAACTATCCTCCAGACTAAATCCTTTACACATCAAACCATGGACAAGACAACCGCCCAAGCGGCGTACATGCCCTCCAAGAGCGCTCAACTCGAAGTCGGACCTGCAAAATACACGGCGCCTGGCGACAAAGAGATCACCATCAAGAACGCAGCAATCGCCATCAACCCGCTCGACTGGGTCAAGCAAGATGCTGGCAACTTTTTTGGCCCCTGGATGAAGTACCCCTTGATCATGGGCAGCGATACGGCGGGAGAGGTTGTCGAAGTAGGCAAAGCTGTGACACGCTTCAAGCCTGGCGATAGAGTTGTTGGTCATGCTGTTGGAATGGACCAACGTAGCGCCAAGTCGACGGAAGGTGCTTTCCAGACCTTCACTGTATTGAGAGAGAACTTGGTGTCTCCCATCCCGGAGAGCTTGACATATGAGCGCGCTTGTGTCATGCCCCTCGGTCTTTCTACAGCTGCTTGTGGAATGTTCATGAAAGATTACATGAATCTCAAGCTGCCCACACACCCCGTAGAGCCAAAGAACGAGGCCGTCCTGATATGGGGCGGTTCAACAAGCGTCGGTTGCAACGCCATTCAGCTCGCACGAGCCGCCGGCTACGAAGTCTTGACCACAGCTTCACCGAAAAACCACGATTACCTCAAGGAACTCGGTGCAACTCACGTCTTTGACTACAGGAGCCCGACAGTCACTCAGGACATCATCAAAGCCATGAAAGGCAAGAAATCCGCCGGTGCCTTTGCCATCGGCGTTGGCTCTCTGGGCTCCTGCATCGACGTCCTCGGCTCTTGCGAAGGCAAAAAGTTCGTCGCCCAAGCTTCCGCCGACCTTCCTCCTAGCGGCTTCCCCAGCTCTTTGCCCAAGATGATCCCATTCGGCATTCACATGGGCACCAGCATGATTGGTTTGAAAATCAAGTCTTTGCAGAAGGGAGTGAGCAGCAAGTTCATCTGGGGAAGCGACTTGATGGCCAACGAGATTGGCGATGCCATTTACAGAGACTTTCTGCCTGGTGCGCTGGCTGAAGACAGGTTCGTGCCTGCTCCGGAGCCCATGGTGGTAGGTACGGGCTTAGAGCATGTGCAGGAGGCGATGAAGATTAATAAGAAGGGTGTGTCTGCGAAGAAGGTGGTTGTCTTGCTATAGTCGAGGTAACTATCCCTCGAACATCTGTTTCTATAGGATAAATTTATAATTTGACCACCAAGTTCTTCGGCCAACACTATCCTCTAACATGAATAGTCCAGTGAGGGTCATGATATAATTCTTACGTACTACACTATGAGGAACAAAAGTGCAGAAGAATCTTGAGTAGAGTCAAGATAGATGTAAGCTTATCCATGTAAAAAAAACACAAGATGATAGGAAAATCCACCATGCGATTGTATGGTATGCATTGTCTCCCATCCCTGTTCTCAGACCTTCATGTTCAGAGCCATCTGCTCGAAGGCATACAATGGATCCACCGGAGCAAGATCATCCGACGCAAGATCAAGATAACCTTGAGCAGAGAATCCTCGAGGTATGACTCCTATTGAGCGGCCTGTAACGATGCAAGTTAATAATCCGAATTGCTGAGTACTGGGCTGTGAAGCACTGACCATGAATAGATGCATCAACGGATATCCTCAGTACAGCCTTGACAGCATCTTGAATCTCGGCAAATTGCATCCCCGCTGCCATCAACTTGAGCTTGAACGGCTGAGGAATAATCCCCGTATCGACAAATCTTCAGCACGCGATTAGCAAGAATTGTACGAGCAAGCCGGTTCTGTTGTACTCACGCGGGTGCCACAACATTGACTCTGATACTGTCTTTGCCGACAGTTCGTCGCAAGCATTTCATCAGCATCCTCACCGCTGCCTTGGTGGCAGGATACTGCAATGCCTTTGGCCAGTCAATGAAACCTGCCATACTGCTCTTCAAGATCAGACAACGATCTTGAACACCGTCTCGCTTCTGGAAACGACGGAAGTAATGTAGAGAAAGCTTTGTGGTGTAGAGCAGGCCCTTGAGATTTACGTCGATAGTCGTGAGAGCAGGTTCCTGGGGTGTTTCATCTGGATCTGTCCTCAATGTCAGTGTATTTCGTTCTTCCTGCGGTGGTACAGAAGGAATCTCCCCACCTTGCTCAACCATCATTGCATCACCTGCCCCACCAAGCCCTGCATTTGCAATCACAATATCGACTGACTTGTTAGGCGAAGATGCTATAGCGGCTTCAAACAAAGCAAGTTGATCCTTCCATTCTCGTACATCGCATTTGACTGCAATTGCCTTGTCATCGCCCAATGTGGCAACAACGGCTTGGACTTCAGTTTCGTCGATATCGCCCAATGTGACGAATGCACTTTTTAATTGAGAAAGTCAGCTTTTGTACAAAAGTTGGTCGTCTTACTCACCCTGCTTTCACAAATGCTTCGGCGTACGCTTTTCCAAGACCTCTGGCGGCTTTTGTCAGGAGACAATCAGCTGTGTTCAAGAATTACGGCTAAGACAACGACATACCGCCTGTGATGATGACGGATTTGCCAGTGAGAAGGGAGAGGTCGATCTCGACATCAGTGTCTACGAGTTGACCTGCCGTATATTCGGCTGTTTGTGATAACTGTTCTGGAGCCATTGTCGTATTCTAGAGTGATCAGGTTGAATGTTGTTGGATGATCCTTTATTTTTGTGACTGCATACCATGTCCAAGGCACGAAGTATGATCAAGCATTTTCTTGGGAATATAAGATTTGCCGAACCGGAGTTTCTTGACGAGTAGATCTAAGGTCCCGAGGATTCGCATGAACTCGTTCAGTGTACGAGAACCACGGAGAAATAAGCTCGGAGTTAGTCGCTTGCCACGCACAGTGATGCAGACGGCGCTGTCGACAGGAGCTTGTCGTTGTCAGAGGCGCATTACTCTATTTGACACGGAGTACAAGACGTGATAATCAGTTGAAAGAAGAAAGTGACATTCGCCCCAAGCCAACTACAGGCTCTTTGTTCCGGTAACATGCACAAAGTCCTTCTCAATGATTGACCATACTTTTTCGTTCGTGCCATCCTCTCTGTATTTGGCCAGTGCGACGCTTGCAGGCTCTTTCAAAGCCTCGCCGTCCAGGAATACAGAATAAACCCCGGCCTGCCCACCACAACCTCCAACCCGTCAGTCACGGGCACACCACGAACAGACTCGCTCTCTGTCAAGGCAGCATATCTCGCGCTCGTGGCAAGGTAGACATGGCGATCGCCGGCATCCTGAAGAGACAGCTGTACCAAAGGTGATTCCCTTGGTTCCCCGGAGAATTCCACCTTTGACGGCCCCGGGGAAGTTGTGGATGAAAGTCGTCTCTGGTACTGCCACGGCATGATGCTCTAGGGATAAGGTGGTGATGGATGCTGCGTGGCCTTTGTTATTTATCAAGCTGAGGTTCCAGGCTTGGAAGTCATTCATTTCGATGGTGCCTTCCATGGCTCCGAGGAACACGCTCACAGCACGGCTCAGATGAGGAGCCTTGCGAATGGCTGGCAGGAGATTGCTTATGAAGCGGTTGCGGCTGTGGATGACGAGTGCTGCTGCGTAATGTAGTCCCTCGTTCGTCTCTACCAGACAGTCAGTACAGATATAGAATTGATGTGTTTCTCTTTGGGAATATCTTGGAAAATGCACGTACTAAGTCCCGCCTGGAGTGTGCCAATTGTCAAGAAGAGCAAGTTGATATGATCTTCCTTAGCCAGGATTTCCCTGGAAACTTCATCCACGTTTTTCAACAGACTAAGCTCCTTTGCGATGAAAATATATTGTCCATCAGGATTGATCTTTTTACATTCTGCCACCATGCGATCTCCAGCTTCCTGGGACCGTCCAAGTAGGTAACAGCGAGGTTTGATAGTATGTTTGGCCAATTGTTTGACTGTCGCTTCTCCAACACCGCATGTTGCGCCCACAAAAACTGCAACAAGACTCGGAGCGAGCGATGTACTGATTTTGGCGTTCGATTCGCGGACTTGTTCGATGGTCACCATGTTCGCCGAAAGCAGTGAATTTAAAGTGTCATGAGGAAAGAATGATATGTGTAGGACTGGACAGATATGGTCCAAGGACTGCCAACTCCAATAGGATTTGCATTTCAAGATGCCGCTTCAAAGCAGGAGGAAATCCTATCGTGCTGATGTAGAGAACAGATTGTGATCCACCATGCAGCCTGATTTCCTGGGTGTTGAAAATGCTTGGTGGTACGACACCACTGCTCAGCGTCCAAGAGAGATGTTAGAAGTGTGGTTCAGGGGCGAGTTTGCAGGAAACATGTTTTAAAGCCCTCTCGCAGCAGCCTGACGAATTCTCGGGGGCAGAATACCACAAGTTTGAGATCTTTCACATCCAATTGCTCTTCCGGAGAGACGCATGGGAGAAGGATTCGGCCGTCGGAGGTGGTTGGGATTTTGAGGAGCAACTTTGCTCCACGCTACGTCATCCAACAGGGACCTCATCTTATCGAGACCTCAATAGTTCAAACCCCTTTTCATCCTTCACAGCAATCGAATCGCAATGGAGAGACAATGATCAGGGTATGGATATTCAGCAAAGTCACAGTACGACAGAGCTCCGGTTCACATATTCGCGCAAGACTACCCGGCACAAACAGTTTGTCGTCTTGCAATGATACGCTGCCTTGATCGAGCGCTCATTGCTCATTCGTCCTCATCTGCTCTATCATACTCTTGCAGATCCAAGAGAAGAGATGCTCCCATCGCGATTCAAAGCATTTTTCTGAATCACAGGCACTTGCCAAGTCGGTGCGGTGCAATCCTTCTGGCCGCAGTTTCGGAGTAATTGATCATGCGCAATACCAAGCAAAAGGTTGGCCGACATAACATTTTTCTAGCCAAGTCGTCGCAACCACCAGAGCAAACCATACGAATACAGACTGCGCCTTCCTTCAGCAGGTGATAAGGATAGCCTGCATCTCTCTTCCACAGCTTTGATAATCACGCAGCAATTTGACGCCACCCAACTAGACGCCAGACTATTTACCTTTTTTCGGCTTCGTTTATACATCTTATAACGAAGATCAAATGGCGGACTACAGACTTGCCGACTGGGGAGAATGCACCATCGATACATGCGCCATCACGCGTAGTATCTTCAGATATCGACCATCATTGCCTGCCAATGCCATCTTCATTGCACTCTTCGGTTTATCTTTGGTTCTGCATGGATATCAGGGCTACAGATATCGTCAGTGGACCTACGGTATCCTCATGATGGCCGGATGTGCCTGTGAAATGATCGGGTATGGTGGACGCATCACCATGTATTACAATCCGTGGGAGTTTGCGGGTTTCATTATGCAGATTGGTGTGTTTTCCTGACTATCGAGGCAGGAGGTCCCTGAATACTGACAAGATGATGTGTAGTCTGCATCACCGTCGCCCCCGTCTTCATGACCGCGGCTATCTATGTCACGCTGTACAAGAGGTGTGTAGATTCACCTGGCAGAACCGCGGAAATGCTGACCAAGTCTACAGCGTTATGAAGCTGTCACCATCCAGTGCCCGCTTCAAGCCCGCCTTCTACTACCAAATCTTCATTCCCTGCGACATCGTCTCTCTGGTCCTGCAAGCAGTAGGAGGCGCCATGTCAACTCAAACCGGCGGCTCCTCGAAAGCTGGTGTCGACATTGGTCTCGCCGGTCTCTCCTTCCAGATCGTGACACTGGTCGTCTTCATCGCACTCGCCGCCGACTACGCCGTCCGCTACATAAAGCAGCCTGCAAGCTCAAAGCTCGCCCTCGACGGAAGATTCAAGCTTTTCTTGAGCTTCCTGAGTTTGGGAACTATCTTCATCTTCATCAGATGTGCCTACCGTGTTTACGAGCTCAGTCATGGGTACTCTGGAAAGGCGCTGTTTGATGAGGGCCAGTTCATTGCCTTGGAGAGCGTGTAAGTACACATTCATCTACCTTGTCGTGACAGATTTGCTGACAGTCGCAAAGTATGATCATCCTGGCCACATTTTCTCTGAACATTGGCCACCCTGGCGCTTCTGTCCGTCTCGAGACGAAGCAGCAGGATATTAGTCAAGTTACAAGCCTTGAATCAGGAAGCGTAGAGAAGTGAGCTTCCAGGGGGCGTAAACGTGTAGACATTTGGTGCGTACATCCTCGGGGGCTTTTTTTTTTTTTTTTTCTTTTTTTTCCGCGGGCCAGGGGAAGAAGAGAAATCTTCAGGACATCACCATTCAACTGCTAAATTGGTATGTAATTTGTGGAGATGAAAGACTGAGGATGAAGAAAAACATAGCTGAATCATAATTAGAAGGTTTCCAATATCTCAACTATCTGGGTTTCATAATGACTGTCGTAATAATGTTTCTTCAACTTGACCCTTGCTCACTCCTTTTCCACTGACTGTTATCTTCTATAGCACATTGGTCTCCCAGGCCATGGATAGAACAGCATTGACAACCGCATTGACGTCCAGCGTCTTGATCGGTATCCGATGGTGGCCATTCCACTCCAGCAAGATGGACGACTCCGAATCACAATAGTAATTCAACAATCTCCGATGTAAGTCCAAGCCGGGATCTGCAAGGCCATGGACGTGTAATGTCGGTATACTCAGCAAAGGTTGCTGCCACTGCTTCGCCATGGCCGAAAACGTCTCTGGCGCAGTAGACATGTCACTCGCGCTAGCGAAGCCCAAGGGAATAACACCCTCCGACTCCTCCATCCACACCAAGGGACCTCTGCCCGCCATCAGAACCGCAAAACGGAAATCAGTCGTGGGCTTGTTGTACTCTACGAACGGGCCCTTTGCCGTTTGCTGCAGGTACAACATGCTGGCGGCGACTTTGGCGCCTTGACTGAAGCCCAACACGACCACCCACTCGCCCGTCGCACCCATCAGGTCATCGGCGTCTTGCGCTGCTTTGATGGACTTGTTGATGGCTTTGAGGAAGTGCTCGGGCTTTTGGGGTAGCGTGTCGTGGGCGTCCATGCGCAACCATGACTTGAAGGGTCCGTAATCCTGGTACACTGAAGTCACGTCTGGACCTGGTTTGGCGCAGACAAAGGGTGCTTCGGCATATACCAAGCGGAAGTACGGTCGCAAATCTCGCTCAATCACTCGGCATTGCATCTTGAAGATGCGGGCATTGGTGCCGCCGCCATGCAGACAGAGAATGCGAGGGAGATGGAGTGTGAGAGCGTTGTTCTGGTGCTCGTTTGCAACGGTCATCATTATGACTGGCGTTCATGCAAAAGGGAGAGAAAATTCTGGGGTATGAAGAAGTGATAGTTGGGATTTCTGGAATGAAGAGACTGGGAGATGAGAGGGCGATGGACTACTCAGGAGAATCAAACTTGTCGGGCGCATTGCTTTCTATACTTGGACAGTCTGACTTAGCATTGTCGAGGCAATCGTCGATATCCCACCTCGTGATCTGGAAGGAGCACTTTACAGTATCTGTAGGATGCAGACATGTGGTAGCCGATGGTACCCGATGGCGCTTTATGTTTCACTTTGAGAATATAAAAACTCCGAAGCAATATCTTCCGCAAAGCGGAAGGATTGTTGAGGGAACCTGTGTGTTGGTTGCCATTTTCTCATTCTTGAACCCTACGATTTCCTCGTGGTCACTGTTGACAGCAATCGCTTTTTCGTCATCAGATATCTTTCAGGCCCATAGACTCGGAGTATTGAGTTCTGCCTTGCGGATCCCGAAGTACATGCCCAAGGGATTGCCAACAACTGACAAGGCCTTATTCTAGTTCGCCCGGAAGCTTGTCATGCTTACTGGGATTTGGGCCAGAGTGGCGAGCAAGTCACGCCTTTATGAGGTGTTCCATGGCCCCAAGCATGTGTTTCAATGTTCCACGGACAAACTTTTACATGGTCGTCCAAAGTGGGCATGGTGGGCTATGTCAGCTCTAGCGGTTGCTGTTATATTTCCTGCTATCATGACCACTAAATTTGAATCATTTCCATTGTCAATCACTTCGATATACATAGAACAGCAATAATCACAGAGATCGGAACCTCCAACCGACACAAGAAAATGGCTCAACACACCACGCCAAACATCGCCATTGTGGGCGGTGGCATCATCGGCCTAGTCACAGCCCTGGGACTGATCGATCGCAACATCAAGGTGACCGTCTATGAGCAGGCCGACGGCCTGCGCGAGAACGGTGCAGGACTGGCCTTTACCCAGAACGCCGTCGAGTGTCTCAAGCTCGTCAGCCCTTTGGCTTCCGAAGCCTTGCGCTCCGTCCAAACTCCTACCGGCAGCACGGGCGAAGAACCTAATGATCATTTGCAATGGGTGGACGGCTTCAATCAGCACGACAAAGATGATCCTATGTTTGAGCCTGTGTTGTTCAAGTTGTTTGTGGGGAAGAATGGGTTTGAGGGATGCCATAGGGGCCATTTGTTAGAGGCGTTGTACAGGAGGCTGCCTGAGGGGACTGTGGTGTTTGGCAAAAAACTGATGAGCCTCCACGACGACAAGGAAGGAAGTGTGAGGCTTCAATTTGCCGACGGGTTCGTTGCCGAAGCCGATGCTGGTCAGTCCAAACACCGCGGATCTTTGGTATGAATGACTGGACTGACACAAAAATAGTCATTGGGTGCGACGGCATCAAATCACGAGCCAGATTACTCCTTCTGGGAGCCGACAATCCAGCCTCGAAACCCCAATATACACACAAGATCTCCTACCGCGCCCTGGTCCCCATGGCTGACGCCATCGCCGCCCTGGGAGCCGAAAAAGCACTGAACCAATGCATGCACATTGGGCCCCACCGCCACCTCGTGCACTTCCCTGTCGCAGATCAAAAGCTTCTCAACATCGTCGCTTTCAACACATCCGGCTCACCCTGGCAAGAGCCTAATGGCCGGCTGATCGCCCAAGCCACAAAAGCCGAAGTCGTGGATGCCTTCAAAGACTGGAACTACCCTGTTAGGACGCTCACGCAAATGTTCCCCGAGACTAGCGAAAAGTGGGCTGTTTTTGACACCTACGAGCATCCGGTACCATTCTATGCTCAGGAACGGATTTGTTTGGCGGGCGACGCTGCGCATGGTGCTGCTCCTCATCACGGTGCTGGAGCTGGTGCGGGAGTGGAAGATGCGCTGTGTCTGGTCACGGCTATTGCCAAACTCGGAAGCTTCAAGGCTGATACGAGCGAGGGATTGAAGGCTGCATTCAAGGTGTATGAGGATGTCAGGTATGAGAGGACACAGTGGTTAATCAAGAGCAGTCATGAGGTGTGCGATATATACGAACTCGGCCATCCGACGACAATGGGCGATATGGCCAAGGTCAAAGCAGAGGTCGAGGCACGCTCGCACAAGATTTGGTACTTTGACCATCAGGAGATGCTACAGCAGACGCTGGCTGGGCTGGAAGCGAAGCTGGCATGTTGAGCCCGCTGCAAGTCGTCTTGATCGAATTTTCCGTAATTAATAATGCTTGAGTATTGTTAGCAATTCAATCTTTTCCGAATCGCCTCCCCATGTTACTATCCTGTTAGTCACCATCATGATAGTATCCTGAGGTGACTCACTTTCTCCGCCTCACCGTCTAGAAAATGCCAAGCACTGTTTTTAGCAGCAAAAGTTATTAGATATAAATATTTGATTCTTTATTCGGGTCGGAACAAGGAAAGTCAGACAGTATACGACGCCTAAATCAACGTTGCTTTGCTTAATCGCATGAAGGAAGGGAAGGCATTTAACAAGGTGAGCTAAAGAGGGTCTGCCACTAGAATCCATCGCGATCAGTGCTATAGTTACCATCGACCTGAATCAAAGTGGAGCTCTCTGGAAGTGGGGAGAGAGAGAGAGAGAGAGCACGGCAAGTGCCGGATGATACTATCCAAAATCGACAGAAAAGTATCATATGATACTAGCTATCATGATACTATCTGGTTATATCTGCTCATAATATAAGCCTATTGGCGTGACATCAGGTGAGGTTGATCACTCAAGAATCTATTGCTCATCAGTCAGTCGCGAGTTGAGGTTCATCTCTGGGCGGGTGGCCTCATTCGGAGTATTACCCCTTAGCACAGAAGACTTCGTGAAACTCCGACACACCCATTATAGTAGTTCATCAACATGCTTATATATCTAGATAGAAGGGCCCAGCTATACGCCGTCTCCTTTCGACAGCAGCTCCTACTTATATACAAAGACCTTTCATAACCAGCGAATCATGACGTCAAAAGTGATCTCGCCCGAGAGAGACGCAGGCAGCATCCAAGTGATAGACATCTCGCCCTGGCTAAACCCATCGTCGACAAGCGCAGAACGTGGGCTCGTACTGGAGGCCTTGCGATTTTCCTGTACAACGCATGGCTTCTTCTCGCTCATCGGTCATGGCGTTTCGGTTGATCTGCAACAGCAAGTGCTGAATTGCGCCAAGGACTTTTTTGCGTTGCCGATGCAGGACAAGATGGATGTGAGCATGGAGAAGAGTTTGGGGCAAAGTAATCGGGGGTACGAGGTTTTGCAGGGGCAGGCGCTGGGGGAGGGTTGTCTGCCGGACTTGAAAGAGGTTTGTTCAGCATCACCTTGATGTCGTCGATGGCCACAAACTGATCATGTTGACACAGGGATATTTCGTGAGCTCTTGCACACCTTTCTCCAAAATTAATGACGAGCGACTGATGCATTGAAGATTGGCGCAGAAGTCCCACCCACCGATCCACGAGCGGGTTCCTTCCTTCATGGTCCCAACCAATGGCCTTCTGCACTACAAGACCAGAACTTCAAAGCACCTCTAATGAATTACTTGAACCAGATGGCCAAAGTTGCAGAACTAATGCTCGAGATGCTGCGACAGTCATTGCCAGGTCCGCCACCTGCAGATATGTTCGAGGAGTTTAAAGTGCAGCCATCGACAAATGTTAGGTTGTTGCATTATCCGCCGCAGAAGAGTGTTGATGCGAGGCAACTTGGTGGTAAGTCTTGGGAGCAACAAGCCTCAAAGTCAAAATTGTTGAATGAGCGCTGATGATGCTACAGCTGGAGCTCACACGGATTTCGGAGGTATGTGGCCGTCAACATATAGTACCGACAGGAGCTGATCGAAGTAAAGCTATAACTCTCTTGCTCCAAGAACCAGGGAGGCCTGGTCTCGAAGTATGGCATCCACAGTCTTCTTCCTGGATTCCAGTACCAGCTTTGGAAGACCACTTGGTAGTGAACATTGGAGATCTACTAAACCTCTGTAAGTCCTCCATCCCCTTGACTCCAGCACTTGGTCATGGTAGGAGATCTGACAGCGATATTTGCCAGGGACCGGTGGCTACTATCTGAGCGCAGTACACCGAGTCATCAACCATGAACCCACAGATCGGTATAGCGCACCATTCTTTTATAACGGAAACACAAAGGCAACGTTTGTACCTTTGTCACTGAACGGTAATAAGGCAGGTCAGAAGGCGCAAACGGTAGAAGACCATATCCTTGGCAAATTGAGTGCATCGAGGGAGCGAGTGGAGAGTGAAGCTACTGGTTGATTGCCAGTTCTAATAGATAGTGAATTTGAGCACATGTCCTCGCAATACACCGCGAGTGCATATTTTTCTCCTCTCAATGATATTACGGCTTGAGCATGTGCTCGTCTGGTTTCATCTCCCGCATTTGTCGTAAAGGGATAGCGCTCTCCAGCATGCGGGATAACAGATGCGCATAGTCCCAGCCCAACTGGGCAGCAGCAATAGCAGTCAGACTGGCCTGATCACCTCTACCAGGTCTGCCAGGCCCCGTCATGTTCGGCTTCATATTCACATCGAACAGCGCAAACTTTGCCTTTGGGTCCTCGGTGATGCGCCTTACATCAATGCGCATGACGGCAGTCAAACGCAGCAATTTGGCAACGTTCTCACACTCCTTGGCGATAGCGGCGTATGCCGGGTCTCGCGCGTACTCTTCGGGCGTTACTGCGCGAGAGTTTGCGGTCACGGCTACTATACCGTTGTAGGGTGCCACACCATTGATGTGGTTGAAGCGCGTGACGACAGGGAGAGCGCAGTAGGAAGGGAAATCCTCTGTAGGTGGCATGACAGTGACGGTGGCTTCTTCCCCCGCGAGATAGTCCTCGAGGATGACGGCTGGAGATTCCTTGAACAGGGCGCGGATGTGGGCGCACAAGGCTGGCCTGTCGTGACAGACCTTGACGCCGTGGCTTCCTCGACCCCTGACGGGTTTGCTGACTGTGGGGAAGCGCAGGTCGATGGTGCTGAGACGAACATCTAGATCTGAGCCGTCATCTTCAACCAACCAACCGCGAGGAAGCGTGAATTGGCCAGATTTGCGCAGCGTCTCGTTGACAAGATGCTTGTCATCGTACAACTCGACCATGCGGGGGGCATGGCCCACCACTTTAACCTTATCCTGGTATTCACCAATTCTTGCAGACGTCTGTAGGGGGTGGTTGGCGAACACGACAGTATTGGCAAAGAGGTGTGTGGCCCCTTTGTCCAATGCAGCCACGATGCCCTCCTCTGAGTCTGGAAAGCTCCATCCCACATGCTCTCGAGGGTTGGGCGAGTCAATAGGCGTGATGATTTGAACGCCAGGCTCTTGGCCGAGGTTGAAGGCAATGTCGGCGCATCCATCCTGGTAGCCTGTTCAGCTTTAGCATACGCACGGCTTGTCTCCATCGAGTACGGAAGCTTATCTTACCACCAGGCTTCATTGGTTTACGAACGCCATTGATTATGGGAGACTCGATTGCTTGATACAGCAGAGCGGCGCGCATGCCGGCCTTCCTTGCCAGTGACATGGTATGTTTACTTACCAGACTACAACGTGTGGCGGCGACCGGTTTATGTCGTGCTGCAGTCGGGAGCAGCTGTTATGCGCCGTCCGGTGGCAAGCGACGCTTCGCCGGTAGTGGCTCCGGCTACCTCCCTGACCTGCACCGACTTGGCGAGTAGGATCTCTAACGTCGCCAGCAGGTGTTGAACACCCACCGGTCTAAATCAAAGGCCACCGAAATCTTGTCAGACAAACAGAGAGATCAGACCGGCCTGCTTTTCTACACGAACGATAAAAAGCCTCGGAGACTCGACTGAAACCCCGAGGGCGGTCTGTGCAAGCCACACACTGGAAAAGGCCAATAGATTCATACTGTAGTATTCTGAAAAATTGAAAGATGGAAGAAAAGAAATTAGATATCGACAAAGGAAAGAGAAAATAATATTTACGCTGAAGCCTGCGAATTCATCTACCTCGCAACACCCACAGTATACGAGGAATGCGAGCTTCTCCTAGTACTCCTACCCAACGATTTCGAACGCCTGAAAGTTGACGTCGCCGGGCTGTACTTTGGATCATCCGGATCCAGCTCCTCTTCATCGCACTCGTCCTCCTCGGGAATAGGCAAATCCGCCACCGTGGGCTTGCGGAACCTGGTTTCGCCGCCTTCGGCAACACTGACGCGCTCGGCATCGTTGACGATGGTGTTGCGGCGGAACCCGGCTTCGGCCTCCGCGTCCTTGGGTGCGTCCGAGTTGCGGTCGAGGAAGAGGTTGCGCGGGAAGGGCTCGAGCGTGGCTTGCTTGGGCACCATGGGCTCCATGGCCCAGCGCGCCATGTTGCGGCAAAACGCAGAGGTGACCGTTTCCGTCAGGAAAGACAGAGCAAGGACGGTCAGTGCGAGGGTAAAGTAACACACGATTGCGGTCGCCAGCAGCGTGGCCCAGTATGGTGTTCCGCGCGATCCAATCTGCACGACCATGTAAGAGCCTAGCGTCCACCAGATGAAGCCGTGGATCAGGTAGATGGTGAAGGCGTGAGGGAAAATTGGCTGCCAGATCTTGAGCGACAGGAAAGCCTGGAACCATGTGCTGGTCTCAACAAGCAGCTGCATCGCCACCGAAAAGATGAGCGTGTTGTAGCGGGGCTCATAGTACAGCGGATAACCTCCTCTCTCCGTCTTGCCGAGGTCTCTGCCAGTGTAGAGATCGGGATGGATGTTCCTCTCGGCAGACATTGTCGGAATGTCGAGACGATCCTGTAGCAAGGTCATGGCGATGGAGAAAATAACAAGCGCCCACATGACGATGCAGAACATCCAGCAGTGGAATGGACGGGCCTGAATCCTGGCACTAAACTTGTAGCTGACTTGCAAATCTGCCAGTGCCAGACCGGCCCAGAAACAAGAGCCCCAACTGAGCGAGTACCAGTTGACAAGCACACAGAAGGCGTAGAAACTGAATCGCTTCTTGTGTGACTTGATATCGCGGATCATGACGACAGCCAGCAGCGTGGTGAAACTGAACTGGAGCTGCACGGGAATACTCCAGAGCACACCGACGCAGTAGTGACTCACAACCTGCGGTGCAGCGTTGGGGATCAGGTAGGCCAGCTCAATCATGCCGTTAAGGTAATGTCCAAAGTTGTCGTAGTTGGCAATATATGCCCACTCGGACCATGTGATCGAGGGCAGCCACTGCAGCCATTGCATGAACTCCAGCTCGAAGAAAAAGTACTCGATAGCGGCGACGATGAAGCAAGGAATAAGCAAACGAGGAGCTCGCAATAACATCTTCTCGGCTATCATACCAAGATCTCCGTCACGGAGATATCTGGCGCACAAGAATCTGCACGAAGTCACAAAGAAGGGTCCAAGCCAGATGGGGTTGAGGAGCACAGGTGTGACTGTCCAGCGAGCCCAGTATTCACTCCTGTAGTGCTGACCGTAGTTCAGACCACCAGCATACGGCACGAATGTCAGCATGAAGTGGATGACGGTGACACCGAGAGAAGAAAAGGCAACAAGACCAGCAAGGTAGTTAATACGAGCCTCGTGACTTTTCGCCTTTGGCAGCGGCATATCGACTGCCGCAACAGGAACAGCTTCAGCCAGGGTGATACGACGACCTTGATTGATCTGGGATTCGTGAGGTGGGTCAATTGTCTGGACCTCTGCCAAGCTCTGAGTGTTCCAGTCTCTGATTGAGACAGATGCGCGAGATGGTCGAGAGTATAATGATGTACCTACGACGCTTGCGAAGTGGTTGTCGTGGTAACGCTCCAACACACTCGGCTGCCTGCCTCTGGCAATGGTCGAACGACGGTTAGTCTCGGTCTGGTTTGAAAGGTCAAGGCCTTGTAAAGTATCAGGATCAATCATTGTTTCTGCGTATCTGTTAGCCGTGGTACACGACACTCATCATATGAGGAGAACTTACCAGCTTTCTCCGAGAAGCCTTGCTTGACCATCTCAGAATTCATGCTTTTACGGTGCTGCTGCTGATATCGGATGCTCTGGAACAAACTGCCTTGACGAGGACGGGAAGGTCCAGCATCCGCCCACATGATGCTTTTGTTCCGGGTCTTCTGCGCCTGATCACTGTCGATGGGAATGACATCAGGAAGCCCGCCGTGGAAGGCAGCACTCTTCTTGCGCCAGTCGCTCGGCGGTGCTGTAGAAAGATTTCTAGTCTGAACGGCAGTCGTGAACGCAGTGTCATTTGGCTTGACATATTTGGTTTCTTGACCGAGCTCGAAGGGATTCAAGAACTTGACGCTTTTTCTGCGTGTAGTAAAGTCAATGGCCTGTTCCTTGGATTCCGCAGAATCAATCGAGACAGTAGACTTTTTCTTGTGGAAGGCAACAGAGGCTCCAGGTGCGGCGTTGTTTGAGGGATTCAGAAGCCCCTGGACGAACGGAGACGGCGAGCTAAGTTCAGGCTCGATGTGAACCTTGATTCCTCTGTTTCTCTTCAGGAGCAACTTCCAGGGTGCTCTTCTGAACAGAACGTTGAGCAAGGTCAGACAGCCAAATCCAAAGAAGGATCCCGCGATGATGGCTGCAACGACACGCCAGCTCTTGCTGGCTGGCGGTTCCTTGTACTTTCTCAGAGCAGCCTGTGGATATGTGCTCGAGCCGCGGAGGGTCGTATCGTCAACCGAGCACATGTCATCCACTGAACAGCGACCATCAAAGTCCTCCTGTTGGGCCAGCGTAGTCAGAGAAGAGTTGAAGAATGCACGAACCCAAGCAACATCTGCCTGATTGCGCTCACTCGGAGGACCAGCCATCCAGTACTTGTCGCCGATCGACCAGTGTTTGAAGATGAGAGGAAGAGGTTCACTCAGATCGGTTCTCCTGCGCTTTACCGTTCTGGTCAAGTTGCCGCCGATGGTCCAGTTTACGTGCTTCGTGGTCCAGTCGATCTTGGATTCCACGTAGCTCCAGGGGTCGCCGCCGACGGTAGCATTAGTGCCGTTCTGGAAAATGGTGTAGTTGAGCTGATACTTGGAGTCGGGAAACTCGCCGTCCTTCAGCGTCAAAAACTTGGCCCAGTCAGGCTGCTGCATATCGCACATGTCAATTTCGATGAATGATGTACGGTTGTAGTAGAGCATCATCGACATTGCGGATCCGCTGCGGCTCTGTCAGTAAGCTGGTTTACTCGATCACAATCAATCAAAAAGTTTCATACCCAGAGTATTTCGGCGGTCCACGCATGGAAGATCTGAAAGTTCCGAATTGCATGTCTTGTCTCTTTGCTTCAACACCCGAACCTTCCACAAGATGGCTGCTCGTGGATGGATCGATGTAAAGTTCGAGAGACCCGTTGTTGAGCACTGCGTTCTGAGGAGTTGCACCTTGTCGATACAATGCGTTGTAGCCATACTCTTTGTGGTGGACGAAATCGAGAGTCTCAAGCTCCTCAGGAATTTGGTTGGTTTCGTTAAAGTAGACAATCAGTGCCTCGGTCCATACTTGATTGGCCCGGTTGTCAATGAATCCACAAGAACAGTCAGAGATGTCCTTTGCGGAGGAAGTAGCCGCAAGGATTACACTCGCCAAAACTGTCCCCCACTTCATGATTGCGGTTGTGGAGACGAACAATTGGAAAGGAAAGATGATTTAGTGAGAAGAAGGTAAGAGTAGAGGGTATATCTACAAGGGGTTTGGTGAGGCTTGCGTGTGGCTGGTTCACGATGGCCTCACGACTGTTGGATCTTGTAAGCCCGCCTCTCGATTTACCATTTAGACATAGGTATGATGCAAAAATGCGGCCGATCAAATACTAAGCCAGAACGTCCATCTGCATCCTACACCACAAGACGGGGAATATCCGTCCTATCAACACGTTGAATCATGCTTTTGCGGCGGCGTTTGGGGTTCAGGATGGAAAAGCCCGGGGCTCTGATCATGCAACTGTTATACTTAGTAGGGATCTGCATACAAGTACCACGTTCCACTAGTTTGTTATGCATATTGCGCTGATCGTCGATGAATAACGATCAATAGATCAAGAAGTTGGTTGTTGTGTCGGATGGTTTGGCGGATGAGGTTCGCCCACTGGTTTTCCCTGTCGCTATGCCGAGAAATTAGTAAGTACCTTGGTATCTGTAATCCTCTAAGCGCTACCTACGTAATCAGGTTTCGGGTAAGACTTGTATTGAGCGTTAGATAAACGTTAGAGCCCTGAGGATCCATGTTGCCCACGCCCGCAGACCCGTTACACAGCGCCATGGCTTTCGGAGATGAACCGAGCGGATGGAGGCATCAAACCCGTTGAGTGTACGCACGTTTCCTGTGGCTATTCAAGACCTGCAGAAATAATTGAAGGACACCTTTGCGTCATGATATCATGAACCTCCTTCTATGGTCGCATTTTGTGGCGAACTTCGTTACAGCATAGCAGTGAAAATTACTGCGCTGAGTCGCTTGTATGAGGAACACTCTGAAGTCAAGATATACGATAGATAAAGATGATGAAGGTATTGAGAAGTGTGGGAATTATTGATTGTATTATCAAGGATCTGCTATAATCGCATTTTTGTGACAAAATAATTAGGAGAATGTATGTTGAAGTGAGACATATAACATGAAAAGACATCATAAGAGATAACCACTCATTTGCGTGACGTTGGGTTCCATGATGAGTATCCAATGATCTCGCGGAAGTGGCCATAGATGCCTGTATGTGTGTGTGATTAGTGAATGATGCCATGTGATTTTCTTGATCAGACCAAACTTACCCATAGTACCCTGAAGAATGAGGTATGGTACGTAGACAGCAGAGAAGAGCATCATGTCGAAGAATGACGTGAACTCTGATCGGACAATCTCCGTAATCCAAAGAGTCGCGATCAAACTTGCAATAGTCAGGAAAAGGAACCACTCGGATAGAGCATAGCGGAAGAAGATCAGTCTTGCAAGTTCGCCTGAGTTTTTGGGCCAGCCAGTGATCAGGAAACTAAGCAAGAGGCAGGTGTGTCTGTAATAATCTGTTAGTGATGCTTGCGCGAGGTGTAATGACACATGTCTTGACTTACTGTGTGACGAGGTAGTAACTGATCTCGCGAACAATGATAAGAGAGAGAAGACCATAACGCTCGCTAATGTTGCGAGTGCCATTAGGAGGGTTATCCCAGATCATGTGAGCATGACGAATTGAAGCCTGAGTCCAGCCTTGGGTCCAACGCATTCTTTGCTTCCAGAAAGCCATCCAAAATGTTGGTGCCATTTCGTAAGATTTGACATTCATGTCGTGGACAGCTCTCTTGCCTTCACCGTAAGCCCGAAGAGCGGAGTCGATATCCTCGCAAAGCATGTGACCGTGCATTTGGTGACCACGAAGCAGCTCGGCTTTCCAGTAACCATTAGAACCACAGAACAGACCGAAGCTGAACATGCGCGAACGACCAGGATGAGACACGGCATAGATCTTGTCAAATTCGAGAGCAATCATGCGAGTGAAGAAGGTTTCCTTGGAGTTGTACACGATGCATCTGCCCTGAACAATATCGACAGTGGGGTCGGCGATGAAACGCTCAGCAGCCCAGCGTGCGTTATACGGGTGAGGGAAGTGATCGCAGTCGAAGATGGCAATAATCTCAGCGCCCGTGTCGAGAGTGAAGAAGAAGTTGAGATTGTCAGCCTTTGATTTGGAGCCAACAACCTTGGTGACGCGCAAGATACCGCCGTGCTTCTTCTCCATCTCGATGAGTTCGGTTTCCAGAGGCTCAATCGGCTTGGGAGTGTTGTAGAGAAGGTTGATGCGCAATTTGTCGCGAGGGTAAACAATTTCCTCGAGCGCATAGTTGACCTGATCCACGACAATGTCTTGTTCGTTGGGGAGATAGGCCACGATGACAATGTCAAGGATTGGTAGAATATCGTCAGGAGAGGGAAACTGTCCGCATGTGTTGACTTTGATTGCCGCCGCTCTGGCATCGCGAAGTGGTGAGATTCCCAAGAAGGCCTCGATGACAGTACAGGCGGCAATGTAAAAGTTGACGACCATGAAAAAGTAGTAAAGCACTTTGATGGTACCCTCATTTGCCGAGACATAGAAACATGTCGACGCTACCCAGTAGCAGATTGTGAGGATGAAGGGTGTCCAATCGAAGACCCAGTTTGAACAATACTTGACAGCAGTGTCGAGCTTCGTGATCAACTCTCGGAGGCTTGACTTTGCGGCTTCAGTGCCTTTGAATTCGTCTGACATGTTGATATTTTGCTGTGCGTTGACAGATGCTGGGAAAGATTATGTGAAAGGAAAGCAAGACTGTGCTGGCAAAGCTCGAAGATTTTGTTCAAGTACTCAACTTATTGCAACAGCATGCTTCAGACACCCCAGCCATTTGCCTTCTGCATCTGGAAGCCATGCCTTATGCCTCTAGATTGAACGATCAATTGGATTCAGCGAAATGATCGACAAATAGACTGACGAAAGAGTGTCTCTGCTTTGGGGACTGCTTGACCAACTGGGCCATCGAATTCATGGTTCTGGCCGTTGGAAGGATGGTGCGAGGAGAAAAGGATCTCTCGGCTCTACGGACGCAGCATCTGATACCAGCATGACCATTTTCGGCGAAGAACAACTCCAGAATCGGTAGCCTTGGCCGACGCCACCAGAGTATACCACAAATGTCGGATAGACCCTGATGATGACAAGACCACGGAGAAAGACGCAGGCCATGTCTTACTGCGGTCGAGGTGGAGACAAGGCGACTACCACTTTAGGGGACTCAGATGTCAGAACAGTAAAAAATGCGCCGATCCGACGTTCGGCAAAACGAACAGAGGTTATTAGGGCTGTCATATGTTTCAGAACGGCTTATCGAATAGGAAAGATAAGGATCTTTAGTGGTGGTTATTGAGAGGGTATAGGATTTTGGATCGAAACGGCTGTGGCACATGGCCGTTGGTATGGCTGGGCGGTTGGTCGCCTTGGCCATGTTCGCTATAGATTGAACGGACGTTGATTTCCCATTTCCTGTCATGGAATGAGGGCGTCCGATCTGGTAACTGAACGGATGGAGGGATCTGCAATGACGACGGTGGAGGTGGTTGACGCCTATAGTACGCCGTTTGTGCCATGCCCTTGGAGATGAAGTGCATATGAAAGATTTGTATGATGAAAAATCAATCGTACTTGACCTGTAGATAGAGGACTTGAGCATTTGCACTCGACTCACCTTGAGGTATTATTGTGCTTTCTGCCAACACGCTCGACGGCCAAGTCACATCATTCCATCATGGCTGCCTTCCAACCGACAAACTACATGGCACGACGAAAGTCGTCCATTCTCAACAACTCTCAAGACTTTCTCTGGGGACTGCGCGCCATTCTCGCAGTGGAGAGCTTTGCGTGGGTCTTTTTCAAGGTCTTCAACCCGACCATGACGATTCCAGGAGCGACGACGACGGGAGAGCACGTTCCTAGTGCTGCGCCCTCAACAGTGCCAGGTGTTTTTGGCGGTCCTGGTGTTGTTGGCCCTGGTGCCAGTGGCCCCTATGCTGCTGGCGCTGGAACTGGTGTTGTTGCTCGCGAGCTGCTTGGTCGCAATCTGTGTAAGTCATTTCCCCTGCAACGCTTCCATGGTTCTTGCGGAGAAGGAGGCGCCATTGGGCTGCGGACGGAGAAACAGCGGCAAACTGGCAGCAGAGCCTTTTGCGTCTTCTTGAGCAACTTCTCGTTCATGTCTCTAGGCTGCATGGCTTGCCTAAGAGGAATGGAGCCCTTGGCAGATATTCTCGACAGAAGACTGGCACTGTCAAGATGTGATCCAAAACAGTATGCTGACAATTGTCCTTAGCTGATATTCCATACATCCGCGAGAGAACGCCTCATTATCAGATTGTTCTCCGAGATGTCCTTGCACCTCTCCTCTGGGAGGAGTCATTTATTTTCTGCTTCCTGATTTTGCTATCGGCTCGAACCGTCAGCATTTCCTTCCTGAGCAGCGTAAACTCCAACACCTTTGCGAGATCGCTTATCAAGCGGCCCATTCGGATGGGAATTCCTCTGGGAGTTGGTTTGGCCATTTCACTTGCAATTTTCGGCACCATCGATACAAGCTACCTCTTGCGCTTCGCCGACACGATTGGAAACCCGTATCTGCGTGCCCCGGAGATGCCAGCAGATGCCACTGCTTGTTTCAACTCGATCTGGAATCTGCTCTGGGCCACCAAGGACTACTCACTTCAAATGGGCAACGTCGCATTCCCCTCTTGGACGCTTTGGGTGCCCAGTGCTATTTACCTGCAGAGCTACACTGTCTACATTTTCATGGTAATTTTGCCGTTTACAAGACCTTCTTGGCACATTAACGGTCTGTTCATGTTTGCCTTTGGATCGTGGTGGTTCAACTCTTGGGGCTGGTACTCTGCGACTGGCCTTTTCCTCGCAGATATCAGCATCAACCCCCCGCTCCGGTCCGCGCTTATGAGGGGCTGGAGCAACTCGACTGGTAGCGTCAGAATTCCATACTGGGCCTTCGCTACCTTGTTTTTGCTCATCGGAACTGGACTCAAGTATATGTGGACAGCCGGTCTTCCCAACATCTTCTGGGTTGGAGAGGCAGATGCTCATCCAGCCAAATGGCTTGGTGGCGGCAGCTTTGGCTACTGGGATGGCACACAGCCTTACCCGCGTATGGATAACTGGCTAGTCATCGTCGGTATCCTGGTTCTTCTCGAGTTTGCCGAGGGTGCCAGGAAGGTTTTGGGCTCCAAGCCTATGAAGTTTGTTGGCAAGCGTTCGTTCAGTAAGTCCCGTCATGTTCCCTCGATCCATCTTGTGTAAGCTATGGCTGACAAAAGCGTCAAAATAGGTTATTTCATCATTTCGACTCTGCTCATGTATACGCTTGGCATCAAGTTGTTCCTCATTCTGGTTGACAAGGACTACTCGTCCGCAAGCGCCAAGGCTGTGGCTTTTGCTACCTGCCTGGCTGGAACTGTTGTTGGTGGTGAGGTCTTCTATCGCCTTTGCGATCAGCCTGCCTCGTGGCTCGGTCATGCGGTGTTCGCATGGACAAGAGAGTAGTGTTGTATTTATGAACCTTCACAACTATGTAGTTCGCATTGATTGGCAGGACAAAATGGCATTTTTCATTTGTATAATCCAGACGAATCATACCACCCGATGACTTCAAGCTGCTCGTACGGGACGTGTTCTTTGTATTAGAAGATCTTGGTCGACAAATGAACGCGACACTACACTCAGCTTTTGACACGGCCTACCGTACGCAATGTGCAATAGCAGTTTCAGCACGCTGAGTCGAATTTGGGAAGAAGAGAAAAAAGGGGCGTGATAACGATGTGAAGACGCCAATGAAAGTAGTCAGGGTTGCAGGCCCTACTAACCTTTTTATCGATTTTTCTTTCTTTTTCCCCCCAAGTTTCTCTGTGTAAGGTAATCGTCAATGTCGATGTTTTTGAAGATCTCAACACTGCACTCTTCAATCACGTACGGTGAGAAATGAACTTTGGTCTAAGCATGTGTTTGGTACAACAGTCACCGCTCACTCTCCCGAGCTTCTTCGGCAACCAATTGCGAGCTTGGGGTCTTTAAACACAATATTTCTTAGCTACCATCAATGAGCTTACTCGTACGAAAGCTCCGAATAGCAATTGCTTACCGTGGACGTAGATTTCAAGTGTTTTCATTGTGAGTGTATCTCTATCCAGTCGTCAGTGCACGTTGTCGTGTCGTGTCGTGTCGTGTCTGGAGCAGAAGAAACACAGCTCGTTTTTTGCTTTCCCAAGCAAACAACTCAATCTCCGGACAACGGGATTGTACCTATATCATCCACCAGGCTGACTCTTGTCGACATCAAAAAGTTTGGTTTCGTGTATCTTCGGGCCTTGCTTCTATCTTTCCTTACACACGACGACAACAACAACAACAACAACAACAGCCAGAATGACAGCTGCAGCACCCAATCCCTACGACATCGATCATAAACCTACATACAGCTTTTCTTCGCTCCCCAACATCTTCAAGCAGAACCTCCCTTCCACCGACGCCAATACCTTCGACTACGTAAGTTCTCAATCGCCCCCTTCCGTTGTTGCTCCCTCGGACAAACCAAAGATAGCTTACCAAAACAACCCCTTGGCCCGCTTTTCACAGGCAAAAGAAAACTTCGGCCTCATAGAGCGCGCCTACCCTTCTGATGCCTCACTAGAAGATGCAGAGAACAAGACGCAATGGCAGAGATTCGAGCATTACATCAGAAGGCTGAACCAGGAGGCCGAGGCCGAGGGCACGCAGACCACTTACAAGGTTTTGTATCTGGGACGGCACGGGCAGGGGTTCCATAACGTTGCGGAAACGAGGTATGGCACTAAATTATGGGATGTGAGTTTCATCAGCTGTCACTTTGACACGGCTCTTATTTCGGGTTGGAGGGCAACGGGTTGTTGAAGAATTGATTGTTGATGGATATAGGAATACTGGGCGCACCAAGAAGGCGACCAGCACGCAAACTGGGCAGACGCGCACCTCACAGACGTCGGCAAACAACAAGCCCTCTCCGTGCACGCCTTCTGGAAGGTCGCTTTAACGGAAGCAAAAGTGCCTGCGCCAGAGGCCTACTACAGTTCGCCGTTCTACCGCTGCCTGCAGACCTCGTCGCTTACGTTTTCTGACCTGGAGTTGCCCGAGGATAGACCTTTCAAGCCGGTTGTGGTGGAGGGATTGAGGGAGACTAATGGTGTTCACACCTGCGACCGGCGCTCTGCTTCGTCGGCCATCAGCGCGGATTTCCCTGGCTATGTCCTCGCGCCCTCGCTCCCTCAGTCTGATGTTTCTTGGGTGGCCGATGTACGCGAGACACACGCCCAACATGTCATCCGCTCGCAACAATTCCTGGAAACCATCTGGAAAGAGGACAGCAGGGAGTTTATCAGTTTTACGGCGCACTCGGGGACTATTGCGGCTATTCTGGGGGCCGTGGGTCATAGGGCGTTTGCTTTGCCGACGGGAGGGGTTATTCCGGTTGTTGTGAAGGGCGTGGACTTGGGTCTGAGGTTGTGAGATCGAATGTGGTTTGAGGAAAGGGGGAAGGTTGCGAGGATGATGAACTGTGAACAAGCCATGGATTCAGACACGGGACAAGAATGCTCTCATCTTTTCTCATTTCAGGGGATATCAAAAGAAGAAGTGACAACTTTTTGTGCATGGTTAAAGAAAAATGACGCCTCGAAACGCCCAAAAATGCCATCCCCTTTGCTTCATTAAACCCTGTTCTCGCGCTCGACCTCGAACTTGAAATCAAAGTAAGGCTGGTCGAAGTGATGCACACGGACATAACCGTCCTCACCTCCTGACGCGTAGACGGTACCGAGAGGAGAAACGGCAACGTAGTTGAGAGGACCAAAGTGACCGCGGACACGGCCAATCTCATCCTCAAAGATCTTGTGGTAGAAGCGGGCTTCGAACTTTCCTTGACGGGCCGAAGTGGTCGTGACATCCATGGCGGCTTGACCACCGCCGACGATGACGTAGTCTTTGACGGGGGTGATGGCGGCCGAGTTGAGGGGGGTATCGGCCACGTATGTCTTGAGCACTTGGAGAGTTTTGGCGTCCATGAGCTGCGGGGATTGAAGGGTCAGTGGTTGGGTGTTGTGGGGAGGAGGGGGGAGGAGGGGGGAGGAGGGGGGAGGAGGGGAGAGGAGAGAAGAAAAGAAAAGAAAAGACGGAGAGGGAAGGAGCAAAGGAGAGGGAAGGAGCAAAGGAGAGGGAAGGAGCAAAGGAGAGGGAAGGAGCAAAGGAGAGGGAAGGAGCGAAGAAGAGGAAACGGAAGGTGCCAAAAAGAGAAGGAGAGAAGAAAAGAAAAGTCGGAAAAAGGAAGGAGCAAGAAAGGAAACGACGCACCTTTGCAGTCTTGTCCTTGCTGCTTGTGATAAAGTAGGTGCGATCGGCGGACCATTGCAGATCGGTAACTTGCATGCCGTCGTCGTGAGGGAAAGCCTGGTTGTACATTTCGCCCGTCTTTGCGTCCCACTGGGAGACGGAGCCGTCCTCGTGACCAGAGATGATGTAGGTCGAGCAGGCCGAGAAACCGGCAACGGTGACCTTTGGGAAGTCTTCGACAACGATGCGCAGGGCGTGTTCGGTTGATTGTTCGCCGTCGGGGTCCTGGTTGATGTCGTAGACGACAATGGTGCTCAGCTGGCCCTGGCGCTTCTCGGTGACTCCCAGCAACTGCGTGCCGTCCTCGTTGAACTCGACGCGCTTGATGGCAGTGCCAAACTCCCACGTCTTGAGCAGCTTGCCCGTCTTGACCTCCCAGAGACGGATGGTGTTGTCAGCGCCGCCGGTGGCCAGGAGGACGGTGCGCGGGTCGACGTCGACGGTCCAGAGGGCGCCCTGGTGGCCCTTGTAGACGCCGAAGCGCTCGCCGTTGTGCGACCACCAGCCGCAGGCGTTGTGATCCTTGGACACGGAGAAGATGAGGTCGCCCTCCTTGCTGAACCTTGAAGCGACTGTGTCAGCGGGCGCAGGTGGTGGGGGAGGGGAAGGAGTGGATTGTTGGCGCACTTGACCTGGGTCAGAGCTCTCTCCTGCGCGCGCGAGTGGTCAGTGTGAGTGGGCGAACAGGGACGGAAGGTGCGAACAAACGTACGTGACCGGATAGCAGAATGGGTCTCATGTTGTGCGGGTGTGCGGGTGCTGCAGTGTCGCTGTCGCCGTCGCTGTCCAGAGATTCTCCAAATTGACACACGAGGAAGGAACGGGTCCGTGCGCGCGAGAAAGAAAGAAGAAAGAACGATCCGAAGTTCTGCATCTGCCCCGCCAAGGCCAAGCAGCTTCCTCTGACAATTTATGATAGTAATAATATTTACTCCGTGCTGGCGAGCAGGAGTAATCGCTTCTAACGCCGTGACACGTTTGCAGACGCAGTTCTGGGTCTGACGGAAGCCATTGCTAGAGCACCTTCTGTGTCTATCTGCTGTACTTGACTAAGGTAAGGTAGTTGGTGATGGAGATGGACATGACATGGCACAGGAAGGTGGAAGGAAGCTTTGTCGAAAAAAAAAATAAAAAAAAGGGAAGGTACTGTAATAGAAATCGCACCTGCCCCACGCTAGGTCCCCTCCTTCCTTGATCTCGGACTCGATGATATGACCACTCAATTGTGAATTACTATTATTCCGCGTGCTTATCTCAAAAGAAGCAGGTGGATTGGCAAGAAAGAGTGAATAAGAAGAAGACGAAGAAGAAGAAGAAGAAGAAGAAGAAGAAGAAGAATGCGCGGGCAACTGCGCTTGATCAGCGGCGTGCAAAGTCTGCGGCGTGTGGTTCCTTCTTTTACCTGCCCCTCGGCTCCTTCCTCTTTTGCTTCCTCCTTCAGCACCTCCTCCTCCTCCTCCTCCTCTTCCATCATCATGACGGCCGCTAAGATTGACGGCACGGCCATTGCAAAGTCGATCCGCGAGCGCATCAATGGCGAGATCATCGAGAAGCAGAAGATCAACCCGCGCTACCGGCCGTCGCTCAAGATCATCCAGGTGGGCGGGCGCAGCGACTCGTCGACGTATGTGCGCATGAAGCTCAAGGCGGCCACCGAAGCCAACATCGACTGCGACGTGCAGACATACGCCGACGACATTGGCGAGGCGGAGCTGCTGTCGCACATCGACCGCTTCAACAACGACCCGTCCATCCACGGCATCCTCGTGCAGCTGCCCGTGCCCAAGCACATTTCCGAGCACGCCGTGACGTCTGCCGTGGCCGACGAGAAGGACGTCGACGGCTTCGGCGTTGCCAACATTGGCGAGCTGGCCAAGCGCGGCGGCAAGCCCCTGTTCACGCCGTGCACGCCCAAGGGGGTCATGGTGCTGCTGAGCGAGAGCGGCATCGACATTGCCGGCAAGAAGGCCGTGGTCATCGGCCGCAGCGACATTGTGGGCAGCCCCGTCAGCTACCTGCTCAAGAACGCCGACGCCACCGTCACCGTGTGCCACAGCAAGACAAGGGACCTGCCGGGCATAGTCAAGCAGGCCGACATTGTGGTTGCCGCCATTGGCGCGCCGGGCTTTGTCAAGGGCGAGTGGCTGAAACAGGGCGCCGTGGTGGTTGACGTGGGCACAAACTACATTGCCGACGCCACCAGGAAGTCGGGCCAGCGGCTGGTGGGCGACGTCGACTTCGCGTCGGCAGAGCGGGTGGCGTCGCACATCACGCCCGTGCCCGGCGGCGTGGGCCCCATGACGGTGGCGATGCTGTTGCGCAACGTCGTCGACGCGGCCGACAGCTACTTTGCCCGCCAGAAGCAGCGCAAGATCACGCCGCTGCACCTCCGCTGCGACACGCCCGTGCCCGCCGACTGGGAAGTGTCGCGCAAGCAGCGCCCGAAGCCCATCACGCGCCTGGCCCGCGAGATCGGCCTGTCGCCGCACGAGTACGAGCCGCACGGCCAGTTCAAGGCAAAGGTGCAGCTCGACGTGCTCAAGCGCCTCGAGCACCGCCGCGACGGGCGCTACGTGCTGGTGGCCGGCATCACGCCGACGCCGCTGGGCGAGGGCAAGTCGACGACCACCGTCGGCCTGGTGCAGGCGCTGGCCGGGCAGCTCGGGCGCATCGCCTTTGCCAACGTGCGCCAGCCCAGCCAGGGCCCGACGTTCGGCATCAAGGGCGGCGCTGCCGGCGGCGGCTACTCGCAGGTCATCCCCATGGACGAGTTCAACCTGCACCTGACGGGCGACATCCACGCCATCACGGCCGCCAACAACCTGCTCGCCGCCGCCATCGAGACGCGCATGTTCCACGAAAACTCGCAGAAGGACGGCCCGCTCTACCGCCGCCTGGTGCCGGCGTCAAAGGGCCAGCGCCGGTTCAAGCCCGTCATGTTCCGCCGCCTGCACAAGCTCGGCATCACAAAGACCGACCCCGACGCCCTCACCGACGACGAGGTGCGCCGCTTCGCCCGCCTCGACATTGACCCCGACACCATCACGTGGCGCCGCGTGCTCGACGTCAACGACAGGCACCTGCGCGGCATCACCATCGGCCAGGCCGCCACCGAGAAGGGCCACACGCGCGCGACGGGCTTTGACATTTCCGTGGCCAGCGAGTGCATGGCCGTGCTGGCCCTGAGTCGGGATCTGGCCGACATGCGCGAGAGACTGGGCCGCATGGTCGTCGCCAGCTCGCGCGCCGGCGATGCCGTGACGTGCGACGACATTGGCGTGGGCGGCGCCTTGACGGCGCTGATGCGCGACGCCATCAAGCCCAACCTCATGCAGACCCTCGAGGGCACCCCCGTCTTTGTGCACGCCGGGCCCTTTGCCAACATTTCCATCGGCGCTTCGTCCGTCCTCGCCGACAGGATCGCCCTCAAGCTGGCCGGCACCGAGCCTGGCGAGGACCACAACTCGACCACCGGCTTCGTCGTCACCGAGGCCGGCTTTGACTTTACCATGGGCGGCGAGCGCTTCATGAACATCAAGTGCCGCTCCTCTGGCCTGCAGCCCGACCTTGTCGTCATTGTTGCGACTGTGCGCGCTCTCAAGGCCCACGGCGGTGGGCCCGGCATCACGCCCGGTGCTCCCCTGCCCGACGTCTACCGCTCCGAGAACGTCGACGTCCTCCGCAAGGGCTGCGTCAACCTCAAGAAGCACATTGAAAACGCCCGCCAGTACGGCGTTAGGGTCCTCGTCGCCATCAACAAGTTTGAAACGGACACGCCAAACGAGATTCAGGTCATTCGCGACGAAGCACTCGCTGCCGGTGCCGAAGACGCCATCCCCGCAAACCACTGGGCCGAGGGTGGCAAGGGCGCCATCGACCTCGCAAACGGCGTCATTGCTGCCTGTGAAAAGGCCGATGCCGCCGACTTTAAGCTGCTCTACGGCCTTGACGACACGATCCAGCAGCGCATCGACAAGATCGCAAAGGACATGTACGGTGCTTCGGGCGTCGAGTTCAGCGAAACCGCCCAGAAGAAGGTTGACGCCTACACTCGCCAGGGCTTCGGCAACTTGCCCATCTGTATTGCAAAGACGCAATACTCGCTCTCGCACGATCCTGAGCTCAAGGGTGCCCCTACTGGCTTTGTTGTGCCTATCAAAGATGTGCGCATGGCTGCTGGCGCCGGTTACCTGTAAGTTGTCGGTTTTTCTCTCTCCGTGACCTGTTGCTAATCAAACCATGACAGGTACGCGCTTGCTGCCGACATCCAGACTATTCCTGGACTTCCCACCGCTCCCGGCTACCTCAATGTCGATGTAGATGCCGAGACTGGTGAGATTGATGGTCTCTTCTAAGCTTGTCTCGATCAATCTGGGTGGCGTACGGCTTTTCTTTTTCAACAATAACCAAAATGACTTCAACAGCGTCGGTGTTCCGGGAGACGACCATTTTTTAACAAATTTACGACCGACTAAAGAGGGACATGGATATGATACCCCGTCAACTTAACTTTGACGCGAGGAGTGGTGATGGAGCATTTGATAAAAAAAAGGGGGACATAGAACTTGATAAAACACTATTTGCATTCTCGACTACATGTACTCTTCTTATTGTCGACTATTGTTATTCTTTACTATTCTTATTCTCGACTATTCTTATTTCTTACTATTCTTATTCTTTACTATTCTTATTCTCGACTATTCTTATTCTTTACTACTCTTCTTATTTTGTACTACTCTTCTTATTCTTTACTATTCTTATTCTTTACTATTCTTATTCTCGACTATTCTTATTCTCGACTATTCTTATTCTTTACTATTCTTATTCTCGACTATTCTTATTTCTTACTATTCTTATTCTTTACTATTCTTATTCTCGACTATTCTTATTCTTTACTACTCTTCTTATTTTGTACTACTCTTCTTATTCTTTACTATTCTTATTCTTTACTATTCTTATTCTTTACTATTCTTATTCTTTACTATTCTTATTCTCGACTATTCTTATTCTCGACTATTCTTATTCTCGACTACTCTTGTTCTCGACTATTCTTATTCTCGACTATTCTTATCCTAAAGCACTCTTCCTCATTCTCACACGTGTGTTTGACGGCATTCCCTAGCATTATTACCATCAAGTGTGATAACAAACATGTGACCCCGGTAATAGCGGCAGAAAAAGGCTCAGTGACAAAGGTCCAATTTCATGTTGCTTCCGCAGACCCCGGACGGTGGTGGCTGTACAATATGTATACGGTACTACTTACTCGTGTCCCCATACCTCGGTCTAGCCTTCCAAAGCGCAGATCAAGCATTCATATAAGCATTGGACAATCCCCCCACGCCAAGTTGACACAAGCCTTTCTTTCGACTGCCACTGCCAACGATAGTAACTATCATCATGGCGAAGAATCTTACACACATCGAGTCGCAAACCCTACAAGCAAGTGGCCTTCACCCGAGTCCGACTGTTGCTCATAAATCGACTTCTGATGAGAAGGCAAACATCTCAGACGGTGCTTGTGCTCAGCAGTCAGATGTCAAGGTGAATCCGGCCAAGCATCAACACACCAACAAAGTGATCCAAGCTGCAGATCTACGTGCCCAGGATGAGGTAAATGATGCCTGTCAATTTCCCGTTATATTGCTGACATGCAAGCAGCAAGAAATGCAGAATATACTACAAAACCTCCAGTATAAATACGCCATCTACAACAGTGAAATCGAGCCCGAACACGACACCGACTATCCTTGCGACTGCCCCATTCATCGATACAAACGCATGAAGCAAAACAGAATCAACACCCTCATCGCTTGGTCCGACGCCGTCAAATACCCCGGCGAAAAGACCTACAGCGATTTCTGGCAGCCAGGCACCTTGGTTGGTTTCAGCAATCCGTATACCCTGCAGTGGAAGGTGGTCAGCCCGTATGGCTATGGCTATGCGTTTGGCAAATACAGACCCGTGCCTGAATACCATGCCAAGTTTATCCATCAGACCATTCAGTTGAACAATAAGTTGAATCACGAGGCGCAGGTCAAGGTTGACGCGCTGGAGCCGAGGACGAATATCTGGGGGTTGGATGGCAGGACCGACTCTGTCAATTCTATTGATGATAAGAAGCAGCACCACGATGATGAGAAGAAACACCACGATGATAAGAAGAAACACCACGATGATAAGAAGAAACACCACGATGATAAGAAGAAACACCACAATGTCAAGGATGAGTATCCGCAGGACAAGAAACATAACACGGCGGCAGCTTCTTCATCCTCAAGCACAGCAAACCCCAAAAAGCCATCTAGATTCTCAAGTTTCCGAAAGTCGATTGGCATCATGTCAACAGAAGAGCGAGCCGTCGTCAAGAGCATCAAAGTCGCCACACAAAACAGCGAGCTGCGCGATGCCATCTTGGCCGAAGAAGCAGGAAGATGGCCCGACGACGAAACCCGAAACATCGTAGCAACATACGCCGAAAAGGTCGGCATGACTAACAAGATCGCCGAGCTGCGGCTTCAGCAACCCCTGCAGTATCTCCATCTGCTCCGAGCAGGATACTTTGAGCCCATCCCCGTCGCATGGGCAGACAAGCCATCCAATCCGCTGAAATTCAGCATTGAACCCGCTGGTGGATGGCGGGGCATCACGCCCGCATGGAGGGGCTACGAAGACACAGCCGAAGAACGTCTCTACTGGGTCTTGAACCACCGCGAAGGCTCCGTCGGCGTACGCATGAAACCCGACTTCATCTCTGCAATGGACATGGCGAGGGAGAGAATGGCCAAGGCGGTCGATCCGCCTCCGGAGTACTTTGCTGCCGACGATACATGCCATGTGCAGCATACTTCTGACGGTTACTCGAAGCAAGTCATGCCGCCGCCCTTCAGGGCCTATGATCGCCCGGAGGTGTCGACGGATGACACAATGATTTTGCTAGATGTTTCTGGGTCTATGGATTTTGATCCTAAGCGTCCCGAGTATGTTTCTGACCCTGAGCTTATCTTTGCATCCATCATTTGCTCTGTCGCTCTTCTAGTATCCTCTACTCACTCTTTCCGCAGGTACACCAAGTATCTCATCACCGGATTCTCCGATTCCTCCCAACCAAAGAACAAAGGTGTGTCTTCTTTTGCTTGCAAACCCTCCCTTCACATATACAAACACCCTTGACGATAAAGGACAACTGACTCGTTCTGTTTTGTTTGACAAATAAAGATGTCGCCAAGGCAATCATCCGCCGCTTCACAGACGCAATGTCCAACCACGACCACTCCTTCGCTGGCTACGATCTGACCACCTTTGCCACCACTGCGTCGTACATCGGCACCATCAACCACGCCAACCTCGACGCCATGTGGCGCAAGATCAGCGTCGGAGGCGGCACGCGCGTCATGACGGGCTGGCAAAAAGTCAAGGAACGGCACTTCAAAAAGCACTCCGAGTCCGCCACGCACCATCCCGTCTACGGCTGGCAGGCCGGCCCCCAAACACCCATGTTGCGTCTACTCTTACTGCTCGACGGCGAAGCCCGTGACATGGACGAGTTCGAGCTGGATCTTTTGGGCCTGAGCTGGGCCCACGTGACCATCTTTTTAATTGGCGTCGACGGCTGCCCGCATCACCATCGCCATGCCAATGAGTTGCAGAGGATCAGCGACGTCAATCCGCATGTGAGCTTTGTCGATACGCAGGGCAATGCGCCCGAGCGCTTCGTCACGCACGAGTTGCTGAAACGCCATTTGGGCTATGACATCTCGATGCACGAGTTTGAGGGGTTGGAGCAGTTGCCCGCTTATACCGATGTGTGATTGATGCTTCAGGGCATGGTTGCAAAGCTGCGGCTTGCTGATTTTGATTGTGTCAAGTACGATTGGTAGGTAACGAAGATACGATCTAGGAAGGGTTCTTGTTGGCTCGGGTGTTTCGTAGGGCTTGGATGGGGCTTGGATGGGGCTTGGATGGGGCTTGGATGGGGTTTGAATGGAGGTACACAATTGTGGGAAGCGTGTCTCTGTATCAATTGATTGGTCTTTGCCTTCTACTGTTGGTGTTTTAATGGCACAGTAGTCTGTGCTGGAAGACCAGAACAGCAGAATCCTCATTTGCTTGGTTTTTTTCATACTCATTTGCTTCATTCTCTTACTCCTTGACCTACCTAGGTAGCGTAAGCCGCCATGATGCGTGTGACTTGACCACTAGACTGGCGAGGAAAGGAGACAGAACGAAGCCAAGTATTTATGTGGGCCATTGTCTAAGAAAAGGAGAAGCGGCGACACATATCAGGCCGACACTTTTGGGTACTAGTCATGATGTATACAGACGTTTAGCAGGAGCAGCTCCAATGCTTCCAGACGAATGCTTGAGACGTCGAAGGAAGAATGAAGGAAAGCAAGTCGATATTGCAAGAACGACGGCCCGACAATGACTCGACCGAAATGCCGGACAATTTAGCCGCCTTGGCCTGCAGGAAGAAGCCGCTTGTTCACATCATGTGGACATCATCAATCTCTTGATCAATCAGTGCACGTTCCCATCAAGCGAGGTCCGCAAAACCTCGCCCATTCCCTCTTCGCACCTAGTTTAAACTTCTCTCACGTCAGCTCCAAGACTGATCTATCCCATGTAGGGTCTCCAGGTCATTCTTATGGTGTAAGAAGGACGTTTTGTAAGCGAGTAGGATTGATGCCCCTCCCGGTAGGTTCTTGGCTGGCAGCAAGATGATGTTAACATGCACTCTACCACCTCGTAACCAGCCTTCGCCCAGCCGGATAATTAGTGCTTGGAAAGCAGCGAGTAGCAATGATCAACATTTAAAAATTACATATCAAGGTCCTGCGCCGTCATGAAAGTTGGGCGCGCTCAATCAGCCTTTCGCCATGCGACAAACGCTTTTCATACTGGCTGCTCCTGTCGGCACATCGCTGGCACAATTCAGCGAGAATGTCAATGGAGCCCCGGTAACGAACATTCTCGCCGGATCCATTGACAATGTCTGACATGGTTCAGTTCCCGAACGTCACATATCCCGACGCCATCTCTCCGAATCCAAACGTCATTCTTGGAGCTCAAACAAATCAGACTTCTCCACCAAGATACCCCAGTCCTTGGGGCACGGGCGCCGGTGAATGGGCAGCTGCGTACGAAAAGGCAATCGCAGTTCTCGAGCAATTGACATTGGAAGAAAAGGTCAATCTGACGACTGGTAGGTTCTTGATATTTGATGCGCCTGTACTTAGAATGTCTAACCATATAACCCAGGATCTGGTTGGCAGCAAGAACAATGTGTTGGTCAGACTGGTGGTGTTCCTCGTCTTGGTATTCGTGGGCAATGCCTCCAAGATTCTCCTGTTGGTGTTAGATACACTGAGTAAGTCGATGCTTCGGATGTGTTGGACTGGGCCTGACAAGTGAAAAGTTTCGTCAGTCTGTTCCCTGCTGGTATCAATGTTGGTGCCACTTGGAGCAAGCATCTCGCGTATGAGCGAGGCAGAGCAATGGGTTTCGAGAGTCGCGATAAGGGGGTTTCTGTGCAGCTTGGTCCCGTTGCCGGTGCACTTGGCAGAGTGAGTTGTATTGATCATCATGCGAAGCCGCCACTTACAAACGACAAAAACAGTCCCCTGAAGGAGGCCGCATTTGGGAAGGGACAAGTCCCGATCCCTATCTCACAGGAAAGCTGTTTGCAGACTCGATTCGCGGTATCCAAAGTACTGGAGTCCAAGCATGCGCCAAACACTATGTCGGGAATGAACAGGAGCACTTTCGCCAAACGCCCGAATCCCGAGACTATGGTTTCAATATCACTCAACCTGGATCTTCAAACATTGACGACCAAACCCTTCACGAACTCTATGTCTGGCCTTTTGCTGATGCTGTCAAGGCTGGAGTCGCTTCGGTCATGTGCAGCTACAATCTGGTCAACAATTCCCAAGCGTGTCAGAACAGCTACTTGCTCAACCATGTACTCAAGGCCGAGCTCGGTTTCCAGGGTTACGTTATGAGTGACTGGCAGGCGACTGCAAGCGGCGTACCTGCCATCCTCGCTGGGTTGGACATGACAATGGCCGGCGACATTCGATTCGGCGATGGTCTGAGTTATTTCGGCGCGAACTTGACCATCGGAGTACTGAATGGTACAGTCCCACAGTGGCGCTTGGATGATATGGTTTTGCGCATCTTGGCCGGATGGTATGTCGTTGGTGGAGATGCAGAAGTGCCTCCTCCGAATTTCCAGTCATGGACTCCTGATACATATGGTGCTGTGCACGCACATGTTGGCTCCACTTGGGGCACCGGTCTCGTAAACCAACATGTCGATGTAAGAAGAGAGCACGGAAGACTGATCCGCGAAATCGGAGCTGCCTCAACTGTGCTTCTCAAGAATACTGATGGCACGCTGCCTCTCACTAACACAGCAAGACTGACTGCAGTATTTGGAGAGGATGCTGGTTCGAATCCACTTGGCCCAAATGGATGTCGCAATCACGCCTGCGATGTCGGTACTCTGGCAGTCGGATGGGGTAGTGGTCAAGCTAGCTCTCCATACCTCATCAGTCCAGATGCAGCCATTCAGCATGAAGTCGTCTCTCGCTTCGGATCCTACGAATCAATCACCAACAACTCGGCATTCACTCAAATCAATGCACTTGCTCGTCGCGTCAGAGACGTCGCTGGAGTCTGTATTGTCTTTGCAAACGCTGATTCCGGCGAAGGATTTGCCAATGTCGACGGCAATTACGGCGACCGTAACAATTTGACACTGTGGCAAGGTGCTGATGCTGTGATTGCAAATGTGTCTGCCACGTGCAACAACACTGTTCTGGTCATTCACTCGGTCGGGGCAGTTGAGATTGACCAGTACAAGGAGAATCCAAACATCACTGCCATCTTGTGGGCAGGATTACCAGGAGAGCAATCAGGCTATGCGATTGCAGATGTCTTGTTCGGTCGCGTCAATCCAGGAGCAAAGCTGCCCTTCACGATGGGACGTAACAGATCCGATTATGGCACAGACGTGCTTTACACACCAAACCAAGAAGTGCCGCAGTACAATTTTCAAGAGGGCGTCTTCATTGACTACCGCGGATTTGATCACCGCAATGTCACACCGGTATACGAGTTTGGCTTTGGCATGAGCTACACGACTTTCGAGTTCGCAGATCTGGCTATTGAGAAGCTGGACGTTGCAGAGTACCAACCAACCACTGGCTCCTCTGGACCCGCACCTACTTACGGTACTATCAACAATGACACTTCGGCTCATACATTCCCTGAGAATATCACCCGCATACCTCTCTTCGTCTACCCTTGGCTCAACAGCACGAGCCTGAACGAATCATATGGTGCAGGAAATTTTGGCGACAATTCCTTCATTCCTGAGAACGCTTTGAATGGCACCACCTTCGAGTATCCGCCTTCGTCTGGTCCGAATGGCGGAAATATGCTTCTTTGGGACATTCTCTATCATGTCCGAGTCAATGTCACCAATACAGGAGACGTAGTTGGCGATGAAGTGGCCCAATTATACGTTTCCCTGGGTGGACCCTACGATCCCAAGGTCGTTCTTCGCGGATTTGAGCGTGTGAATATTGATCCTGGTCAGACCGTTCAGCTCACTTTCCCCCTGGCTCGAAGAGACCTGTCGAATTGGGATACTGTCAAGCAAGATTGGGTCATTACTGAATACGCTAAGACTGTGCATGTTGGCTCTTCTTCAAGAGATTTGCCACTGACTGCGGTGCTTGAGTAGTATCTCGAGTAGTATGTATAGGCTCGAAACCAGTGCGGCAGAAAGACTTTAGGAAAATCCAGATTCCGCGAATGAAGTGTCAATAATGCTTATTGCTTTACAGTGAACACGAACACCGTTTCCCGTATGTTCCTCTAAGCCTCGAAAAATACTCACTCGAAGGCGACGGATCTCGTGCTCTTTGAAGAGCTTTGCAATCCCCTAAGCGACTATTGCGACAGTAAACATTTCCACATGGATCGGCTTAGTAGGTAGGTCTGCCGAGTTTACAGAACTGCTTGTCGACGCGTTTTAGACTTGGTAATCTCCTTTCCAATAACCATGTCTTGTCATTGATATCCAAAACCCTTGCTTGAGCACAGGAACCTGGAGACAAAAGCTTGTAGCTCTACGAGGACTAGATTGCTCGCTTGAACTGCTATTCGAAGCAACGACTAGCGTTTAGTGCCGCCTTCAGACAGTGTCTCTCGGTGCCTCGCACGTGTTCTCTTCGAAACCGGTCCATTGAGAAAGGCCTTTTGAAAGAGGCAAATCATCAGAGCACCAGAGCTACCCGAAACAGCGACATACGGACCTACTGTAGTTGGTAAGCAAGATGAGAAGAGAGTGATAAATATCGCTCTGTCGTCCAAGATGTTGAATCGGCCACTGCCTTCAGCCCTAAGTGGCCGCAGTTTGCGGTGCATGGCTGACCGCCTTTTAGTACACGCGTTCTCCCCTTGTAAGGAAATGGAGAACGGGTTGGTTGAGTTCAGGGCAAGGTTGGGATAAATGGAGCATTATAATTGGGCGCATAGATCTTTATATCAGCATCGTACGGATAGCCTAACCCTAGCATGGCAATAGAAAGTGCGATCGAGGATGTTTGTTCAACAAACTAAGGTATGTTCGACATGATGCATATATGACGGTGTTGGTGGGCACGGCTGCAGAAGGTGTAGCTCTTCACAAAACAAATCATGTATATGCGGTAATAGCGGTTGATCCACCATGCAATCCCTCGGATATGAATCGAGTCTATGTAGTCATGCTTTCTTGCTACGGGAGGACACTTAAAGGCCCATGGCCGAGGAGCTTGAATACCGCACGCCTAGACACGCGCCTAGACATGCCTCCAATGCCGAAAAAGCAACATCCGGAGGAACTCTCCAGAAAGCGAGTTAGCACAGCTTGTAATCGCTGTCGAGTGAAGAAAGCAAGGTGCTCTGGCGAATACCCTTGCTCAAGATGCAAATACGCCAATGCTGTATGCATTTTCGGATACCCAAAGATGTCGAAACGCAAAACCTTCCCAAAGAAGTAAGTTTCTGGCAATCTATGCTGACTTGTACTAGCTGACTGGTAAAGTTATGTGCGGAACCTGGAGGTGCAACAGTTCAAGCTTGTCGCTGGGCTCCAAACCATGTACTCCATGCTCCTGGCTGCAAACTCATGGCCGGGTGCCCAGCTCACCGAACAGCAGGGCAAGCCTCATGTCCACGATATTCTTGACCGCCTCGGTCTTCTCGACCCCAAAGAGGACACAGACATGCCACCGGAGATGAATGGCGACAACTCTGATCACCCATCAAGTCCCAATGAAGCATCAAGTGTTGCAAGCTGCTCACCCCGTTTAACGAGCGAGATTGGGCATGCACCTGAGCTACCTTGTCGAGATTCTCCCGCCTCACCACAGAATTTTGCTCCACAGCAAAATATGCTTCCAGAGGGCAACGGCTCGAGACCCAGTCTTGACACCTGGAAACACCAGCCAATTCAACCTGATTCTCAACCTCTTCTACCTATTAAACTGCCATCGAATTTCGAACTAAAGCCACCTCCGAAGATGATTGCAGCGCTTTCAAGCACACCTCCGCTAATTGATAGTGTGGGAGCCACAGCGTGGAACGCTTTTGGCTGCCTTACACCAGCGAACCCATCACATATGGCTACCAATATGATCGATCCCACAGCCCTTGCACTGCACGATCAAAATGCGTATCTAACAGATCCTGGAATATATGCATGCGATTTTGACATGGTATGATCATCGCCACATTGATTGATAGCCAAGACTGACAGCTCGTTTAACAAAGCCAAGCAATCAACGATGGATGCTCCCGGCTCTCTGTCTCAGCGCACCTTGGTGTTTCTCGACGTATCGCTTCGTTGCACCATATTCCTCCATACCGATGTGTTCTGGCAGATCAGGAGGACCTCCAAGACTCGCGAGTACACATGGATTGTTGGCTATCAGGTCGTCCAGAATCTCAAGTTCTCGTTTATCAAACCACCTCGGAATGATATGGGTACGGAGCGGAATTAGTGCAATGATGATTACAGGAAAACCTACAGAAAATCAATTGTATTCAATCCAAAATGCTTGTTGATTGCAAGAAGTAGACTCACCAATAGCGGCAATGGTCTGAGAGATCGCCACTGTAGAAGCAACACCAAGGCCTTGGAGTGCAAGCCACAGTATCACCCTCTTTCTGCTGACCTTGCAAAGCGGTGAGTCCTCGGGCACAAAACGGTCTTCGGACATGAGGTGAATGATTTTTTGAACGATAGTGTTGGAATCAATGGACCCCCACTGATATTATGGGTTAGCGAATTTGCAGGTCTGAAGATGATATTTTGTACTTACTCCAACGATGAAGAAAACACCTGCAAATATCGCCGAGGGCATGGTGTGGAGCACAACGAGCAGAGGCCGCGTCATAGTCCCGACAAGTAGAAGGCCCATGAGAAGATGTGATATGCGCTACTCGACCACTGACTCTGCTCGTACGACTGGTCGTCTGATCTCGGCTCCTTCACCTTCCTCGGTTGAAACGACGTGTAGATCAGTCACATAGACAGTCAATGAATCAGTATGTACCGGTGCTTGGGGTACTAAACCGTTAGGGAGGGGTAGTCCAAGAATACCCGCCACGAATGTGGTGCAACCCAGGAGGAAAAAGTCCCAGTGAAATCCGCCTGGCTTTTTCCATGGAAACTGTCGTGCCTGTGCACTGATACTACTGATGTTCTAGAGTATCCGGTCAGAACACGGCTTTTTCGTGAGTGACGATGGCGGATAGAACTCACATGATCATAGTAGAAGAGGAGCATGAGCAGAAACCCAAAAGGAAGGGCCATGAATACCCACTTGACATCGAGATGCCAGAAATGGATCAACCATGATCGATCTGCTGTGGGATGGAATGACTTTGTGATTGGCAAGAAGCTGATATCCGTTCGTTTCAGGTTACCGGGGAAGTGCGAGAAGCCGACCCAGAAGACTGTGCTGAGCTGTAACGACGAGTTAGCACCAAGTAGATACAGCGGATAGAATGAAGATGGAGATACAGGATACGCATAATCGGCCAGCAGACCGCGAATTGCAGGCGTCCAAAGTGTACTGTCGCCCAACTTCTCAAGCGCGTGGACGGTACCAAAATACAGGATTGCGATGATGGTACTCAAGTATCCCGCATTGAGACCATGTGAGCTAAACTCGGCGACTAGTTCCTCTACTCCCTTGACTGTCTAACGTTTTAGCGAGGCTGATTGATGTAAGATTCAAGACAACATACTCATATAGATGATACCGACATATAAGCCGAACGAATCGCTCGAGAAGTCAGTAACGTACCGCATATAGTCGCAAAGATTGCAGATGGCAACGATCCAGTGGAAAATTGCGGCCCAGATTGCAGTCCAACACATGAACTGAGGATAGATAGTTGCATCATACTGTATGATGATATCGTAGATGGTGTAGTTGAACAGGGCGATTAGTCCGGTAAACCCGACGATGGTGAGGGGCTGAGCGCCTAGAATACTAAACACTAGTGCCGCCAAAGCGGAAGTGAAAAGGGCCTCATTGACGCCATAAAACTGGCCTGTTTGTCGATACATGTCTAGCGTGTAGGCCAGAGCAGGAAGTAAGCTTTTGATGGGTAAGCAGAAGATTGAATGGTTTGATTCATTCGCATCTCACTTGACAAAATACATTCGTACGGCACTGGCGACTGTACGATACGTGAATTCATCTGTTATGTCGCTGCCATAATATGGAAGCCGTCTTTGCACGTCGTGGTACAGACCGTAACCCGGACGTAGCGGCCGCCAACGTCTCCAACCACGCGCGTCTTGAAATCCGTATTTTTCCAGGGGAGTTCGCTGACTGGGTTCTCTGGGGGATTCAGATTGAGATGATTTGGTCGACATGGTGACTTGTTACAAGATAGGATAACTTGTTACAAAATAGGATGAGATGAAGGCAGGAAAGAGAAAGGGAGGTGGAGACGGGGAGGAGGTATGCTGGTGGTTCAGGAATCTCAATATATCCAGCTTTTTTCGTTCATGCCTTCAATACCTCCACCAATCGCTCTCGATGATTCTCAAGGGGATTATGCCATGACACTCTCGCGGAAACTCAAAAAGCTGTTCTTGAAAGGAAAGACGCTAGAAATCAGCTTGACCGAGCCCAAACCACTTGTGCTACGCACGGATGGGTTGTCTTGCTTGTACTGCATTCCTATCTCTTGCAGACTGCACGACTCCTTGCAAGAAGTTCCCATCCTTCATGCTACGACCACCTGGCGAGTCAAATCAAGCACCGTTGTTTCAACAGTTCCCCTGAAAGCAATGCCTACATCTCGGCAGATCATGCTTAGTCCCTTTATGGATGAGGTGATTGGGAGGTCCCCTTTCAAGTCGACAGATCTCGAATTAACAGATTGGGTCAATGTTCGGATGTTTCTAGTAGGAGGCACGGGGAGAAACCCGACAATGTGTGGTTAACCATACCTCAGCCAAAAGACGCTGTGCCGTCGTTTTTCAGTTCTCTAGTCACTTGAAGGTATAGTCTGGAGTTGACTATCATTATAAGAGGGGATGGAAAAGCGCAGTTCGACTTTGAGATACCCATTCAATTCGTGTGGATGGATTCTTCATCGTCGCAAGATATGGTTCAGGCTAGCCAGCAATGCCCTTTATATACTAGATAGCTCTTACTATGCTCTACTCTCCTAGGGTAGAAAGGATGCTTGGATAGGTCTGAGATAGTACGAATGGCGTGTCTTTAATGCTCAAGACTATCCAATTAGGGGGAGTCTCGTTTGCGGATCTTGAGCCTCCCAAGAATGATAGAACTTCCGTAGACTCTGTATAGGGGTTGAAATGTTTCGTTGCTTCGCTTAAGTTTACTGCGTCCTAGGTTTGCGGCATGGGCTAACGGTATCTCGGTACAAGCGACCTCCTATTCCAATATAAAGTGAGTCTGCTAAGTCTTGGTACAGATGCCGCAGACTTGTACAGCTGAGCGTAGTAATACTTCGGTTGTTAAATGATTTCTGCTAATTACACTAAAAGGAGTACCCGCAGTTATGCAGGTTATCATAGCTACAAGTAGTAATCAACATCGTTCGATCTGTTAGGCTAAACTTCGGCTCTCTGACCGGGTCTTCGGCACCGGGGGCTTGCGCCTGTCATCTGTTTCTTTGGCGATCGAGCTCTTTCATCAGCGAATTCACCAGCATTCTGTCGATAGCCTAGTCCCCCTTGTAATATGTCATCTTAAACTGTTAAATGATTTCTGCTACACTAAAAGGGGTACCCGCATTTATGCAGGTTATCATAGCTGGTAATCAACATAAACAAAGTCGACATCTGCAGGGTTGCAATCGAGGCTCTCTTTGGTTTTTTCTTGCATCATCTGCCGCTCTAGTAACTCGCGTCTTCTCTGCATGACCTGTTCGACCCCAGTCTGTTTCTCTGGCTCCTGCTGAATATTCAATCTTGCGTACCCCAACGATCTATATTAGATATATGCTTGGGCATGAGTTTTTCGATCGTGGTCAGCAGATTTGGAGGTGACGGTCTGTCTTTTGCATGATACTCAAAGGGATCCCAGGGCTCTGTACCGATATCCGTCGTCACCATTTTCGTAGATTGGACATCAAAGTTCTTGGACGACTTTTTGGTCTTCGGCTCCGACCAATATTATTGCCGAGTCACGCCCCGTTCTACATTCTTGTCGCAAGCCGCCGCCACGTGTTGCTCACCCGGAAGTGTTTCCAGGGATGGAAGTCTGCTTGCTAACTAAGGTATTATTTGGATACCACTCTCGCCAATAGGACATGTTAGCAAGCTGTCCGACAGCATACAGCTTGACTGTTTGGCGGCCTCTGACTGGCCGAACAGAGAGTTGACGCTAGCACTGCTGTCCTAGGCATACAGCATGCTGCACTCCCACGACAGCAGGCAGATCGCTCCATTTTTGGTTAGAAAATGACTAGTTTTGCCCGAGTGGCTAGGCTAGCGAGAGCCAGTTTGCCCGAGTGCTCAAGCCTCGACCCGCAAGGCTTAAGGTCGTCCTCGCCTTGTTCGTATAGCTTGAATAGTAGTAGTAGTCATGGATCCGAGCCAGCAGAGCCAGCAGAGCCAGCAGAGCCAGCAGAGCCAGCAGAGCCAGCAGAGCCAGCCATGCAACTGACGTCCAGTACATTAGCGAGATAGGCGATTTCCTCGCGTAAGAAGCGGCAGAGATATAGAAATTTGTCCTCTAGCTACGTCTCGAGCGTCCACTCGAACTGTATATACGGTAGAGGCCTTTGATACACCCACTTCCGGTAGGTACGGCGAAGCCGTTTGAGCCTCTTAAGGAGTACAAGGACGAGACCGATAACTAGTATGAATAGCTGCTTACGACGACGGTCGTATACTAGAGGCATGATGAGATAGAGAGCGGCCTTGGATGGCGAGGAGAGGCCTTAGATGGTGAGGACAGGCCTTAGATGGCGACGAGATGAGCAAGGTACGCTAACGGGCGCTACACTAGTAAAATTGGTGGGGCGGACGCATAATTCGACCAGGTACGTACTCGAGCTGTACATGACCCTCAAGCTGTCGGACAGCTTGCTAACATGCTCTAATTAGCTTTTTAGGGTACAAGGGGACTGTCGAGATTGTTATCCACCTCCCATAATTTTTCCTAGCGCACCTCCCATGCCAAGAACACATACAATTGCCCCCCCAACCCCCTAAGGGAGGCTTCAAAAAGTGTTCTTAGGTATGGCGAGGTGCGATTCTATATCTACCACGAGTTTGGAGAAGTTTGGAGAAGGTTGAAATTTATGGTGCGCTATCAAAAATCGTAGGAGGCGGATAACAATCTCCGGGGATTGTAAGAACAGCAATTACTCCGAAAGTATGGATAAACTATGTACAAGCATTATGAGGCTATGATTATAGCTAACGGTATATATACGAAGTGGTTAATAAATTGATTCGGCAATTACACTTCGGCCAAGGGGGTGGCAATCCTTTCTTGCAGTCACCTTCAAGCCTTGTACCTAGCATACTACTGGATCATTGCCATCTGCCGTCAGCCATATTGTACCAAATCCACACATAATTTGTTTTGTTAAAAATTTTTCAACTTCTGCGGCCGTGCCTACTGGCACCCTTCATGTAAATGATTCGTTATTGTCGTCTGACCTGCCTCTAGCGTCACTTTCTGCTACTATGTCAGATTTCCTCCAAGTTGTTGATATAAAGCCGTATCCTCTTGAAAAGGATCCCTCTTTACCGTCCAACCCGTCTTCATTTGCGATTGTCTGTTGTTACTCTCAGGATCATGCATAATTATCCTGCAAAACTCGCCGGTCTCCTCTTCTTGAGTAGCACTGGTGTACTTGCCACTCCTTCGTCAGATTCTGGAAAGCACAAGTCTTTTTCTCCAATGTACTCAATCGGTTTTCATGTTCGTGTTTACTGACATGAGCAGCGTTTATACTCCCCATGTTACCCCTGCACCCTCAACCTGGCGGCCTGCTCCTTCTTCAAGGAATCTCTCTCCTGGCGATGCAGCATGCGCCAAGATCAAGGAATTGGTCGCTGGAATGTCTCAAGATGAACCGAGAGTTCCTGCTGAGGTTGCTCACGACTGTCTAAATGCCATCCCGTTCAATCAGAGCGCGGCCGCCGATCTTATGGAAAGTATGAGGCCGTATTTGATTTGGCAGAGCACCATGGAATATCTGAAAGACCCTCCTGCTAAGGTATGTTCACGTTGTATCTCCTCCAACTTATGACCGCCTACCAATCAAGCTATATTCTAGTACGCCGAGAAGATTCAGCCTCCGTACGACTTTTGGGCCGTATTTGAAGGAATTGTAGATAAAGTGGCCGCCGGGTCCTACGCCAGCGAGTATGCCTTCGGCTTTGAGCTGTACGAATCCACTCAAAAAGCTCACGATGGCCACTTTGTCTTCATACCCGACAGTGTCGATGGTGTATTCAGTTTCGGGCGCACGAATCCTCTTGTGTCTGTTTCTGAAGATGGCAAGAGTCTTCCTGTCATTTACGTCTTTTCGGACATCTTGACCGCATCCTTTGGGAACGCAACATTCACTCCGTCACCCGTCGTCCAGATCGATGGCATGGATGTGACAGAGTATCTCCTCGAGTGGTCTCAGTATGGCATTCTCCAAGATCGAGACGCTCTCTGGAACAACTTATTCTACGCTCCTGCACAGGTCTCTCTCGGAGAGTTGGGGACTGGCACAGGTACATTCAGTGGTGGTGGACGTGGAAGATATGTCTATCCTGGACCCACTACCACCTTCAAATTTGCCAACGGAACTTCGTCCACCACCCAAAACTTTGCACGCGTACTCGGCGACTTTTCCACCGTCAACTCTGGGCAAGACGTCTACGATCAATTCTTTGCCAGGGTCGCTGTAGATTACGCGGGTGCCTTGGAGCTTGCCACCATGACTACAAGCACTACCACTAGCTCCAGCCCCAGCAGCTCAACAACATCAGAGGTCAATACCCCCACACCCGCTCCTGGCTACCCTGCTCCTGTCGTCAGACACAGTAACAACTTGAACTCAGGCTACTTCATCTCTGAAATAGGCTATGATGATGTTGCTGTCTTGGCCTTGCCAAATTTTGTCGGTCCCCTGAGTGCAGAGGTTGAATTCCAGAACGTGAACAGTGAGTTCATTGCTGCTGCGCTTGCCGCCAACAAGACCAGACTCATAATCGACGTGTCTGCCAACGGCGGTGGTACTATTATCCAGGCCTACGACCTTTTTAAGCAGCTCTTCCCTTCGATCCTTCCCTACGGCGCCACTCGCTTCCGTGCCCACGAGGCTTTCGATGTGATTGGTCAGGTGGTTTCCGACATTTCAGGAGATTATCCCAGAAGCCTGTCCGACAATCAAACTGTCCTTGACTTTGTGTCTACGATTTTCAACTATCGTAGCGATGTTAACATAAGCTATGAGCCTTTCTTAAGCTGGGAGGACAAATATGGTCCCAACACATTCGGTCCCTCCGGCGACAACTTCACCAACATCATTCGTTGGAACATGTCTGACGTCTTGACACCGGCGAGAGGCGGCATAACCATCAGTGGCTATAACGACCGCGCAAATGTCACCTCCCAGCCGTTTGCAGCCGAGAACATCATCCTACTTACCGATGGCTACTGCGCCAGTACCTGCACCATCTTTTCTGAACTGATGCGTCAACAAGGTGGTGTGAAGACTGTTGCCCTCGGTGGTCGGCCCAACCACGATATCATTCAAGCTATTGGTGGTGTCAAAGGCTGCAACAACTACCCTTACTATTATATCATCGACTTCCTGCAGGAAATTTTCACTGCTTCCAACGAGACTCGCCGCCAGTACCTCAACGATAGTACCCCTCTTGGCGATTACACTCAGCTCCCTATCTGGCGTTCATACGACGACCCCGGTGTCAATGTCAGAGATGCAATAAGACAAGGCGACGAGACCGGTACGCCTCTTCAATTCCTCTACGAACCAGCCGATTGCCGCATCTTCTACACTCCCGAAATGGTCGTCAATCAAGAAGCTGTCTGGAAGTCGGTCGCTGACACTGTTTGGGGTGACGTAAATCATTGTATCGATGGAAGCAATGGCTTGAACATGAATGTCAATCTTGATAAGAGGAGTGGAGCTACGCAGGGACAGAAGCCCCAGGTTAGAAGGAACGTGGACCTCGCCGCGCATTGGGACGGTATGAACGTTGCCACGGGCGAGAGACTCAAGCGTGATGGCGATGGGATGATGTATCCTTAGATGGAGGCTGTAGTTAGAGGGCTAGAAAACTTATAGAATTCCGGTTTCTCTGGCCTTGGTTTCTTGTCTTGCTTCTTTGGACGTTGCTAGTTACAATGTACGCTGTGCAAGGCTTCCATCTATTTAGAGCAGGCTCACCGGGTGGCATGAGAGCTCTTGTATTCCTTTACTAACCTGCTTTCTAAGGATAGATCTCTGTCTGGGGCTACAGCAGATGCCAGTTCAGTCCGCCGTCGATTTTCGCCGTGTGGAACAGGTGCATGTAAGGGACGATTGAGAAGGTGAGGTTAACAAACATAAGCTTCCGCATCCACATATTTCCGTTCCAAGCCTTAGGAATGAACATTGAAAAACATCGTCGGGTAGTTTTGGAGAAGTCGCAGTATGATATAGGGATCGAGTGTGTACCCTCATTGCATTTTCTGAGACAGAGACGCATCACGATAGCGAGCCAGCCTGACGGCGTGGCGTATACTCGGGCGACAAAAAACAGGATCGTGTCGATCTGTAGAAAGAGGAAAGATAAAGGTTGGTGGCGGTTACATAACCAAAGCACTTGCGACAAGAAGAACGCCAAGACGAAGTCCAACTCTCTGTGTGGTGCCCCTGATGAGTCACGTGGTCGTGTAAACTTTCCCAGAGATTGCGCCTTCTCCACCCGGAAAAGGTCTCGACCTCACCGTGCTGAAACCCCCTGAGTAAAGTTCTTTCCTTAGCAATATTGTTTCAATATCGGGCAATGACTCGACACCTATTATTATCGAGTCAAAATTGGCAACGACTCTTAAAAAGATGTCCTTCGCAAAGCTGTTCGCTTTCCCTTCTTCGAACACCTCTTGGCGAGAAGTGTCCGTTGTCAGTTTTCTTAATTCCCTTCTGGGAATCTGGATCTTGCGCGTTTCTTTGCCTGTGATCGCACACTTTGACTGTAACCACCCAGCTGGTTTTTCCTGGCGACTCTAAAGGCGTATACAAAACGTAAAGAGACTGACGGTCTATCAAAAGACAACCTCTTCCAGAGGCAGGCTAAGATGCTTCTCGAAGATAAGAGCCAACTCTTCAATCATGGAACTTTTCAGAACAGCAACATTGTCAAGACAGCAGACTCTGACGATGATTCCGGCAGTTGGCCCTGGTATCGAAGACAACTTCCATGTCTGATAGGCAAACCTCTTTCGGTTCTGTCCTGGATTCTTTCAATCTGCTTTGTGGTCTTGCTCGGCCGAGCAGTGTTTGACGATTTCAACAAGACCAAAATTGTGGCATTGTGCTTCTTCCTCATTCAAATCTCGCTTTTGTGTCAGTGCTGTGTTACTCTCATATCGAACCGGGGACTAATAAAAAGCAGTTGCAAAATTGACCGAGGATGGCTGGAGGCTTTTGTGTACCGAGTCTCGACGACGCCCAAGACTCCGTCTAGTGGGCGACAATGTCCCTCGAGCCGACATTGTCATTACAACTTGCGGTGAAGACCTCGACGTCGTCCTGGATACTGTTCATGCACTCTGTGATCTGGATTACCCTGCCAACAAATACAGAGTTCTGGTCTCAGACGATGCAACAAACCCCGCACTGGAGAATCGGGTGAATGCTATGGCCTTGAAAACTCCAGTTGAGCTCTTGTACTATTCAAGAGCGAAAAAAGGTGGTATGAAGGCAGGCAATATGAACGCTGCCTTGCAGTATCTTGATCGTCAGGGTGCAGCTGATTTCTGCGCTTTTGCCGATGTCGACATGATGTTTGAACCCGAATTTCTGCGAGCCACTTTACCCCTGCTTCTGGAGGACGAAACAGTCGGAGTTGTTGCTGTACCTCAGGTGCGTCAACCCTCAAGAGATCTTTTGCTAGCACATCGCTGATTAATCTGCAGAGGTTTTACAACGTGCCCACAAACGACCCGCTTTTCCAAAATCTGACTGCCGATGGCAATCTCGATGAGGTGCAACGTGATAGCATGGGCTGTGCATGGAACACTGGTCCAGGGATTGTCTTCCGCTGCAAAGCCGTGCGCAGTATCGGAGGTTTCCCGATGAATGCACTTGCTGAGGAGATTTTGACTGGATTTACTATGCAAGGCCAGGGCTGGAAAGTTGCATACTGCCACGAAGAGCTACAATGGGGTCTCGTACCCGAAACTCTGAATGCTCACGTCAAGCAGCGGACCAAATGGGTGTGTGAAGTCCACGTCGCTCAAAAGAACGCTTTGCTGACTATGACAATAGGGTGTGGGACGACTTCGCAATTTCCGCAGACTCGGTTGTGGTTTTTGGTCACCGATACTCAGTGACATGACGTTCAAGCAACGCGTTTCTGCATTTTGCCATCTGATCTCGCCTTTGGCTTCGATGATGAACAGAGTTCTTTGCTCATGGCTTGTTCTCGCTCTTCTGGCAACAGGGCATCCTCTTATCTCCACGACTTCCTCCTCGAACCTTCGAAACATCGTCGTTGCTTACGCTCTAGCAAGTCTTTCTTCGAAACTTGAAGAAATCTTGGCAAGTGCAAGCTGTGGCTTCTTTGCCTTGCGCCGAAGAAGCGAAGGGCTGATCTGGTTCAACACGCACATTTTCTTCAGTCTTGTGAAGGACCTTGTGCCACAGTCTCTCGGCGGTATGCGCATCGGTTTCATACCCACTGCCCTTTGCGAGTCCAAGATCCAGGAACGTTTCCTTGATCGACGCCCCGGCCTTATAAAACGTCTGCAAGTCATGATCTTGCGGCAAAGCCTTTGGTACCATGTCTTTGTCTTATCTTTTGCAACGGCCGTATTCACACACGGCATGGTCCACGTGGCCAACACCAGCGACTGGACATATCTTCTCACCCACGTCTTGGTTCCTGGAGCCGAGTGGAGCAACTACCTTGCACTTGCTAGACCTGTTGTCTACGCCATCTTTCCGCCTTCGATGCCAGAGCGCCGAGAACTCATGGAATGTAGCTTATCTCGCCCTCGCCCCAAGACTAACGATGAACCACAAACACCAGCAAACAATCATAGCTTTGATGTCTGGAGGCCAAAGCCAGAGCGAAAACTTGAGTGCTGGGATGCCTGGGCTCTGCTTCCTGAGGTCCCTGGCACCATGGGATTGATTTTCTGGTCTGCTATTGCTATTGGTTGGTCGTCTTAGAGCTTATCGTGGGTTCGCTGTTCAATAAAAGAACTTTCTTTCTGTTCGCAGCAGCATCGGCGCATCGTCCTAATCCGATTCCTGGCGCCCACCAACGATATCTCCTGCACCAGAACCCCGCCTCGCAACCTTGGTCGCAATGTCAAATAGATTTTTCGCAACCTCTAAACCCTCGCAGGTGCAGGCTCTCAGTATCGTCCGACTCCTCGCAGCACTGCGCATCATGATATATGAGTTCTTCGGTACCAATTGATGATTCACAGTATCTTTCCCACAGAATCCTGTCTCTCTCACTGTATCTCAAAATATTTCCCGTCCACAGTGGCCTTGCAAGCTTCAATTTCCTCGCTGCAACTCTGTGCAAAGCTCGCCAATTGTAGTACGGCAGTTGGTCATGATTGATGTCGTGACGATGCACGAGTCTTTGGTCGGCCGTCGCTCAAACATGCGCCCTTAGCACAGGGCGGCTTCCATCCGGCTTGCGGTCGGAGTCCGGCCCGTCTCTGCGTACGTGGTTGCGGGGTTTATGGCAGCCACCAACACGCCTTGACAAGGAGAGACACAGCTCATCGAGGAGAGAATGTCAATCACGTGCATATACGTAACTCCTCTCTCTTTATATAGCACATCGGGCTTTGTTCGCTATCGGCTAGATATATACTCCCCATTTGCGAAATACAGTAGCAGGATTTCTGGGAGCACTTTTGGCGTTGCCTTCACAAGATGGTATCCATTAATTGACACAAGGTCGAAGTCTCAATTGTGTGTATATACGTCGTCGGTATAAGAATTACATATGACTCTAGTCATAGTAAAGTAACGCTTGAAGAAAGTGGTCAGATTGGATGGTCACAGATGGAATGGCTAGAAGCGTCCCTAACGACACTGTATTTCCAAGTTCAGGAAGAGATTCGCGATCGAATATCGCTTCCATCACAGTCCCTTTTTTCGGCTATAGAGATGCAAAATTTGTTGCCGCTACTCACTGGTAGTCATAGTTTCGAGCACATCAGGGTCTAAACCATTGTATCTCATACTTTACAGCGCCATCCCCAGTAGCCGTCTAGTGGTAGATGGTGCCTGAAGATGCTAATCATCTGAACCCTTTGGACCTCTCTCCGCAAACAATTTGTGCCCATCATAATTGCCATCCTTGTCAAAGTATATATGAACAGTCTGGGCTTTGTTTACTGCTTCTTGAGCGGCGGTGGCCAGTCTCACCGTGACATTGCTAGTATGCGCCGGGTTTCTGGAAGACCATGTCAGTATGAACCGTCAACAATGACTACAAGGGGATCTGACTTCAGCAGGGCTGTTGTAAAGTGGTGCAAACCAGGCTTCTTAGTGGCTTCCTCGATAAGATTGAGAGTTTGGGTCCGGAGAGGCCCATTCGTAATCCTTTGCGCGAACTTTACAGCCTGCCGTGCGATTGGTGCCAGTTTGGAGCAAGAGGGCAAAAATGAATCACGGTCTAATGTGACCGAAGTAAGAATAATTATACACTGAAATGTCTAGATATTTGTTGACCATGTTGAGAGATCGCATTGATTATAAAGGGGAGAGGCACACTCAGCTAGACGCCGACATGATCGCTAAGAATAAATTTAGATCTTGAAACAGAGATCCTTTAAAGAAGCGCGCGCGCCAGTCCACTGGATAGACGATAGCAAGAGGAATCGAACGACCCAGTAATGCGATTTTCGCATTGTAGTGGCGTTTTCATCTACGTGTGCAGAATCCGGATTCGTCCAAAGTCTGTGGTCGCGAAGAACTTTCCGCGCTTCGGTATCCATCGATCACGGTGAAAGCGCATGCGTACACCATGAAACAATACAGATATAACTAGTAGGTGGTCAAAGTAATACGTGAGCTGCGGGGACTAGCGCTTGGAAGAATACCTTAGGCCAATTCAATGCTAGTTGTTGATTGAGTGCCACTAGACTAAAAGGGGTACCCGCTCTAGGCAGGCAGTTCAGTCTGTTTATCTAACACTAGTTGTCTATATGGTGCCAAGCAAAGTTTCGAGCGCCTTGGCGAATTGGTACCTGGCGGCGCCCAGTTTCATTGCGACTGCTGCCGCTGCCACATGAAAGCACTGGGCGACATGAAGTTCACTCTTTCCATATTTAGCCTCGTGTTGAAAGCGTCCCGTCCCCGCCTCTCCTCCTGCTCGAGTCTTACACTTCATGAGCTACACACTCGAATTGCCCAGCTATTAAGATCGCCGTTATCGACTATGCGACCATTAGATTATCACTGTGACGTTGAAGCAGAGCCTCTCAGTCGCTACTCTCCTGGAGGCTACCATCTGGTACATTTGGGCGATGTTTTTAACAACGGGAGATACAAAGTTTTGCAAAAGTTGGGTTTTGGCGGATTCTCGACCGTATGGGTTGCGCAAGACCGATTGTGAGTAAATCTTCGCGCTTTCTGAATACCGAATACTGATGTGTAAGAATGAGTCGGTACGTGGCCCTAAAGATAGTGGTCTCCCAAGTTCCGCCAGGAAATCGAGAATTATAATTCTGCAAACTCTTTCTCGAAAGAACAACTCGTCGCACCCTGGTTGTAAGCATATTGTGCGATTACTGGACGACTTTTCCCATGCTGGACCCAACGGTATACACACCTGTCTAGTGTCTGAGCTGCTCGGACCCAGCGTTGCGACTGTGACCGAAGAGCTATTTCCTAATGACAGACTCCCAAGTGTCCTCGTCAAGAGAGTATGTAAGGAGATGCTTCTTGCAGTGATTTTTCTGCACGAACAGAGTATTGGACACGGAGGTGAGTATGATTGCCCTATTCTTACAAACGCTCCGAGCCGAGCGGAAAGAGCTGATCTGTAGTTAGATTTGCACACCAGAAACATCGCTTTCACCATACCGTCACTAGACGTGATATCAGAAGAAGCTCTCCTCAATAGAATGGGGAGTCCTCAAACAGGTCTAATCAGCGCTTTACATGGAGGGCAATTACCACCAGGAATGCCAAGATATCTCGTCTGGTCTGCTGAAACTCCTGCTGACAAGTTCAGCCTCGAGACCCCTACCAAAATTATCGACTTTGGCGAGTCATTCCTGCCTGGTGATAAACCTCAAACTCTTCATACTCCGCTAGCATTAAGAGCGCCGGAACTGTTGCTTAGAGATGAATGGGATTCTAGGTCAGATCTCTGGGCCTTAGGCTGTGCGGTAAGTGATGCCAAACAGAGCCAATCGAAGCTGTATCTCATTTGAAATATAGATGTTCGAGCTAGTCGTCGGTCAGCCACCATTTAACAGCATCATGGCGAAAAAGGGAGATGTGATGCAGCAGCTTGTCGATATCATCGGCGAGTTGCCGGCAGAATGGCAATCCAGCTGGGATTCAATGCCGAAACAGAGTCAGTACAAAGCATTTCATACCCCACATTATACATAATGGCAAGCCTAGTCAAAGTGCAATGCCCTTATACACTTATGCAAATACTGACAATCATAGAATCTGTGGATGGGATGAAGTACAATCTGGAGCAGTTGCTACAAGAGCTGTCTTTCGACGACGAGAGAGTTGCAGATTTCTCACAAGAAGAAATAACACAGCTTGCGAGACTGATCGGCAAACTTTTACGCTATCGCCCTTCTTCTCGATCCACAGCCGCAGAGATGTTGTCGGATACCTGGTTCTGGAACGTCTGAAATTGACCTTGTACCGTAAATTATATATTAAGAACGGCGTGGACGACGATATGTAGAGTTGATTGTTCAATCAAGAGAGCCCGAAATGGCATCAAATCTTTCTTATAAGAATACTTATTTCTTATAATAAGTTACTTTTTAGTAGGTATAATTCTTATCTATCTACCGGGCGTAATATTTACTACTAATCTCTACCACAATTCTTACTCGCCTACTAAATCCTTACTTAATTACCCTACTCGACCTGATATATAAACAGTTATAACATTACTACATGATAATCTATTATAACTTTAAAAATAGTAAACTTTTTGTAATACTCGACTTCATAAATACTTTTACTTGACACATAGTAAGAATTGATTCTACAAGTAAAAAATGAATCAAGCCTCTCCCTTCCCTATACTCCTTACTAAAAAAAAATATATATATAACAATTAAGCCCTCGATTCGCACTTTATGGAAGGCTAGCCACGCTCTGATCTTACAGTGATACCCCGATTCTCGTAACTCTTAGGCGTACAGGACACTGATTGCCTTTTTTTTGCTATCACGAGGGCATTGGATGCTATTTGGTAGAGCGAGTTCTGGAATACTCCGCTAGTAGAACCTTGATATGTACAATCGCTACGACACGTGCTTGTAGGTGAGTGCCGTAACGTTATCTAGATGTTATCAAGATTCCTTATACCAAGTCGGCCGCTCGCTACCCGAGCTAACCTTAGGTTCTCCTTAGGACAGGACGGTGGTCTCGTTTTCGTCGAAGAGTACCTAGTGAACCACAATTTCGAGACGTACTGTGTCTGCGGATTCTTGTCTCCCTGCTTCTCTAGCCATCTTAATCTTCTTCTCCCTCTGACGGACAAGTTTACGGTTCTGATCAGTTAGGGCTACGCTCGTACTTAATTTCTTCCTCCAGTGCGCTCGTAACCTTATAATGATGGATTAGGCCGTTTTAGCAGCTCATGTTCAACATGAACATGAAGCGATCTGAGCTAATTATCCCATTAGCTCGCCGATCCGGCGGCGAGAGGCCTTATGTACGGCCTTGACATGAGCTTAATACAGTTAGTTCGCTTGATAGTTCAGCCAGCTAAGACGCTAGTCGAAGGAGCCTGGGCCTCTAGGTTTCTCACGTAGAGGCAAGCCTCTAAGTGCAGAGATTGCTAGCTATACAACTCGTCAGTATGAACAGTCAAAGCAGCTCGTATATACTTTTTAGCCAGTGGAGCATCAATACATAGTCGTTGCCGCCGATTAGCACACTCGGCCTTACTTCGCCTACTTAACCTAGCAATCCTTAGAGCGCTTAGAGCGAGTAGGTCGATCCGCGCAAGAGCCAGAGCTAGAGCCAGAGTGAGAGCTAACAGAGCACTTAAAGCTCTCGCAGTAGAGGAAGTCGTCGAGCTAGAGGAGGCGCTAGTAGAGGTAGCGCTCGGGTTAATAGTAGCTCTATCGGCCGCTACTAGAGCGAGTAGACGAAGAAGGACCTTCTCGATGTACTTTAGCTTTACGCGCCAGCGTATAATCATATACTAAACTCACACTAGTTTCGCCGTATACAGAAGCACTAGAAGCAGAAGACTAGCTATAAGCATACGTCGATAAAAAGGAGGATTAAGAGCTTAATTAGTAAGCGTCGGCGCGCGTAGCAGTTTCGAACGGAGACTTTTAGTATAGAGAACGAGACTAACTATATAGTTAGTCTAGATCGCTTTATAAGAGAGGTATAGGATAAGGCGATATAGCAGGACTCAGCGGTAGCTCTTAGCGTAGAGGCTTAGAGACGACAGAGCCGTCGCACTAAGCGCGATCGAGAGCGTATAACTACGCGTACTACTAAGTAGCGCGTAATCGATGTCGAGAGCGACGACGACGACGCCACTCCAGCTACTAATGTTAATGACTTTGATACGTAGAGCGTCAATAGTAAGCTAGTCGATAGCGATGTCGATAGCGATGTCGATGGCGATACTTACGCTCCGCGTAGAGGTAGTAGTAGAGGTAGAGGCAGAGGCTCTTCTAGCTCTACTAGCTCTACACTAGCTCGACGGCGGCGAGGAGGCTTAAGTAGCAATTTAGTAGCGATAGCTTCGTAAGAAGAGCTGCTAGCTTAGCTTATCGGCATAGCTGATCGCGCGTTTCTAGCTCCTCTAGCGGTAGTAGTAGCTACCCCGTTAGCTACTATTACTAAGCTCTTAGAGCTATTGAAGTTACTAAATCAATTGCTATCTAGCTACTACCCGCATTAGAAAGTACTACTCTAGAGAAGGAGGAGGGCATACAAATCGAAGTGACGACTAACTCTAGCTACTAGTACATATATAAGTTTGTCATTAGTATCGTAACGCGATACAAGCTAGCAAGAACTTATCAGTGTCGGTAAATATAGTACTTAGGTAGCCACGGCAGCGGCCAAAGTGGTTATAAAGTAGAGTCTAGTCGCTCGGGAAGTGGAGACGAGCGTATAGTACTACTATAGCAAAGTACGGCGACGGAGGCTTAAGGCGATTGCTAAACACTAGCGTATCAAGCTTAAGAAGCCTTGTCAATTTAACCAGCTCTTCCTTGCTAAAGCGATAGAGATACCTGAATTTGTCGGTAGGCTAGCTATCGATCTGCTAGTCAAAGTAGTTATATAGGAGAGGAGGCCGATATCCTAACGGACGACGGCGCCGCTAGCAGAGAGTTATAGCAACTATGATTATGAAGAAGAGACGACGACGGAGCTCATTCATAGCTACCTTAGTAAGACGAGAGACGACGGCGGCGACGACGACAGCAAGACGAGTCAAAGTACGCTACTGAGCGGCAGCTAGTCGAACTAGTCGAGCTAATTGAGCAGCCTAAGGCTCCGTCAGTGGCGTATACCTGCTTGCTTTTTCCGAGGTCCTCATGTTGAACATGAGCTGCTAAAACGGCCTATTGCTGTAGCTTATTCTGCATATGACGTTCCAGAGGGTAAAGTTGAAACTAACGCTCATCCTTGTGGCCGCAGCGCAAGGAAGATAAGAGTCCTTTGGTCTGCAATTGGCGCGCTATGATTCCCATTGTTGACCGACAGTCTAGGGTGAACTTGAGTGTGCTGTCTCAATCACCGAGATTGTTGTGGTTGTGCCACCTCCATGCGATCGGGCCAATGGTATTTCTATTTACCTCTACCGATACAATAGGTAAGCTTTCGAGCCTTGACAAAGGTTACTCTCGTATTCAGAAAACATAAACCTCGAGCTGCTTGCTGTCTCGTATCTCAAGCGATCAATACGTGAACATCGAGTCAAGACCATATTGTGTGATAAGAGACCTGACGTAGAAAAGATATAACAGTCCAGTTGTGACCCAGCCTGCTCATCTCTCATCACCTTTCTAGCCTTCACTTTGCAGAGCATTTCACCTCCACTCATCTTCAGAACCATTTATCATTATGTATATCGGACTTGCTGCGCGTGGGCCAATCACCGCCCTGACCATTTTCGTCTCGACTGCATCTTTCAGTGGCGGTGCATTCTTTCTTGCGCTCCGTAACACTGCTATTGACTGCGCCGTCGGATCTTCCACTGGAGCGGCTTGCGGGGTGGATGTCGCGACTACTATGGTGACAGGAATCATCTGCACGGGCACCACAATTGGAGCGATAGCCGTCGGCCTGTCCTCACCCACCCCCCGGAATGCTTTAATGTTCTCAGTGGACGGCGAGCTTATCGATTGGTCCGACGGCATGAGTTCTCACAGATTCGGCTTGAACCGAACTATCGACGACCCCGCCGTTGTCGAATTCGAAAGGGAGGACGACGGTGGTATTCACAGATACATCTCCTACGAGAAAGACGGCTACCTGATCACACGTCATGCCGCCGGTATCGAGATACCAGACCCATCTGGCAAGCGCGATAATAAATGCGAAGCCTACTTCGACACTCTGTTCTGGGGCGATAGCCTTCGTGGGAACGAATTCAATACCTACCCCAGCAAAGTACAGCGTACGTTACACCACCACCTTGAATTCCCCCTTTGCTAACCTGTGTTTCAGTCAGAGACCTTGGATTCGTTCTTTTCCATACCTTCGCCGAATCAAGACATGCGGCCGGTTGCGTTAGTTTCAGGTCCAATGAAGGGTATCAAGCCACCTTCGAGCTCGGAGCTTCTTGTATGCATACCGAGCCTGTCCCGCTCAACTGTAGAACCGCAATCTATGACAAGGATGTTCTCGATCTCTTTTTCTAGGGTCGAGGTTCAGATCACTAATTTTAGACTACTTTTGGATCTCGGGCTAGTATAGAGTCACTAGGGTAGGGTAGGGTAGGATAGTATTAAATGATTACTACTAGACTAGAAGGGGCACCCGCTCTAGGCAGGTGATTTATTCTCTGTCTATCTTACAAGTAGAGTAGATTAGCTCTTAAAATAGGTAGCGTTCAAATTCTAATCTAGGTAGGATGCGATATGCATCTACATAAAGTCCAACCTGTTTTAGTAGTCTTCTAGGTTCTCTTAACTATCTAATATGAACGGGGGCATAACAACGATACATAATACTCTTCGAAAGCTATATTAAGACTAGTCGTTGATTATATGTAGACAGCCTACAATATAGAAGATATACTCGTCCGGAACGGAGAAACTCTTCCTGTCCTAACTACCTCCTCTTCCCTAAAGGCCTACCTTAGGCCGTAGTACCTATTATACCTACGCCCTACGCCCGTTCTAGCTCCTAACCGTATCGGTAAGTTCTAGTAGGGTCCTATCGCATTTTGTCGAATAGGTTAAACTAAGCTAGTTCTAACACGTCGTATTTCTCCTTAGTCTCTTTTTTCCTCCTTTAAAGGCCTCCTTCCGCACGATAGTCTCGACACCGAAAGGATCCATGGCCGCAGGCATCTTTATTGTCATTCCGAACCTGCTTACGCAGTTTAGCCTCGCACGAGAGATGGAATGTTACCCTCGAACATCGTACCGACGGTGTTTCGCAGAGAGCGTTCCGAGGCCGAGATCATCGCCGTAACTCTCCGAGACCAGAAGAAACAATCCAGGAAGGAGTAGGTTTAACTCGGTACGACTCGAATATCGACTGACCCATCCATCTACGCTAGCGGCACAAATCATCAGAGATGATGTTGGACATCTCCCTACTTCCGACAAGGTAACTATGCTAACGAGAGTTGCAGATACTGGTTTTGCGAACGTCTTTCTAGCGGCCGACGACGCGGAGAGAGGGTAGAGGTGCTTGATCAACCGGTTGACCCTGATCGCTTTTGCGAGATAGACCTAAGATGTCGACGAATGTCGAGTAAGGCTGGATTAAACCCCAAGGCTGACACATCCATCACTGAATCAAGGGTCAGTATCCTCTCCATTATGCGGTGACACTTTTTTGAAGAGTTGTCCTAGTGCTCCTTTACGACAGAGGAGCCAACGCTAATGCAGCAGACGACTAAAGGGGTACCTCATCGTATGTCGTAAATGAACAGGCACGACAGCACAACATCGACCGTCTTATCGAGAGCCGCGCATAATGGGACACGAGGTTCGATCTATTACGACGGGTATGCCTGATCTTTTACACGTCGAACGATGAATATCATAGCTGGTGGCATGTAGAAGAAAACAGAAAGAATGTCTCATAAGAGAAGACGTAATTTGCCTATAAACCTGATCAAAGCAACGGACTGGAAACGAAAGAGGTAGGTCACAACGATGGGAGATGCTACAGTAGACAACAAACTGTCCTCCTTCGCGACATTATGCCCGGACGTTCTTCCTGCCCCACCCGCTGTAAAACATGGAAACAACTAGGCATAGAGATGTTTGGTTGTGAGGTGCTTTTCATCCTTGTCCAAGCAGAAAGCAGTATCGTGAGGATAGGAATCTTTCTGGCTAGGATGTTCGGTCTCACTGCAGCAAAGTCAGTTCTTGCGCACCATGTACCTATATTAAGAGAAAGCTTGCACCATAATGACAGTCGTAGTCGTAGCAGGGATGTCCGACTTCTCTACTGCCTCGACAAATTTTTGCTGGATGATCGGACTAAGAGAGAAGCGTTTCCATGTATTGGTTTGGGTTGCATACTTGATATTGACTTCTGAACCTGCTTTTGAAAGAGTCTTCTTAATAAAAGTACTGCTGATGATAGAGTTGACCATTTTTGCTGCAAGCTTCGGTGCGTAATAGGAGTGGGCTCAGGGGCGAGTGATAGAAGGCTTAACGTTCGAGGTGTGCGATTTGGCTTCGATCTAACCAGCTCTCTATACCTTAAATACACGACGGCAAAGAGGTCAGAAGCTATAGATAGTAGTCTCAATCGACCGCATTGTGCATTAGTGGTGGCGCGTACTGATGCGGGCGCACACTGACTCAGCGCTGAAGAGCACCTGTTCTTTGGTGCTACATACTTTTACAAGCAGGTATTTGTTCAAGCCCGAGATCCCGGGATTATCCGAAATTCTGCCGCGGCTTAGATAAACCTCGACGGCACGTAAACCATCGAACCTACGCTAAATACTGCTTACCACCAGTTCATATTGAGTACTTCGTCCAGATGTTCTTTAGCATTCTCAGCCGCCATCATTTCTCATCAAGTCGGCTGTCCTACCGTGCAGGAACCAGAATGGTATCTACTGTAGTAGGCGATTACTCCGGTCGCGTGTATGTTCGAGGCGATGTACTTCAGCACAATCACGCGGACGATACGCTTAGCATCTTCAAGGCGAAGTAAGTTTTGATCATGTTGCTCACGCTCCATGAGGTAACCACACTCGTGGAAATTAATGTAGGTCCGGCAGTGAATCTTTCGTCGTAAAACGCGTTCCTCGACCATTCTTCGATTTGTCCATACGTCTTGCAGCCGAGTTCACGGGCACTCGTCGGCTTCGAATGCACGTCGATTGTAACCAAGATGAAGGGATTCTGGTATACCCATACTTTGATTCTACTCTACTTGCTTTGATCAAGAACGAGCCCGAATTGGCACACACACAACGAAAGAAAATTTTACGCTATACTGCGGAAGCTATACAAGAGCTTCACAGCAAAAATTGGATCCACATTGGTATACTAAGAAATCAAATACTTCACCGCGGGCTCCTAAGCTGAAATCAACTCATCTAGATATCAAACCGGACAACATTTTGGTCAACTTGAATGGCGGAGACACCAAAGAAATGATTAATGCTGTCTTAGGCGACTTCGACATTGCTTATCCTTTAGAGGATGGAAAGGCGCTTCGAACTCGCCATGCGATTGGCAACGCTATGTGGCGAAGTCCCGAGGGCCAAACGGCAGTAGGCGTGACCAAGGCATCAGACATCTATTCATTTGGACTCGTGGTAAGTCGTTATTAGCTATCTAGGATCCTTTACTAACGATCGATTCCAGTGTATATACGCCATGGGAGGCGGAGAACTACTGCTTCTAGAAAATTACCAGGACCTGATTCGCTTTGGTATCACGCCAGAGCAAGAGGTACTGAGTCGCCATTTCACCTACTTCGGACCTGTCCCAGACGCACTCTATAGGCGTGTCGACGACGAAGCTGGCTGTGCGCTCCTAAGAGACATGTCTAAGATTGCGGACGCAACAGTCGAGAGTCAACCTGATCGCAGATTTCTCTACTGGAGCAAGGAGCTTGGTCCAGTGGCCCAAGATGCGATTTCTCAGATGACTACACTGGATCCTACGACTAGACCGACAATCGAACAGGTGTTGGTGCACCCATGGTGGCAGGAGGATTGATATCACCACTGTAGCTTAATCTTATAGCCTTAGGGACTGACTAACACGCAGCTAAGATGATCCTCTGAATCTATCCAAATATCTATAAGTCAAGAAGACTAATGCGTTACTTCCATACCTAATCGAAGTTGTTTTACCTAGGCTTAAGCACGCCATACCACCTGATTTACTTACGGACAAGCCTTCAAAAGTTCATGTCTAGTCTATAAGGTACCCGCAATAACTATAACGATTATAAGCATCGGCTCGTTAGCTAAAGAAGCCGATAAGTACGTTACGGCGGATCGATAAGCTTTAGGTAATGCTCTAAAATAGATATAGAGTTATAGCTAGATAGACTAGACTAGATCCGACCTCTAAACTAGTTTAATAGTTCCTAGGCGTATAAAACTCTAATACACACAAGCTATAGCAAGAGCAGGATATACGCGTTATGGTACAGGCAGGTATTTTTATAGCTGGTTTGAGCAATCTGATGACTATGAGGCGTGATCAACTAGCTTCAAATCAGTTAATGATACAAAAAGCTATCTACAAGTCCTTGAGGATGGTCTACTGCCTATATTGCAAGCCAATTCGATCTATCAACAAGAGGGCGCTCGAATTCACGCCTCAAGACTTGCAAAGACATGCTTCGCGCCCAAGTAGTCAGACATCCCCAGGGGTTAGAGATCAATCTGGTACGATTTGCATGTGGTCTTTGTAGTTCTCTTATCTAACACATTCCAGGGAAAACGAAGAGGCAGGCGCGAGGAAAGCCGTCAAGAGGCTGGCTTTGCGGAAATTTTGTCGACCCACAGTAATACTATAATATACGTCCCCACTTTTCTCCAGTACGGTAGCCGGGAGAGGATTGTACCGCTTCACAGATAAGCGGTGTGTATATTATGATCAGCCTGTGGGGGCTTGAAACACCTGCCATGTGTACCAACCACATCTGGCAGGATTGCGGAGCAGAGTTGAGCCTGGCAACGATACTTGCCACTACCAAGCTAGGCTTACATGCAGAAAACCGGAATATGCGTAAAGCTCGTCGCGAAGGAAGCTGCGCAGCTGCGCAACATGACAGCTGGGCTGTACAGCGTTATTTTTGGCCGTCGAAGCTCAGAAGGAAGGGACAGTGCAGGTACTGTTGGATTTTTCAGCTGATCTGGGCATCAAGGACTTATTAGGCAATTCTCCACTTCACGTCGCTGTGGAAAGTGACTCTGAAACGATAGCTAGACTTCTTCTAGCGCACGGCGCAAATATCAATGAATGAAAGACTTGGCTAGCTAGACTATCATATGCAGAGCCTAGCGTCTCCATCCGTTACCATCTCGACTTCGATGGAATATTTGTTACAGATTTATTCCCAGCTCTTCATTGAATGCCTTGGAGTTGGGTGCTCTCCTAAGGAACTGAACTAGGAGGTACGTTTCATCTTCACTGCTACCCTTCTCGAGAACGGTCGAACGGTATCTTTTTCCTACCTCAGCATTCATTGGGTCGTCTTTAAAAGCAGTCGAGAACATGTCCGATGCGTAAACGCTCGAGCTAACCAATGTAGTCAGATCTGTGTGCAGCAAAGTAATCAGAAAGCTCAAAATTACTTACAAGAGATACCCATAGTAACTTGAATCATATCCTCTAACTAGATGAGAGAACTGGGCTTGCCCATGGCCCCAAGCTTCATCTTCCGGCATATCTAGGCCTACGATCTGCTTCTGTAAAGTGTTAAATTCGCGTGTAATGTCCATATCTTCCAAAGCCGCTCTATCTAGCGGAGCATGAACCTTCATGTCAAACATGCTTCGCCACAAAGATCGCATGTTCGTGATAGCAGCATTGAGATTCTGCGTTCGTATCAATGCTTCGACAAGCTCTAGAGGAATTTCGCTCGACGGATCGACATGCGATCCCGATCCAGCTTGCTTCCAATGCTTATAATATTCTTCTGTAAGCGTCGAATAATGCCGGCTTATGTTCTTGAGCTGCGGCGCTCTCCAACACCACTTCTCAAGCATCTGACTTAGGGCTTCACAAAAGTCATCAACAGTAGCAGTCCCATGAAAGCGTGAGTATTTCGTCTTGGATACCAGATCGTGAATGCCATGACCTAGCTCATGGAATAGATAGCAGACTTCGCTGTGTCGAAGTAGGCTTGGTTTGTCGACCAACGGCTTGTCGAAGTTGCATATTAGAGCTGTACACGGGTAGTGACGGGTCTTATCCGACTTTAAGAACCCCTAGGATGTGTTAGTACTAGGTATTTGTATAAAAGCCATAATTATAAGGTTCTTACTGGCTGTAAGTTAAAGTTAGCTGCATTAGGGTACTTTCCCTCACGTATGTACAGATCGAGATAAAGATAGCCTAAGAAATGGCCACCTATATCATTACTGTCCCATACGCTAAAGAGCTGTACGTCTTTATGCCAAGTCAGGTAGGCATCTTCGGGGGCGGTCGCGTCGGTATAGACACGTCGAAAATCGAGACTAAAAACATGCTGGAAGTTCTCTAGCACCGCCGGTACGACTGTCTGTATAGGAAAATACTCTGCGATCTTTCCCTGATCTACTGAGAATTTTGTTTCGAGTAAAAGTCGATGATAGAAGGAGAGATCCCAGACATAAAATTTGCCATCAAAGCAGATTCCTTGTTCTCTTACGTGACTGCATTTAAGTTCCTTTAGGGCTTCGATATCTGCGCGACAGCCAGATTGGAGTTGTGATCTTAGATCTTGTAAAAATGCAAGCACTTTACTTGGAGATCCTGCCATCAATCTTTCTGTGCGCCAAGCGGCATGACTAGCATATCCGAGTGCACGAGCGATCTCGTCGCGGAGAAGTACAATCTTTCGGAAAAGAGCCACGTTGTCCATGCATCTATTCTCGTACGCGACAAAATAACGCCTCCGTACGTCGCTAGATTGGGCATATCGTAGAATCGGGTAAAAATGGTTTAGGCGGAATGTAAGGCGTAGTTTTCCCGTGTCTTATATGTCATCTTCAGAGGGTCCAGCGCTCCGTAGAACGTCTACGGGCACACCATCCATGTCTTCCTTAGAGAACTCGATATCTCCGTTTTCCTCGATTATGTTCTTACGGAACTCGCCTATAGCTTCGATAAGGCGCAATTTGAGCTTCCTGAACCAGTCTCGATGGTGTTTAGGAAGAGCTAGACCATTGTCTCGAAAATTCCGATGCTCGGTTTGTAAGAGTCGTTTTGACTCGGGGTCGAGGTCTTCATTCTTTCTGACTACCGAATCGATAAGCACGAACAAGTCCTCTCTTATGGCGATTTCGGTCTCGAAGTTATCAAAGAGTAGTTTAGAGTTGCGTGACTCCTGTCGAAGACCTGCATCGCAGGAAACCTCTTTGTAGAAACTTAATATTCGAGATTCTGCCGCGAGTGTGTTCCTGCACTGGGCTATCGGTACCAGCACGTTCTCGAAGTTGGCCTTGTCGGGCGTGATATCTGCCGCAATCCGATCAAGTCCTCGGCGGGTGGCTTCGATAAGCTGTGCCGTGTTGTTTGCGAGCACCGAAACAGTTGTAACAAAGGTCGGTGGTGGTTAAGGGGGTCTTCTCGACTCCGTGAAACTGTTTGTTAAGCACATCATCGATAGGTTGGTTGCTAGTACTGTGTTGACGTTCAACGCAAGTACGTGACCCATCAAGCGTCGCGTCGTAATGCTTTTAAGGCAGATGCTACGGAAACCCCTAGACTTGAGCCTATACATACATATGAAGCTTTACGTAATCATTGTGGGGAAAAATGACAAAGATTGACCATCAAGCTCACATGATCAATAACATGAGCGAGCGGATGATGTAATACAACTTCCCGACATTGCACGTTACTCTACTCATGCTCGAAATTACAGGTAGCAACTGACTCTAGTAGAGCGTCGCGGACGTGATGCTATCGCAGAATCCCTTGGGATCGAGCCCGCAGAAAAAGCCTGCCCATTGTGGGAGGGAAGCTTGGCAGAAGGCCAGCTCGAGGGAAGAAACTACAGTCACGTAAAGGAGGGAACAAGGTAGCTAGAAGCTCCAGCTCTCTCTCTAATTAATTAACCATCACCCAATCAAAATACCAATCATCAGAACTCTGTGTGTGTGTCTGTTTGTTTTGTTTGTTTTCACCTCTATACGCACGTAACCTCCACACCATCTGCCCGGAGCTTCTTATTCCCTACAAACCTCCGCCCATCCGTCTCCTAAGGAAAATCTCGGCTGTCTCTACGCCGCACGAAAAGATGTTCCGAATCTTCTAGCCTTCTCTAGACTATGACTGTATGACAGAATCGACCAAAGCGAACAGGCAGACCGTGGCCACGGAAAGCGCTTGTGCTCAACAACAAAAACCACATTAGGATAGAGCTTAATCTTAATGCTAGAAAATTAGAGCTTCTCAAGGCTCTCGATCCGCTTAACTAGCCAAAAGTACGGACTTGAGCTTGCCTCTTTCGACCTGCGCCGTCTACTCCATCTTGGATAAAATGCCGAAGAAACTTCTTAAGCCGGTTTCTCTGCATATGAAACAAGCATCGCATCACCTCTATTATCTCCTGGGTCTCAATCAGACTATATAAAAAAAGCGATCCTCTCGGATAAGTTTCCGCCGGGATTATATTGTCCTTACAGCTAACCATCGATCCAGTCGGACGCAGGCCATGAATACTGAAGGATTGGTTCCTTACGTTTGCGACCCAACTGGCACTATCTCGAAAGAAATGTGCGATCTCCTCGCATGATCCGACTAGCTTCTCGAAGACGAGCGAAAGCAAAGCCACGACGTTAGATGACTGGTCGCAAAGGTTACAACTTCGGATCTCTTCACAAGCGTCCAGGTTGGCCCGTGTAGTGCTGATGGCATGCAAGAGCATTTGCCAATGACCGGATCTTAGCTTAACGCGAAGTGGCGGCTGATATTGTATGTTCTCGAAAACTGACAAGACGGTATCCTTGCAATTACACGAGAAACTTGGCCGGTGAGAATCAAGAGCTCGCGGACTGCATGTATCGCTAATGGACCCGTGATGATGGACTTTCTGTATCATCTCGACAGTAGCTAAAACATATTAGACTTGCATAAAGGAATTTGAAACCTCGACTGTAACGTACCTGTTGGCTGAGAATCGCGATCATAAATCCCAAGAACACTAGGGGGATGTGTTTCGAGCGCGGTAAGATCGAAGTACGTTGCTGGTAAATGTTGCGGCTGTTGGATTAAGTGAGAGGCTGCGATCTGATCATCCGCGCTCATCGTCGCCAATAACGACATAGGCGATATAGCAGAGAAATCATTATAAAACACGGTCGGATCGGATGGCATTGTCGAGAGTGATCGCTCGGCAATGCCATCAGTACATATCGATAAGTGACTAAAAGTGGTGCGTAAACTCACGTGGAGTCATCTTCGGTAATCGACGGCCTGAACGAGAAATAGTCCCTAATATCGTTAGTTGAAGTAGGATACAAGAGTAAGTCGTTAATCGGTGAAAACGAAGTATAGTTCAGATGATCTGACCCTGCTCCTTAAACAGATGCATAGGTCTTCTGTCGAGTTTGCGGTGGAGTCGGCAATTGTTGTTAGATAAGGCGCATTAAACTCTTGCTGTGTTGCGATTGATGGGCGCTGTCGTGTATACTCTGCATCCTCCGTAGGTGATTCCGATCGCTAGGCATCTCTCTTTCCGTTTCTGATTCCAGCGGCGGCGGTGCGATATCGACATCGAAAGCCTCTAGAAGACCAGCGTTCGCAGCCTCCTCTGTCGCTAGAGCATTTAAGCTGTTGACCTAGGTCAGCGGCTCACTCATGCAGTATCTTTTGATAGCGTCGCTGGACACACTTTCTTCTCGCGACACAAGTCGCATGCGAGATGCTGACCGAAAGAGTTGGCAGCCAGAGGCTTTTCTACTTGCTTGAGACAAACTATGCCGTCTTGGCCAGGCTTGTACTGCAGAGTGGAGAACATTGAGGGATTTTTCATGAGGAAACGCCCCAGCGAAGCAGAGACCCGAATAGTTAGATGCTAGACATGCTAGTTATGGCACCTTTGGTTAGAAACAGTGTACAGCAGCCACCTTCAGAGCTAAAGGAGACAGAAGGGGCTTCCGACAGTGGCACAAGCTACACTTTATCTTGCTGGCTACAAGGACAGATATGCTGCATCCTCGCCGCAAGGCAAAGTATTCATCAGCCACATGGTGACATCGATTCACGAAGCAAGACTGCGCTTGCCGAGTATGTAGCCTTTGCACGACCATCATTCCTTGCTTCGGAAGTCGGGATTGGACCATTTGAATCTAAATCACCATGAAGATTGCATTTCATCAATAAAGAAAATCAAATTCATGGTCAATAATGTAGACGATCAGATTCTCTAAGTCAGATTGTCTATGTTAATAAGATGTCAATCAATCCGGAGCGAAACCGAAGCAAACTGCCCATACTTTATGAATATAAGTTTCGCCGGAAGGCGCTTCCACAAATAAAAGTGGATCTTCTCCGTAGCGTAGCGGTAACCCCAGCTATCGAGGTACAAGTAGCAGTTGAGTCGTGTTGAATCGCGTGGAAGTTAGATTTTAGACGAGAAAAACCATAACTGTATTATTGACTAATTACTCCGTACCTGAAACTGGTTTTATACGTGTGTGCGCTTACTAATCATCTGCGCGAACGCTCTGACCACGTCTTCAATCAACAATCTGCCTCACCGTCTTGAAAGATTTTCTAGGCAGATAATTGCCGTTCTCGGAGGGTGCCCGATTGTGGCTGATACGAAAGCTTCTTGTGAACTTTTGTGGCCAGATCTACATGCTTCAGACCCCTCGGTTGGTGAACCCTGCAATTTGATAAGAACAAGTCCTCATTCCTCCGTGCTAGGCTCGCTCATCGTCAGCACATCCAACCCACTCGACTCAATCACAAGTAAAACATCCGGAGATGGCCATCATACAATCAAAAAAGGTCGAACCTGTCAAATACCGTTGGCAAGCTCTTAGTGCTGGGAGCGGCTCAGTGCAACGACGAGGAAATGGGACCGAGAATTGGGTAGGGCTGCATAGGGAAAATGCACAAGGCCAATACGACTTGCACATTTTAGTCAAGACAGAGTTACACAAGCCTATCTCACTCGCTTCTCTCAAGGAGCGACTCGTCCCTGGCCTGCTTGAACAGCGTTTCGAGCATCCCAACATCGCCTGTAAAGCAGCCTGGGATGATCAATTCGGACCCTTGATCAAATACACGCCACCTGCCAACGATATGGAGGCGATCAAATGGGCTCGGGAGAGCATTGAGCTACGTGCGACACCACAGAGCGGTCACGATCTTAGGAGAGAGATTGTTGCCCAGCGCAAGTCCCAGAACAAGTCGTCAAAGTCCTTCACCGTCTACATGCTGGGGAACGTTAAAAACTACGACCAGCCTTTGAAAGCTGGAACTGAGCTCGAGATCTTGACTCACTTCAACCACATCCACTGGGATGGCATCAGCGCTCGACAATTTGTTGGTGACTTGATCCGCAATCTGGGACAAGAACATGAGATTGCAGATCATAGGTGGGGTCAGGAGGTTGATCATCTCAGCACACCACTCTTGGATGCGCTGAAGGTCAATATCCAAACACTGGGCACGGACTATGGCGACAGCTTGGAAGAATTCCTGACAAGCATGTTCGCATTCGGAGTACATGTCTACCAACTTCCACAATCTTTTGCACGGAGTAGCTAATCTCTTGCTTAGTCAAGCCATGCTGTGCAGATTGGAACAGCTCCTGGACTGCCTGCTACTGCTGTGCTCCAGATAGCCCCGCACGAATGTCAGAAGATCATCCAAGGAGTGAAAGTTCGCCTTGGGTCCGGTTATACGATCACTCACCTTGGTCAAGCCGCAACTCTCTTGGCTTTGCTCAAGTCTAATCCAATTTCGCAAGACGATCTCCCCGGGAAGTCGGTCATTATGCCGCTGCCAGTCAACGGAAGACGCTTTCTCCGAGAAGAATTTGCAGACCATCAATACGGCAGTTGTCAGGCTTGTGCGGTCGTCATTTTCAACAGCCTCGAACAATTCATGATCGACTTTGACGACAGAGTCGCACTGCTTGATGCTCTGATCAGTAGCATGAAAATTACGAAATCTTCCTACGACTATTGGCTCAACAAACCCTTCCTTTTACCGCTTAGTCTTGCTAAAGATAACTTTGTGTCGGCGATGTTGGAATCGTAAGTCAAAACATCTCTGCTGCACTCCTAAGCTAATCAATATCTATTGCAACAGGGTTGAAAGCGAGCCTGATGGTAAAGCTGTTCCGGTTAGTCTTTTGCATTCTTTCATTGCATATCGTCGACATATTGCTCATTGGTTCCATCATCAGATATTTGCTAGCGACGGCATGAATGACCTGTACATTCCGAAGACTGTTTCTACCTCGGATGGATCTGCCTTCCTGTCCGTCAAGGATATCGTGTTTCTGACGGATTCATATCAACCAGGAATGTAAGTAAAGAGATAACCCATCAAAGGCGCAGGATCCTTGATATGGAGCTTACTGACCAACATAGTTTGTTACGTATGGAGTCCTGGAACGGGACAACAACTTTGTCCTTGAGTTATTGCGATGGAAGCTATTCCTCACAAGAAGCGAATACTTTCCTGCAATGTGTTAAAGATATCATGATGGCTTTGGCTTGAAATTTGTTGTGTATGTCTGGTTGATTATGCTTTTGCTTGGTTGCTGAATATGACCACAATCAACTTGCTGTTCAAGTCTCGCCCAAAAACAATACCAGATGATACGTAAGAGTGACCAAGACCAATTGGACGATGTTCAGATGATGCAATCAGTGTGACACCACGATATTTGCTCAGTGAAAGAGGATTGACTGGAATCCGTCGCAATTATAGTCTCAGGCTGACAATCGTCGTATTGGCCACTCTAACCATGGGAAGCTACTACTGCAGCTCGTATAATCATTGCATTATGAAGAGTGATTTTAAGCCAATATTTCATAATCGCCTCTCGTACCTGTAAAAACTTACTAGAAGATGTTATTGCGCAAGCTGCACCAAGTCGCAAAAGTTGACGCAAAAGATCGAATAACGAAATGCCACGCATTTCGATAATTGTGCAGCTTATATGCGTTAGAATATGACAAAGGAGTATATTTTCGTTATACCTGGCACTCTGTCTGCTGTCAAGCAGCAAAGCCAGGATGCTGTCCCGTCAGCCACCCCCCCCCCCCCCCCTCTGCCGGGCTCCCTGTCTGCTAGTTGATCGGCGCCTCGGATCTGTCCAGAAGAGGAAGCTCCGAACTCCACACTTGCACGATATGCCTTAGGCGAAGATCTGCACGCTTGGCGCGGCGCGCATCCATCTCTTCTCATCACCTGTCCGTGACAATAATCCGAGCAATTCTGATTAGTACAACCTACGCTGCCACAACCGCTCTGATTGGCCGTTCGCGATCATGTCCGACTCGAGCTAATCCCGGCGATTGCTCGTCTTAGGCTTAATTTTTGAGACGATCGGCAGTCTTCTTAGGGCCAGTCTCCGGGCAACACCTATTCAGATCCCACAATCTTGTCCACCGAATACTTGGTACGAGGCTAATGCTAGTTAATATCAGAAAAGAATGCGCGCACTCAAATCTACGTAGACATAATCTTGCCTCTCACATATTCAATTCTATTCTCATTCATAGCATTATCATCAGCAGCTCTCTGAATTGCCGCGAATAATCTTGATCTCAATGACCACTCAATCGGAGCTTGACTTAATGGTTCGGAGCTAGTGGATACGAAACTCATCAGTACCAGTTATGGTCGAGGACTGCGTTCATTATATGATTGACGCGGCCGCCAGAAAATATCCAACTCTTCTCGCCGTCGATGCTTGGGATGGTCAATTTACATATCACCAACTGGCGGATCTGTCGGCCAAGCTTGCACACAAGCTCGTGTCTTCAGGGGTACGCCCTGGCAGCTTGGTCCCGCTGATTCTAGAGCAATTAAAGTGGACGCCTATTGCGATACTAGGAGTCATGAAAGCTGGCGCTGCCGCGCTGCGTCGGTTCTTCTTGATACAAGGCAACCAGACTTGCGCTTGCAGGAAATCTTGCGGCAGACTGGATCTTAGATCATCCTCGCGTCGAAGAAACACCACAGTAGGGCCTTAGCGCTTAGAGCATTCGGCCCTGCCATAATCATAATGCCGAGCGTTCTAGACGGAGATCAAAACCTGGTAGGGAACCTTCCTACGTGCTCACCTCATGATCTTCTCTATGTAGTCTTCACCTCTGGCAGTACAGGTGTGCCCAAGGGTGTCCAAGTCCTGCATTTGAACATCACTAGCGCGTTCACGCATCAAAGAGAGTCTGTGGGCTTCGATACAGACTCCCGTGTTCTAGACTCTGCCTCATACGCCTTTGATCTCTGCTGGTTCAACGCGCTGTTTACTTTTGCTCATGGGAGTTGTCTCTGCATACCTGCCAAAGAAGATTTCATAGCTGATATCGCTCGAACTCTGGATTTCTTCTACGTCACACATTCATTTCTTACCCCAAGTATGGCAAGACTTCTAAAATCAGATGCGGTTCCAACTCTACAATGTCTAATCCTTGGAGGTGAACCGCTCGAGTCTAGAGATTTTGATGCCTGGCACAAGTCGGTTCGTCTAAAGAACTTTTACGGGCCTTCTAAGTGTACACCTGCCACTACGTGCTTTGACATCAATTGTACAGACCTAGTTGGTGCCGTTAGCAAGCCGCTCGGCGCGAATGCATGGATCGTGTAGGAGAGCGGCGAGTCCCTAGTAGCTGACGGAACTATCGGAGAGCTGTGGCTCGAGGGACCTTTGGTGGGACCTGGCTACTTGCAATCGCCCGACCAGACACGGCAAAGTTTCGTCAAGGATCCTTTATAGTGGCCGAAAGGTATGGTCGAGGGCTATTACAGTCGCTCAGGTCACTTCTACAGGACTGGCGATATGGTAAGCTCCAATCACGACGGCATTCTTTTCTTCCATGGACGCAAAGATGCTTAGGCTAAGATCCGTAGTCAGAGGGTGGAGCTCTCTGAGATCGAACATCACATCCGTAGTATGCTGCCGGCAATCCATCCGGCTTATAGAGAAGTTGCAGTAGATGTTGCTATACCGCGGAATGCGAATGGAACTGTTCTGCTAGCATTCGTATGTATATCACCAGAAAACCTGGCAGCATGTTCGAGAAAACTCAACGAGAAATTGGCTTCGACCTTGCCGCCATACATGGTCCCTACTGACTACGTCCCTGTTGAGAACATGCCATTCACCGTGACCGGCAAACTGGACCGGCGTTCGCTTCGCGACATTGGTGGACGTTTCCTAGACTAGGTCAGAGCTAGTGATCACGCTGGCCGAGCTCTTATGACGCCTACCGAGATCGAGTTAGGCAAGCTTTAGGCTAGCGTCCTAGGACTTGACGCCCTAAGAATTGGCGCAGATGACAGCTTTTTGAAGCTCGGAGGAGATTCTATCGAAGCAATGCGTCTGGTCGAAGCTGCGCGTAATGTTGGCTCAACATTCACTGTAGCTGATGTCTTTAACAACTCTCAACTCTCCGACCTTGCTACTGCGCTCGAAGGGAGCACAGCTGACGATTACCAAGATCCAGCGCCATTTGCCTTACTTTCGCTGGCAGACACGGCAGTATTTTTGGAGGATGTCGTTAAACCACAGCTTCATTTCGGCATGGAGCATTGTCAAGATGTTTATCGTCTGCCGGCCTGTCTAAAAATGGTTTGACTCAATTGGCAATGTTAGGCCCACCACAAGGCGTCTACTACTGTACCGTCAGCATTCCCTCGCAATACAGCCTTGATCAGATCATTAGAGCTTGTCATGATTTTTGGGACAATATTGAGATGTTCCGCACTGCTTTCATATCATGCGATGACGACAATCTCTTCCAAGTCGTGACCAAGGATCTGCCTATCCCGCTCAGTCTATATAGGACGGAAGGCGAAGACTTGGCTGTTTGCTTCGACAACGCACTACGTCGAGATGTTCTTAAACCCCTACAACTTGGTGAGGTGTTCTCCCGATTCGTCATCATCTCCGGGGCGGAAGGTGAATCCAGTCAACTGGCCATCAAACTCTCGCACGCTCAGTATGATGGCTTGAGTTTAAGAACCATCATGAAGTTTATCTCGAGATCATTGAGAGGCCTTGAGTTTCCTACGATGGCCCGATACTCAGGCTATGTTCGCCACGCAATGTAGCACGAGGTATCGACCCTACAGTACTGGACGTCTCTGTTGAAAGGCTCGAAACCATTGCCACCGCTTGTCAAACTGGATGTACCAATGACTATCGATCCCCAGTCGATAGACCCCGACCATGGGTTCCATTACTACTGCAAAGCAATTACTGAGCCTCGCGAACGTGAAGGCTTCACTGCTGCTACAGTGTTTATCGCTGCCTCTGCTTTTGTCCTAGGAAAGCAAAGGAATCGTGATGACGTACTGATCAGCTTGATAGTATCTGGTCGAGGCATGATTCCGACAGAGATGCATGAGATAGTCGGCGCTTGCCTCAACTTAATCCCCGTACGCGTGAAGGTCAATTTGACTCATGGTTTCGAAAGCTCGCTTCAATGTGTCAGAGATCAGCGACTTAACGGAATTTCATTTGAGACGTGCACGTACAAGGACGTACTCCAAAATTGCGTGGACTGGCCAGTGGAGCAGAGGAAGCACACCTGCTCGATTCAATTTCAGACTTTCGGAATGGCAGTTATCGAGCCGCATGGAACGGAAACGCAGATGAACTTCTTTGGCGGAAGAGATCTGTAGAAAGAATCGGAGGATTTATTCATTCTAGCGAAGCCGAAGGATGGTAGCATATATAAGGTTTCCGTCTATTCGCCCTTTTACTTTAGCCTATCTCTCGCTTAGTGTCTCTTTATCTACTCTTATATCCTAACTTTATATAAGAGTTACTCTTTTCTTACTACATTTTTTATAGAGTTCGACTTATTACTATTGTCCTCTAGGAGAGGCTTCGTAGTTCTTATATTAACGGTAGTAGTAGAGTAGGTCGCTAGGGCATAAGGACAATCTTTAATATAGTGTCCGTCTACTCTATACTAGAAGTAGAGTCCTTTTTCCTAGTGTTTTTCCCTCTTAGAGTTATCTACCTATTTAGCTCTCTTTTTATCTACTATAGTAGCTATAGGAACTTTACGTCCTCTACCTCTTCTATATTAGTCCTCTAGATAGGTAGGGGCTATAACGGTATTTCTATTAGCGTTAACTATAGCGACCTTAGGGGCTACCTAGGTAGTAGCATAACCTAGGCTAGAATAGGCGGAGTCCTTCTTATTATCCTTTACCTATCTCTTATTTACTATATAGAACTAGTCTATAGTTTCGAGGTTAGTTATAATTCGTTTAACTTCCTTAGAGAATATATAGTAGTTCTTCGTCCTTAGTATAGCTACTATATAAACTCTTATAGAGTTCGAAAAGATGTTCCTTAAGTACCTAATTTTAGTTACGTCTAGCTATTAGTCTCTATTAGCACCTAGAAGAAGTCCGTCGAATTCTAGCTAGTGTTTATACTAAGGCTAGCTAGTAGAGTAGTAGAGGCTAGTTAGTTTTTTAAGGGTATAAGCTTATTTGTTACTATCTACGAAAACTTTCTTAAGCTATATAAAGAAAGCTTTAAGGTCCTTCCCTTTTATAGGGGATCTATACTCCTAGAAGTAACGTATATAAGCGCGTTCCTTTAAGGGAAGAGTATTATAAACGACGTTCTAGTAGTAATCCTTAGATAGAGTAGGTTTTACGGTAGAGCATACCCTATAAGAACTCTTTAGCCTTAGTAAGTAGTTATAGAATTCCTTAGAGCTACTATCCTAGGAAAGTAGTTTCTATTCTCTAGATCCTAATAGTTCTCTAGTAGAGTTTATAGTATTACTAGTAGATAGGTTCTCGACTAGTGTCTTTAATAGCGTTAATAAGTCCTCTAACTAATTCTAGCTAGCGGCCTCTACTTATTAAGCGGTACGCGAGTTAGCTAGCTTAGCCTTAAGGGCTTACTATTAAGCGAATAAGGACTTTACGACACGACGTATATCCGCTAGCTAGATCTCCGCCTTATTTCCTAAGGACTCTAGGATAGAGGCGTTAGTATTTATATTATTTTAATTAAACCTAATGTTATAGGTAACGTATATATAGTTAAGTAGTATAGTCTAGGAATTAATAGGTTCGATAAGGAGGAGAGAGTAACTAACTAATTAGCCTCTATAAAATACTATATAGATGCTAAGCGCTAAGCCTTATAATCGTATAGGCTTAGCCTAAGCTAATAACTAAGGGCTCGCCTCTAACATTTAGGCTTATAAACGCCCTAGCTACCTTCTAGGCCTATATTAATAAGGCGTTATTAAGCCTAATAGACACTTACTATATCGTATACTTAGATAATATCCTAATCTTTAGCGAAAATAAGAAGTAATATACGTAGTACCTATACCTTATATATAAACGTCTATAGAAGTACGCCCTCTTTACAAACCTAAAGAAATGCGAGTTCTTTATTATTACGGGTAACGTATATATAGTTAAGCAGTATAGTTTAGGAATTAATAGGTTCGATAAGGAGGAGAGAGTAACTAACTAATTAGCCTCTATAAAATACTATGCGAATGCTAAGCGCTAAGCCTCGTACTAGTATAGGCTTAGCCCGAGCCGATAACTAAGGGCTCGCCCCTAATAATACCTCCCTCCTCCTCCTCTTTCTCTAGTATAAAAAAGTCGTGTACTACCTCTTACTAAAAAAAATTTTAATGTATCTCCTCTATAGAAACATATTATAGGAAACTACTAGTGTCTATTTAGAAAGTCGCGGTATCCTTATAGTCTAGTAGTAGGACCTTAAGGCGCGACTTAGCTACTAAAAACGGCCGAGTTAATTATTAAATTCTTAAGCTAGCGTAGCTTCTTCGATAGATTCCTCGTAAGTTTCTAAGGCCTCTTATTCTTCTTCTTATATCGCTAGATTCGGTTATTCCTTCGTATTATTCTTACCTTACTATAGCCTCTATTCGTTTGCTTATAGTATCTAGTAAAGAAAATACGTAATTAAGAGAGCGCTATAAGTTCTTTTACTAAAAAGTCCTTATAGCGTAGCTTTTATATACGTCGATTTACTCTTACTTTACTTCGAGTAGTAAACAATAAATCTAGTAATTTATAAGCGCGCTAAGGAGCTCTCGTCGATCCTCCTCTCTTCTACTATAATAATAACATTAATAATAATAATAGTAAGCGCTAATCGATTATAGTATACTATAGTCCGCTTAATACTAACTAAACGTATAAATGCCTCGCGATTTACCGTATATCTACTACGCCTAATCGGGCGTAGTTTATAATAATTAAGCTCCTATATAATAAATATATCCGTTAGCTTTCTAGCGAAGGACTAACTATTTACGTAGGCTACTAGCTATAGTACTAGTAAGTCGACCGCTTACGTTACCTATTAAAAGGGTAAGAAGAGTTACTATAAGCTATACGTTTCTCCGATCTCTAGCCGTTTTATAGCGCTAACTAGACTTCTAGGCCTACGTTCGCCTACTAGGCCTTTACCGCCTTCTTACGTACTAACGCCGCTAGCATTACTAACGCTACTATATACATTACGTACTCTATAGCTTTTCTAGCGGCTAACGGTAATTTAGTCTCGTAGAGCATAAAAAGCTCTAGCACATCCTTAAGACCTTCTACGCTTTAGAGGTAGCCTATAAGGACTATACGCTCTCTAAGTAAGCTCGCTTAGTGTCTACTCCTTTTTCGCCGCTAACTAGTTATAGTAAGGTTATTAATAAGGTAACTAGTACTATCGCCCGCGCCGTTAACGCCTAGGGTAGTAGGTTAGTTTCGTTAAGCTCTATCTATTTTCTTACGCTAACTAGTTTTTCTAGGTCTAGTAGTGTCTCTCCTTACCTAGTCCTTAGTATCTACCGCTCCCTCTCGGCCTCTATTATTACGGCTTAGGACGCCGCTATTACTACTAAGAGTAGCGCGCGTAAGCGTAAGGCCGCCGTCGCCGTTAATAGCGACGATAAGGCTAACGTATAGTTCGGATTAGTTTAGTAGAAATAGGGGTTCTCTAGGGGTTTTCTAGCGGGGGCCGCTTCTTAATTAAAATTAGAACTATCTTATAATTTTTCTCCTTCTTTTTTCTATACTAAAAATTAAATCTCCTTTTATACGCTAAATTTCTATATAACTCTATGTTATTAAGGGCGAAGTCCTTACCTTTAGCGAGGTAATCTTTACTACTAGACTACTAAGTAATTTTCTAGGGGTCCGTTATTTTCTCTTATATCTCTATAGGCTAGTTTAAAACAGTTAAGGGCTTCGTTATCTATTAGTTCTTCTAAGAGCTTCTAGGTAGAGTCGTAGTATCTAGCCTATTTTACTAGGACTTACCGACCTCTACCCCTTAGCTTATTTTACGCGTAAAGAATCTCCTCTACTTAGAATTCTTTATACGATTCTATTAAGATAAGGTCCGGTTAATTATCGTTAGACACCTATCCTAGAAGTAGATCGTTTCTAGCTAGTTATAATAAATTAGTATAGAAAACTAGGTATATGCTATTAGAGATTCTTAATAATCTTATAGACACTAGAGATAATACTTCGGACACCGTATACTTAGTATACTTAGCGTCTAAACTTTTCTTTAGTCGGTTCGTCCTATAATTCCTAAGGTCTAGCTATACTTTATCTCCTACTTAGTAGATTAAAGCTAGAGTCCGCCTTTAGTTAGCGGCCTCCTTCTATCTTTAAGTAGAGGCTACTATCCTACTCTAGTAAAGGGATAGGACAGATTTTATTTTGTTAATAAAATTTTTAGCTTTCCTAGATATAGGGAGCCTCGTCTTAGTAGCGGTCTTTAACGCTAATTCTATAGGGGACGAAGCCTTATATCTATATACTATAAAAAAGGGGGTTATTCCTAGACCCTCTTAGTAGCGACTATTTAGCGCGAGCTAAGCTATAGATAACTAACGTTTCTAGTTAGACTACTCCTAGTTAATATAATGCCATAGGTAAGCCTAAGCTTCCTAGTTTATCCTCTTTAGGCCTCCGTCTATTTATAGGTAGTACGCGGAGCTTAGTCTACGTTATACGCTAAGTAGGCGATAAAGTTCCTTCTAAAACGAACTAGTCTAATTCGTGCCTCTATTACTAGTAATAGCTCTTAGAAGTCTATAATGCCTTACCTAGTAGTCTATAAACCTTTTTACGTAGTCCTCTACTTTTATGTTAGGCATCGCTTTAAGTACTACCTATTTTAATAGCCTATCTTTAATTACCTATAGATACTAGTTACCTTAGGAGTCTAGTAGTCCTATTATAAAATTTATAGCGATCTTCTAAAAGAAACGATTAGAGACTAGTAGTAGTTATAGAAGTCTATGTTTATGTTCTTACTAAACTTTATTACGCCTATAGTAATTATAGTTACGTAGGAATTAATAAACGTAGTAAGACTAGAAAGGCTAGTAGAAGTTACATACTAGTATATTTATAGTAGAGTCTTTACCTAGGTAGCCGTATAGCGCTAAGTCGTAGACAGACTAGATAAGTTTTGTCCTTAGAACGTTCTATTAGAGAAGTTCGTTACTTACTTCTTTATACTTAGACTTCGATAAGATCGGAGCCCTAGGTACCTAGAGTCTACTATAGTGTCGGAGGAGTCCTTTATTATCGATTTTATAGTTACTAGCTTAGATTTTTACCTTTACCTTACTAGGTAGTAACTAGTCTCTATTCTATACTAATCGAAGGATAAGTTAATAAAGGGTATTATCCTTAGCTATCGATACCTATAGCTAGTTAAGGTCGTCTTCCTAAAAAGGGGGCTTAAGAACCGATTCTAAAGCGAAGGACTTTACTCTTAAGTCCTTAGGGTTTTCTAAGTTTCTAACTAAAATTCTTGTTATATAGTCCCTAGTAGCTACTACCGCTACTATTTCCCTCTTAGTCTCTAGCTAATTTTAGGTACGCTTTAAAGCTAGGAAGCGCTAGAACTAGGATTAGTAGTTCTCGGCCCTTAGCGTATTCTACTTACGGCGAGATAAGGCGTTAAGTACGATAGCTTTAGTCCCTAGGCGGTACTCGATAGTAAACTAGAAAGGCGCTAGGGTTTCGTACTACCTAACTTAGCGTTCGAATAGTTAGCGCTTAGTTATAAAATACTCTAAATTCTTATAGTTTGTCTAAATAGTAAAGGACCTATACGCTTTTAGCTTAAAGGCCTAGAACTTTACTATAGAGACTACCGCTAACATCTCTTTATCGTATATGTTATAGTTAATTTCCGCCTTATTTAGCTTTTATAAAAAGAAGCCTATTAGGTAGTAGACTCCGTCCTTTTCCTATAGGAGCGCGGCTTCTAGGGCGAAACTACTATAGTTAGTTTTAAGGAAGGTCGGTAAAGTTAGATCTTAACCCGCTAGTACTAGTACCTAGTAGAAACTGTCCTTTAGAAGTTAGAAGGCGTTCTTCTAAGCTTTTCCCTAGGAGAACGGCGTCCCCTTTCTAGTAAGAGCGGTTAATAGACGCGTAATCTCTAAGTAATTTAGAATAAATATCTAGTAGTAGTTAGCAAACTTAAGGAAACGTCGAGTTTCCTTCTAGCTCTTTAGGGTCGCCTACAAATAGACGGCCTCTACTTTTTCTAGGTTAGTCCTTACCTCTATACTGTCGGCTAATACTATAAATCCTAGGTACTTAATAGATTTCTTAGCGAACTCTAACTTTCTAAGGTTTAAGTATAGGCCTCTATTCTAAAGGTCCTAGAGTACTTTATAAACCTTCTTAAAGTAATCCTTCCTAGACCTATTAGTATAGATAATAATGTTATCTATAAAGGCTAAGGCTATATCGTCTAGGTACTTTCGTAAGAGAGTATTAATATATCGTTAGAAATAGACATCTCGGTAGGAGGGTCGGTATAGTATAGAGTAGTGCTAAGACTTTGTACTACTCTATACCGGTATCGCTAAGACTTACTCCTAGTTAATCGGTATAGTATAGGAGTAACTACTAGATATACTACTTTATAAATAGTAGAGGAATTTATTATGTATTACCGTAAGGAATGTTATATTATAAGGAATGTACTACTAGAATGTAGTTATTAACAAGTAAAGAATATATAGTAAAACTTTATTTATAAATTTACTCTCTCTACGTAAACTTTACTACTACTATAATACTACTACATTTTCTTACTCTATAGCAACAATAATAATAGCAATAACAATTATAACTACAACTATAATAATAGTAGCAGTAGTAGTAGTAGTAGCAGTAGTAGTAGTTATAACTCTCCTTCCTTCTACGCGCCCTCTCTATTTACGCCGCCTATATTATTATTACTATTATTACTATTATTATTATTATTATCATTATTATTAATAATAGCTCGTACTAAGTAAACCCTCCGCGTTCGTACCGGCCCTAAGGGCCTCTCCTATAAGGCCCCTAGCGGCTCTACCCGTAAGGCCCCTAGTAGCTCTAAGGTAGGACTAATATAACAGATGTATAGAATATAACTAATACATAATAACAGAGAGTTCTTTCCGGCGTAGCCGGTAGCGTTAAGAGAGCCCGCTAGGCTAAGCCTAGTATTATCGCCCTACGCGAGATCCGTCGCTACTAAAGGGCCTAGGAACCCCTAGTCCTAAAGGCCCCCTTTAACCGCCTCTACCGCGAGATCTACTATAGCGACCTTAGCAAACCGTATATACGCTAGTAGAAGACTACGCTAGAGGCGCTTTAGGAGGTAGCTAAGGCCTATCTTATTAAGCTCCTCGAGTTAACTAATCTTACTACTATCTATACTAAGCGTAAGTATATAGTAGTAGCGTAGTAGTAGTAGAAACTAACTATAATAGGTATTACTATCTAGTAGAAAGATATATACTTTATCGGCCGTATTATCTATAACTAGACTAGGGAAATAGTAGTTTCGGGCTATAGTGCTATAGGTAGTAGTTCGCGTATATAAAGAGAGGGTTAGTTAAATTAGAGGGTTAAATTAGATAGTACTATTACTAAG